>CM061231.1:135601241-136271322 GCA_030844895.1 Ambrosia x helenae
GCTGCCATCTCTGAATTAGTTAATCTGTGGCTGTGGGGTTGTGCCCCAAGGTGCTCGCAGAATATATTGCTTCGGCTCCCCTCACTCCGTTGCTTAAGCCTGACAATGGGATCCGCCCTATTGCCGTAGGGGCCATATGGAGGAGACTGGTTCTAAGGTGGCCATGAAGAAAGTGGGGAAAGAAGTTGTTAAATATTTAGGGGACTTTCAGTTTGGAGTTGGAATTCCAAATGGGGCGGAGGCTGTGCTTCATAGTGCTAACAGGTTTCTCGATTCGTTCCATGATGATGGCTCGCTTGCTATGCTTACGGTTGATTTTTTCTAACGCTTTCAACGCTATTGATCGCACTGCTCTGTTACGGGAAGTTCACTGTCACTGCCCTTCCATTTTCCCGTGGGTTCAGTTCCTATATGCTCAGCCAGCTAGGTTGTATGTGGGGAATGAACGTATTGGGGCCTACGCTGGGGTTCAGCAAGGGGACCCTTTAGGGCCCTTGCTCTTTGCTCTAGCTTTACACCCCCTCGTGCTAAAGGTACAGGATACCTGCAACCTTCCCTTCCATGCTTGGTACTTAGATGACGGGACGATTATCGGGGATTCTGTTCAGGTGGCTAAAGCACTTGACATTATTAGCCTGGAGGGGCCATCTCTAGGGCTCCATCTCAATATTAGAAAAACTGAGGTTTTCTGGCCGTCGTGTGATGGGAGGAAGATCCAGCCAGGTCTGTTTCCTAGTGACATTGGCAGACTGGAGCGAGGGGTCAAACTGCTTGGTGGGGCAGTCAGCCGCGACGCCGGTTTCATAAGTGATCTATCTGCTAAAAGGGTGGTGCGGGCTATCGACCTCATGGGGCTCCTCCCTAGATTGCGGGATCCCCAAAGCGAGCTTCTATTGCTTAGATCATGTATGGGTGTGGCCAAGTTGCTCTTTGGTATGCGTACCTGTCAGCCTCCCTTTGTGGAAAACGTTGTTTCCTGTTTCGACAAAGGCCTTCTGGAGGCCATAGAAGACATTGTTGTCTGTGGGGGGGCTTTTTTGGGGGACCTCCAGTGGCGGGTTGCGACTTTACCGCTTTGACTTGGTGGGTTAGGCCTCTCCTCAGCCCGGGACGTGGCTGCCTATGCTTTTGTGGCCTCCAGATCCCAGTCCTGGGGGCTGCAAGACCACATATTACGTAACAGTGGGGTTGCTCTCGTTGACACGGATTATTCTGGCGCTATTGACCTTTTACAAAGATCCCTTCCCGACTTTGATAATGGCGGTTTCTTTAATAAGGACACCGCCCCCAAAAAGCCACAGAAAACTCTGGCGAATGCTCTTTATAACCGAATCGCACAAAGTTTGGAGGAGGATTTCTGTCTGTCCGTCCGTCAGAAGGCCGTCTTAGAATGCCTGCAAAAGCCTCACGCCCAGGACTTCCTTACTGTGTTACCTATCGAAGGCTTGGGGCAACGGATGTCGGCAGTAGAGTACAGAGCAATCCTTAAATATCGGCTGATGATACCCATTTACCCCGATGATGAAAATTGCCCGGTCTGCCGCAAAGCATGCCTTGATAAGTATGGGGAACATGCGTTACATTGTAAGGAATTGCCAGGGTTTAAATATCGGCACGATTTTGTCCGGGATGCTTTGGCAGGAATCCTTAGAAGAGCGGGGATCTCCGCAAGAAAAGAGGCGTCAGTTAATTTTCTCACAGACCCCGCGGAAGGGAGGTCCACCTTACGCCCAGCAGACGTCTTAGTTTTTGGTTGGGAAGGTGGGAAACATGCGTGTGTTGATCTTACCGGGGTGTCCCCCCTTGTTGGGCTTCGAGATAGTGGGTTTGTGGCCGGCCAAGCGGTCATGAGAGCTGAATCCAAGAAAGTGGAAAAACATGCTAAAGCGTGTGAGGATAATCAGCATGTTTTCATTCCTTTGGCCTTCGACACGTTCGGTTCCTTGGCACCGGAGGCGGTGCGGTTTTTGGCTCGGGTTCAACGAGTAGTGCACAGCAACTTTTCCACCCCCCAAGGGCGGGGTTTTGTTTTTAGCAGATTGAGATTTTCTATTCAAAAAGGGGTGGCGGCGCAGCTTGTTGCCCGCCTACCTACCATCCTTATGTAATTTACCCCTTTTTGTTAATGAAAATTATTATTGCAAAGGACAAAAAAAAAAAATTCAACATTCAAAATCAAAATTTAAAAAAAAAATCCGGTTTTTAAAATTAATGACATTTAAACACAAAATAAATGCTTAATTCTTGGATTTGTCACATTACTATTTTTAGCGTATAATTAGCAATTATCATGATTTACACAATATTGAAAACATCTAATATTAATAATTATGATTACCATTTCATTAATAACCTTTAAACACAAAATTATTAATCATATTTAAATACATTTATAAACAAAGTTAAATTTGAATTTTTTTTTTATCACAATTAATACGCCTATTTTCATTTGAATTACTTTATTTTCAAAATCAAAATTTAATAAAATCCGGTTTTTAAAATTAAATACATTTAAACACAAAAAATATAATAATAGCTTAATTATTTGATTTTTCACATTACTATTTTTAGCGTATAATTAAAACATCTAATGTTAATAATTATGATTACCATTTCAATAATAACCTTTAAACATAAAATTATATAAATACATTTATAAATTTATTTTTAAACATTCAAAATCAAAATTTAAAAAAAATCCGATTTTTAAAATTAAAGACATTTAAACACAAAATAAATGCTTAATTCTTTGATTTGTCACGTTACTATTTTTAGCGTATAATTAGCATTTATCATGATTTACACAATATTGAAAACATCTACTGTTAATAAGTATGATTACCATTCCATTAATAACCTTTAAATCCAAAATTATTAATCATATATAAATACATTTATAAACAAATTAAATTTGAATTTTTTCATCATAATTAATACGCCTATTTTTATTTGAATTACTTTATTTTTAAATATTCAAGATCAAAATTAAAAAAGAATCCGGTTTTTAAAATTAAAGACATTTAAACACAAAATAAATGCTTAATTTCTTTGATTTGTCACATTACTATTTTTAGCGTATATGTAACATTTATCATGATTTACACAATTTTGAAAATATCTATTTTTAATAATTATGATTACCATTTCATTAACAACCTTTAAACACGAAATTATTAATCATATATAAATACATTTATAAATAAAGTTAAATTTGAATTTTTTTCATCACAATTAATACGCATGTTTTACCTTTTATATAATCAATTATGTATACTTATTTTCGGTAATAAAGTTTGTTTACCTATTCATTTTTTCATTTATTTTTTACACAACTTATTGTTACATCATCTCTGACTTAATTTCATTGGTTACTTTTAATTATTAAACATGGCTCCTATAATTTATAAGGCCTTAAAAGTCAAACGAGACTGTTTTCATTTTAACTTCTCATTTTTTTTTAAAAAAAAAATCAGCTATTATTTTGAAAATTTGTGCATTTGATCTTGAAGTATAATTTCGCAATGACCATTAATAAAATCCAAGGACAGTCTCTATCTAAAGTTGGATTGTATTTAAGAGACCCTGTATTCTCACATGGCCAGCTTTATGTCGCACAGTCAAGAGTTAAAAGCAAGGCAGGAGTGAAGTTACTTATACTTGATGCTGATAGGAAGGTGAAGACTAAAACAAAAAATGTGGTGTATAAAGAAATATTTAATTACATTTGAATAAAATGTGTGTTGGTTTCTTTTAAATTTTAAAAAAATATTTCTACTATATTTTTTTTACGTCTTACCGCTCAAAATAATTGTACGTTGGTGAACCGCGTGTAAACGCGGGCAAAAGTCTAGTCTATTAATATATATAAAAGAATTGAAAGTTGTTGACATGACATTCAATGGTGGCCTCCTCCTCCCTTTGAGTGTGCCACGTGGCATCATGTGGTGCATTTTTTTGATTTTTCATTTTTTTAATTAAATTAATAAATATGATATACAACCAAACCATATTTGCGATAAAACCCTACTTTTCATCTCCTTCTCCTACACTTTTTCACAAACCCAAACTCTCTCTCTCTCTCTCTCTCTCTCTCTCTCTACTCTTCTTTTTTTTTCGTCAATGGGATAATATTAATCCATATCCAAAACAATCACAAAAGCTTTCCATCATAATATTATTCTTCTTCTTCGTACGTGATCGATCTCCTTCATCTTCATTCATTCATCCTGCCATTATTATAATTTACATGTACGTACATTCATTCATTCTACTTTTATTATTGTTTATGGGAACACCACTCTGTTACTCACTCCATCTTTAATATTTCAAAGCACATTAGAAGTAGTATTTCAAAGCACATCTAGTGTATGTATATATCAATATTTTGGTCAACCATTTATGTCAATGGAAGTTGTTTAACTTTAATTTCTTTCTAAAACATAATGCTAATATTTTATGTTTGTGCAGTAAGCAGCATTGCAATATATGTTGAAACCGTGCCAACACCAGAATTTTGCATCTACGCTCAAATTAAAACCCCAGGTTAATACTCCAAATTGTTTACATTGTTTATTGTTTTTTTTGATCGGCAAACGACATTTCATTTCACCCAATTAATATGTACAAAGCATAGACTAGAAAGATTCTAGGCAAATACATCATCACCCAAAACGTCACCGTGTTTGCTAAATTACATTATTGGAATGTCAAAAAGACGCAATTTCTCCCAAGTCTATGCCTCTTGCCTTTCTTTGTGTTTCACCCATGCGAATGTCGTGGCTTGGACCTCCCCGATCAGCCCTTGTATGTTCACCCGCTTGCCTTTGAAGATTACTTCATTTCTTAGTTTCCAGATGGCCCACGCCCCGGATAGAATGATCATCTTAACCAACTTCCTTTTGTATTCACTACCCCCGATATACTTATGGACGTTAAATAAATCACGCGCAGAGAAAGCGTACACTGCAAGAATGTTACACCACGATCCGATCTGCTGCCACAGAACTGCAGCCGCGTAGCATGAAGTCAGCAGATGGGTTGCGTCTTCCTCTCCTTCTCCACAGATTCTGCACAGTGCCGACCCATTAAGAATCCTTCTTCATCTCAGTCCTACATAAGTAGGCAGGCGATCTTGTTCCGCTCTCCACGCAAAGATGCTAACTTTCCTCGGGACCCAATTGAACCACGAGAACGGATAAAAAGGAATAGCATGTTGGACAAGAAGCTTCCCGCATTGGCCCACTGAGAAAATACCATCTGGGTTGCTCGGCCAGCTCCATCTATCCGCTGAAACAGACAGGGAGACTGCTGAAATAAGCTCGCTGCACTCAAATAATTCAGCAACTTCCTGTTCAGGAGTGGGTAATCTCCTCCATTCCCATCCAGGAATGCGTTCCGCAACTGAAACCGCCTTATGATTCTCAATTGCGAACAGTGCCGGAAATCTGTTCATCAACGGTCCATCCCCAACCCACCAATCCACCCAGAAGCGGATGTCTTGTCTGGTTCCACAGGACCCCTTAATGCATCCTTTAATACTCAGGTTGTGTGCAGAGAACTCTTTATTTAACTTGTTAATCGTACTCCATGTTCCTGAGATACCACTTTTAACTGGTAAATATCCCCATGAGCCACGACTAGAGTGAATAGCATCAATGACATTTCTCCATAATGAGCCCTTTTCCGTTTTGTACTTCCACCACCACTTTGCGAGGAGACTATTGTTCAAATCCTTCAAAGAGCCGAGACCAAGCCCGCCTTTGCCAACAGGTCCGATGACCCTCGCCCACACGACCCAATTGGTTTTTCTCTTCTCCTCGAACGATTGTTTTCTCGCCTTCCACTTTGACAGACGTTTTTTGAAGACATCCACCACGCAATTCCAATTCCTTATATAATTCATGTTCGCTCCCACCGGTAAGGCTAGATACTTGCAAGGAAACTTCTCTACATTGCAATTGATTGAATTCGCTACCTCCTGAGCCAAGTCATTACTCACCTTGACAGGAAATAAATTGGTCTTGTTATGGTTCATCTTCAGGCCAGAAATTAAGAAAAAACATCTCATTAATCGGACAATGTTTCTGATGTTTTCTTCTCCCCATTTTCCTATAAAGACAATATCATCCGCATACATTAAATGGGACATAGTTGGACCGTTGTTTGGCATCCGGACGCCTCTAATAAAACCGAGTTCTTTTGCTTTCCCCATAAACCCGGTTAGAGCCTCCATAGCGATTATAAATAAAAACGGAGATAACGGATCCCCTTGGCGGACACCTCGGAAGCAGTCGAATTCCAAAGTAGGCGAGCTGTTTATGAGGACCGACGCTCTAGCCGATTCGAGTACACCCTTCACCCACAACCTCCACTTCGCCGGGAAACCCATTTGTCGTAGCACCTCCGGTATGAACTTCCAGCTTATAGAGTCGTAAGCCTTTTCCATGTCAACTTTCAAGACAAACGCTTCCGTGTTAGACTTATTTAACCATGATATGATTTCACCTAGCATCAAAGGTCCTTCGAGGATGTTACGGTTGTTCAGAAAACCGGATTGCAGATCTGAAATTACCAAATTAATCACCTTTTTCACGCGGTTTACCAATACCTTGGAAATGATTTTCGATATGCAGCCAATCAAACTTATCGGGCGATAATCGTTAAAGGATACGGGATCCACTCCTTTGGGGATCAGCGCGATAAAGGACAATCCGCACCCCCGATTAATTATGCCATCTTCATAAAAGGACTCCATGAGTTTCATGGTACATTGTTAATTTGATTTTTATTGTTTACAGTACTTACTGCCTTTTGCATCATCTTTCAGGGTAACTAAAGAAACGCTTAGAATTGAAGGTAATATATGTTCGACTGGCAAGGGGTAAGAGATTATATGAATTATGTTTTGATGTTGTTCTTGACCATCAAGTAGCCAATGATGAGGTAATGTCAGTATGTTTTATTGGAGTTTTAATCAGGTTATATAAGACATATTTATCGAATTAGCCGAAGGAGAAAGAACTGCAAAGCAACCAACATTCTTCAATCATCGATCAATCAATACAATGGCTAGTATCTATTAAATCCAAGCTTTTTCATATGTATAACCATTATATGCTCTGTTCAAGTTCTTTCTAAGTCATCTCGCCGCCCAATCTCTGTAAGTTTTTTTTAAAGATTTTTGTTATTGATTTAATAAGCAAATTCTTCTTTATTCTTATCTGGGTATGTTTAATTCCTGATTATAAATACTCGTGGATGTATTTAGGACACTGAAGTACGAGAAAAGAAGCAAAATTGTTACTCAGGAGTTGAACTGTATGCTCTATTTTCTCTTATTTAATTCCCCCAAATTATGAACCATCGAAAGATTATGCTCTTGTGATCCCTGTAATGGTTTTTTTTTTTTTTTTGCCATAGTATTTTAGGGTTTATGATTAATCTTTAGTCGGAGGTTCACCGAGTATTTTTCAGCTAATGAGCTAATTAATCAGTAGGGCCCGACAGTTGTCAAATCCAAATATATGATATGTAAGTTTATATTTGGTGATAGTGTAATTGATAAGGATGGATGATTTTAGGAAGTGATGGTAGGAATTAGGTGTCATTTAAGCAAATTTAGACATAAATAAGCTCTATAATGGAATTGGAATCGCGCGGGAATTGTAATTTAATTTGGAATTCAGGTGTGTTCGTCTCATAAAATGGAATGGAATCTCGATGGAATTAGAACGTAGATTACTTTTGTCAGATATATGATATGGAATTATTAGTTTGTATATGTTTTTATTAGTTTGGGACAACTTTGTTTAAGTCACAATGAGTAGAAAAGGATAGAAGAAAGAGAAGTGGTGGTCCATAAGTTTAGCTTTGTTTTTTTTTATATATATATAAAAGAGATAGAGAAAGTGTGATTGGTAGCGTATTAGGCAGTTAGGCATTATGGTAACAGTCGAAATGGTTTATGTTTCTTTGTTCAGATTGTAGATAATTGATGTTATAGTTGTGATGACAATTCGTGATTTGAGTTTTGTTTTAGATTTAAGTTTATGTCCTTACTTTAGTTTATGTAGTGATATTTTATTGTAATTATTAGTGGCTAATATAGGAATCAAATCCATAGAGGACCAATATAATTGAGATGATAGCATCTTAGGCGGTTAGGAGATACGGTAACAGTCGAAATGGTTTATATTTCTTTGTTCTGATTATAGATAATTGATGTTATAGTTGTGATGACAATTCGTAATTTGAGTTTTCTTCTTTTATCATTTTTATTAAGTCATATTAAAAATTTTCAACCCCGGGACCTTCCCGGGGTAATAAGATAGTTAAGAATAATAAAACAATTAATAAGAAGTTTAATAAAAAGTATTGGGCTACCCGAAAGTTAAGCCCAATAATCTTACCCGGATATAAAGACAAGGTCCAATAGTGATTCACGACTCGGCCCAACGGACTGTTTTATGTGGGCCGTGTGTTTTTATAAAGACCCGATAATAGTATTAGGCTCATTAACTTGAGCCCAAATACCCGAATCTAAGTTAGGACCTATTAGTAGAACCCGATAGATGTACAGGCCCAACCCACCATCCAAATATTGTTTGGGCCCAATACATGACCCGATATAAAAGCTAATCCAGTCCGTTAGCCCAGTAACCCGTAAGTCAATTTGGGCCCATATAAACCCAATCTTTTCGGCCCAATTCATACTATTATCTAATGGGGCCTCTATCTAAATAATATTAAGGAAGGCCCAATTGGTATAAGGATATTAAAAGCCCAACACCCCTTTGTAATTATGATCGGCCCATGCTTCTTTGCTTACTTGAGCCGCCATTTTGAGTAAATGCAACACATAAGCCATCAAGTTCCACCAAGATAACACTCCATCTTCCACATCACCAACTCTATAAGATTCTCATAATTGCGTGCATGTATAAGGATTCCATCGTTCCACTATATCTATACTTATGTTATAATACATTTCATAAGGATCTCTTAAAGTTTAAGTTTTACAAGCATAATTTTTTAGAATACAACACAAAATGCATATGTTAACTACTTTTTTAGGGCAAATATGTCTTTTATACAATACTTACACATTTTTCCCCTCTAATTTTTTTATTTAAATAACAATTACACTTTTCACCCTTGTTTTAACCAACTACCCCTACGATTTTTAAACGTCCATAATTTTTTTATACGTTAATATTTTTTCCTAATATTATTACACCGTATAAACGAACATTTTTTTCTCTTTAATTTGAGTATAGTTTTGCTATAGTTTTTTTTAATTTAAAAATGATATGTTATGGTTAAGTAATAATTTAAAAATTATACTATATTATAATACATTTCTTATTGACCTCTTAAACTTAAGTTTTACAGTATAATTGCTTAAAGTACGACACACAATGCACATGTTAACTAAATGTTGTTTCCCGTCGCAACACGCACCTGACTAGTACTTACTATATTATAAAGCATTTTATAAGGATCTCTTAAATTTTAAGAGGTATAAGTGTAAATGCTTAAGATACAACACATAATGCATAAAATAACTATTTTTTAAGGGTGAATATGTCTTTTAAACACCATATTTAATTTAAAGAAAGTCAAGAGTCATGAGATGTTTATGAAACCACATGACATTCAATTTTATAATTAATTTAAACATATTAAACTAGAAAACATATAAAAAAAATGCATGATGTTATATGTTTTGTTTTAACCTTTCATATAGAGTTGGGTATTTTAAAAAGTTAAAGTTTTATAAATTTGATCATACTATATAGAAATCAAGAAATCAATAGTGAAATTTGTGTTTTTAATCATGAGGTAACGATATAAATTCTGAAATTATTATGTTATATTCATACACACAAACATGTCTAATCTAATCTAAACTATATGATCACCGGATTCCACAAACAAAGAAGAAAGCTTCTGTTTATAATGAATTTCAAACAAAGGTATTCAGAAAAATTCATGTAATAGTGGTTAGGTTCATAGTAGGTATATAAGGTTAGCATGTGCTCTACAAAAGAGTTTCGGTTATACCCGCTGCATCGCGCGGGCCAACCCACTAGTTAAATACAATACCACTCCTACAATCTTACTCTTACCATAATGAAAAACCTTGCTTTGTATATGCCTAAGCTGCAATGGCTAACTATATATATATATATATATATATATATATACTAGTGGGAATGCCCGCGCGTTGCGGCGGGTGTCCCGATTGATATCATATTGAACTAATACCAACAAAATAGTAGGCAAAGGGCACAAATAATAATTCATTTTTCTCTCCAAAATCGACGTATTGATACCAACTTAATACCAAAAAAGCGAATAGTGTTTCTGATATAAATAAAATGACGATTACAAAAGTCAGCGTGCATTCAAGAAATAAACGTGCCCACACCTACAATTCAAGATATAGGGGTCCTCCGAAGTCAAAAGTCCCAACGGCTTCTCCTATGCAAAATCTAGACCTTATCTAGACACATTACTTGCTAGATTTTTTATAACCTCGCCCTTTGTCACATTCCGAGTTGACTTGTCAATAGAACTCTAGATCACTTGTACGCTCTACTTTTGTCTATGAACCAGGTCTATTAGAGAAAAGATAATAATATGAGAAAGCATATGAAACCATTAATAGGATGATTAAACTAAGAAATAATGGGCTACATGGTCACAACCCAATAAAAAACTGTAACACCCCAACCGATGGCGGAATCATCGAGGTGCCACGTAGTGACGATTGTTCAAAAGCTCATGGTACTAAAATGTAAATATATGATTATTGAATATTGTTTTACAACAGGTGAAATTAAATACAAGACAACAAAAATAAAGATAATTGATTGATTTAATCTAAGTCCAAAGTCCTATGTGAAGCGTCAAGCAGCTTATCCTGAAACATGCACGAAAATAATTTTGTCAACATATGATGTTGGTGAGTACTACTTAGCTTTGTACATATAGTATAAGTTTGAAAAGAGTAGTACAATTCATGTGTCTAGTATTACCAAGGCATTATGTAAACACGCAAGTAACCAAACAAGACAAAGATCAAATGTAAAGTTGTACAATGAAATTGATAATGAGCACCTCAACACGTGTGAGTCTAAAAGAGCACCATAACATAAGTTATGTCTAAATGAGCACCGTAACATAAGTTACGTCTGTATGTAAAGAGCACCATAACATAAGTTATGTCTAGATGTATGATTTTGTATGTAAGCTACGTTCATGTTAAAACATAAGCACAAAGATAAACAAGACACGTATATGAATTGTAAATGAATAAAATGTATGTGTAAATGAATATGAAAGTTTTGTATACTTGTGCATGAATCACCCCAAAAGTTGTAAAAGCGGAAAAAGGGGATAAGTAATACTCACCTTAGCAAGGTGTTAAGTCTTGTGTAATTGAATAAGTGTATTCCAACGTTGCCAAGTATCACCCTATGTATAATGTAACAAATAAGTCTAAGTCTATCTAGTCTATAAGTATTTTCTAGGGTTCCGAATTGGGGATAAGTATTCGTCTGATTAATAAATTAAACGTTCAATAAATAAGAGAAATTTGATAAATAATTAAACAAAAAGTCTTTTTTTGTATATTTTAAATCAAGAATGGTCACAATATAAAGTTTTAAGTGTGAAAATAATTTTTATAAAATTATTTTCTTGAAAATAGAATATTTAATCTATTTATATCAATTTGTCAAAATGTAACTTTAATATTTAAAAATATTAAAATTAAAGAATTTTTTTGAATTAAAAATTGTGTTTCAGTTCTAAATAATTTATATAAAATTTTGGTGCAAAAATATTGAAAAATGAATTTATTATGATTTATTTATGATTAAAACTAACAAAAATTAATTAAAAATATAAAATAAATGATTTTTCAGAAATAAAAATCATTTCAGAAATGTTTATTGATTTATAAACTTAGAATAATTTTTGTGAAATTTTATAAAGTCGTTTTGATAATTTTATAGAATTTTACAATTATAATAGAATAAATTTGTAATATTTATTATATTTAATAAATAAAAGATTTTTGAAAAACTAAAAATTGGATAGTAAAGTTTATCATAAGAATAACTAAAGATAATTTTTGTAGGATTTATAAACCACTATAACTATTTTAAATGCAAATTTATAATACAAAAAGATATAAATAAAAACGAAAAAAAAGTTGTAGCTCATGGGGGTCGAACCTGGCCTTAGGGCCGGTTCACTGATTTGGCCAAACACTTACCACCAACTGCTCTACACTTCTGATTGTGTTATTTAAAACCGATCAATATATATAAATGCTAATTATAGAAAAGCCCCAATTCGTATAAACCCTAGAATAACAACTTCATCCAATTGATCATCAAAACAATTCTGTTATCCTAATTAAACATGGGGCTATTGTAAAGGACATAAAAATCGTTCAAGAGATACCTTTAATCGTTATGTATAGAGACAGAATCACGACGTACGCTCGGCTAAGTAAACGAGCTTAGAGACCTCCAATTCGCGTTACAGAGAGCTGGTTACAAAGGATTTGTTAATTGGTTCTCTTAATCGGCCCCTTTAGTGTTTGTGTGTGGGTTTAATTGCGTTAAAACATTCGTTATATATAGATTAATAATTGGGTTTGGAAGCTTTAAAAACGAATTTGAATTGACAAATTTGGCCGCTAATCAAGCATATTAGCGTGAATAGGACGCGTTAATGATGTGTAAATCGTTAAGTGAGGTTAATTAGTCAATGGTTACCATATTAGTTTCAATTAAAGGATCATAGATAGTGTTGACCGAATTGTTTTGGTGTGGTGTTGCTGTTCGCGTGAAGCAGCAGAAGAAAGGAGGAAATAGATCAGCGATTAGAAAGGGATTTATATAATTCGAGTCAAGGTTAAAACAAGAATGAGCATTGGCTCAGTTGGTGATGTGTGTGTGTTGTGTTTGGTTGACCCGGTTTGGTCAGGGGTTCGAGTCTCAGCAGAGACAATTATTTTTTTTTTTTTTTTAATAGCGAGGAGGGGGAAGCAGTTGGGCCTGATGTGTTGGGCTCAGATAGTGGGCTCCGAATTTGTCCACAAGGGAAGGGGGTTTGGGCTTGTAAGTGGACAAGGGATTTGGGTAAAAGGGATGGTTTGTTTATAGGTTAAAATGTATGGTTTAAAGATTTAGTATTTATTATTATTATCATTATTATTATTATTATTATTATTAAAAATAAAATGAAAAGAAAAGTGACGGATGTCACAAAAACATAACCAAACACAAGTTACCTGATATGAGCGGCATACGGGTTGTTGCCGAAATCCCCAAATCACACAATAATGAAGCTATATCATGACATGACATGACATGACATGCCATTTCTAGTTTCTTAAAGTCTTGTTGGATTTTCATACGATACGTTTTCCTTTTTTTCGTGTTTTGATGATCCTATAAAAAATCAAGAAACAAAAACAATGTAGTATATTGAAAAATCGTGAAGCTGTCATCATAAAACATTACTTGAATTCTACGCAGGAACGACTCGATCTTTTTTAAAGCCCAAAGCTAAATGAAATTTGGTGCCCTTTGTCGAATTTCATTATTATACACCCTCATCTTTTTATCTGGGCTTGGGACCTAACAAGAATAAGCTAAAAAGTTTTAATAGGCATGGAGTTAAATTTTAACTTGCATGTTTTTTTTTCTTGTGTAAACAACTAAACATGCTTATATGCATAGATTAATTATATTAGCAAAAAAGAATAAGCAAATGACTTAATGACTATTGTTGTGAGATTATGCAATTAACTCTAGTATAACATTTGGCGGAACAAGTGTTTGGTTTTTAATTAGAAGTTCTTGTTTCCACTTTAACACTTAAGGATATAATTGACTCAAGTTCTTATAAAAGTTTATTATATAGAATGAAAAGGAATTGCCTTCCATTTCAATTTTTTCTTCATATTAAAAATAAAGCAAAACAAATATGTATGTATTTCAGCTTTTGGTGTTATTAAATTCTGGATTTCAGACTTTATAAGTTGAGACGTAGTGCATATAGCTAATAAAACCAATTAAGAATTCATAAAGGATGAAATTACAAGCCAGTTGAATCAATGTATTTTTAGTTGTTAGAATTTAGAAAAGCTCCAAAAATAGCTAAAATGTACCTGCGAATCAAAGCAACTCTAATTAACACACATATCTAGAATCTGATTATCACGTACAGAGAGATTCAACAAGCTGTAATAATAATTTGAAAAACAGTAAACAAGATAATGAAACTTTATACCCTAAATTACGCAATACGAGTAACGGAATGATGAGAAGAAACAATACAGAGAGTGAGAGAGAGTACCCATGGATAATATGAAGATAAAACTCTCCATACTATCAATGGAAGTTTCTTCATGGAATGGAATAGAATTTGTTATGAATGATTAATATAAATAAAACACAATCAATGAATAATTGATTAGGAGAGCTCTTCATATGGTCTAAGAGGGAAGGTGAAGGGAGTTAGGGGTACTATAGGAATGATATTTTAGCTTTTAACTAAAAACAAAAGATAAAATTACTCTACTAACCCTCTAAGTGTCTTAATTGTCCCCAATATCCCTATAATACCCTTATGAAATAAGCTTTATTCTCTTATACTTGTTGCTTTAAAAATTGTACCCATGTCAAAATTCCAATATGATACATCACTCCTCTTTTATAATGTACTAGTGTGGTGCCCGCGCGATGCGGCGGGGACACAATAGTTATGTTAGTGATTTTATTCGCCACCCTATAGCTTACACCCCACGAATACCCAAAGAACACCCTATCCAATTCACATAAATTCCAAGACCCAACCCTCTACTTCACACTCAAAGTGATGCATATTATGAAACTTTATCTAACTTTATTGTTGACAGCAACATAAAGCCCTCGTATAATGTTCTGCACAATGCTTAAATAGTTAAATGGATATCATCCTTAATATAGAAGTCCTCCTCACTTATTTCCACCACAAAGCATAACTTGATCCAAGTTTGTACACGCCTTGAACTGATCCATGGACATAATAAAACAACCCCATAATTCACCAAAAATTCTCCTATTTGCTTCCTCTATTTTCTCGCCTTCTTTATCATCTTATTTGCCACCGGTTGACAAGATGACCTTTGGCCCATTTTGTGTCCTTTGCCCCTACTTGTTTTGAACCATGACTGTCTAGTCTTCCTCTGCACCTGCTCACTCTTTGTTGTCCCAAACATTTCAACGATTTGACCGCATCATGTACATCACTTTCTGAGCTTATCACCATCTCCTTAAGAGAGATTCTAACCCGATACCTCGCACGCTAATACTTCAACTCTAATATGGCATCAATTATCATGTTAGATCTGCAAATCATACATATACGATATACCCCCTAGAAACGAAACAACACCAATAGAACTCATAACGCGAAACGACTATGCAACATCAGGACAGTTAGCACCACGCCATATTTTAACCCAATTGACTTATTTTAACACACACAAGTAACTAACCCCCACCCCCTAATACACATATATCACCAAAACACACTCACACCAAGTAAATATTTCAACCCTGCCCCCACTCTATTATTCAAAGGCGATCTTTATTCCGACACCCCTTCTCATAGAGAACCTCTTCTTTTTTTTCTATCTTTTTGTCTTTCTATCTGTTTTTTCTTTTTTTCATCTTCTCAAAATGTTGTAAATTCCATAAAACTCAACAACAAAACCAACTAATAACCAAGGAAAATCAATGACTCAACTTACTGATAGAAAGAAAGTGAGTTGTAATTATCTGATGCGCAAGCTTAACAAAAGGTAGATGTGTTGAAAGATCTGTAACTTTTTCTTTCTTTGAAGCTGTTAAAAGCAATAAAGAGATTTTATTAATAATATGTTATAACCATGTAGGACAGATGTGTTAAAACCCCCACACAGAGTACCAGTTAATTATGAATTCTGCTAAAAGCAGCATATATCTTTTGTGTTTTCCAAACCTTGGCCATGTGTTGATAATAAAACAGTAAAGCGATAAACCGAATTCTTGAAAATCCACTTGATAGGTTGCTAATATCCCTGGGACAAAATAGTTAAAGAAATAAATATTTTCAACACCAAAAAGGTATTTCAAGTCCTTACATCCTAACAGGTCAATAAGACCAACCAATTGAGTAGGCATCTTTTAAATTTATCATATTTGTTAAAAAGATGCTATCTCATCACAATTTCTTCTTACCATCAAAGAAATTCAAACTATAGTTTCTTATGTGAAACTAACAATACAAAAAAAGCCACACTAATTTGAAGTTTAACAAAGGATGAATACCTGATGAGATAGTTGTTGTTGAAGCCCTAAAATAGGTCCTACAATCGAACCTTCATAGCTCCACAGCCTGATCAAACCTGCAAAATGGAATGGGTAGAATATTAACAAATGGAATAATTGAACAATCAAAGTGTGGAAATCATCTGAATCACATAGATTCAAGTGATGAATAGAATAAACCCTAACCTGGAACAGGGAAGGTATATAAAAGAACCTATGTTGCACACGATGTTAGAATCGAATGAAGGGGGGTCGAGGAGTTTCGTAATGGGAGGAAAAAAATGACAGAAATTAGGTGTTTAAGAAGCTGCTAGTACCATCATGAAGATATGAAGATGAGTAGTAACTGGCGTCTTAAAAGAAACCAAGGGACGCGTCTTACGCCCCTTGGAAGTGGGATGCAGCATATGAATGTACATGTAGCTTTAAAATTTGTTCTATTGTCAAATTACTATTCTGTCCCTAAGAGATATATTTATATATAGTATAGATTATAGATTATAGATTTTATATATATATATATATATATATATATATATATATATATATATATAAATGAGATCAAATAGGAATCACTACCCTAGTTAGGAACCTTAGGAACCAATCTGAACCATCCGTCTTTGATTTTGATCTAGGGGGTGTTTGTGTAATTAGACAATTAAATATTATCTTTTTATTTAATTAAAACTTTTAAATATGGCAGTTATTTTTTATTCATTCGATTTCTTTGCCATATGCGATTTCTTTGCCTTAAATCTCTCAATCTCTAATTCATAACAAAAAAAAAAAAACATCGATATTATTAGTTGTTATAATAAACTTGTCAGATATAAGAAGCTGAAAACAGTGGGGTATATATCAATATACAATGATGTACATCTATAATGAGGAATGTATATAGTATTATAAAGTTGTCAAATTTATATTGGTGTATATGTTACTAATCAGTTATACATTGATGTATAATAATGTCTATATTTGTAGCCAATAAATATAGTAATGTGTGATAAACATTGATGGGTTATACACCGATTAGTATGGTAATATTATACATGTTAGTACATTATACGCTGATGTATATGATTTGATTTTAGACTAACATGGAACACCTATATTAGACAGTATGGGATCAATAGATACAAGTCACTACATATACATCAGTGTATATGTGGTAAAAGGTCAATAGATACAAATGTTTATATTAAACTACTAAATCACTAGTAAGTAACATCTGGGCAGGTGACCTATGTAGCGGTAGATATACGTTGGTGACCTTTAAAAATAGTGTGTACTATACACCATTGTATAGAATAACGTACTGAACACTTACAGTTAATAGCTGGCCTGTATATCTTTATAGCAATACATATACATTGGTGAATATCATTCATAATCAGTAATATATAAAACCATGTACATGTTAAAAAACAAAAAACAAGAATGTTTTAATGATTTCCTTAGCAAAAAAGTGAAACAACATAAACAATAATGTTTTAAAAAAATGTAAATGAAATTAAATCCTATTCTTCGTAATCGCCATCAGATGCTTCTTCCAACTGTCCAAATTTGAAACCACAAGCATTAGTGTATTCACTTGACATCAACATGACCGTGTATCCGAAACCTATAAAAAATTTAAAAAAAAAAACATAATTAAAACAATGGCTAAGAAGGCTATTGCCAAGTTATGATGTTTTTGATCTTTTTGAAAATGTGTTGTTATGTTGAACGTTTGGAAGTATACTGTCGTACAATGTAAACCGGTTTTTGTATAATATTATAATATGAATGTTTGTTAAAAAGAATTATGTCATTATCACCAATCGGTAATGACTCGGGAAAATCGGGTCGTTACACAAAGTTTGGTTCAGCATCTGCTACAATTTTTAGAAATAGACGTCTCGACATGCGGTACCTTAGTTTAAACTGTGCGTCGGTGTATTTTGGTACATCAGCAAAATAGTCATCTATTAACCGAGCATTGCCTCCCTCGCGATCACGTGGCACGTATCTTTTTTTTTTTTTTTATAGATATTGTTGTGTCTTGCTCTGCAGCCCGCTTGGCAAGGTCCATGAGAAACTCAAGGCTACTATCGCCTGAGTGTAAAATCGGGTGCACTTCGAGCGAAGGAATGATAACTTGATCATTTTCGACGTCAACGTCACTCATTTTTTTTTAAAAGTATGGTGATAATTTTTATTTTTTTATACTAAACCGTGAGATTGTTTTGTGTTTTATAGACCTTTGATAAAAATGGTCACAAAATATGACCGATTGGAAACAATTATAAAAAAGCACAAATTAAATTCAACTCTCAAAATGGAATTAAAAAACATAAAAATTCGACGTTGCATTTAATATACTAAATTATCAGGTCCTTAGATAGAACCAAAAGTCGGTTCACAGGACCCCTACCAACACTGATGACGATAACATTACCGTGCAAGTAGTAAAGTACCCGTGACCTTTTCTGGTGACGCCCGTTTCCCCTAACCAAACCAAGAATTCAAAAAGTTTTAATACGATAATCCCACCCTTATGTAACCGAACTATCCACACCTCTCTCCAACCGTCCAAATAACCTCCCTCTTAACTCCCTCATCCCATCTCAACCGTTAGATCTAAATTTAGGGGTTTAGCTATCCCCCCTTCTTCAAACACGCCCACACTCTTCTCCCCTCTTCACAATTCACCGCCTCCATCCCCTCTCCGTCCAACCACCGCCGTTAACCGCCGTTTCTTGACGGTGATCTCTCTTTTTCTGTTAACAATTTAATCTTTCTTCTTCAATTATGTCTTAATTATCCCAATGCTTCATTATTCTCTTAAAAATTTAATCTTTTCTTCCTGGGTTGGTTTGGTTTTTTTAATTTTGTTTTCATAATTCTTCATGCAAGTGATCACATTATCTTTTCTGTTTCCAAGATTTTTATTAATATTATTTATTCACTTTGTTTGGTTATGATTGTGATTATTCAAGTAAAATAAAGAGAATATTTTTTTTTTTTTAGAAATTTTGTATGGAATTTGTGTTTGTTAGGGTTTGTATGTGTTGACATTTTGAGAAAGTGTGAACCAATTATGCATTGTACTTTTTTTTATTTTTAAAGAATCTTGTTCTTTATATCTTTAGAGCATCCCATTATTTGGGTTCAAGTTATCCCATTTGTTAGCATATAAACATTACTTTAAAGTTATTTTGTGGGCTTGCAATATATTCTTTTAATGCTTTTGGAGTTGGTTGTTTCAGGAGATAGTTTTGAAGGATAGTATGCCTGGAGACAAGAACATTTTACAGTGTATCCTTTCTATATTATTACCTCGGTTGAGTTTGTGCTTTCAAAATTGTCCTATTTTTGTGTTGGTTTGTTTGAGTTTAATGGGCCAAAAGTTTAAATGTTGGAGAACCCTTTTGTTCTTGATCTTTCCTGGTCCTGTCAGCCTAAAAAGATCATATATTTCTAAAAAAAATAAATAAATAAAAAAAATTGACATTTTGAAACCGGTAAAAGTTCAGAGTTATCCCAATTTTAAATCATATATCTTTTGTGATTTTGCTTAACTCGCTTTAGCAGCGGAGCCGTCAGCATCTGGATTGAAGTCTAGCACTAGTGCTAAAATGGACGATCAAAATCCGGTGAGATACTATTTCGAATTGAGTTCTTTAAACTTTAGTGTTAATATAATAATATTATTGTCTAGTTCTTGACATGTTGTTTCTTTTGTATTTATATATGGTTGTTTGATACTTTGATCAATGTATGTATGAATAATGTTGTTTTATATTATTTAATCAGGCACGTTGAGACCGTTTAAATTCGTTGAATTTGATTTGATTTTTTTTTTTTTTTTGGTTTTAGGGTTCTAGGAAAGAAGGCATACCTTCGGGTTCGACCCCATCATTTGCAGGGGTTTCTGGTTCTTCTGTAAAAGGCGGGATTGCCCCAAAGGCAACTGCAGGGCAAGGTGTTAGCTACTCGCCTACTAGCTGTTATGATTATCAGTATCCAGGTTAAAAGTTGCATGATTTTCATTCTTCTATAGTTCTATGTTAATATCGTGATAAATAAGCATAATATGTGTGTATCTTGATGATTGTGTTTGTTTGATTGTTGTTGGTAGGTCAAAATGGAACATATAGTGAGGGTTCTGGTCATATGAGCGCTAGCGGTGGTCATTACACAGATAATAACGGTTCGCTTCTTTATTATATGCCTAGTTATAATCCTTATGCTACTGGGACTTTTATGGGCGTCGATGGGCAACAACCCTATTTTTCTTCATCAGATGCCATGTCATGCTACGGGTGGAATTCTCATTCAGCGTCATCTTTTGGCACAAAGGCTGCTGCGGGCTCAAATGGCATGAAATACAGTGATCTTAATTCCAAAAGAACCATGAATTATAATGGGAAATCTCTAAATTACCCTTCGGATATGAAGTACCAACATCAATCCGCTTCTAGTGTTCCCAGGTCGATCTTTCAGGCACAACAGATCAGGTCACTTAACAAGGTATGTTTTAGTTTTAATGCTTTCTTAATGGTGTCATATACAAGTTAATTAACTGTTAACATGAATTGTTTTTGTTGTTTAGTTGGGGTCGGGTTACCAGTCTGCGGAGGTTGCAAAAGGCTATAAATCGTCTGGGAATTTTTCATCATTTGCATACCAAAACCCAGGGATTTTTTCAAACTATGCTACGAATTATGCTTCTGGTGGTCGACTTTGGAATGATAACGATAGATACAAATCAAGGGACAAGTCTTTTGCGACCGGTGAATCTGAAGAATTAACACGTGGCCCTCGGGCTCAGAGCGTAAATCCGCGTCTTGAAGATGAGAAAATGGGAGTCTCACTCACGCGCGAGAAATATAATCTTGAAGGGTTTCAGACAAAGTACGATCATGCTAAGTTTTATGTAATCAAATCCTATAGTGAAGATGATGTTCACAAGTGCCTTAAATATGATGTTTGGTCAAGCACACCGAACGGCAACAAAAAATTAGACGCTGCATATTCTGATGCAGAAGGAAAAGCAAATATTTTCCTCTTTTTTTCAGTAAGCTTTCTCTTTTTATTCTAACAAGTTTAAAATTTTAGGTATTTTTTTTATTTAATTTCTGTTCGTGTTTTTAGGTAAACGGAAGTGGGCAGTTTGTGGGTGTTGCTGAAATGATCGGGCCTGTGGATTATGAAAAGAACATGGATTTTTGGCAGCTCGACAAGTGGAATGGTTTTTTCCCAGTTAAGTGGCATATCGTTAAAGATGTTCCTAACACGCTGCTGAGACATATAATTCTTGAAAACAATGATAACCGGCCCGTTACATACACCAGGGACACTCAAGAGGTACATTTATATTTGTCTATTTTTATTTTTGCTGTTCTTTTATTTAAAAAAAACGGGTATTAGTTAACGTTGAGTTATACATATATTCAGGTGGGTTTGAAACAAGGTTTGGAAATGCTTGAGATTTTTAAAACCTATTCAGCGAAAACGTCTTTGTTAGACGATCTCAGCTTTTATGAGAGCAGGGAGAAGATGATAAAGGCCAAAAGGATTGTTAAGGAGGTAATACCTGCAAACCGCAATCGTTGTAGCAATAGAATAAATGTTTATTTTGACGAATTATATACTCAAGTTATTTTATTTATTCTTTGCAGAAGAACCAAAGTGTCGGGGAAGGATCAATGACCAGCAACGGGTCAATGGATCCAACTGCGTCGCTCGTTAACATGACTCGTAATCTGTCTCTTAGCTCTTAACACGGTATGGCCTAGCAGACGTGACATGATTGATGTAGTTTTTTTCTAAGTAAAATGGTTTAGTAGTTTGGATTGAAATTGCTTATGCTTTTGTTTTGTTTGGCTTTTGAGATGTAAAAATCAGGGTTTTTATTTTGCTTTCATCACATTTTGGATGGTAAACAAGAATTGATTCAAGTTGCTTTGCGTTTATTGATAGATTTGACCACTTTGTGTTTCGTGTGTTCATTGAACTGGAGTTTGTAGTGTTAAACCAGCTGTCATGTGGGTGGTTTTTAATTTTACTTTTAAACTAGATAGTTTAGTTTAGATCATTTTTTAAAGGGAATATTTCATAGAATAGTAACCAAGTTTCAAAAGTGTTTCAATTAGGTCACTCATCCTTTTTTTGGCCTAATTAAATAACTAAACATTCAAATCGAGTCTTGTAAAATTTTGTATGTGTCAAGAATGACATGGAGGAGAAGATGTTGGAGTCGGGATTTTAAATATATGTAGATGTATTAAAAAAAGAAAATAACATGTTAATTATATTAAAAAATTAAAAAAAATATGCTAAATCCACATCATCACTTAACGTCGGCATTAATAGATGGGAAAAAAATAAACAAAAAGCCGCATTACCATAGTTACCTACAAAATAGATGAAAAAACCTCTAATTTATATACTAAATGAATGTTGAGTGACCTAATTGAGACAAAAAAATTGTTGAGTGACCTAATTGGAACAATTTTGAAAGTTGGTTACTATTTTACAAAGTTACCCCTTTTTGTTTATGCAAAAAAAAAAGAAATTCATTAATACTGCCTAAGCAAATCAATAATCATTAAGATGATATATATGATGTTGAACCTACTATTACATATAAGAACTGCTAACAGATATGGTAAATTTGGTAAGAATCTATTTTTTATTTTTATTTATGTTGCTAAGAACATTGATTACATGTAGCCTAATGATTATTGATTTGCTTAGGCAGTATTAATGAATTTCTTTTTTTTTGCATAAACAAAAACTCACTAATAAGTCGTTTTTTGTATGACATTATGGTGCTCGTTGGAAAGATAATAAAACGCTTGTTAGTTATGTAATTTAAAAAAAAATGTATATAGAAGTTACTAACGTTTAAAAATTGTGAGATGAAGATAAAGAAAATATAAAGATAAAAATATTAATTAACATATTTGAAATTTTAATATAAAAATTAATAGTTATCTTTATTTAAAATATAATTAAAAAAGAATTTTAGAGGAAAATTAAGGGGTGTTAAGGCTTCACAACGTGCCACGTGTTACACCCCTTTTCGTTTATTATATAAGTAGGAAACACGTGCGATGTGGAGGCGCCGACACTTTACAACGCAATACTTGTTTTATCTAGTTTGTCAATCCTCTCGTGATATATTACATTGTAGTCTGCTAGTTTTCTTATTCGTAGCATCGGTGTAGTCTATCTATATCACGAGCATGTGTGGAGCAAAATTAACTCTGTATGAGAAGTAGGTGGTGGTTTCGATGATAATAATGGTGGTACTAATAACCATGAGTGGAGTGCTTTCAACGGAACCCTAGGCTGAGGAGGTGGAGTAAAAGGTCGAGGGAGGCGATGAAGGAATTAGCGTTTCTCTAGTCAATAAAGAGAATGAAGAATGTGTTTAAGGGGTTTTTGTTGGTTGTGCCTACTTAGTTTTAACACGCTTTCAACACACAAGTGCTTTAAATGCTTGTGCAATGTCTTTGAAATGCTTGTAGACGCTGAAAATTTAGTGAAAAGACCATATTGTAAATGCTAGTAGGAAGCCGCGCGATGCAACGACGACAATAATTTGATGAATTTGTAATTATGTAATAGTTCTTTGTTGTTTTGTTTGGCTGCCCCGTTTTGTGGGTGGTGCGGTTTTGGTTTGAAGTTGACCCAAAAAAAAGGTTAACAACTATTGTTATATTTGTAAGTCAAACTTATCTAGTTTGTGATATTCCCTTGAATTAAAAAAAGAGTTAATTACCAAAAAAATTTATGTGGTTTGGGCCATTTTGCCAGTCCAGCCCAAAATCAAAATAATTGCTTGAACAGTTTCTTGAGTTTGACGAAATAGGTCAAAACAGTTCATTTCGTTAACGGTGTTAACTCAATGTCGTTAAATCAGGGGCAAAATAGTCAACTCACTTATAAAATTTTAAGCAGACCTTTGTTATCCCCTTTTGACCCTAATTTTTCACTATTATCGTCATTTACATCCCCCTGATTTCCGTCCACCCTCCACCTCTGATTCTATTCTTCTCCTTCTACTCTGATTCTCTTCTTCTCGACATTGATCATGGAGGAGAGATGGCGTGTAAGGAATGACAGAAAGGAATTTGATCCTCACTCAGAATATGGTCAGTAGTTCTCTTTCGATGTATGTGTTAATAACTGAAACTATTGTCATTGAATTTCATGTTAACTTCTTTTTTTATGACACTGGAGGTTCGGTTAAGCTTTATTATGGTGGTGAGTTTAGTGAACCTGAACTAGCTATGATGTATCTAGACACCAAGGTGAACTACATTGATTATCTGAACTCTGATGGTTTTGCTATGGTAATTTTGTATGACATTTTGTGTGGAACTAGGATACTTAAAGGGTGATAAAGTTATGTTTTTAATAGGCTGCTAGGACAAAGCCTAGATACATGATTAAGACCAATTTTATTTGATGCACAAATGCTAGAAGCAAAAAACTCTAGTTGAGAATGAGAGGCTATTGAGATATATGTTGAATATAGTGACCCAGACTATGAAACTTTAAAACACAGAAAGCTAGGCGAAGATGTTCAGGGTAATAAGTCTGATGAGGATGAATTCTCATATCAGACAGATTTGGATATGCGGGAATGTAGTGATAGTCAAGATACTGCTTATAAGCCTGATAAGGATGAGGACATTCAATAATCTAGTAGTGACGATAGAGCTGACTAGCAAGAAAAAGAAAAACAGGGAAACTGTAGGTGATAATGATGATGATGACTTCATATAGATGAGGACAATGAAGTAGAGGATTATGAGGTTGATATGGAAAACTTTAAGGCTGTAGTAGACCCTGAAGTTATTGATGGTGTGGAAACAGAGGATGAAATGGATGAGGAGGTTGAAGTAGATTTAGATGACTTTGACACTTTAAGTGATGAGGATGAGCCTAGGTTGCATAAGTCAGTTAGGATGTACAGGAAACATAAGAGGAGAAGCAAATCAAAAAATGATGACTGTCCATTTTATCTAGGTTAAACATTTACTTCTAGAGCTATTATGAAGAAGTTGGTTAAGGATTTGGCTGTGGAAAGCAGGAGGCAACTAAGGGTTGTTAAGAATGATAAGTCTAGGTTTTGGGTTGTTTGCCAGGGTGTTAATACACAACTTGGTGGTAGTTCTGCCATTGATGCAGAAAACTCGAAGTTTGGATGCATTTCTGTAAAATCACCCAAAATAGTTAAAAAAGAAGGAGAGGCAGAACCCTCCACTTCAAAAACCAAGAAACCTATAAAGAAATACCCCACACCCACCTGTCCTTTTGTTCTGCACCTCTCCTACAATAATGAACTTGGGGCTTGGGTTGTAAAGACCTTAATCAAAGATCATTGTTGTCTTCAAAGTATGGGTGTTAGATTATGCACAGTGTCTTGTTGGCTAAGGAGATCGAGCATATTGTCCAGGCAAGTCCAAACATAACAGTAGCTGCTTTAGTGGATATTGTTCAGAAGAATAGGCAGGTTCAGGTAGGGCAAAAGTGAAAGCAACAGCAAAACTGGCAGGTTCTTATATGACTCAGTATGAGAAGCTTAGGAATTATTTTAAGGAGTTGTTGAGATCTAATCCTGGAACAACAATCAAAATTGATGTAGAGGGAGAGAGTACAATCCAAGTAGCCCTACAAGACAGTTTAGAAGAATTTATATTTGTTTAGGTGGTCTGAAGGAAGGGTGGAGATTATGTGGTAGAGAAATCCTGGGTTTGGATGGTTGCCACATGAAGGGATCCTTTCCTAACAGATTTTAACTAATGTAGGTGTGGATGATAAGTGGAATCAGAAACTATGGAGTCTTGGAGTTGGTTCTTGGTGAACCTGAGAGATGATTTTGATATTGGGCCCAATGATGAGTTCACTTTTATAAGTGACAGGCAGAAGGTAAGTTTCTTTGTTGTTTCCTTTTTATGTTGTTTATGCTAAATGCTAGAATGAAATGATTAGTAATTACATTTATTTGCCATATGTTGTTATGCAAGGTATCATACGAGCCATCTCTAGGTTATTCCCAAAGGCAGCACATAGGTTCTGTCTAAGGGATATCCATAAGAACATGAAATCAAAATGGAGGGGACAAGTGTACAAGGAGTTGCTATGGAGTTGTTCAAGTGTGACCACAACAATAGGGTGGTGGTAGAAGGCTATGAATTCAGTAGCCAAAGCAGATAACCTTGCATGATTGGTTGAAAGAGATTCACCAAAACATTGGTCAAGATCTCACTTTACTGGTATGACTCATCTTATGTTTATAGTGCTTATAATGTATGTTAGGAAAACTGAACTATCGTATGTTCTTGAATAATATCAGTGAAGTTTTCAACATGTACTAGTGAATGGTAGGAACAAACCTATCATCACTTGCCTTGAGTATATAAGGGAGTACTTAATGAAGAAGATTGTGGTTGTAAAGAAGTTGATTGCAAAAACTGATGGCCCTTTAACACCTGCTGCAACCAAGGCTTTTGAAAAGATCAAAACTGAGGCATCACAATATAATGATATCTGGACATGTATGTTTCCTATAATCATTTGCTATTATGTTTAATACTGCTGAAAAATATTTTGACTTAACATGTTTAATACAGGTGGATTCAGGTACCAAGTTTCATGCTTTGCTACACAAGACCACAGAGCTGTTAACCTTGAAGAAAATTCATACACTTGTAGATAGTGGGACTTGACTGCTATGCCATGCAAGCATGCAGTGGCTGCCTTATGGTGTTATGCAGAGCATGGAGGTGATGGCATACCTGAGAGGTGGGTTGATCAGGTTTATTGGTTGGAAACATGAAAGAAAGTGTATGAATGTATCATTGCTCCAATCAGTGGTATGGATTTGTGGCCAGAATCAAGATGCCTAACCACCATAACCCCCCTAAAGCACCATAAGCAACCAGGAAGGCCAAAAAAGATGAGAACGAAGTCTGCAGAAGAAATGGCAGAGGCTAGTCAAGCAAGACAGGGAATACAGTGACTTGTGCTCTCTGAAAGCAGAAGGGGCATAACAAGAGATCATGCAAGCTGAAGAAGAGTAGCCAGGTTGGCAGTGGCAGTTGTGATGGTGATGGCAATGACACTCAGGATGGTGGATCGCAAGTAGTTTATTAGTAGGGCATGTTGGTTGTGTCTTGGCTTTTGAACAATACTATGTTTATGTATTTGGTTGTGTGTTGACTTTGCTTACGTTGAGTTTTGAATCTTATGGTTGTATGTTGACTTCTTTATGACCATTATGGTCAGTGGCGAAGCTTGACCCGAAGGTTCGGGGGTCGGAAGTCACCGGGGAGTCGGAAGTCATTAGTTTCGGGAGTCGAAAACCAGTTTCGGGGGGTCGAAACTCTATATTTCCAAAATTTTCTATACGAATACTATATAATCGGCACTTCTACGCGAAAATTCGGGGGGGTCGGCCGCCCCCGCCGGCCCCTACTAAACTTCGCCAGTGATTATGGTTGTATTATGACTCAGCATGAATGTGTTATGTTGTTTTATGTTGTGGGCAGTACATGTTTATGTGCAGTAGATTTTAGCATAATATGTTCACTTTTGCAGCTGACCCATGACCCCATTTGTAAAACTGTTGCACATTTGGGTTTGATCAATATTGCAAAACTGTTGCACATTTGGCTGCAAATGCACACTTGTCTAGGCTCATGCATGACCCATTTGGGTTGATAAACATTGCATATGTGTGCAAAACTGCATATTGCATATTATCAATACTACCAAACTGCATGACCCCTTTGTGTAACGTCCCGTTACTTTCTAGAATATTAAAAAGATATTAATAATAATAAAAATAAAATATATAATTCGCATAACGATCTTAATTCGGTAACAATAATAACTCATCAACAAGAGTTACGTTTCTATTCACTAATGAGCTAAATCATTTAAATACGCTAATATAGTGTCGAAAATAATAATAACGCGTTTCAAGTAATGACGTGGTAAATGACCGACGCTTAGCAAACCTTTATAAATTAGACGCGATTATAAATACATATATAACGAATATATAGTCCAAATACTCGATTTTTAGTTGGTTTATATAAATAAAATACGTGATACAAATATTTAAGCGACTAACCGATTTTAAATTAGAAACGAGACGCCAGTCGTTAACGGGATCGTATACGCAATAAGCATTCACCTAACCTACCTAGCTAACCCTAACTATATAAAATACTTAACACCTTCTTCCTCCTCATTCAAGCATCCACAACCCTAGCCACCATCACTTTAACCCCTACTCCTCTTCTCTGCTTACTTTTCACACACATATAATCGCCCCTTTTAGCTTTCGTTGGTTAGAGATTTCACAACCCTCTCACTTTATCTATATATTATATGTAATCTACTAATAACTAATATCTATGGACCTGCGCCTTTGTAAGTAGCATTCAATCCCAACTTCAATTCTCATTCTACCTCCCTATTCCTTTCCCTCCTCTGCGAAACCCCTCTCTCTCCCCTTAAGACAGACAGCCGGCCAGAGGTGGCGCACGGCGCCGCCGCTGACAGCAACAACAGAACACCACCATCACCGAGTCACCATAACCCGCCGCCAACCACCACCCTTACTCTCTTCTCCTTCTACTCCATGCCCTCTTCCCTCCGGCCCCTGTTACGCAGCGCTGCCGCTGCCGATAACAACCAACCACACAGCAGCGGCAGTAGCAATACAACAGCACAGAGACCCAGGTCTGGTTGGGATTCGGGTTATCATGGTTGTTGGGTCAAGGTACTCGAAGGGTCTTGCATCAGGTTGTTTAGTTTAGGGTTGGCAGTTGGGTTCGGGACTCGTTTGGGTTATTTTCTGGTTCGGACATTGGTGCAGCTTAGGCGGTAACATTGGTTTTTGTTTCCTCGATTCTTGTCTGTTCTGGTTGTTGTTGGCTTACCCGTTCGGGTCCGATGACCGGAGACGGTGTCACACCCTCAAAATCCACTTGCGGAGTTTTACCGCGAGGCGCATGACAAACCAGGATCCAAACCAACGATCACAATAAACAAGTCTAAATGTAATTAATGCAATACCAAAACATAGTTTTAAAATCCCGTTTACAGCGGAAGCTTATTCAAAATAAAGTTCAACATAAATAACCAAAGTTCAATGTTTATGAAATCATGCAACTCTATCTAGACGTCGTGCAGACGCGTGCGCCCTAGTTCCATTGTGCTACCTTAGCGACCTGAGAAAACATGTAAAAGTTTACGTCAGCACAAAAATGCTGGTGAGTTTACAGGTTTGCAGTTCAAGTACCAAGTCTACCTGTCCATACTATAACAAATAGAAAACCAGTATACGCTAGCTAGGCGTACGTTTGTTACTACCACGATTGGAAAACCATTACTAACTCGAATACCAAAAGTATGCCCGATGTATGTTCCTGTTGTTCCTGTTGTTCCTGTTTGAGACAATATGCACCCGCCGACCCTCCAAGTCGACGAGCGGGGTTGGTCACTCCCAATAGCGCTATTCACATTTCCCCGTTGTGCAAACCCACACATTCATGGTTCCCCCCGGGACTTCCAAAGATCGTGTAGTACACAAGAGAAACCCATAGTATGACAGTAGTTACCAAATATAGTTTTAACACATGTTTTCTCCCCCGAAAGTATAAAACCAGTTTAAAAGAGGGGCCGTAAACTCACCTTAAGTTGCTTTACTCCTAATCCCGAGTAAACTCAGCTGCTATGTTAGTCCCGTACAGTGGCGACCTAACATACGACAGTTACAAGTACTTAGACTAATAACCCGCAGGTTAATTAGTCCCTAGATGTCCAGACCATAACCAAGTTCGTTTTGAAAAATACCGTGACTGTTTAACTGACCCAATTGACAAGACTCGACATCCCATTGGTGACCCGAGACTCCCCGTGTTATGTTTACGCTCCAAAACATACAATAACGCATCTATACTTAACATACGTTAACACACACAACAAGTTATAGCACATAGTTCACGTATCACCGAATTACATCCAAATATATGTTACTAAGTTATTAGACATGTTACGAGGTTCCTAGCATGTTACTACATGTCAAATCGGGTCTCGGAATGCTAATTTACACTTACAGCAGCAGTACACGCGATTAGGGAGGCTAATCGCATGAAATGTCACACGACTAGGGCTAATCGCCCCTTAAGTCAGGCGATTAGGGCTACTCGCCCTTGAGGCCATGCGATTGGGCTACTCGCCCCTGTAGTCAGGCGAGTGGGCCTACTCGCCCTTATTACACGTGAGTGGGGGCTACTCGCCCCTAATACACGCGATTAGCAAGGCTACTCGCCTGTAACCTTGCTGTTCCGGTTTTTCGCGCGTTTAACGCTCCAAATCAGATCCAGAGCGTGTGTAACTACCCAATATCATCCCAAACACTTTCCTAAACATGTTTAACCCAAAACCCTTCGCTCATCCTCGTAGAATCAGTCCTGCATGCAACCAAAGCAATCCAAACACATACACATAGCATGCAACATTCAATTAACGCATGTAATCATAACCCTATTATCCAATTACTGAGACTTCTATCATCATATTAACAATATTAATTCTGACCTAGCATGATAACATATCAAAACATCATCAAGATTCATAAAAATCCTATCTTTCTAATCATACATACCCATAACGCATGTTTATTAGTTATAATCCGATTAATAACTCTTATTGACGATTTTCAGAAAGCTTTTTCGTTTATGAACAGGTCTGGACCATTAGGGATTGATTAAAAACGTTCACAAAGTATTATGGATGAGAATCAAACCTTGGAATTGTAAAAGGATGATGGTTAGACCTTGAAACCTTGTGTTTTTGATCAAAATCGCCTTCCAGAGGTTGTTTAAGTGTTTGGGGCGGTTATGGGACGACTAGGGTTGATATTAGGGAGTTTAGGAGGTTAAGTGTTGTATTTATAGGCGTTTCTAGTCGTCCAGCACGTTATAGGCGAGTATGCAGCAGCTACATGCGATTAGGGCTGCTAATCGCATGAGATTGGGCCTAATCGCCCCTATGTACACACGAGTAGCCTCCTACTCGTGTCTAATGTGCCCTACTCGCCTCCCCTATGGGCGATTAGGCTTCCTAATCGCCTGTAGGGGTTCCTTTTGTGTGTTTTGCGCGTTAAACCCCGTTTTAACATATGTTAATGCATATTCATGTACCGACAAGTCACATAATGATTGTAAACACATAACACAAGCAAATACACATATTTACACTCGTTCACCAATTCCCGGGACTCGAGACTCGTACGTTCCGTATGCCCTGACGATCCTACAAATCGTCACCGTTTGTACACTTGGTTAAGGACCGACATCTAACGAACCTCTAGACCAACATCCAATGATCTTCTAGACTAACCAATAGTTCCCGAACCATATCCCGACTTAACTAACCCAGTTAAGTACAATATACGCGTGACTCGCTAAGGTAGACTTTCATCTAGACCACGTTGTTAACCCGAATTTGCCAGGTGTCACATCATCCCCACGTTAAAAGAATTTTCGTCCCGAAAATTTGTACAAGTACAGAAAGAACAAAAGAAATAACGAAGGAAACAAGCAAAAGGTAGAAACCAAAAGAGAGAGGTTTACCCGAATTGTCACATCATCCCCACGTTAAAAGGAATCTCGACCCGAGATTCATTCAGCTGCCGAAGAGACATATTATTATTATTTTTTTTTATAGAAATATCTGAACATAAATACATGATTATATATATAAACATAATACATTTATCGCCCGGTCTTCAAATAAACTAAAACGCGAATTAAGTTACACATATTATTTTCACTATCTTGAATATTCCTTTCTAACTAGTTTAAAGCCGTGAATCTGAATATAATATAAAGTATACATATACGTTATATATAACTATACATACGCGCAAGCTTCGTGAAACTAAACCAAGTACTATCGGTTCGTTAAGTCATACACAATAAGACACGTATTGTCTACAATACGAGTTTAGGTAGTCGAATAAACTATCTTTAAAACCAAGAAACAAAACAAGTTCATTTGCATTAGAATTTAAGACATCCTTTACTTGTAATAGGAAACAAGAGATTCAGTCAATCCAGCTTCAGACATTGTTTGCTATTATTTCATAATGCACTCCAGGTGAGTTCATACTTGTCCCCCTTTTATTCTTTATTCTTTGGGGCTCAACATGTATCACTATCAAAACTTAAACGATTTCATACTCTTAAAACTATTATGCTCAATCTAAATGCTATTATGCTATGCCATGCTAGAATTCAAAGTCTTACATACAAATGTACGATTAGTTAACAACCCACCTTACATGTATAGCGCTATAGGTTGACACGCCGCCCCCTTTATGGGTCATGATAAGATGAAGTCTTTTGTGTTATCGAGTGTTGTTGCCGTTTGTATGGTTCTACGTGCATATGCTTATAACATGATGATTTGAGTAAAACTTTCTTATATTATGTACGTAAGTCAAACTAGTATGCTCACCAATACTTTATGTGTTGACGGATATTTTATACATGTTGCAGGAAAAGCTTGATGAGACGATACAAGAAACATCACTTAGGATTCGGCCTTAGAAACAAACGAAACAAATCTTTATTTTACGTCATGTTCAAGTTAATGTATTTTTTTTCATGAACAAATTGTATGCTTGTTGAATCTTAGATTACGAATGAAATCTACTTTAATCTATTGTCACAATTTAGCGTTATGAAGTCTTTGAACAATCTATCACAAGTCTCACCTCGATGTTTCCGCCATCGGTTGGGGTGTGACACTTTGTGCAAGTTCATAGGCTGCAATATGACCCATTTACCAAAACTGCACATTTGTGCAAGCATGACCAATTTATAACAGTTAGCTAAAAACAAATCACCCATTTCCATAACAGTTAGCTAAAAACAAATGTATTGAAACAACAATCATTGATTCATTCATTCATGAAACTGATACATGAAAAATTCAAAAGAAATACATGCACAACTACATACTATTCCACTTGAAATTTCTGACCCAAAGAATACACAATACAATATGATCAACACCCAAGTTGCACCCAAATACATCTTCAATCTTCTATTGTTATGTATCAATCTTGCATTTTCAGCAGACAAGTTTGAAACCGCCTCTTCATGCACACAGTGATGATCCGCCCAAGCAACAAGCCACCTCCCTATGAGCACACATTGGTAAGAAATTGAAAAATTAACACCTTTAATCCGGTTGGAAAACTTACCTTTCGATTACAATAATAGAACTGTCGGCCAGGGTTTACTGATGTCCAGGAAGTATTGATTACAGTGTTGGATTCACACGAGCAAACAACCATCTTGATTACAGGTCGAATTGGAACGTTGGGATTTTGAATTTATGGTTTATAGGGAATTGGGGGCAATGACATGTTTATAAAGGAGAGAACAAACGTTTGTTTAAATTTTTATAAGTGAGTTGACGATTTTACCCCTGACTTAACGACATTGACTTAACCCCGTTAACGAAATGGACTGTTTTGACCTATTTCGTCAAACTCAAAGGACTATTCAAGTAATTATTTTGATTTTGGATTGGGCTGGACTGATAAAATAACCCAAATCATAGGGGCTGTTTTGATAATTAACTCTAAAAAAATTGTAGTAGGATCCACATACTTCGTCAATGGTTACTTAATGCTTTAAATTTTGGGTTTTTAATTAAAGGTTTTAAATCAAAATATAATCTACGATTAAATTTACATTTATTACGCTCACCAATGACCAATCTAACCCATTTATATTTAGATCATTATAATTTTTATTATTTCTTTAATTTGGTCGTATATTTGATTAGGATTTTGGGTTTAAATACTAATTTAGAGAAAATTACACACGATATAAAAATAAGGAAATGTTTAGACAAATAAACATTTCCTAAATTACCATTTATTTATTTAAAATTTTCAACTTAGGCCATGGGGTATACCTTCACACCAAGAGTGTTAACGGTGACATGGCATGTTAACTTTTATTGTGTACCACTCCCTTCCCATGTTAAGGAGCATTAAATTGTCATTAAGTTAACATGTTAACATGACTTAAAAGAGAGAAAGTTAAGGGATGAGGTAGAGTTAAGGGGCGTTAAACCATTTCCTTGAAGTGAGCTAGTGTGAAAAGAGACAAAATGAAGGATGTGGAATCTAGGTGGAGTTAAAGATGGTTAGAGTATACCCCATGGCCTTAGGTGATTAATGTTTCAATTATATCCAACTCAAAAGTATAAATCTTAACACGCATAAAATTTTTATTTCCCCTAATTTTCAACTCTTTTTTCCTTTACGGGTAACTCAGTTGGTGAATGGACCGAGGATTCCTCTTGGTGGTCCCAGGTTCGATTCACACGAGAAACATAATAAGAAATGATGGATGACTCCTTGCCTATGGTCACGAGTTCGAGTCCTGATCTCGTCCGGGTTTTACCAATCCTTCACCGTCGTGCCAACGAGCGGGGTGAGGGGTTGAGTTTTCCCCGGTTTCGAAAACTGCATGGGCGAGGGCCTAACTACACCAGCCGCCCGAGGTACGTATGGGCCATCCATTGGGTTGGTCGTGGGGGTCTGTCTATAGTGTGGGGACTCCCCTGGGTAGTCGTGCAGAAATGTTTGTTGGGTGTTAAAAAAAATCAACTCCTTTTAACTTTTTAAAATATTTTACAAACTCTTAAAACTTATAACTTTTTTATTTTCTTCCCTTCCAAATATTAAATGAAGATGTTCTTACAGAAAAATAATATAAAATTATGTGGTTAGTATAGTCTATACAGACATTCGGACAAAAAAAAAACGGAAAACATACAAATAATTGTACAAAGAAATACAATGCACTGGTGTTTTATGTCATAAAACATTAAAATTCAGTACCATTATAGATGTTACGAATCAACAATTATGAACTAAAAACTATAAGGTTTTCCCAATAAAAACTTAGATACAAATGCAAATGTGTTAACCAAGAAATTAACTAAAGATTAAATCACCAACAGATCAAAAGCTACGCATAATCTTTCCAAGATGATCATCCATCACAAACTCACCAACACCATTTACATTCACTTTTGGTTCATACTCTTGCCTTACAAACTCAGGCAACACACCACCCTGCACCCCCGTCGCCGCTGCTGGATAAACCCACTGATTAGGGTTAGCAAACACCGGATTATAACAACCATACCCCATATGTGCATCACCAAACCACCCACCATCATGGTTCCCAAAGTGCTGGTTCATCATCACTTGAGTACCATGATTATGATCAAGTGTACCCAAACCTTGATACTGATGAACCATATTAGCCAACTGAACACTCATGTTTCTTTTCTTAAATTCAAGACAAGCCCTCACCACATTCTCCTTATTCTCCAACTCCATAACAAACTGTCTCAACTGCAGTTCAGTAAACACATCAAGATCATTGAACCACGTCGCGTATTTCGCTTCCATGTTCTTTTTTCGGGCCTTGATGAGCTCACCCTCAATCTTTTTCTTGCGGTCTTCATAGAAGTCATGGAGATCATAGGTTCTCTTTCTGGTTACATCCTTTTTCGCGTTGTAAGCAGCGATGGTTTTCTTGATTTTGTTAGGGTTTTCGGGCCATATCTCGGGCTCGTTGGAGTATGGAGGGAAGATGATCATAACTGTGTCAACATCACAAAGAATGGTGAATTCGTTGGCTTTTTTTATCATCCCTTGTTTTCTTTTGTGATATGTTGTGTTTCGAGTCCTCTCTTTTGTTATGAGTTCCATCTTTAACTTTGCACGACCCATCTGCATATTAATGATTAAAACCCTAATTAAGAAAGACTTAAAGAAAAATAATATTCAACGAATGAACTTACAAGTAAACGAAAATTAAAAACCTTATCAGCAATGGATGTTTAATCGGAAAGTAAATCAATGTATGAATGGGAATTAGGGTTGTGGTAATGTAGGGATAATAATAGAGAGATCTACATATATATTATATATATAGAGAGAGAGATAGGGAGAGAACCGTGTATTAATCCTAATTATTCTCATCGATCAACGGCTATAAAAACTGAAAAGAATTTTGTGAGAGAATTTTTTTAAAACTAAACATTTATAAAACATGGACGTCCAGACCATATTTATCGCCTCTTGTAATAATTAAGAAATCCGCGTGAATAATTTGACATCTAGTTTTTAGGTGTGATATTATTTTGGTGATATAACTAACGGAGATGCTTTGGGAGACGTCACCGAAGACGCCTGCTGCTCAAACGTCTCGGAGACGTCTTGGAGAGGTCTCCGACCCTCTTGGAGAGGCTTCAGGGACACGTGTTACTTACCGGTTGGTCCCTCACGGGAAACCTCTTGGAGAGGCCTCAGATGGCTTGGAAATTGTGAGCCGACTCTCCTACGAGATGAGAGGTGGCTATTTTGGTAAAAATGGTGGGTCAAACGTTAGTTTGGTGATTTAACTCCTTTTTTTTTTTTGTCAAAATTGTTCATTAACTTATGACTTTTTTTTATAAATACTTCTTAAAAAGTGTTTGGAAGAACTTTTGTAGTGGAAAAAACCAAAAAGTCAATAAGTTAGTTTTTAAAAATTGTTTCGCTTGGCTTAATGTAAAATGATCGAAAGGACATTCTTATATATCTAAATGTTTATATTACCTTTATATATATTATTATATGAACATTTTTTTTGGATAAAAAACTATAATTAAAAAAATACAAATAGAATATAAATTATTTGTACAAAGTTATAATTTCTTGATTAGACATTTAGACCATATAATAACCATAATTAGTAACAAAAGAAGTAAACTTTGGGTAAATTAGTAATTTGCTATTCAAACAACCAAAAACAATTTCAAAACTTGGCTTTTATGCCTAACAAAAAAGGAAGTTTTATCAAAGACCAAAACATGCTCAAACCCAAACATGCTCTAAATACAAATGTAAAAAGTTGATAAAAACACAATGACTAGAATCAAAACAATACCAAAACAAAACAAAAAATTATGTCCACCAAAATTCTAACGTAAATCACCCATAACTCAAATGCTACCAATATACTTTCCACGATGATCATCCAATACATTTTCACCAACACCATTGTTCACTTGCAATTCATGTTCTTGCCTTGCAGCAGTAAACTCCTGCATCACACCACCATGCACAACCGGCTGCTTTAATATCCACTGGTTGCCATCAAACACCATACCACCATCAACCACCGGATAACCGAACCCCAACGGTTCACGCTTCATTGGCATAAACGAACCCATTGGTACATCTCCATACATCACACGATCATGCCCCACAATATGTTGGTTCATCATCACATGACCATAATGATCAAGACCCAAGCCTTGATAATGAATCATATTGGGCAGTTGAAAGCTCATGTTCCTTTTCCTGAATTCAAGATGAGCTCTCACTATATTCTCCTTGTTTTCCAACGTCACAACAAGCTTTCTTAGTTGCACTTCACTAAAAACATCAAACCCATCGAACCACGTCGCGTATTTCACTTCCATGTTCTTTTTACGAGCCTTAATGAGCTCATCTTCGAGCTTTTTCTTCCTGTCTTCGTAGAAATCATTGAGACCATAAGTTCTTTTTGCAACTTCACCCTTTTTTGACTTGTAACAAGCGATTGTTTTCTTGATTTCGTTAGGATTCTCTGGCCAAACTTCGAGTATGTCCGAATTCGGAGGGCAAATGATAATAACTGTATCAACATCACAAAGAATAGTGAATTCGTTAGCTTTTTTTATGATCCCTTGTTTTCTTTTGTTGAATGTGGTGTTTCGAGTCTTCTCATTTGCAATGAGTTCCATTTTTAGCTTTGCACGACCCATCTACAAATTAAAACACAAGGAACATGTTAATCAATTGGTGCATACTAATCTCACACCGTTTCACGTCACCAAAAAGTTGTTTGATGACAAGGGAAGGATTGTTTGAAATTCAGGGACCCATGGTTAACATAAAGTATCGCAAACAGTATGAGATTAGAAAGCAAGAGGTGAGAGTATTTGAGCACCAACAATAATAAACAAGTATCAAATGAAACAAAACTTTGTTTTTTTTTTAACGGCTAATTTCTTAGCCCCTTTCTTTACACCCTTTTACACATTTTTTTGCATACCCTTAGAATTGAACTCCCAACTTCACACAAGAAAAGATTTCCTCTCTACCATAGGCTATAGCCTATATGGTTACCTAAATGGCAACAACCATCTTGGCTGTTTATTATACAGATGGGAAACTTAGCCGGGAAGTTTCGACACATTTATTAAAAAATATTCTAACTAGTTCGAGTAGCGGCGGGATTCGTTCGAAGTGTCAAAATGTTTTGGATTGAAATTGGTCCGTATACGTTATGGGATAAGGATATAAATAAAACACATTCGATTAATATACATCCTAGATTTGGCTATTACCCAAACTCTCATGTACAATTATCATAAAATCAACTTTTAATGGGCCAGCAATCAACTACTATACCAGTTTTTAGATCACACATAATTACCGATAATCACATGTTACTGACTCCATGACAAAAAAAAATAATAATAATTAATTAACGTGTATCTTTCTTATAAACTAAAATTTCAACATAGGGCCGGTTCAGAACAAATATATTTGAAAAGCCATAAAAAATCATATAAAGCATTGCCTCTCCCCCACCGTCGTAACTTCGTTACCACCTCGCCGCCATCGTTATCTCAGACAATGAAGTAACAATCGAAATCTTAGGCGTTGACGTCCGTTCAGAAAACAACGAAGAGCAACTGAGGTGGCCGTGAGGCTGCGGTGGTGACGGAAACGGATTTGACGGATATGACAAAGAAAGCTACTTTTGTTGTTGCAAGTTAGAAGAAGAAAAAAGGCTTTGTAAACTTACGGTGCAAAATATATTATATAATAATGTACGTACCAGAGACACAGAGAGTTTGGAGATGGTTGTCCTAACAAGATTTGAGGATTATAAAGAAGAGGATTAATTGGTTGTATTATATACATGAGACTTTCCATTCTTAAATAATTTAATTGAGAGTTGATTTGCAAAAATAAAATAAATTGAGATACCATTAATGAAGATTTTTTTTTTATCGGCAAACTTAATTTTATTTCACCCAAAAAATATATACATCAGATATGCTAGTAAGATACTAAACATAAACGAACGACCCACAATTCCCGGTTACATACAGAACTACACCCTATATCAAAGTGTCGGCACTTCGAATCTTTTCCAGGACTCCCAGTTCCATCCCACCGGTTTGTTTTTGTGTTTAATCCAGCTGAAGGTGACAGTTTGAAGCTCTCCAAACATCCCTTCCAGACACACCCTTGAGCCTTGAAATGTTGCGGCGTTTCTCGTTTTCCAAATAATCCATGTTGTAGCGAATACAATGAGCCTGATCCATTTCCTTTTATTGTCTGATATGTTCGCAGCCTTGTGTATTGACATCAGGTCCCGAACAGAGAACGCGTAGATAGGGGGTATTTTGCACCATAGACTAACCTTGTACCATAACCATTGATGAAGATTTAATTTCCATAATTATATTCTTAATCAATTTTGCAAGGTAAATATATTGTATCCAATTAGAAATTGAGTGTGATATTTGATTAATGAGCATTATAAAGTAAATAAGTTTTTAATTATAAGAGCATGAAAACAAAGATTGTAAACAATAAAAAAAAAACTTATATATGAATAATAAAAATAATGGATTCAGTTCGATTAGGTTTTTTTTTTTTTTTTTTTTTCTATATGATTAACACACTTTTTTTAATTATAAAACCAGTAAACTACTACTAAATCTAATTCCATCCTCTTTCAATGCATCTCTGTATCCTACAGGCCCTCTTGGTTCAATGAGTTGAAAACATTTTTAAAGAAATTGACTGTAAATTTTGTTAATTAATTAATACTGAATATATAGGTGAATTCATCAATAAATATATATTTATTAATTGGATTGAAATTAGTATTTAAAAAAACTCGAATTGATAATCCTTAAGACTTTCAAGATCTTTTCTTTCCAATCAACTGATACAAATTTGAACACCTTCCAAAAAAAACTGATACAAATTTGAAGATTTAAATTCCACAATTACATTCTTAATTGATTGATCAAAAGATACGTGTAAAGAAATTAAATATTATTTATTTACAATAAAAATAAAAGCAAAAATTCGTTCAGTTTCGAGCTTTTAGTCGTGTAGATTCGGAGTGGGTAGAGGTGATCAAATCGGTTTTTTTCTGAATCGGTTTTGGTTTCAAACCGGTTCGCTACAGTACTGGTTCCTGGTCGAACCGGTTTCAGTTCCAAACCGGCTCGGTTTTGGACCGCTTTTCAATGTTTTAAAAACCGGTTTTTAAATCATACCGGATTTGGCTTAAAAATGGTTCAACCGGTTGAACCGGATTGTATCGGGTGGTTCAACCGGATTGACTTGTTAACTCTATGAATCCATAAATTACAACATGAACTTAAAATATAATTTAAAAGTGAATGATTACATATTAAAAAATAATCCAAAAGTTATTCCATATAAAAAAAAATCATCCAAAAGTATTTAATTTTTTTAACAATGTTCTTTTAAATGAAAGTGTTGGCGATGTATAAGCCATTGGAGTATTGAATACATCAAGTTCAAAATTGTTAACAGATGAAACTCCCTACCATCGCCTTCCTCAAAAATTAGAACATAGTTATTTTCATCTCCTATATTATTACATAAGATGTTTTAGTATAAATAACAATCATAATATACTTAAATTACCAAAGATAAGTAACATAAGTAACAATCATAATTATTTTCATCTCCTATATTATTACATAAGATGTTTTAGTAGAAATAACAATCATAATATACTTGAACCACAAACAAATCAATAGTTCAAAACCCAAAAATTTACCTTGTGCCGGTACCGGTATAAAGGTTCAAACCGGTATGCCGTATTTTACCGGCGGTACGAACTTGATACCGTTTCGCCTTTATACCGGGGTGTTTCGTACCAGGCTACCCTCCGAAAAACGGTATTTTACCGGTATAACCGGCCGGTACGTACCGGTTTTTAAAACATTGCCGGTTTTGTCAATTCGTAAGACCGGTTTTGGAGACCGGTTTCGGTTTGTTTCGGTTTCGGTTCTTAATCGGTTTTTTCACGCACAATTAGAAAAAAAAAGGCCGATAAGAAAAAATATAAACATAAAAATTCAACTTTTATTATTTTTTTTGGTTTTCGAAATAAGAAACTAGGAAAATGAAATACATAAAAACATAATTCAAAATATTACAATCATTTTTTTTTTGTTAAGCTTCGTCCGAACTACTTTGGCACAACGAAGCATCGTATGCGAGTTCTTCGTCCGATAGGGGTTCACTTAGTCCTTCTTCCATCTCTTCGTCATGTATTCTTCGTTCAAGTTCGGGTTGGTTTTCAAGAGATGTTTTATGTTGTACTCGATCCACCACGTCCAAGTGATCTTTTAAGCATATGTACATCTCCAACGATTCGGGATTTAATTTTGTTCTTCGTATTGATAGCACCCTGCTACTAAGAGAAAAAGCCGATTCCGAAGCTACCGTAGAAGCTTGGACACTTAGTAGATCACGGGCTATAGCGAAAAGGATAGGAAATTCGGATTGTTTTCCTTTCCACCAAGCCAATATATCAAAATTTTCAAATTCGGTGGCGGTAAAAGTCGCCGTAAATTCGAGCCTTTATACCTTGCAAGCTCGCTATTTGAGGCCTCACCCCCTTTGTCTTTTAGTCGTTTGGTTTTGACAATATTAAACAAAATAATTTTAAGGTTACCCCGGCTCGAGCTACTACGACTTCCTTCCCCTCCCATTGATCCCATTTGTGTTTGCAAGTTGGGACCATATTTTTCTAAATAAGTATCATACAATGCTTGGAAATCTTTATCAAAAGTACTTTTCATGTGTGTTGCCCAATTTAGTTTTGTAATATAAAAACGTAAAGCCATGTGTATTTGATCGATTATAGTATAACCCCCGTAGCATTTAAGCACGGGTTTAAAGCCAGTTCACACATAAAAACATGCGGTATTTCTTTAAAATATTTTAGAAAATTTTCAACCATTAAGGGTATCATTTTCTCAAACAGTTCATTTTTTCATCAAAATCAAATATTGTTTGAACCATTAAATATAATTCTTGCAATGCTTCATTACTAGTTGGATAATAAACCTCTGATAGTTTTGTAGTGGCGTTTTTAAAAACCTCAAGAAATTCCGTAAGTTGTTCAATACAATCCCAACCCTCAATAGGAAACTCTGTAACTCGACCACGCCTAGCAAGCCTATTATGAAAATGTTGTAAAGTTTCTTTTTGTTTCAAAGCACTTTCAAACATTGTAAAAGTCGAATTCCACCTAGTCGTCACGTCCCAATTCGGACCTAAGAAGGGACGGTTCGTATCGTTACAATATTTTTTATATTTTCTATATCGTTCGCGACTTGTTTTAAAAAACTTCATGTAACATAAATCGAAAACTTTTTCTTGAAATCTTCAACAATGGGAATTCCAAGCCCATCTTGCACACATAAGTTAATAATGTGTGCAACACATCGTGTATGAAAAAAAACATCATCGCAAATCGGATTATATTTTAATTTTTCAACTGCGACATTATTGTTTGACGTGTTGTCGAACGACATTGAAAATATTTTGTTTTGTAAGTGAAAAATTTGCATTACATGGTCTAAAACATAAAATATATTTTTGCCGGTGTGTGGATACTCAAATAACTCAAACGCAATCGTACGTTTCATCATTTGCCACGTACCATGATCGATCCAATGAGCGGTGACGCAAATGTACGATTCCGGTAAACCGTGAGGTGCCGACCAAACATCGGTGGTTAAGTTCACACCGGTTTGTAAGTTTGAAAAAAAAAATACAATTAAATATTTTCTTGCTTGTTTCCATAATTTCAAACAATAGCGTTTTAGAGTAAATCGACTTACGTGTTTATATCGAGGTTGGAGTGTGTCACGAATCAAGATTGTCAACTCGGGATCGTCGATGTGCCTTTTTTTCGCCATTCGACAAAAGACACAAGTAAAAAAAAACCGGTTTCTTGGCCAAATAGTTCGGCGTTGCGTGTCGTCTCAAGAATACTAACAATGGTGGATTGGTTTGAGAAACCGGTTTGAGATGGGTTTGATGAGGCCATGGAATGATGTAGCAAAGAAGCAAAGCGAAAAAAAAACGAGTGAATACTATTGCGTTTTTTCGGTTTTCGGGTTCGTTTTTTGCGTTTTGAGTGTTGTGACCAACCCAAAACATCTAAAACCTATTTATACTAACTTGTGGTGGCAAAATGGTGATTTAGGGTGCAAATTAACGGTAAAAAAATCAAAAATCGAGCCCAACGGTAAGTTGTAACGGATCTATTGTTTCAAACGGCTAAAACTGGTTCGAAACCGGTTTTTGTTAATCGGTTCGAGAACCGATTTGGGTCCAAACCGATTCGGTTTGGTTTTTGGTCGGGAGAGGGAGAACCGGTGCTCGAACCTGCGATTCGTATTATAAACTGGACCGGTTCGTGTAGGAACCAGTTTTTTTCGAACCAGTTCAATCCGGTTCATGCGGTCCCCAAACCGGGTTTTTTTTATCACCTCTAGTAGTGGGTAACCAATGTTTTAAAAACCGGTTTTTAAACCATACTGGATTAGACTTGGGAATGGTTTAACTGATTGTATCGGGTTGTTAGATCCTAGCTCAAGGAAGAGCAAAGAAATACAATAACCACTGTAAGCCTGGATAGGGCGAGGTGGCACTTGTCTTTGGAAAACAAGCCTAGGTGACACTCTAGACAATAGAAAATACTTATAAGTGACTTACCAAAATGTCCCCCTCCCGTCTCTTTGGAGAGACAGGTCACACATTTCAAGACGTCTCAAACATATCCCCGAGACGTCTTCAAATCTAGCCAATAATTCACCGCCACGTCATCACACACTCTCTCTTCTTCTCTCCTCACTCGCTCTACTCATTAATACCAGTGACGATCTCTCTGTCTCCTCACTTTCTCTCTCTCTCTCTTTCTCCTCTCTCTCCGTACTTTCTTCTAATTTTCCTTCCTGACTTAAATGTCTGCTGTATATATGAATATTAATCCATGTAAGAATAGTGAACAATATGCAGCGGAGGCGCGTTTCTCGGTGACGCCTTGCTGCTTTGTTGTGACAACCGGCACCCGTATCTTTCTTCAAGTTGTCATTTATAATCCTTATACTTTCTATCGTTTTCAAATTTAATAAAAGTTAAAAAAAAATTCATGTAAAGATTATCAAAGTTATAAAAAGACTTATAAAGTTTTTATTTTAAACATTTTGTTAACTTAAGAGCTATGGTTAAGTTTTATTAAGGATAATTAACCAAAGATATAACATTCTTAAACTTCAAGGACTGTTGCTGTCAATATGAAAAAGTTAAACCTTGAAACCAGATCAGTCCCGTTTTTTTTCTGTATTTTCCGACGGCATAGTAGCCGGATCCGGCAACCACTCCGGCAAAGCTTTCCGGCGAGTTAATTAAAGCTTCTTAATGCATTTTTAACGCGTTTTTATGGTGCTAATACATTTCTTTAATTACTTTTAATCAATCCATGGGCTTTATAGGCATTTAAATGCATTTTAATCGATTTAATTCGGGGTTTTGTTTGTAACCGCCGAGTGTTTTGAAAAGCAAGGTCAAGGGTTCGTTTTCTTGGTTAAAACTATAAAAGGATCCTTGCAACGCGTTTCTGCACGATTACATAGCATAACCCACTAAAAAACGAAGCTTAATCATGTCTAAAAGCTCCCCAAATCGTGGCATTGTGTTCGGTTCTTGCGCATCAGATTTCGAACATAATACAGGTATGTATATTCGTATTTTTGATGTCGTTTTGTTTAGTTATATCTAGGGATCGAAAGCCCTTTATTACAGATCATGTATCGCGTCTGGTTCGGGCTTAATTGATTATTCTAGGGTTAGGGTTTTGAAGTAGTTATTTGGGGAAGATGATGAATGGTTTAATTTATATAAATATATTACATTTTGGATCCATATAACAACTTGGCTTGCTAGTAGAGTGGTTTGGTGTGTGCTTGTGTCTGGAAAGGGATCCAGGTTCGAGTCCTTCAAGATGCATATCAGGATGTTTTTTTTTTCTCTCTTTTATTATGTTCTTTTCAATTTTCATTTCACATTTTTTATATATATTTTGCATAGAAATTGAAATATTTATAACAAATTCACTTTTACCCAAAAATTATGAAAATTTAGGAGTAGCTTCTTGACACCTCATAGAAAATTATCCTATTTTTTTTATTTCTAGAAAATATTTTATTTTCGTAATTTTTATTATTTAATTTGTTTTAATCATATTTAATTGATTAAAAATTCATTTTTAATGATTTTAATCTCAAACTTTTTGATAAATTATCTCTAATCATGATGAGCTGAAATAAAAATAGTTGGCTCAGAAAACATTTATTTTTATTAATTTTCCTATTTTTAATCATTTAAACATGATTTAATCTCATTAAATCAGTTTTAAATATAAATAAGTTTATAAAAATTGTGGGAAAATTTTGTTCATTAATTTACATCAGAAAGCATTCATTTTCTATAAAAATAGCATTTTTGGATCATGTCTTGTATTATTAGTATTATTTATCGTTTACGACATAATTAAACGTTTATTTATTTATACTATTACAACATCTATTTTATAAATACTTTTCTTATAAAATAGAAATATTTCTTATGTTGGAAAATCTTAATTATTATTTGTCGGATCATCGTGTAACTCATAATTATTTATTTCAATTATCGTAATTATTTACAATAATTAGTTAAAGTAATTAACTACATTATTTTGTCTTAATTATTCAAACATAAGTTTTATCTAAATATTCAATTGGTAATAAATATAACTTTTACAAACTTTGGTATATATTTTACAACTTCTATAATAATTCGATTTATCATAAAAACTCTAATTCCCCAAATTGACTTAGAAAACCCTAATGCCTTAGACCCTAGTTACCTTAGACTCTTAGACTTTTCCCTTATTAGTATTCTATTACGTTATAGGTTGAATTCCTCGGAATTCCCATTACTTAGCTCACGACCGCTTAAGTTGGATTTTGATCGCTTTTGCAAACTGTGAGTATATCTTTCCCCTTTTTACTGTTTTACTATTTTGGGGTGACTCATGTACTTACTATCAAGTTTCTATTTCTTTTACTAAATGCAATTCTCATGTGTGTTTGCTTTATGTTAATTGGTGTGTCTATGACTTGTCAAAATCATTAACCGCTGGGCGGCCTAGCATTTCAATGAATAGTACTATGGTATACCCCTTGAGACTCTGTTGAGAGAATCTTGGTCATTGTCTTGTTAATTCATTATTCATTTGGTTAGTCATGTGTTAGTCATTATTCATAGACTTGGTTTTGAACGGATATTACTTATTACATAATTGCAAATGGTACCGCACATGAATTGCTAAACATTTTTCCTACTATATTTATTCAAACAGGGTATGCTCACCAATACATTTTGTATTGACCAAAATATTTTCGTACATGTTTCAGGTTCTTATGAGATTACTTCCAAGCGTTTGGAACTTAGACTTAGATTGAGATTACTGTGTCTTAGTTTAGATTGCTAGTCATGATTGTTGTATTTCTTTCAATGTAATAAATTATTAAATTCAATGTATCTAAATTTACATTTCTAGTCCATGAGCTATTGAACAATCGTCACTACGTGACACCTCGATGTTTCCGCCATCGGTTGGGGTGTTACGGATTGGTATCAGAGCCATGGTTATAGGGAATTAGGTTATTAGAATGCCTTTTAGCCTAGTCTATAACTAAGCTTACATTAACGAGTCCTCTCGTGTATATTTCTCTTTATTCTTATATTTTCTTTCGAGATATTTTCGTTATGATTATTTCTCGTTATTCTTTCGATATTTTGCTTGGCAAAGAAGACGCTCGTATTTCACAAACGAAATGATAGCGCCAAGTTAGGAGTGACATCCATACATTGGTGATTAGTTTCACTCCTCTATATGTTATTTATCTTAGGAATATATCTTTGAGATAGGAGTGACATCCACACCTCAAAGAGTACTTCCTTCAAAAAGAAACTTAACCACTAAGCTGGGAGTGATATCCTTAACTTAGTGATTGGTTTCATTCCTCAATTGTTTTCAATTTTGAAATACATCTTTGAGTTAGGAGTGAAATCCACATCTCAAGGATCTGTTTCTACATCTCGTTTTAAAGTCTCGCTAAAGGTTTTGAAATTTACGAGTGACGGGGTAGAAAGATGACCATTCACTCATAGGTTCAAGTACGCTCCCACAAGTCACTAATAATATTTCAATTTCTTTGGCTAGTCACCAGTTTCATTAGAAATATTTTCAGTATCACATTTTTGATATATTTTTCATTTGTTGTTTGAAACTCTTATCATAATTTTCTATAATGAAGTTATTATGTCTTTTGAGTTTTCTCTATTAATAGCTATCGCTATTTGTGCATTTTTCCGTTTTCCATTAGTGACTCTTAAGTTTTGTTTAACATTTGGATTTTAAGTTCCATCTCTTGATGTTTTATATACTCATTGATTATTCGCTTTTGGATTTTTTTCCCATTATTATTAAAACTTTTATCCGCTATATTATCGCATTAAAACTTACACTATTTTCATTTATGCTTTGTGACTTTTACACTATTGTCGCATTGACTTTTATCATTCACGTCATTTTAAATCTTGGTCTTTTAAAACACATTAGATTTACACATACTTCATGAAACGGTTTCATTTTGCATTTTACAAACTTGTATTGCATATTTTAAAGATTAAATGTAAAATTTTTTTGTTTTCATATATGACGTATCCAAAATATTTTTTTTTTCGAGAGAAATTTGCAACTAATAATAAGCCTTATAACATTTTTCAAACTCGACTTCTCGTAAACACATGAAAATGTGTATTTATGAAAAATTTTCAAATGAAGCTGTTTGAATCTAAAACACACTTCGATTTCTAAAAAGTTATCCTCATGCATTACTACTATCCTTTCAACGATATCACCAAGTTTGAGCAAACTACATTTTTGATAAACAAAAATTTATCTTTTTACACATACACTCTCTCGGTCACAAAACTTTTGGTCTAACAAAACATTGAATGTTGCTAATTGTCTTTTATCATATAATGCATACATGTAAAACTAACTAAATTTAAACCCTATCTCAGTAACGTCTGTCCTGCGTACTCTCACTTGCCGTAAATTTCATTATTTTATTCTTGCACCACTTTATTTATAGTTATTTCTAACACGTTATTTGTGATTATTTTCACATTGCTTATTTGCCAGAGTTCAACCCGTCTACTTTCATTTTGAACGATTTACTCGATTTATATTATACTATTCTTTCAACCGAAATTTTATGCTATACATATATACTTACATGAACGCACATTTGGTATGTATATTTTTCTTCCTGTTTTGAGCAAAACCTGTTATACTTTACATTATTTTGTTCATCATCATACTAGTTGATAACTCATATGAGATCTAAGCCGGTGCCCACGTACGACTCGGATTAGAGTATTTCTTTAATCCGAGGGGAATGGTGTAAATCTCGGAGTTTATCAATATGGGTGTTTAGAGCCCAACGATGTGAACAGAAATTTACCGGTTAAAGGTGAACCCAAAAGGGAAGAACCTCTAACCATGTCTTATACTTACATGTTATTCACATTACGGTTAAAGGGAAAACCCGAAAGGGAAGGACCTCTAACCATGTCATGATTGAACATTATTTCATTACTGTAGATATTACATATTGGTTGCACGCATTTATTTCATGATAGGGGTATGGAAAAGCATAACACCCTAGTGTAAGGTAAATCGATTATTACGGTCCGGAACACAATCATGGGTTTACAGGTACATAAGGGTGGTGTGTAATTCTAATTAGGCTGTTGGTAGACAATCAGTACGAATCCAAAGTATCGGGAGTGTGGTGGGTCAGCTGCGGTACACCCTATATATAAGCATAAACGATACTGCGGGAACGGACTGAGAGTTTAACCAAGAACCTACCCATTACTTTACAACTACCTTTTCATTCGCTCGTTGACTAATAGCTAGTATTTTCAATAAGAACATTTTACATAAGCTTCAATTAGTTTTGTTGGAGCCTTCATTGTTGACCATCTCTATAGAAAACCTTAAGCCTTGTGTTAGTCGAAATTCTGTTGCATGTCCTTAGTAAAATTCGGTCAGGAATCTTTCTAAAGTAGGGGAGACTGCTTCATTAGTACCTCTGCCCTCACCAGTTACACATTCCCAAAACTTTTCTCATTTAAACTCTAAACTTTCTAACTTTGAGTAACTGTCAAAGATTTTGAAGCCTTTGCTTTGGATATTAAATCACTACTTTAAATTTTGTTAAATAATAACAGATGCAATTTTTAACACCTATTTGACTTTTACAACTGTAACACCCCAACCGATGGCGGAAACATCGAGGTGCCACGTATGAATGATTGTTCAGTAGCTCATGGTAGTACACAAGTTTAAATAATCCTTTAATTTCATTACAATCTTGAATTACATTAAAGTTTACATCAAATAATCAAGCAAAGCTTCAAATATCTTGTGACATCCGTCACTTTTTCTTTTATTTATATATTATAATAATAATAATAATAATAATAATAATAATGATGATGATAAAAAAAATTCAGATTTTAATATGGTCATTACATATGCATTTTATTTTTTTAAACCAAACTAAACCCATCCCTTGAAATCCATCCCATGAGCCCAACTCCTTCTCCTCCCCTCCCCCCCTTGTGCCTGGTTAAAAACAAAAAAAAAGAATTTTTTTGTTCTCGCCGAGGCTCGAACCGGAGCCAGACATACAAACACACACGCACTCCACCACTTGAGCCACACACATTTGTTGGTTTTATATCAACCTTAATTCTATTTAAGCACACTCTAGCCCTCCTTGTTCTTCCCTGTGGACGCGCGCAGCAGCTGCAAAAACGAGTTTTTTTTTTATTTTTAAATCATGAATTGCTATAATTGGCCATGTTTAATTATCTTTGACCATTGAATCGTGATTACCGGCCTAACATTCACCTAATACACGTATGATTTCAATCTAATTAACCAAAACAATTGATTTAAACGCGTAGACTATTAGGAACGAGTCAAACTTTCCAATTATTTAACCTGGACATCATCACTATAAATTGATCTGCTGCGAACCTTCACAACTCGCTCACATATCTCTCTTAACCTCCAATTATTCTGAAACACCTCTGATAATCATCATTCTGTTCGCTGTTGACTTTTGTCTTTGACCGAACAAATCTGTATCATAACGTGTTTGTAAGTATCGTTTTTTGTGTGGGTTTTATCATTCGGCATCTACACAACATTAACCCTAAGGTTAATTGGGTTAATGTTGTGTAAATCGTTTGATTGTTGAAACTAAGGCTCGCAAAACTTGATTTGGGGATAAATCAATTCGTCATAGTGTATTTATATAATTTAAACAGAGTTAAAACACAACCACAGGCCTAGGCCAAGTGGTTGTGCTCGTGAATTGTGACTGAGACTAACCGGGTTCGAGTCCCGGCTTGAACACCTTTTTTCCACATTTTTTTTAAGACAAACCATTTATAATTATTTATCATACCTTTAATATTGTAAATTCATTTTTAAATACTAAAACCTTTTTATAAATTCTAAAAAAATTATATTTATTAAATCTGGGTTAAAAGTTTTATTTACAATTTTTATTTTTCTAAAATTCATTTATTTAATATTTATTTAAATTAAATCAATTTTATACTATTATATTTATAAAAATCTATAAAAATATCAAAACGATCTTATTAATTTCCACAAAAATTATTCTAAGTTTTCATAACAATAAAATTTTCTGAAATGATTTTTATTTCAGAAAAATCATTTATTTTATATTTTTAATCAATTTATGTTAGATTTAATCATAATTAAATCATAATAAATTCATTTTTCAATATTTTTGCACCAAAATTTTACATAAATTATTTCTATTCATTTAGAACTGAAATACAATTTTTAATTCAGAAATTCTTTGATTTTAATATTTTTAGATATTAAAGTCATATTTTGACAATTTGAAATAATTAGATTAAATATTCTATTTTCAAGAAAATAATTTTATAAAAATATTTTCATACTCAAAACCTTATGTTATGATTATATTCAACTTAAGATTTTACAAAAAGACTTTTATTTATTTATTTACTAAATTTCTTATATTTAATAAACAATTTGTTTATTAAACAAATAAACGTTATCCCCAATTCGAAGCCCTAGAAATACATGTATCCTAGAGTTATTTCCCTTACACATTATCAAATTCTTTAGGTTGATACTTTGAGATAATTTCCAACACATATTTCGTTGTCCAAGTTCAATTTCAAGTTATTACGTGAACTGTGAGTACTTCCTATCCCCTTTTTGCTTTTATTCATTTTTGGGGTGTTACATGTACACTATTACAAATTTCAAATACAAGTTTACATTTTCACAATACAATTCTAGTACTATGTGCATTGCTTACAACGTGCTTTATGCTTAGACAATACATGTGGAATACATTTGTACTTAGTGAAATCATTAACATGGTACAAGCCGACCTTAACATTGGATAGCGCTATTTGGATTGACAACCCGCCTAGATTGATTCTCCCCTTTTTCATCGGAGAATCCGTGGCCAGTGTTAAGCTTTTATCCATTTATTGGATAAGTACACTACAGTTCATACAGTACATTATACAGTCACAGGGTTGATTTCGCTCATTTGTATGATACATAGTTTACATAATTGCACTGTAGCTTGCACTTGAATTGTATATCTTTTAACCTACTATATACATATCAAAACTAGGAATGCTCACCAACATTTCATATGTTGACCAAATCTATTTGTACATGTTTCAGGTGCAGTTTGATCTAGTGCTTTAGCAAGGAACATTTAGTGCTTTATTTTAATTCAGTTATTTCAATATTTACATTTCATTTAGACAATGTATTTTCCATTTCCATGTAAGACAATTTTGATTATTCAATAATAATTACATTTTAGTACCATGAGCTTTTGAACAATCGTCACTACGTGGCACCTCGATGATTCCGCCATCGGTTGGGGTGTTACATATCTCCTCATGCTAGCTCTAGACTTCAAGTATCAGTATTTCCTGTTGAGTTTGGAAAAATGGGGGGGTCAACTAGAAGTTGGTGAGAATACATAAGCCATGTCAAGCAATTAAGTTTAAGAATAAAAGTTTAGCAATTCAAATGTCTATCGTAAGTTTAAGTCTACATGAATAAACATGAAATGTTGAATCGACATAATCAAACCTCCGACTAATTTAGGTCCATCCCGTCATCCACGGTTCACCTTAATAATATGTTGGAACGATAACAATCACCCACGCTACCTATGTAGGAGGTACACGTATCCGGGTGGGATTGTCAATCCAATAGATCTATTATTGAGTATCGCCGGCTTGGCCATAGCTAATGATTATGTAATGTTGAAACTCGTTGAAACTGTTGTTGTTGTCTAAATCATGAGGCATTAAAGTTTACAACTAGACATGCATGTAGAATTGCTTAAGTATAATGTTGCAAGTATGAAGAATTGCATAAACATGGTTACGTAAACTCACCTTAGCAAAGTATTAAGTCTCGAGAAATAGAATATGTGTAGCCCCAAAGTTGCCAATTACAAGCTTATAATCAAAGCTTCAATTGTAGAAGTAATAGACTATAGAAGAAAGGTGTGAGGGAAAGTTTAATCGGATTGAAACAATCGATTTAGAGGTGCCAAGTATAATGGGTCATAGGTGGGTTTTTATACTAGTTTTGGATTCAATTAGCCATTAAAATTGGTCAACACCATAAAGTAAGGTTTTATGATAAATTGACTATTTGACTAAGACTTTGACTGTTTGACTAAGACTTTGACTAGGACTTTGATATATATATATATATATATATATATATATATTTATTTTGAAATGAATTTATATCTTCCTTGTTTGAGAAAATGTAATTGGAAAAATGATTAGCTTTAAATAAGAAATAAAAAAAATCATTAGTTTGAATTAGAAAATAAAAAAACACCGTCTTATAAAATGACGATTTTATAAATAGAATTAGGATAGGACATATGTCATGATTGAAGATTTTTTTTTTAAGTACAATGATAAAAGGAACTTAGAAAAATAGAGTGCACGGATAAAGATAAGAATACTTAGAAATAAATTAGACTTTATATCATGGATCGGGAAATACTTTAATGCAAAATAAATGGGAAAATTCGTGAGGTTACAGTCTCCCCTACTTTTAGAAACTTCGTCCCGAAGTAATAAAAAAAACACCGGGTTGAGGGTGATTGGGTAGAAATTAGGGCAACTGTGGTTTGGAAAATTTGTGTTAAGGCATGACATGAATTTATAGGTAACAGAATAAACTGTTTCGAATAATTTGATAAGAGGTTTGATAGGTGTGGGTTTTAAGGGTTGGATTAGGTTCGTCTAAAATAGCAAGGAGAATAAGAATCTAGCAAAACACTAAACTTTAAGTTTTAGGAACCTTAAAAAGAAATACATGAGTTAATTGACTATAGAAATACTAAACAGGTAACTAGAGTTTATAATTGGTTATCTATCAAAAACCTTGATAGAATTTCACACTACCTTAACGTACCTGTAAATTCATGATTACGTTCCGGACCGTAATCACCAATTTACCTTACATTAGGGTTTTGTGTCCTTCTATGACTCTAAACACACATGTAAGTAATGCAAAATAACCTTGTGATTGAATCGTATACAATGTATCCAAAAATGAGTCCAACTGTTGAGCAGGAAAAAGACTTCTACCAGTCAGTGAATAAGAACCTCTACCGATTGTTGAGCAGGTGCGATAGCCTCTACCAGTCGTTGAGCAGGTTGTAGGGCCTCTACCGACTGTTGAGCAGGCATGATGACCTCTACCAATCGTTGAGTAGGTTATTTGGTACTCTACTAACTGTTGAGCAAGTACTTCATCCTCTATCAGTTGTTTGATTAAGTGTACCAATTATTACACACATGAATTGCAAATTGATAATATGTACATGTAAGCAATCAAGTATCAAGTATAGCATACGAGTTGTAATAGAGTTGCCCTAGACAAGGTTAATGACTCTAGGTGTGTCTATAGCAAATAGTTTATATTCCATGAATTCTAGTTTCAAATGTTCAAATATGGTAGATAGTCGAATCCTCATGTATAACTAAGGATTATGTTTGATGCAACACGCAATCAAGTTTCAATAGTTTGGTTATCATGGGTAACTAGCTCATGTGTGAGAAGGTGAAGGATATGAATTTAGTTCTTAAGAGGATGATGAAAAATCTTGAAGCAGAATCAAGGTTGTGAGAGATAGTGAATGTGAAGATAGTTGATAAAGAGTTTATTTTATACTAAGGAGATTATGTAGCAGTGTAAATTTTGGGGTTTGGATCAAATGTTATAATCAAGTGTATAAGAAAACATGATTGTGGTATATGCCAAATATTGTAAAAATTTGAACAAGTTGAAAATGAGTGCGTGTCGATGGAGAATTTAGAGACTAGATATTATTCCTATGGATAAAAAAAATCTTATTTTCAAAATTGGTTTTATACATAAAGCAAAAGTTGTTAAATAGTACAAGCTAAGTGGGCTTTGATTAAAATATTCCCGTTAGTTGGAGATTTCAAACATGACATTAGGTTTTGAAGATCAAGGTTCTATTAGTGATTTTTAATAGTTTAAAGCATTATATAGAAAATCGTTTGTTACGTCAATAATAAACAATTGAATTTAAGTTCGAGGACATCTTTTGACAAAAAAATATGTACTTTGTAAAGTTACTAGGTAATGAAAATACAACAAGATTTAGAAATCTTTAGTTTGTGCTAAGGTATGAGGTTATAGTTTTTTAAAAATAAGTAACATGTGGAGAAATGAAATAATATGATTTGGGTAGGGTGTTGAATATTTAAAAAGTGGCTAAGATGGTAAGGTGAAGTGTGATTGTGAAATCCATAGATGGTTATGAAATGAGATTGATTTAAGCTGTAAAATTTTGAGATTTTAGAGCTTAGTTTAAGGAAAGTGAGTGTAATCATTTATTCATTAATTAAAACGAATAAACGAAAACGTTGACTTATCAAAATTTCTAGATTAACTTTTGTTGACCCAAAATATTTTCAACTTAACATGTTTCAGGTTCTACTTGCTTGAAGACTTGAATTAATGCTTGAAGATGTGTGCATAGTTTTATTCAATTTGATGTACGAATTCTTGTAGAACAATTGTATGAAATTTATTTAAATCATATAATGAAATTTATTATTTTCCATGAGCTACTGAACAATCATCAATACGTGACATCCCGATGTTTCCGCCATCGGTTGGGGTGTTACAGATTGGTATCAGAGCTTCAGCTTAAGAGTTTCAAATGCTTCCTCTTGCTTTGGTCCCCACTCATAGGGTTTACCCTTGTGAGTTAAGGTAGTGAGAGGAACAGCGATCTTGGAGAAGTTGGCGATGAATCGACGATAATAACCAGCCAAACCAAGGAAAGAACGGACTTCGGTTGGAGTTTTAGGAACACTCCAATTTTTCACAGCTTCGATCTTTGCGGGATCAACATGAATTCCGTTCATATCAATGACATGTCCCAAAAATTGAACTTCCTTAAGCCAAAATTCACATTTCGAGAACTTAGCATACAGCCGATGGCTGAAACATCGAGGTGCCACGTATGAATGATTGTTCAGTAGCTCATGGTAGTACACAAGTGTGACATCCGTCACTTTTCTTTTCATTATATTTTTTTTAATAATAATAATAATAATAATAATAATAATAGCCTAGTCCAAAAAACTTGAGCCCAAATCCAAATAATCCAACCATTTTCTTTTTTTTCTGAAGCCAAAAAACGAGCCCACTGCTTTCCCTTGGCTGCTGCTGCTCGGCCCAGTACCCACTGCCAGCCCAGGAACAAACTGGCCCAAGCCCACATTCACCTCATGTTTTAAAAAAAAATGTTGTAGCCGCCCAGACTCGAACCCGGGACGGCTACCACACCAGATACCAACACTACCACTACACCACACACTTGATTTGTGTTTAGATCCAGATCATCATTTGTTTTAACACCTTCTACGAGTAGCTGTATTTCTCCTCTGTTGGTCGATGCTGAGTAACAGCCGAGACACATGAATTGTGCCTTGATTGACTTGTGATTCAAACTTATATATGTAAACCATTGACTGAATTAATCTCGCCTAACGACTAACGCGTCCAATCATCTTATAGAATGGAGATAATTACTCGACTTTGACCAAGTCATGGTCAAAGATTAAAGACCTTCCTTTTCTGCGTTTTTCCTATAAATTGAACATAGATTAACAGACCCTAAGTGCCGAAAACAATCTCTCCACTCTCAATTTCTGTTCTAACATCATATTTCGAAGCATTCTTAATCGTTTTTGACTTTTGGCTTGACCGCACAAGAATCACGTATTCGTCATTGTAAGTCCGATTCTTTTTGTGGGTTATGTTAGTCGCACACATACAAGCAATAGCCCCAACATTACAGGGGCTATTGATTGATAATTAACGCGATTGAATAAACTAGGGTTCTTATCATTTGAATTGGGGATAAACACAATCGCTACTTGTGTATATAATTATTTCAAAATTGAATTCAACACCAATTGACCAACAGATCAGTTGGTTGGCCCCTTCTCACAAAAACTATGAACCGGCCAAGGGCCAAGGTTCGAGTCCCATTATAAGCATTTTTTTTGTGTGTTATTTTTTTATACTTATATTTTCTTTAATCTTTTAAAATAGTTTTTAAATACTAAAAGTGTTTTATAAATTCTACAAAAAATACTGTATGACATTCTAATGGTAAAGTTCATTTTACAATTTTTAGTTTTTCAAAAATAATTTATTTAATATATATTATTAATAATACAAGTTTATTCATTTATATTTATTAAATGCAATAAAAATATCTAAACAATTTTATTAAATCTCACAAAAATTATCCTAAACTTGTATATTCTTAAGCATTCCAAAAAATATTTTTATTTCAGAAAAACCGTTTATTTTGTATTTTTAATCAATTTTTGTTAGTTTTAATCATAAATAAATCATAATAAATTCATTTTTCAATATTTTTGCACCAAAATTTTATATAAATTATTTCTAACTATCTAGAACTGAAATACAATTTTTAATTCAGAAATTCTTTAATTTTAATATTTTTAGATATTAGAGTTATATTTTGACAATCTGAAATAAATAGATTAAATATTCTATTTTCAAGGAAATAATTTTATAAAAATTATTTTCACACTTAAAACTTTATATTGTGACCATATTTGATTTAAAATTTACAAAAGATTTTTGTTCATTTATTTATCGAATTTCTCCTATTTATTAAACGTTTAATTTATTAATCAAACAAATACTTATCCCCAATTCGAAGCCCTAGAAAATACTTATAGACCAAATAGACTTAGACTTATTTGTTACACTATACATAGGGTGATACTTGGCAACGTTGGAATACACTTATTCAATTACACAAGACTTAACACCTTGCTAAGGTGAGTATTACTTATCCCCTTTTTCCGCTTTTACAACTTTTGGGGTGATTCATGCACAAGTATACAAAACTTTCGTATTCATTTACACATACATTTTATTCATTTACAATTCATATACGTGTCTTGTTTATCTTTGTGCTTATGCTTGAACATGAACGTAGCTTACATACAAAATCATACATTTAGACATAACTTATGTTATGGTGCTCTTTACACTCAGACGTAACTTATGTTACGGTGCTCATTTAGACGTAACTTATGTTACGGTGCTCATTTAGACATAACTTTGTGTTATGGTGCTCTTTTAGACTCACACGTGTCGAGGTGCTCATTATCAATTTCATAGTACAACTTTACATGTGATCTTTGTCTTGTTTGGTTACTTGCGTGTTTACATAATGCCTTGGTGATACTAGACACATGAATTGTACTACTTTTCAAACTTATACTATATATACAAAACTAAGTAGTACTCACCAACATCATATGTTGACAAAATTATTTTCGTGCATGTTTCAGGATAAGCTGCTTGACGTTTCACATAGGACTTGGGACTTAGATTAAATCAATCAATTATCTTTACTTTTGTTGTCTGTATTTAATTTCACTTGTTGTAAAACAATATTCAATAATCATATATTTACATTTTAGTACCATGAGCTTTTGAACAATCGTCACTACGTGGCACCTCGATGATTCCGCCATCGGTTGGGGTGTTACAACAAGCTTAAATAATCCTTTAATTTCATTACAATCTTGAATTACATTAAAGTTTACATCAAATAATCAAGCAAAGCTTCAAATATCTCCTCATGCTAGCTCTAGACTTCAAGTATCAGTATTTCCTGTTGAGTTTGGAAAAATGGGGGGGGGGGTCAACTAGAAGTTGGTGAGAATACATAAGCCATGTCAAGCAATTAAGTTTAAGAATAAAAGTTTAGCAATTCAAATGTCTATCGTAAGTTTAAGTCTACATGAATAAACATGAAATGTTGAATCGACATAATCAAACCTCCGACTAGTTTAGGTCCATCCCATCATCCACGGTTCACCTTAATAATATGTTGGAACGATAACAATCACCACGCTACCTATGTAGGAGGTACACGTATCGGGTGGGATTGTCAATCCAATAGATCTATTATTGAGTATCGCCGGCTTGGCCATCGCTAATGATTATGTAATGTTGAAACTCGTTGAAACTGTTGTTGTTGTCTAAATCATGAGGCATTAAAGTTTACAACTAGACATGCATGTAGAATTGCTTAAGTATAATGTTGCAAGTATGAAGAATTGCATAAACATGGTTACGTAAACTCACCTTAGCAAAGTATTAAGTCTCGAGAAATAGAATATGTGTAGCCCCAAAATTGCCAATTACAAGCTTATAATCAAAGCTTCAATTGTAGAAGTAATAGACTATAGAAGAAAGGTGTGAGGGAAAGTTTAATCGGATTGAAACAATCGATTTAGAGGTGCCAAGTATAATGGGTCATAGGTGGTGTTAGGACGAAAAGGATTGGTGAAACCACTTTTGCAAACCTTAGTCTAATTCACTTTCTGTCAAAATACTCTAAGTATAGAACTGCTGAAGACAAAGGATCAAACTGCTGAAGAAGAGATTCAGAAGTGCTGAAGAAGAAAAGTCATCAGAAGTTCTGAAGTTCAAACCAGACACTTCTACTGAAGAACTACTGAAGACAAACTACTCATCAGTAGTTTGTCGTTCATCAGTACTTACAGAAGATCTTTTCCACCGCCTTTGTATATCAGTAGTTTAATACTTTAGTATTTCTTTTTGCTTTATGTACAAGTTCCAAGACTGCAACTTGTTGCAACTTGTTTCTGAATTTGCTTTTTGGCAAGGTTCATGTATTTGTAAAGTCTATAAATAGAAGGGTTCATCCCTCTGTTTTAGACATTGATTTTAATACAAGAAATCCTTCAACACTTATTATTGTTATTTCCATTTCGTGTTTACTGAGAATCTGTCAAAGTGTTTCATTCTCATTCAATACTTAGATTCTCAATAAACACTTATCATTCATTAGTTCTTGAATCCAGGGGGAGTAATAACTCCTGTTGATAAGTGTAGCTTTAAACTTATAATCATTCCGCTGTGCTATCACTCACCAAGAACTTGCTAAACACTTAAGTGTCAACTAGCAAGTTCTAACAAAAGAGCAGCTTACTGATCCAACAATTGGTATCAGAGCATCTGGTTTATCTGATCACATATCAATCTAACACATTGAGAATCAGACACAGGCTCTTATTGATATTCAATAAAGGATTATAAGCTCACTTTTATCAACATCCATCACTTTAAGAGATATTTGACAAATCAATACTCTTTAAAATGGATCCTCATAATACTGGTTCTGCTACTAAACCTGCCATGCTTGTAAGAAATGAATACAACATATGGCAAAAGAGAATGGCACATACCTTGTCACAGACCAACACAGGTTGTTGGAGATCTGTGATATATGGTCCTCATAAACCAGTAAATATAAATCTTGAAACTAAGGAAGAAATTCCAAAAGAACCAAAAGACTATACTGATGATGATTTCCTAAAACTTGAGCTTGATGCAAAAGCTTTTTCTATGTTGGCAATGGCACTCCCAAATGAAATCTATTCTGGCCTATTACATTGTGATAGTGCCAAAGAACTTTGGGACTGCCTAAAAGAACAGTTTGGAGGAACTGAAGAGGTGATTGCCAACACCAGAGAAATCTTGGCTTAACAGTATGAAACTTTTGCTCACATTAATGGAGAAACTTTAACTCAACAATTTGAAAGATTTTCCTCATTAATATCTGAGCTAAAACTAAATGGTCAGACCTATACAACTGTATCTATGCTTCATAGATTTTTAAGGTCTTTACCTGATAAATGGGAAACATACTCAATAGTCTTAAGATCTTCACTAGATTTTAGCTCCCTCACTCTTACAAAACTTCATGGGAGATTACTTACTTTTGAGAGAGAAATTGATCAAAAGAAAAAGTTACAAAATTCTGGTAAAACTACTGATGACTATCTACCTGGTAGTACAGCACTATTGGGACAAGACTCACCAACTTGTTCAAATAGTTTTGGATCTTTTGACCACATTGACATAACTGCTGGGATCTCATCTGAAAGATCATTCCCAGGTTATGACAATAATGACTTTGGTCAAACTGCTGATAACATGTGTTTTATCATGGATGACTTAAATAGTTTCAGCAGTGATGACCTTGAAGAAATGGATATTTTGCACCATCTGGCCATGTTAAGTTTAAAAACAAATAAATTTTACAAAAGGTCAGGAAGGAAGTTTCCAGGACTTAACAGTTCTACAAAAATTGGTTTTGACAAATCTAAACTTAGATGTCACAAGTGTCAAAAGTTGGGACACTTTGCTAGAGAATGTAGAAGCTCTGGCTTTAACCAATCTCAGCCTGGAAACAATTTTAACCCCAATTATAACAGGAATAATGGAACACAAGGGAGTGCACATTTTGTACAGGCACAAGCTCCACAACACCAATATATGCCACAAGTACAATATGTACAGATGCCTGCTCAACAGATGCAGAGTCAACAATCAATCCCTCCCTTTCCAGCTGCTCAACAACCTCCACAACAACAACAACAACCCTCTCAACAAAGTCTATTTACCTCAGGGTATGTTGACTGGAGCAGTCTTCCTTTTGACACCACAGAGTGCAATCCTGATGCAGACAACAAAATGTTTGACATCAACTGGGGAGAGCCTGACAATGGCAGAAAGAACTTTGCCTTAATGGCATTTGAGGGATGCTCCTCAAAATCTGCCTTGTCACAGGTATCAAAAGAATCTTTGACAAAACTATGTTCAAATTCATGCAAAGAATCTTTTGCTCTCATAAGAGAGACAAATGTGCACTTACAAGGAAAGGCTAATGATTCTGAGAGAAAACTCACTCAGATAAAATGTGATTTAGAAAGAAAACTTTCTGCAAAAACAACAGAAGTTTCTAAATTGACTAACTCTGCTATTGAAACCCAAGCACAAATTAAAATCATGATTAATGACCTAGGGAATGTCAGACAAGAGCTTGCTGACACCAAGGTCACATGTGAAAAATGGGTGGAATCTTGTAAGGGGTACCAACTATTGCTAAACAAAGTGCTTCAAATGTTAGGTTTGGCATAGGGTACAATCACACTGAAACACCAACAGATTTCTCTCCCAAAACTACTGAAGATGGGAGAAAAATTGTTTCAGGTGAAACTTCTAAAGAGGAAGAATGCACATCTTTCCATGAAAACTTTCTAAAATCACACAAAGAAAGTTCTTCAGAAGTACTGATTAAAACTGACTTTAAGCCATCAGTAGTTTCAACTACATCAGGAGTTGAGAACCTGAAAACTACTGATGACCTAAAACCAATCAAAACAGTCAGAGATTTGTCTTTGAAAGAAAAGACAAAAGAATGTGAAATTTGTGGTCTGTTCAACCACAAAACAGAATTTTGCAGATATAGAAAGGGTATTCAGTTCAATAAGAAAAATCAACAACTGGTTGTGGGGAAACAAATCAAAACTGATTATGTAAAAACTTTTTCTCCCAAGAAACAACAACCAGCAAAACCCTTTCTCAGAAAAAGACAAAATCTCAACAAAAGTCTTTTTCTCAAAATTCTCTTTCAGTAGTTAGACCTAAATCATCAGCAGTTTCACAAACTGCTGAGATTAAAGATCTTATGAACATGGTACAACTACTGATGACCAAAGTTGATGGTGGTCCTCAAAAGGATACCACCATTGTACTTAATGCAAAATCCATTGCCAAAAAGACATGGATTTCTAAACTTGGTCAAGAACAAACTGTAAATGTTCTCAAGAGCAAACCCAAAGCCAAACTGGCTTGGGTTACTAAATCTAACTAATTTGCTATCTTGTGCAGAGAGTTTCCAGAGGCTTAAATAGCATTTGGTATGTAGACAGTGGAGGCTCAATGCACATGACAGGATGCAGATACCTGATAAACAACTTTATCAGTCAAAGAGATGGATCTGTATCCTTTGGGAACAATGCTAAGGGATATGTGCTAGGACATGGCAATGTCTCCTCTGGCAAAATACAGTTTGACAAGGTCAATCTGGTTGAAAACCTTGAGTACAACTTGCTAAGTGTGTCACAAATGTGTGATAAAGGATATTCTTCCTTTTTCACAAAGACAGCATGCAAGATCATATCACCAGAAGGCCAGAAGTTGATAGAGAAGATCATTGAAGATCATACTTTGTTAATTGCCAAAAGATGTGGAAATGTCTATGCAGTGGACATTGAAAAAGACAAAGTATTGAACAACACTGCCTGTTTCTTCTCAAGGGCATCAACTTCAGAAACTGATCTTTGGCACAGGAGACTTGGCCATGTGAACTTTAAAACCATAAATAAAGTCACAAAAATGGGCTTGGTCAGAGGTCTACCCTTAAAAGTATACCAGCGTCAAGAACACTGTGTATCCTGTTTAAAGGGTAAACAGCATAAGTCCTCCTATAAGTCTATTGAAGAATCAAAAACAACTGCATGTCTTCAACTACTCCATATGGACTTATTTGGGCCTGTAAAGATCATGAGCCTTGGTAAAAAGAAGTACTGCTTAGTCATCATTGATGACTACTCAAGATTTACATGGGTATTCTTCTTATTTTTCAAGGATGAGGCTGCTGAAATCATCAAGTTCTTCATTCTACAAGTAGAGAAACAATACTCTCTACCTGTCAAAACCATTAGAAGTGATAATGGGACAGAGTTCAGGAACAAAACTCTGGATGAATTCTGTTTGTCTAAAGGGATTATTAGACAATTCAGTGTTGCCAGAACTCCTGAACAAAATGGTGTGGTAGAAAGGAAGAACAGAACATTAATAGAAGGAGCAAGAACAATGTTAGCTGATTCTGGCCTACCTTTATACTTCTGGGCAGAAGCAGTTAACACATCATGTTATGTTCAAAATAGAGTTCTTATTGTCAAGAGACATTCAAAGACTGCCTATGAAGTTCTTCATGGCATAAAGCCCCTTATCTCCCTTTTCAGGGCTTTTGGGTGTCAATGTTTCATCTTGAACATCAAGGAATCTATTTCAAAGTTTGCTGCCAAAGTTGACTCAGGTTACTTTCTTGGTTATTCGTCAACTAGAAAAGCCTACAAGGTTTTTAACTCAAAAACCAGGATAGTAGAAGAAACACTGAATGTCAAGTTCAATGAGTCAAAACACACTCTCATTCCAGCACATCCTGCTGAACTCTTTGACCTTGACAACTTTCATTTTGAACCTGAAAAGACTGTCACTTCATCCAAACCTACTTATTATGGTGATCAAAGGTTTGATGATGAGGATCCAGCACCATGGTCTCCTCAAACAGTCATTAAGCCAACTTCAAAACCATCAGAAGTTTCACAAACTTCTGATTCAACAAATACTGAAGGACAAACTCAAACATCTGCTTCAGCACCTGCAACTACTGAAGACACTGAAACTGCTGAACCAGATATAATAGACCTCAGTAGTTTGTTTGAAGAACATGAGCCACCAACACCTGTCAGTGGTTTACAACAACTGATCGAACACAAAGATCATCCACTTGATCAAATCATGGGTGATATTGCATCAGGTGTTCTTACAAGAAACCAGCTTTCCAACTTTTGTCTATTCTCAGCATTTATTTCACAGTTGGAACCAAAGAAGTACCAGGAAGCCCTCAAAGACAACAATTGGGTGCAGGCAATGCAAGATGAATTGCTTCAATTCAACAAGCAACAGGTATGGGAAATCTGTCCCCTACCACCAAACAAGCAACCAATTGGCACAAGATGGGTTTTCAGGAACAAACAAGATGAAGCTGGTATGATAATAAAGAACAAGGCAAGACTGGTAGTACAAGGTTACTCTCAAGAAGAAGGAATTGACTATGATGAAACCTTTGCTCCAGTTGCAAGGCTTGAAGCCATCAGGTTATTTATGGCCTATGCCATTTCCAACAAAATAAAAGTTTATCAAATGGATGTCAAGAGTGCATTTTTGTATAGAAAGATAAAAGAGGAAGTGTATGTTTGTCAGCCACCTGGGTTTGAGGATCCTTCTCATCCTGAGTGGGTGTACAAACTAGACAAAGCTCTTTATGGGCTCAAACAGGCTCCATGAGCCTGGTATGATACACTTTCAACCTTTTTACTCAAAAATAACTTCACAAGAGGTGCCATTGATAAAACACTTTTCATAAAACATGTTGGAAATCATTTCTTACTTGTTCAAATATATGTTGATGATATCATTTTTGGTTCAACAAACACAAAATTGTGTGATGAATTTAAGAAACTCATGCAATCAAAATTTGAGATGAGTACAATGGGAGAACTGCAGTACTTTTTGGGACTGCAGATTAAACAACAAACAAATGGAACTTTTATACATCAATCAAAATATGTTAAAGAATTACTAAACAAATTTTCTTTACAAGACTGTAAATCATGTTCCACTCCCATGACACCAACCACACAAGTTGAACCAGATGATCAAGGAAAACAGGTTGATCAAACCATGTATAGATGTATGATAGGTTCCCTTTTATATCTAACCGCTTCTAGACCAGATATTATGTTTTCAACATGTGTCTGTGCTAGATATCAATCAGATCCTAGGGAATCACACCTTATTGCAGTCAAAAGAATTTTCAGATATCTGAAAGGAACTCCCACACTTGGAATTTGGTATCCTGCTTCAAGCAATACCAAGTTATCAGCTTTTTCAGATAGTGACTATGCAGGGTGTAAAATGTCAAGAAAATCAACATCTGGTGGTTGTCAATTCTTGGGAAACTGTCTAGTGTCCTGGCAATCAAAGAAACAAACATCTGTTGCAACTTCAACTGCTGAAGCTGAATACATTGCAGCTGCAAGTTGTACATCACATATACAATGGCTCCAATATCAACTTCTTGATTATGGAATCAAAGAGACCAAGACACCATTGCTTGTAGACAGCAAATCTGCCATTAGCATCATTCAAAATCCTGTTCAGTTTTCAAAGACTAAACACATTGAAATCAGGTATCATTTCATAAGAGATTGCTATGAAAAAGGCAAGATTGAAGTGAAACATGTAGCAACAGCTAATCAAATAGCTGACATTTTCACTAAACCCCTTGACACATCAACATTTCAGAAGTTAGTATCCATGCTAGGGATGCTAAATTTGTAAGTGTTTCTCTTTATTTTTCTGCACACTTTTTGTTTTTCACTTACATCTGTTTTCACACACTTGAAAAACTTCTAAAAAAAGAGAAATTACTGATGAACAAAACATCAGTATGGGAATAATTTCTGAAAAGTGATTAACTTCTGATAAAATAACCTTCAGAAGGTATGAATAAAAGTATTTATAAAGTATTTCTCATCAGCTGTTCAAAACTATTGAAGAGAAAATGGGAACTACTGATGAAGATAATCCTTCATCAGCAGTTTAGTCAAAAAGGGCAAATCTGACTTTTCCCATCATCAGAAGTTTGACCTAGTCGGTTTTAAAACTTCTGATAAAGAGATTTTTAACCTAGGCGGTTTAAAACTTCTAATAAAGAAGATCCAAGCGGTTAAAAACTTCTGATAAGTATCTTTTTTCAACACTTATCCTTTCAAACACAAAAATTCCCTCCTTCTCTCTCAAGAAAGCTCTCAAACCCCTGAACCTGCAACACAAAAACACTGTTCGATTCATCAACACACACAAACCACATGGCTTTAGTTCTCAAACAGGGACACAATCTCAGAGCCTACTTAGAAAAACAAGAAGGCTGGTCCCAATACGATGAGATCATTGATCTTGTCGTCAAATCCCAATATTTCACCGCTCTCACCATAGACCCACCAATACATCCTGAAACTCTCAATGAGTTCTGGGCTAATGCTGAGACAGTGATGGTGGATGATGAAGTTATCTCCCTCAACTCAACAATTAAAGGGAGACAAATGGCCATAACACCGGCCATACTCTCAAACAGACTGGGGTTGAACGATGTGAATGCCCCTGAGAAGTTTGACAACTCTACAATCCACCTAACCATGACTGAGTGTGGTTATCAAGGTACTCTCTCACAAGCTACAATCTTTAAAAAGTATTTTGAACCAAAATATAAACTTTTGTTTCATTATATTATTATGTGCTTGAGTCCTAAAACTGGGTCTTATGACCAGATGCCCTCAACCTTTCAACCAATCTTTCATTCTATTGTGAATGAAACAAATTTCAGGGCATCAAAACTTTTCTTTAATGAGTTCGTGTTACATCACAATAACACTAAGAAAAAGTTTTTTTTTTATATCCAAGGTTCATTATGCAATGCATAATATCTGAACTGGGTAATGAGGTGCTTGTGGGTAAAATTGAAATTTTGAAACCCTTAACCTCACAAGCATACTCAAGGCACAACAAACAGGCTGCCTGGCCAGAAGATGACCAAGGGGAACCAGAACCAGTCCCCATGGAACCCTCATCTTCCAAACCTACTCCACCAAAGGCCAAGAAACCCAAGATAACAAAACAAAAACCCACCAAACCCAAAAGAAAAGCTGTTCAGGAGGTTGAGATGCCTGAACAAACTACTGTGCAATCTGCACTTCTTAAAGATGTGACTGAAACATCCTCTCAGTCTCATCCATCTCAAACCCCACCAAGAGCACCAATAACAATCCTTTTCAAAAGAAAAAGACTTAAGAAAAATATTCCAATTGACTCTTCTTTTGAAACTGCTGAACCCATTGCCCAAACTACTGAACTAGCACCCCAAATTTCTGAACCAAACATTGAAATAGCCAAACTTCTCTCTGGGCTAAAAGAGAAAGTCCCATCTACACATGTCAGTCCCCATCAACCACATCAAACAGGGGACATAGCCTCAGACAGTGACATGGATGTGGACACTCATAGCCCTAACCAAAGAGATGAGGATGAACCAGAGTCTCTAAGCCCAAACTTAGAAACTTTTGGTACTTTTGAGGCTGCTACTACTCATTTACCACCCAGTGGTGGACCTGAGGACAGAAGTAACATAGCTAAGACCTCAACTGTGGCAACTACTGATGAAGGCTTAATGCCTGAGGTAGGAAATCCTCTGAACCAAGAACAAGAGGTACATGAGACAACTGAGTTGGGCTCAGCTCATGATGTAACTGATACAGTCCTCATTGAGGATGTAATCAGGGATTCAGATGATTCCATTGATTTGGATGATGTTTCAAAACACAAAACTACTGAATTGACGGCTACAAGTGAAGGTCCTGCACCTGGTGTCTCTAAGCTCAAGAAGCTAGTCACACCATCTCAGGTTAAAGCCCACTCAATCCATGATTCTCCTAGAGTGGCATCTTCTGTACAACAAGAAGATCAACCAAAAACACACCCCTCACTACAAATGCCTACCCAATTCCCTGGGCAAACAAGCATAGACATGAACCAGCTATGCAGCCCAGAGGGTCCCTTTTACCACATGATGAGCACCCTCATCAAGAATCACTTCCAAACATACACAGCTAACTTGGAGCTGTCCATGAAGAACCAATTTGGAGTGATACAGACGAAGATGAATGATCTGTCCAACAAGATTGATCACAACAGCAAACAGATTGCTCATCTTACAGGTCAGTTCTCCCAAGCTTCAACTTTAAAGGCTGATGAAGCCAAAAAGGGGGAGAAAATCAAGGTACATATGGATACACTTGAAGCCAGAAGAAAGGCAAGAGTGGCTATCCTAGCAAGAGATAAAAAAGATCAAGCCAGAAAAGAGAAACTGGCACAACAATTTGGTGTCTCTATTCAAGAAATAGAAGATGCTGAAAAGTCTGATGAATCCCAAGGGCACAATGAAGAAACCTCTGATGGCCAAAGTTCTGATGAAGAATCAGAAAGTACTGAAGACAATCCTTCAGTAGTTGACAAACCTTCAGAAGTTGTCAACCCATCAGAAGTTAACACTTCCAAGACTCATGCTGACCCTTCCAGATCAACTGCTCCTATTCAACCAACCTCTGTTCCTATCAGGCCTACTACAACAGTTACCACATTGACTGTGCTAAACCCTTCTCCAATCTCTCAATCAGCAGAATTACTTGAGAAGAGTTTAGTTGCAGCCCAAAAGAAGGCCAGAGAAGATCAGATCTGGAAAAATCTGGAAGAAAGGGATGACTTAGATCTAAGCCATGAAGAAAAACTTCAGGCTTATGAAGCTGAACTCCAAAGGCAGGCTAGCCTAGATGAAATTGCTGAACAAGACAAAAGACATCAACTGATGTCTTACATTATGAAGAACAGCAAAATCAAAGCCCACACATTGAAGAGACTCTCTGTGGAAGAGCTGACAAGAAGAGCTCAACTTATTGCAGATAAACTTGCAACAAGTAAAGACACAAAGGCCAAGAGAGCTCAGATGATAGAAGAACTGGTAGCTAATGGTTATGGTTCAAAAGCCTCAGTGTCCAAATGGAAAGAAGAAAGATTGGTGGACACATATAGAAAATATAAGGCTGCAAGGGCTGCTAATCCAGAGAAGTTTCAAACTGCTGAAGCTTCAACTTCAGTAGTTAGAACTTCTGGTGTTCAAAGAAGACCAGCTACACAAAGAAAGAAGTCAGAGGAGAAAGTGAAGACTGATTTCAGAATGGTACTACTAGAAGGTAGTACAGTAGTACATTCTGATTTTGACATAGAAGAGAAGCCTCTGGTCACACAATTCAGGGATCCTTCCACCTTTGCATATCAAATCCAAAAGACCATCACAGACAAACTGCACACCAAGGTAGTAACTGAACATCATTTGCCAACATTTCAGATACCTAATGTGATGGAACAACAGTAGGGAAGTGAGTCCCACCTGAGAGTCACTGAAGTTGAAAACATTCAACACTCAGGAGAAACCCAGGGTACCACCATGGTTCCCTACACTGCAGACTTTGACAAGTCTAAAGTACCAATCATCAGATGGTCCTTTACTGATAGAAACTCAGTACTTGTGACAAGAAGAGATCAAACAAGCAGGGCATATAGGTCGATGAATGAACTGAAGAAACTATCAACCAAAGACCTGCTTACAATCCAACACTTGGAACCACAGAAAGGGTCTCTTACTGATGATCAACTGAACCAGCTCAAGAATTCCATGTTCAAAGGAATATGGAAAATTGTGAAGGACAGAAAAGAACAATAAGGAATTAGTAAGGTTTTGGCTTCATCAATCCAGGGGGAGATTGTTAGGACGAAAAGGATTGGTGAAACCACTTTTGCAAACCTTAGTCTAATTCACTTTCTGTCAAAATACTCTAAGTATAGAACTGCTGAAGACAAAGGATCAAACTGCTGAAGAAGAGATTCAGAAGTGCTGAAGAAGAAAAGTCATCAGAAGTTCTGAAGTTCAAACCAGACACTTCTACTGAAGAACTATAGAAGATCTTTTCCACCGCCTTTGTATATCAGTAGTTTAATACTTTAGTATTTCTTTTTGCTTTATGTACAAGTTCCAAGACTGCAACTTGTTGCAACTTGTTTCTGAACTTGCTTTTTGGCAAGGTTCATGTATTTGTAAAGTCTATAAATAGAAGGGTTCATCCCTCTGTTTTAGACATTGATTTTAATACAAGAAATCCTTCAACACTTATTATTGTTATTTCCATTTCGTGTTTACTGAGAATCTGTCAAAGTGTTTCATTCTCATTCAATACTTAGATTCTCAATAAACACTTATCATTCATTAGTTCTTGAATCCAGGGGGAGTAATAACTCCTGTTGATAAGTGTAGCTTTAAACTTATAATCATTCCGCTGTGCTATCACTCACCAAGAACTTGCTAAACACTTAAGTGTCAACTAGCAAGTTCTAACAAAAGAGCAGCTTACTGATCCAACACCATAAAGTAAGGTTTTATGATAAATTGACTATTTGACTAAGACTTTGACTGTTTGACTAAGACTTTGACTAGGACTTTGATATATATATATATATATATTGAAATGAATTTATATCTTCCTTGTTTGAGAAAATGTAATTGGAAAAATGATTAGCTTTAAATAAGAAATAAAAAGATCATTAGTTTGAATTAGAAAATAAAAAAACACCGTCTTATAAAATGACGATTTTATAAATAGAATTAGGATAGGACATATGTCATGATTGAAGATTTTTTTTTTAAGTACAATGATAAAAGGAACTTAGAAAAATAGAGTGCACGGATAAAGATAAGAATACTTAGAAATACTTTAATGCAAAATAAATGGGAAAATTCGTGAGGTTACAACAACGCCTTTTGTTTCATAGTAACCTCCACTTGAAAAATTTTCGAGACGAAATTTTCTAAAGTAGGGGAGACTGTGACAACCGGCACCCGTATCTTTCTTCAAGTTGTCATTTATAATCCTTATACTTTCTATCGTTTTCAAATTTAATAAAAGTTAAAAAAAATTCATGTAAAGATTATCAAAGTTATAAAAAGACTTATAAAGTTTTTATTTTAAACATTTTGTTAACTTAAGAGCTATGGTTAAGTTTTATAAAGGATAATTAACCAAAGATATAACATTCTTAAACTTCAAGGACTGTTGTTGTCAATATGAAAAAGTTAAACCTTGAAACCAGATCAGTCCCGTTTTTTTTCTGTATTTTCCGACGGCATAGTAGCCGGATCCGGCAACCACTCCGGCAAAGCTTTCCGGCGAGTTAATTAAAGCTTCTTAATGCATTTTTAACGCGTTTTTATGGTGCTAATACATTTCTTTAATTACTTTTAATCAATCCATGGGCTTTATAGGCATTTAAATGCATTTTAATCGGTTTAATTCGGGGTTTTGTTTGTAACCGCCGAGTGTTTTAAAAAGCAAGGTCAAGGGTTCGTTTTCTTGGTTAAAACTATAAAAGGATCCTTGCAACGCGTTTCTGCACGATTACATAGCATAACCCACTAAAAAAACGAAGCTTAATCATGTCTAAAAGCTCCCCAAATCGTGGCATTGTGTTCGGTTCTTGCGCATCAGATTTCGAACATAATACAGTATGTATATTCGTATTTTTGATGCCGTTTTGTTTAGTTATATCTAGGGATCGAAAGCCCTTTATTACAGATCATGTATCGCGTCTGGTTCGGGCTTAATTGATTATTCTAGGGTTAGGGTTTTGAAGTAGTTATTTGGGGAAGATGATGAATGGTTTAATTTATATAAATATATTACATTTTGGGTCCATATAACAACTTGGCTTGCTAGTAGAGTGGTTTGGTGTGTGCTTGTGCCTGGAAAGGATCTAGGTTCGAGTCCTTCAAGATGCATATCAGGATGTTTTTTTTTCTCTCTTTTATTATGTTCTTTTCAATTTTCATTTCACATTTTTTATATATATTTTGCATAGAAATTGAAATATTTATAACAAATTCACTTTTACCCAAAAATTATGAAAATTTAGGAGTAGCTTCTTGACACCTCATAGAAAATTATCCTATTTTTTTATTTCTAGAAAATATTTTATTTTCGTAATTTTTATTATTTAATTTGTTTTAATCATATTTAATTGATTAAAAATTCATTTTTAATGATTTTAATCTCAAACTTTTTTGATAAATTATCTCTAATCATGATGAGCTGAAATAAAAATAGTTGGCTCAGAAAACATTTATTTTTATTAATTTTCCTATTTTTAATCATTTAAACATGATTTAATCTCATTAAATCAGTTTTAAATATAAATAAGTTTATAAAAATTGTGGGAAAATTTTGTTCATTAATTTACATCAGAAAGCATTCATTTTCTATAAAAATAGCATTTTTGGATCATGTCTTGTATTATTAGTATTATTTATCGTTTACGACATAATTAAACGTTTATTTATTTATACTATTACAACATCTATTTTATAAATACTTTTCTTATAAAATAGAAATATTTCTTAGGTTGGAAAATCTTAATTATTATTTGTCGGATCATCGTGTAACTCATAATTATTTATTTCAATTATCGTAATTATTTACAATAATTAGTTAAAGTAATTAACTACATTATTTTGTCTTAATTATTCAAACATAAGTTTTATCTAAATATTCAATTGGTAATAAATATAACTTTTACAAACTTTGGTATATATTTTACAACTTCTATAATAATTCGATTTATCATAAAAACTCTAATTCCCCAAATTGACTTAGAAAACCCTAATGCCTTAGACCCTAGTTACCTTAGACTCTTAGACTTTTCCCTTATTAGTATTCTATTACGTTATAGGTTGAATTCCTCGGAATTCCCATTACTTAGCTCACGACCGCTTAAGTTGGATTTTGATCGCTTTTGCAAACTGTGAGTATATCTTTCCCCTTTTTACTGTTTTACTATTTTGGGGTGACTCATGTACTTACTATCAAGTTTCTATTTCTTTTACTAAATGCAATTCTCATGTGTGTTTGCTTTATGTTAATTGGTGTGTCTATGACTTGTCAAAATCATTAACCGCTGGGCGGCCTAGCATTTCAATGAATAGTACTATGGTATACCCCCTTGAGACTCTGTTGAGAGAATCTTGGTCATTGTCTTGTTAATTCATTATTCATTTGGTTAGTCATGTGTTAGTCATTATTCATAGGCTTGGTTTTGAACAGATATTACTTATTACATAATTGCAAATGGTACCGCACATGAATTGCTAAACATTTTTCCTACTATATTTATTCAAACAGAGTATGCTCACCAATACATTTTGTATTGACCAAAATATTTTCGTACATGTTTCAGGTTCTTATGAGATTACTTCCAAGCGTTTGGAACTTAGACTTAGATTGAGATTACTGTGTCTTAGTTTAGATTGCTAGTCATGATTGTTGTATTTCTTTCAATGTAATAAATTATTAAATTCAATGTATCTAAATTTACATTTCTATTCCATGAGCTATTGAACAATCGTCACTACGTGACACCTCGATGTTTCCGCCATCGGTTGGGGTGTTACATTTGTCCTTCTTATCTCTCTCTCCTCTTTGTCTCCTCGTTTTAACTCAGAAACACATACGAGGGACTGACCGGAAAGCAGGTACGCAACCACCACATTTCATAACCACTAACCACCGCCTTTGTCGCCGCTTCATCTTCGTAACACAGATCTCACCGGAGACGTTACCGGAATACCACCGGAGACGTCACCGGTAGGGCTGCAAACGAACTGAACTTTCAGCGAACAGTTCATGAACCATTCGGCGGGAAGTTCGTTTGTGTTCGTCCGTTTAATAAATGAACGAACAAGAACAAAAAATTTCATTCGTTTAGTTAAACGAACGGACATGAACAGAGGTTGCGTTCGTTCGTTTATGTTCGTGAACATTCGGTAACCTGTTCGTTTATGTTCGTTTGTATTCAATAGTTTAATGGAGTTTTTTATTTTTATAATTTTATTTTATGTTCTTTAATTTTTATTTATTTTACTAAAATAAATAAATAATTTATGTTAAGTAAATATATAAGACTTCAAGTTTAAATAAATGAAGACTTCAAGTTTAAGATGGGAGCTTAGTCTTTTTAAACACCATTTTATTGTGTTTACCAATATTATGTTATGTACTAAGTATGTTTGTATAGTTAGGTTGTATGTTGGGTGTTCTACTTATTTTCTTAATATATGTAAATTCGATCTTATTCGAGAATTAATATATGTCCGTTTGTGTTTATTTTTGTTCATGAACACTTGTTTGTGTTCATTAGGGTTCGTTTATGTTTGTGTGTGTTCATGAACAAAATTAACAAACGAACACGAACACGTGTGTTTTCTTAACAAATGAACACGAACAAAAAATCTCGTCGGTAAGTGTTCATGAACTGTTCGTGAACACATAATTTCCTTAACAAACGAACACGAACAATGCCTTGTTCGTGTTCGTTTAGTTCGTTTACAGCCCTAGTCACCGGAAAAAAAATACAGAGGGAGACGTCACCAGGAAACCCACCGGAGACGCTTGGCTGCTAAAATGTCTCTATCTTTACCGGAGACGTCTCGGCGGCGCTGAGACGTCATCGGATACGTTTGGCAGGTGGGAGAGACACGTGTCGTCACCAAACTTGTCCAAACCGGAAACGTCTCGGGAGACGCCTTGGGTGCCTCGAACTTGGTGACCCGTCTCTCCAAAGAGACAGGAGGGGGCCATTTTGGTAAGTCACTTGGTCAACGGACTATTTTCGTAATTTTCCCTACTTATAAATATTAAGGGTAAAGGATTGGCCGTTGTCTTATGCTATTACATCGTAGACAAAAACACAGGAAGTGTCAGAATTGATTTGTAAAACATGTTTTGATGAACGATTGGTTTATAAACAATTGACTTGGCCACTAACACCAAAATGAAAACTCATCAACATTGTGTTGATCAAAAATATATTTAAGCATGTGTTTAGGTAACATGCTAGAGATAGAAATTAAACAAGAAAAATAGATAGCTTATGGCTCCATAGATAATATATAAAGACCCTGGATTATGGGCTACATCCGTTGAGGATGATTAAAATATATTCAACAAAAAGGTCGTATTCAATTTGTAGAAAGTACACCCCAGTGATGTATTTACGGAGGCATAAAATTCGTCCACGCAGTTTATGTTGCATTTTATGTATCTTATACGTGTTGAAATGCATGAGTTCAATGTAAATATTAATTAACAATTCTATTAATCTTACTATCACTGTGCAAGTTTGTTAACAATCTAAAAGACGTCTAGGCCCCATGACCACGGTGTTACATATGGGTATGATTCTGGGTTTATGGTTTTATTTGTTATCTTATAATTATGACAAAATTACACAAATTGTCCTTTATTTATTACCCAAATTGCACCTTATGTCCCTTGTCTTTCATTTGCACTCATTCTGTCCTTTATTTTCTCAATTTGCTACACCCTCTGTCCTTTAGCCTAACTAAGTTAAAAAAATTGGTTAACTTTATTTTCTCACTTTACACTTTTAGCCTCTGTGATTAACAAATTCTTAATTCAGAAAGAGGTCCATTTCACCATGCGAATTCCCTCTATATATTGAATGGTGGATCTTTTCGAGGTCTACCACTCCAAACTCGAGAGCAAATTCAAGATCTTCCACCCCAAATCGTTGTCGATCAACAACTCCAACCTCAATCTCACAACAACTGGTAAACTACATCATTTTTTATACATATATTTTTTTTAAACCGTGGAAGTATTAAAGATTTTAAAACCGTGTTTATGGTCATTAAATATAATATATAGCCATTGGTATAATAATCCTCAAACAACAAACTACACATTTTAGTGTTTTTGCTATTCTCTAGATATAATAATCACAAGCTGAGCCTAGTTATAACCCGAGACTGGTTCGCTGAGAGCTCCAATCGAATCGGGTCAAATATAAAAGAGCATGAGCTTAGAGCTCATTTGATTGACAAGCTCCCGTCTTCCTATACTATGATTGATCATTATTTATGCAAATATAACTTTTATTTATTATAATAAAATATTATTTAACTCATATAATTAGTGAATATGTCAAGTTCATTGTTTGGTTAACTACAAGGGCTTAAAGTGTAAAGTTAGAAATAAAGTTAACCAACTTTTTTAACTTAGTTAGGCTAAAGGACAAATGGCGTAGCAAATTGAGAAAATAAAGGACAGAATGAGTGCAAATGAAAGACAAGGGACAGAAGGTGCAATTTGGGTAATAAATAAAGGACAATCTGTGTAATTTTGTCTATAATTATTTTGCTTCATCATGGTTAATTGGTTGCTAATATGGTTTTTATTTTTGCTCTTAAGGTCTGTGGTTAGTATGGAGTAATGGAATGGACGAGGGAATGAAATGGACATGGTAATGGAATGGACAAATGAATGAAATGCATGATTATCATTCTATGGTCTTGTTTGGTTACCACGTAAGAATGGAATGAATCAGTACTTTTGGTAGGAAGGAAAAGACGGAGGCATAAAATCAGCGGTGGTGAGTTGTGGTGGCGGCGGTTGAAAGTGGTGTCGGTGACAATGGTTGGTGGCGGAGGTGGTGGTCGGTTGGTGGTGGCGGTCGCTAGCAGCGGCGGCGACGATGGTGGTAGTGGTGGTCAGTGGCGGGAACGACGATGGGTGGTGGTCGATGCTGGCGGTGGTCGGTAGGTAGCGATGTTTGGTGGTGATAGTAGCGGTGATGGTGGTCGGTGGTGGTAGGTGGCGACAGGGAGTGACGACAACAGTGAGTGTGGTGGCGGTGGTTGTCGGTGCTTGGTGGTTGGTGTCGGTGCTCGGTTGGTGGTTTCGGTTGGTGCTTGGTGGTTGGTGGCGGTGGTCAGTGACGGAGAGTGGCGGTGGTGGCGGCAGTCGTTGGTCCGTGGTGGGTGACAGTGCTTGGCGATGACGGCGGTCGATGGTGGTGGCGATGAGTGGTAGTGGTAGATGTGGATAGTGGTGGTGGTTGATGGTGATGGAGGGTGACAGGGAATGGAATGGAAAAGGAACATGGGGGATGGATTGAATGAATTTTGAGGTTTTTAGAGAGAATGGAATGAAATAACTAATGGATGATTCTATTACCTTGACCAACCAAACACTTTTTTTTTCATTTTATTGTAATACTCCATTCCTTTTCGTATTTCATTCTTACATACCAAACGATACCTTATAGTCATTTTGCTTCACCATGGTTAATTGGTTGCTAGCCGTTAAAATAAAAGATTACTTATTAATTAAGCTATAAAATTAATTAGTAGAGAAAACCTTTTATTAAATACTAGACTATTGCCCGCGTGGACACGCGGTTCAACAACTAACGATTATTTGGAGCTGTAAAACCTATAAACAAAATATAGTAGAAATATTTTATTAAAATTTAAAAGCAAGAAATACACATTTTATTCAAATATCACTAAATATTTCCTTATACACCACATTTTTTGTTTTAATCTTGACATTCTCATCACCATCTAGTATAAGTAATTTCACATCTCCCCTGCTTTTAACTCTTGACAATGCAACATAAAGCTGGAAATCTTTAGAATACGGGGTCTCTTAAATACAATCCAACCTTCGATAGAGACTATCCTTGGCTTTTATTGCTGGTCATTGCGAAACATACGGATATTGGGAATTGTCGCCTTTGGAACTTCACTGGAATCTTGTTATCAAATGGTATTTGAGGAGTATTATCTAGAACATTTACTATTTGAATATTTATAAAGTTTAATTGAAATCTATGAATTCAAATTCTAGTAATCAAAATTTGAAAGATTCAAATCATTTAAAAATTTGAATTAAATATTTTAAATGTGTTAATTAAATCTAAATCTAAATGTTACCATAAATCTTAAATTCAAAATTTTCAGATTAAATATTTAAATACAACATTTAGTATTCAAATATTTTTAAAGTTTAACGGAAATCTATAATTTTAAATTCTAGTATTTAAAATTTTAATTTTTACTTGTAATTAATTTGAGAAAGTTTACAACCAAAATTATTAATTGTTATATTTTAAATATATTAGGAAATCTTAATTTAAATATAATAAATATATGTAATGGTTACCATTATTAACTTTAATTCAAAATTTAAATTTTTTTAAAATATTAAGTCATTCAAACTGTGTAATTAAAAGGATAATTAGTATATGTAATTTCTTACCATTATTAAACAAAATTTGAAATTTTGTCTAATTCGAATTTAAATATTTTGAATTTTAATTTGAAAGTTGAAATTGATAATTCGTTATAATCATATTAACGAAAATAATATGTAAACATACGTTATTTACCAAAAATAAATATACAAAATTGAAATATCATTAAATATTTCCTTATACACAACATTTTTTATTTTATTTATGACCTTCTAATCGGGATCAAGTAACTTAACCCCTGCCATGCTCTTAACTCTTGACAATACCACATAAAGATGGCCATGTATGAATCCTGGATTCGTTTCTGTGTTTGCATCTTAGTCCGAAAATACATAAATACATGTCAACCATAATTAGAAATATATAAATATTTTAGGATGTCTCTAATTTAAAGGTAATAAGTAGGTTTAATTGTTATAATTATTAACTTAAATTCACAAGTTTGAAAATTTTTTAAATATTCTAGTCATTCAAAATTTCAAATTGAATGTATTAATTTAGTTTAAATGCTAACATTATTATCTTAAATTCAAAATTTAGAAATTTTACAATATTAACCAAAATTTAAAAATTAGTTATAAATATTAAATTATGAAATTATATATTTAAATAGAACATTTAATATTAAAATATTTTCAAAGTTTAACTGGAAACTATTTTTGAAATTATAGTATAAAAAAATTGAATTTATATTTGTAACAAATTTGAGAAATTTATAACCAATATTACTATTTGTTAAAATTAAATATATTAGAAAATCTGTAATTTAAAGGTAATAAGTAGGTGTAATTGTTATAATTATTAACTTAAATTAACAAATTTGGATTTTTTTTTTAAATATTTAAATCATTCACAATTATGAAACTAATGTAATAGTTAATTCTAAATGTTACCATAATTATATTAAATTCAAATATTTCAATTTTTATAATATTAACCCAAATTTAAAAATTAAAACTATGAATATTAAAATTTGAAGTTAAATACTTAAATAGAACATTTATTTTCGAATATTTTTAGAGTTTAACAGAAATGTATAATTTCAAATTGTAGTATTTAAATTTTAAGTTTGACTTATAACTAATTTGAGAAATTTATAACCGAAGTTATTAATTGTTATATTTTAAATATGATAGAAATCTATAATTTAAAGATAATAATTAGGTGTAATGGTTACCATTAATAACTTAAACTAAAATATTTAAAAACTTTGAAAAGATTATATTCATTCAAAATGTTGAATTAAATGTATAAAATGTTTTAATTAAGTCTAACTTTTACTATTATTATCTTAAATTCAAATTTTCAAAAGTTTATAATATTAACCAAAATTTAAAAATTAAAATTATATATGTTATAACTTGAAATTAAATAGTTAAATAGAATATTTAAGAAAAAAAGAATTATTTGATATAATAATTTCTATAAATAATACCTCAGAGTACATGTTCAAAAAAAAAAAGTATTGAAAATGTAAATTTTATTTTTATAATTGATTTTATTTTTTTATCGACTATAATTAATTTAATTATTTTCTTTGACCAAAAAGTCAATATTGTTATTAATCATATACGAAAAAAATAAGTGCCATGTTATTACACAATTGATAAATGTTTGCTTTGACTGAAAATTCAAACTAAAATAATTATAATGAATTGCCTAATTTAATTTAATCAATGAATTACCTAATTTAATTTAATTAATGATTTTTTTATTTAAAAAAAACTAAAAATCTTATAAATTACATGTAAAGTGTTTAATATTTGACGGATGTTGACCATTGCCTTTAATGTCTAGTTGATATCTTAAAATAGAACGATCAAAGATAAGATTAGAGCTGAAACAAAATTAAAAAAAAATACTAAAATCCTTATTAATGAAGGGTAGCAATAGAGTCGAACTGCACCGACTAAAAAAATAAACATTAATACTGAATTGAAAAAAGAATATTACCTCTGATTCGAGAATCAACATTATTTCAGGGAAGGATGATAAATCAAATCTCATATGAGATATACAAATCAAAAGTAAAAATTAGTTACAAAATCTAACAAAATAAATAAAGACGTTGTATTAATAGACGAAATCATACCTTGAAGACGAAGATGATAATTGGATTCAAAGATAACTAAAGACATTGTATTCGAAGATGATAATCCAATTAAAAACAATAACCAAAAGCAAAAAAAAAAGTATTAGTTACCAAATGATATTTTTTATTAAAATTAGACTACACCTTTAACAAATAAATATTCTATGTTTTTAAGTAAGTAAATGAAAGCTTATGAAACCAGTTTAATTGATATTATTATAATAAATTACAAATCAATTTCGGATTTAGCTATGCGAACTTTTAGAAATAGAAAAATTAATAATTAAAATGTATGTATTAAGTTTTTTAAATTACCAAAATTAATGTGACAATTTGAATTTGAATTTAAAATTCAATTAAACATTCAAATTTGAAAATTCAAAATTACATATACAATCTTGAAAAACGTTTACAGATTTGATAAGGAAACTTCTTAATATTGATTAAGTTTTCGTAAAAAAAAATATATAAAGTCAAAACAAAATTTTAAACCTTCAAACAAATAAATCAATTTTAAATTCAGATTTTCTATAAAAAAAAGTTGGTCAAACCAAATCAATCAGAATTAATGCCACAATCATGAAAACCAATTAAAATATTCCTACAAACATGCAATCCATTGTTGACCAACCAAAGTAAGATCAAACATAAAATTCAAACGGGCATTCAAAAAACAATATCATAATCCGTATGAACATGATGAACACCAACATACATTACTGTTTGCAGCTGCCAATACGAACAATTTATAAAAAGCAGATTTCCCAACTAATATGATCGTTTAGAAAAACTACTTGACATTTGACCTGCCAAACCAAAAACAATAGAAAATACTAAAACATATTGATACATAAATCAATGAACCGATAAATACACAAAACTGAAAACTTAATCAATCATACACATTCATACCTAAATCAATCATATACATGCATACCTAAATCAATCATACAGATTCATACAGATAAATACATATTCAAAAAGAAAGAAAACCATGAACCCTAAATCAGAAAAAAAAATATTAAAATCAGAAGTAAAAATTAAAATCACAAAACAAAGAAGAAATTACATCAAACAAAAAAAAATCAACAAATAAGCATATCATTTCTTTCACATGTTGCCGATTATAAATCATAAATTAGAACAAACCAGATAGATAAAAATAGTACATGTAGGCCCTTGAATCTCCATTTTTTTTCTCTGCACGGAATAGGTTTCTCCAAATCTTGAACCCCCTTCTTTCTGATTACATCTACAGATAATGAAAAAAGGTCTCGATATTGAACAAACATAATTATAGTTGCAAAATAAAAAAATATAATCACGTATGTGTGACGAAGAATCTATATAATCAATTAGGAAAACCAACAAATCAAATCAATTATCTGCGAAATAGCTTTAAAAATATTTCTGTAGTGGATTAAACATGAAAACGACATCGTGTCTTGGCATGTATTGACCTAGATTTAACGTTGCACAATTAAGAAGAAAAGCATATGATAATTCATTAGTTATGATTTGCACCTTTTGTTTAGATGTCGATATGAAATGATACCTTGGAAGCTTAATGATTTGCCCTCTTTGCTTCCTGCAACAACAAAATTATTAGGCTTAAACGTTGAAATTTGAATTTGAGAAAAACTATGAGGAATCGAGAGATCTAGTGTGTGACTTGTGGAAATCAAATATTAATACTTACTTTGAAATTTGAATTTGAAGATCAAACTTTGACCTCATTTAATTTGAATTTGAATTGAGTTTAGGAAAGTGATTAATGGTTGACGGGTGTTGACCATTTGTTTTAGTGTCTAGATTTTTTATTTAAAAAAAAAAGAAAATTTTATAAATTCTAAGCTTGTGCCATGTGACACAATATGGGAGGAGATAGGAGGGAAGGTGAATTGCGGGAGTGTCATGTGTCAAAAATGGCTTTTGTTTATTATATGTATAGATCATAAATAAAAATCAACATTGTTACAACAAATATCCATGTAATACTAATTAATGAACCTTTTATTAGGCAATAAGTCGCGTCGTGTGATACCTGACAATTTCAGGTTACATATAACTAACATAAACTTTATTATTGTAATCAATCATCCATGCATTACACTTAATTAGAATTAATTAAGTATATCAAACATTACGTTAATCCAAAAACAAAGACTCACGTAGCGGTAATTCGGAGAATTATTAGATCACACACGAGTCTTGACCTCCACACGTTGATAAAACACTTTAAACATGTAACTGTAATATAATTTATGTGAAATTATATGCTAAATGATTGCATGCTTAGACTTTTCAAACCGTCATTTCTCATGTTGAATGAGCAAATGGTATTTTAAATTCATATAGTAGTTGTTCAAAATAACCAATGACTTGGAGCCTGATAAGTTACATACCTCACAATAACCCCGTAAGTGAAAATTTGAAGGTGTGCCACGTCATAATCCCATTTTGAAGATAACTAACAAATTTAGCTCATATATAGAATTATAAATGATACTAAAGGCATAACCGCATGATCCGCATGATGCGACTTGTAATAAAGACACTGGTAATTACGTAATGTCTTTTCCATTTAGAAATCGTGTGGGTACTAACTTAAAGTCAACAGTATATTTTTAAAGGATTATACATATATTTTAAAAGTTGTAATTAATTAAATTCTTAAATATGTAAAACTAGTCTCTTACCCGCGCTACGCGCCGGGATGTTGTCAAGAGCAGCGCCACAACTACCTTTTTCACCACACGGCATAACACAAAGTCGAGCAACAGCGGCCTCTTCGACCCCAACGCTCAGCTTCGGCACAGCCAGCTACCATCACTATCATGGCGGAAAACATCGCCCCAAATCCAACCGTCCACGTATTTTGTCGCCTGTAGGTGTAGGTCGTCAAAGTCACTGGTAAATCATTTGTATTAAACAGTATGAATTGTGATGGTAACAATATTGCATTGTCACTCTTAAGGCATAACAAAAGCATTTATTAATTTAAAAAGCTTAAAAATGGAGAACTAAACTACTCATTTCCAACCGTAAAACCACTATGCCTTATCCGCCCATCATATTCATTTATGTTTAAAAATGTAAGGAATAGAAAAAACATTGAACCTGAGCTTCTTAAACAATACACTCCATCTCCTTTTTTAATTGGAACATTGCTGTAGCCTTTTCACTTGTTACTGCTTCCAACTAACTTTATCTGTAATACTAATGCACACAAACAAATGAAGCCTCGTATTAACCAAATATATCCGGAGACAAAACATTTAAACCTGAATCGACCTACCGGAATCACGTCAGACAACCCATGACCACCAATTTCCGGCAACAGCACCACCGGTTGCGACGCAAACAGCACCATCAAAACAGCGCCGGCGGTGTGGGCTACCGTTATCATCTTCGTCAGCCGTTGTAACCATTACGACAACCATCACCGTTGACATCAGTCGTCATCATCATCAGAAGCCCTATTCGAAACCACCACCATTAACACCGACACACGACACCATCGTCCTACCTGATCTGTAACCTGCACCATCATCGACTCCTCCATGGTTCTACAGAACCGGCCGGTTAAAGGTTAGGGCCGCCCGGCAACCCGTATTTCCCCTGTCAGTCTCCGTTTATGTCTCTCGTCCCTCTCTTTCTTTCCCTCTAGTCTGTCGCTTTCTCGCTGTCGAAAAACTACAGGTCGGTGACTTAATGACGCCACCGCCGCCGCTAAAACTGACCATTCAAATTTAAGCATGCCACCGTTACAGTGCCGTTACATGCGCCGTCAAAGCTAACAGAATTTACTATTGCAAAGATTTGGTAATTATATATATATATATAATTATATGTTTCTTTTTTGTTAATTTTAATTTAAAAGAATATAACATTTTATCGTTTGAACAGTTAATAAACAAAAGAAAAGAAGAGAAAAAGAATTAAGAAGAGAAGAGAAAGGGAGTGGAAAGAGAAGATTTATTAAAAAATATTTTCTTCCAAATCAATCTCTAGTTCCCGTGCGAATTCCATTACATTCCACGAAACAAACGCTACGTTAGGTTTGGAGAAAGAAATTTAGATCAATCAAATAATGAGTATGTTTGGCAAGAAGCTTTTAAGAGCTTCAAACTTTTAAGAAAAAACTCATGCTCAATAAAAAGTCTTGTTTGGTTAAATGAGCCGGAAGCTTTTAGGTTAGGAGAAAAAGCTCCAGTGAAGAGTTACTAGTACTAGCGTTTAATAAAAAGCTCTACTAGCTACAAGCTTTTAATTAGTAAATGACACAAATACCCATTCTATTTTAAAAATAAAATAAAAAACTTGTTTACAAGCTTTTAATTATGCCCATTTTTGTCATTTTATACATTTTATTTAGACCTGGCAATTTCAACCCATCAAGTTGAGTTTGGGTTGTTTTGGGTTTAAAATTTGACCTTGTGGGTTAAAATGAGTTTAGTATAATTTTCAAGTGGGTTAGGATAGGTAATTTTAATTGTAGGAAATAAATAAGTGGGTCAGGATGGGTATGTCAAAAAAACAAATGGGTCAGGATAGGTATTTTTAGATAACCATATACAAATATGAATTAAAACTCACCCAACACCAAAAGCGTTGTTGCCTAATAGAAATCAATGTCATTAAAAACAAAAAAATTATATCTTTTGCATTTGTTGATCACCCCAGTCGGTTCGAAACCGTTCGGGTCGTTAACAGACGGCAATGTCGAAACAACACGGGTCGTTAACGAGACCGATCTCATCGAAACGATTCGAGTCGTTAGCGGGTTTGATCAAGTGCAAACGGTCTGGGTTGTTGACCGGCCCGTTCGGATCGAAATGGTCTGGTAGTTGACGGGCCCGGTCGGGTCGAAACGGTCCATGTTACTAACGAGATCGGTCAGGCCGAAACGGTCTGGGTCGCTAACGGGCACTGTCGGGTCGAAACAGTACGAGTCGCTACGGGACGGGTCAGGTTGAAACGGTCTGGGTCGTTACCGAACCCGGTCGGGTCGAAACGGTCTGGTTCGTCATAGGGCCCGGTCGGGTCGAAACAGTCCGGGTCGCTACTGGGCCGGGCCGGGTCGAAACGGTCCGGTTTCGGTACGGGTCGCTATGGGGCGGGTCAGGTTGAAACGGTCTGGGTCGTTACCGGGCCCGGTTGGGTCGAAACGGTCCGGGTCGCTAGCGGGCCCGGCCGGGTCGTAACAGTCCAGGTCGCTACGGGACGGGTCAGGTTGAAACAGTCTGGGTCGTTACCGGGTCCGGTCGGGTCGAACCTGTCCGGGTCGCTATTGGGCCCGACCGGGTTGAAACAGTCCGGGTCACTACGGGACGGGTCAGGTTGAAACGGTCTGGGTTGTTACCGGGCCCGGTCGGGTCGAAATTGTCCGGGTCGCTAACGGGCCCGTCCGGTTCGAAACAGTCCGGGTCACTACGGGACGGGTCACGTTGAAACGGTCTGAGTCGTTACCGGGCCCGGCCGGGTCGAAACGTTCCTGGTCGCTACCGGGCCAGGCCAGGTCAAAACAGTCCGGGTCGCTACGGGACGGGTCAGGTTGAAACGATCTGGGTCGTTACCGGGCCCGACCGTATCGAAACGTTCCGGGTCGCTATCAGGCTAGGCCGTGTCAAAACAGTCTGGGTCGCTACGGGACGGGTCGGGTTGAAACGGTCTAGGTCGTTACCGGGCCCGGTCGGGTCGAAACTGTCCGGGTAGCTAGTTGGCCCGTCCGGGTCGCTACGGGACGGGTCAGGTTGAAACGGTCTGGGTCGTTACCGGGCCCGGCTGGGTCGAAACATTCCGGGTCGCTATCGGGCCCGTTCGGGTCGCTACCTGGCTCGTTCGGGTCGCTATGGAACGGGTCGGGTTGAAACGGTCTTGGTCGTTACTGGGCCCGATCGGGTCGAAACAGTCTGGGTCGCTACCGGGCCCGTCTGGTTCTAAACAGTCCGGGTCGCTACGGGACGGGTCAGGTTGAAACGGTCTGGGTCATTATCGAGCCCGGCCGGGTCGACACGTTCCGGGTCGCTACCGGGCCAGGCCGGGTCGAAACGGTCCGGGTCGCTACCTAGCCCGGCTGGGCCGTAACGGTCCGGGTTGATAACCAGCCCAATAGGGTCGAACCGGTCCGGTTTGAAATGAAATATTTTGGATCCCTTAAAATTTTATTTTATAAGTTTATTTTTGTTTTTTTAATTTTAAATTTGTTTTTTTTTTTACTTTTTTTTTATTTTTTATTTACTTTTTAATTTTTTTATTGTTATTTTAATCTATTTTGATTTGACCTATCCAAATCAAACCATCCAAACCCAAACCCATCCTGACCCAACCCATCCTAACCCATTTTTTTAATCTACCCATCTTGACCCATACCCATCTTAACCCAAACTCATCCTGACCCAACAACCAAACCCACCCAACCTACCCATTTTGCCAACCATAATTTTATTAAAAGATCCAGCTACTCTGCCAAACACCAAAACATATTTAAAAAGCTTCCAGCTAGTTTTGCCAAACATACCCAACGTGATGGGCGGCAGCAGCAATCCACCGATAAGCTAAGAACATGAGCACAAAACCCCAAATAAATAGTGACATGGTTCATGTTTTCAAAAGTCTAAGGTAGTTTCTCGGCACGAATTGGCAAATTAAAAGTTCAAACATGGCCGTGAACCCAACAATATATCTGAATCATCAATGACCAATATAAAAAAGGCAAAATGTAATTTATTAATCTCACCTTTTTGCAGTTGGCCGATAATAATCTCGCCTGAGTTTTTCCCCCTCTACTAATCCCACCTTTAAGACATTTTACTCTCAATTGACCCCCCGTTAACTCACACTAACGCCGTTAGCTGAAACTCATAATTTTAGGCGATTATTCACCGGATTTGAAACAGAGAATCGAGACGATGATATTACTATGTTCAATTGCAGAAATGGGCATTGTTCAATGGTTTAATCGTCGGTTCCAGTCATCCCCTTCGAGTAGAACCTCAACCTAAAACGAACGAATCATGCTTATTTCTGCAATTGAGAATAGTAATATCATCGTCTCGATTCCCTCTTTCAAATCCAGTGAATAATCACCTAGAATTGTGAGTTTTCAGCTAACGGCACTAGTAAGAGTTAACGGGAGGGGGGGGGGGGTTCCATTGAGAGAAAAATGTGTTAAAAGTGGAGATTGCTAAAGGGAAGAACTCAGGTAAAATTATTATCGACCAACTGCAAAAATATGGGATTAACAAATTTCGTTTTGCCTATAAAAAATGGCCAATAGAGGAATTTGAAGATCAAAAGTAATGCTTTATGCTTCAAAAAAATATTTTAAAAAGAATGTGAAAGCAATACGCAGAAACGAAGACTACCTAGGGTACCATTTCCACGCAAAAACAATGGTAGAATTTATAAATATAAATTATATTAATTGCAAATATAACCAAGAACTACAAACAAAAGACACAAATTGTATTTAGAAGGCAGCCATTATTATACTTGTTTCAACAAACATATTAATCACAGTGACAAACCTGGAAAGAAATGAAACTGTACAAGGTTTACTGCATCACAGTGTCTCGTTCGTTCATTTCATTGTTATATGTTGTACCATATGTCTATCTTATGGTTTTGGATATATGAATGCAAACATCTACTGTAAAAGTTGAACTGCTGCAATGGCAGGGATTTTTTCACGTAATTTCTGAGTGACAGCAACTCTTACAGTCATCACGCTTGCTGCAGGACCCGTTAAGCGTACTTTTACAATTGGCTCTTCTATAGACACAAATTCTAGTGTACCACCTGCTGCCCCAACAAGATATGGCCTTATTTCTTCAAGAACCTACAATGTTTAATGAAAAGGTAAGCAAATAATTTACATATAAGTACATTGAACGGGCAAATAGAAGAGAAGAAACACAACTGAAGAAATGGATTAAGATGAGTTGGCTAATGGGTCGATTGGGTAACATGTCAAAACAAAAGCTTTTCTGGTATGGGTTAAAATAGGCCAAGCAGGCCACCCTGTCAACAAACATTTTGTTATTCTTTAAAATAACAATTAATGTGTTGAATACGATTATGGAACTATTTTAGTGCAATAAGCCAATAATAATCTAAATTTCTTTTAAAAATGGTGATTTAGAAGGATGTATGCATTTGAAAACATTTTGGATGACTATCATCCTTTGACCTGCTCAACTCATTTGACCTATAAGAAATAATAGGTAACCCAAATCAACTTTGTATATAATGAGTCAAAATCAACACCTCTAGGATAAGACCAACTTCTAACAAGTAACAACCACCAAAGGTAGCCTGATATTGCTATTTTTAATGTGACGGTGTTTATATTTTTTGTCTGGGAAAACAGAAATATAGGTATGCATTTGAACAATACATCAGAAGTTCTACATGACAATATACAGTATTTCCTAGTGTAGCTTTTGGTTGGATGCAAGGGTAAAGTGATATAATTTTTTTCATGAACAGAAACAATGAATTCATTCAAATAAGGCTGGTAAAATGGTATTAATGAATGTTGCCATCCTGCATGAATTATGATAGTGACATATTGCCTATTTTCCTTTAACTGGATATTGAGGGGTGTTTGGATTGGAAAGTAATTACGCAATGTGGAACAATCTTAACTAAACTATCACATGATAGGCTTTACTGAAATAAGTTGTAGAAGATAATGTTTGAATGTGCTTATGTTGTTTAAAGATGTCAAAAGCGCGCAAGGCGCGCGCCCAAGCGATGAGGCGCAGAGAGGCGCACCAAGTGCGCTGCAACTAGTAAGGCACGCCTTTAGGCGCTGAGGCGCAATTTCAGGCTAAAAGTTGCTTGAAACCTCTAAACATCCTAAATGAGCCATAAACAAGTTCTAAACAACCCTAAAACATCTTAAAGTAGCCCTAAACAAGCCTAAAACATCTCTAAACCCACTAAAAATGTATCTTATACTATGCGCCTTTAAAAAAAAAAAAAAAAACCTCGTTTTTAAGCGCTTGAAACCTCTAAACGTCCTAAATGAGCCATAAACAAGTTCTAAACAATCCTAAAACATCTTAAAGTAGCCCTAAACAAGCCTAAAACATCTCTAAACCCACTAAAAATGTATCGTATACTATGCGCCTTATTTAAAAAAAAAAAAAAAAAAAAAAAACCTCGTTTTTAAGCGCCTAGGCTACAGGCCCGGCCTATGAGCCTCGAGTGCGCCTAGGCACTTTGACAACATAGGTTTAAAGTAGTAATAAGTAGATGGAGTGATTGACAAACTATACTGTTAAAGGAACTTATGGATGTATAGGCCAAAACACTTGTAAAAAATTATAAAATTAAAAAAGAAATCTTGTTAAGTAAAATTAGAACAGTTGAAAATTGTCAAATTAAGTAAGATACAAAGGGTAATATTTAAACTTCTTTCACCTTAGATAATCAGTTTTGGCAGCTGCTACTATAAAATGATAATAAAAAAAAACTAACTATTTCACCCCTAAATAACAAGAATCAACCAATTCAAACATTAAAAAAATAACAGATTACCACGACTTTAAACCTCAGTAATCAGATAATCAGTCCCAGACCACACAGTAATAACTAAGTAAAAATGTGAAATACCAAGCCATGACACGTATTGTACCTTCTCTACGTTTTCTACATTCAGCTCAAGGCCAGTTTCTTCATCTGGCACCGGCTCAACCGCAACAATCTCAGGGATCTTTTCCATCAAACGCCGTTCAATTCCCAGTTTCATAGTAGTCACAGAACTCGGACACGAACCACAAGCTCCCTGTAGCTTTAACCGTACCACATTCCCATCAATTTCATGCAACGCCACGTTACCACCATCCGCAATCAGATAAGGTCTAACTTCATCCAGCACCATCTCAATATTTTCCGCAGTAAGAGGTAGCTCTACAGCCGATTCTGGAGTCGCAACCGCCTTTACAACTGCAACACAAAACCATCACAAATCCACATGTTTGTAAATCACAAATCATTACAACTTGTATCCACTTAATCATTATTCAATGTATCATCTAATTCAATTCATAAAACAATAACTTCTTAGCTCCAATCCATACATTAGAACTCACATCAAGTTCAAACTCAAATTACAAATACATAAATTAGGAATACAATCAGCAAATTTTGAGCATCAATTAGGGCCAATAAAACAGGTCTTATCGTGTTAACAAGTATCAAACATGAATACGATTTGTTTAACTACTTTATATCTCATGTCTATAAATAACACACTTGTGCGTTTTATGTACCGAAAAGAAGAATCAACAGAGTCTAGCCTCCTATTTTAATAACTTATAATATTACATGGTATACTTATTAGTTATTATTAAACAGATTTAACCGTGTCTTAAACAGCTACCTTTGCGGCGAATAACCCGTGGAACTCGAAATTTAGATGAAAACGAACCGCCCCTTGCTACAGAGATCCGAGTGCCCATAAAAGAAGAAACCTGAACATAATTTTAAAGAAAATCCGATAAAATCGTTAAGTTATTACAACGGAAAGCAAAGAAGACAAGGATACCTTAGGGAAGGCATTGATGGTGGAATATGAAGTAGAGGATGGAGAATCAAGGGTTTGTTGGGGTCTGGAGACGTAGGAATAAGATGATTGGCTTAAAATCATAGCAGCTGTTTGCATCTTGTTTGTTGGATTGGAAACCCTAATTAGTTGCAGGTAGAGGAGATTGATGGTTTGAAGACGGAGTTGTTGTTTAGGGCAGTTTATTGGGGACTCCCACGAAAGCCAAATAAGCCCACCAATGCTGATTTGATTTGATTTTTTTATCGCACGCATAAATAGATTTTAACAATTATTCGTCCTTTATGTTTAGGGGTGAGTAAAGCATTAGAACCGACCTGACCCGTCTAATACCCGATACCCGAGATCAATACAAAATTAGAACCAACAATACAGGCTTGGACATAAGGGTTGGTTTCGGTTATTGTACATGCGGTCCTACGGTTCCAAACCCACTACTCGAAACCATAACAGTACCTTCTGTTTCTTCCAATTTCTTTATCAGTCGGTGGTTTCTCTTGGATCTCTTACAAGTAAATTGCTCTGACCAATGAAATCGAACAAGAATTGGAGACTTTAGGTGAGGTTACGAGTATTAAAGGGATTGTTGACAACAGCCTTGATGAGGTTTTTTCTCGTAACTTTGACTATATTCATCATATCAATTATCATGAAAATAACCTTATGGTGTCCTTTCCATAGGGTGTGCAAGGAATAATGAGTTTAGGTTAAAACATTTGAATTTACTCCAGCAAGAATGAGTGGTGATGTGTTTGACGAGTTTTTCATTATCAAGTGAAGAAAAACAAAGGATCAGTTGTAGGGTGATAAAAAAATCATTTGTATTTATTATAGGTTAACTGTAGGTTGGATTGCGCCTTTTAATTTCAGTTCGGTCCTTATTAATACGGGTTTCTTATGGAGAGAACCCGAAAACCGACCCGACCCGATAAAAGGCAAATAATAGGAACCGGACACAATGTTTGTTACACAATACCAGTTCGGTCTTGGGAATTTTCAGTCCAATTCTCGGGTATTTTTGGTCCGGACCTAAATTTGCTCACCTCTATTTATGTTTACATCGTTTTTCAGTTGTTGTCCTTTAACTTCAAAATTGATAAAAAAAAATGTCCTTTATGTTCCTTTTGATCTAACATGGTTAGTTTTTTTGGTTAATTTTGGTCATGTGGAGTTGTGGACCCATATAAGGGCAAAATGACAGTTATGCCCTCATCTCTATCATCTTTATCATCACCACCACTTACATTCTTCAATAAGCACCACCACCCCCACCACATCCATTACCAGGCCATACCTCCACCACCAGACCACACCACCACCACCTCTACCACAAACCTGCCACCACCGCCACCACAACCTACCATCAACAACCCTACACCACCACCACCTGGCAAAGTGCCATTAATAACCACCTGCCACTACGAAACCCCACAATTCCGACAACCACCACGAAATCTCATCAAATCCGACACCCCCACCATAATCAACAAACCCTGACTTTTAATTCTTCAACACACCATAACCCCACCCCTACCTTTTTAACACAATTTTTTTCTTTCTTATAAAATCCCCAACACTTTTGATCACTCCACCACCCTCCGATCTGTTCACAAATTAGACTAAAAATTTCATTTTTATTTTCCTAGTTAACATACATAGATCAAAAGGATCACTTCCCGTTTAGTCAAAACTAGGGTGGGTTATATTTCATCAATTAAGTATGGGAATTTGTTGATTTGAATAATTAAGCTTACATAGATCCCAAGGTATGTGGAGTGTAGTCAGGTTGTTTGGGTTAGGGTGACAGAGATGGAGAAGATGACGATGAAGGTCATGGTGTTTAGGTTAAGGTTTTCATCAGGTGGGGTGCAGCGAGGGTGGGGGTAACATTTGACCGGAGAACGGAAGAATGGAGGGGGTGTTCGAACCAGAGGGTTTTTATGGTGGTTGTGGTGGTGGGATAGAGAGATTGAGCTGAGATTAGGTGGTAGTGGTTGGATGTGGGTGTGAAGATGAATGTGACATCCGTCACTTTTCTTTTTACATATATATTAATTATAATAATAATAATAATAATAAATAAAAAAAATCAGATTTTATTACATATATATTTATACACTTTTGTTTTTTTTATTTTTCAAACCCACTCACAATCCAAACCCAACCTCCCTTGTTAATTCTGAGCCCAAACCAGTGTCCAGCCCAACAGGTGCCCTTGAGCCCAACAGCAGGCAAGGCCCGGCCCAACACCACTCTCCTTCCCATCTTGTTTAAAAAAAAAACGTGCTTCCCCCAGGACTCGAACCCGGGTAGCGAAGCCACACACTCACGCGCTTTCACCAACTGAGCTACACACCATATTTGAATTAAACTCAACTTTAGTTATATTTATACCCGTTTTCCGTCCTCCTTTTCTTCTCCACTGTGGACGCGCAGCAGCAGGTTTTTGCCATGGAAATTCATTTTTTTCTTTTTTGACCAACCTAACTCACTTGATTAATGCGGGTTGACTTGGTGTACGTGATTTCCGGCCATCTATGACCAGAATACACGTCTATTAACAATCAGTTAATACCAATTAAATCTATATACGCGTATGACATTAATCATGAGTCAACTTACCAATTAACCCAACCCATCGATCCCCACTATAAATTGATGTGCTATGAACCTTCACAACTCGCCAATACCTCTACTTCAACCTTCAATTTCTCTTAAGAAGCCTCTGTTCTTGTTATACGATTTGGGTTTGACTTCGGCTTTGACTCGATTATTACACTCAAAACAACACTGTGAGTTAAATGTTTTTTATTAGAATTATCCTTCGGCAATCCACGATCAATAGCCCCAATGATTCAGGGGCTATTGATCACTAATTATATCGATTGCAATATTAGGGCTCGATTTGATTGTTTTGGGGAAGAACACTTTCAGGCTGTTTATATTTATTTTAAACCAACAACATCCAAACACAACCACTGGCTTGGACCAGATGGTTGTGTCTGGTGCCCTATACACAAGCCACCCGGGTTCGAGTCCCGTGGGTGGCATCCTTTTGTCCTTTATTTTTGTTACAAATCAAATACTTATATATATATTACATTTAATTTTATAAATTCGTTTTTAATTATCAAAATCCTTTTATAAATTCTAAAAAAATTACTTTTAGTTAATCTGATATAAATGCTTTATCTACAATTTTTATTTTTCTGAATTTCATTTATTTAATATTTATAATAATTAAATCAATTTTACACTATTATATTTATAAAAATCCATTAAAATATCAAAACAATTTTATTAAATCCTACAAAAATTATCCTATGTTTGTACAATGTTAAACTTTACTGAAATGATTTTTAACTCAGAAAAATCATCTATTTTATATTTTTAATCAATTTTTGTTAGTTTTAAACATAATTAAATCATAATAAATCCAATTTTTAATATTTTTGCACCAAAATTTTATACAAATTATTTCTGATCATTTAGAACAGAAATATGAATTTTAAACTTATAATTCTTTAATTTTAATATTTTTAAATATTAAAGTTAACTTTCGACAATTTGTTATAAATAGAATTAATATTCTATTTTAAAGAAAATAATTTTATAAAAATTATTTTTATACTTTAAACATATTATTGTGACCATCTTAAATTTAAATTTCATAAAAAGATTTTTAGTTATTTATTTACTAATTTTCTCTCAATTGGCGAATATTTTTAATATTAATTAAACGAGCAATTATCCCCAATTCGAAGCCCTAGAAATACATATATCCTAGAGTTATTTCCCTTACACATTATCGAATACTTTAGGTTGATCATTTGGGAGTAATCTCAATTCATATTTCGTTGTCCAAGTCCAATTTCAAGTTATTACGTGAACTGTGAGTATTTCCTATCCCCTTTTTGCTTTTATTCATTTTTGGGGTGTTACATGTACACTTATACAAATTACAAATACAAGTTCACATTTTTACAATACAATTCTAGTACTATGTGCATTTGCTTACAAACGTGCTTTATGCTTAGACATTACATGTAGAATACATTTGTACTTAGTGAAATCATTAACCATGTACAAGCCGACCTTAACATTGGATAGCGCTATTTGGATTGACAACCCGCCTAGATTGATTCTCCCCCTTTTTCATCGGAGAATCCGTGGCCATTGTTAAGTTATCATCCATTTATTGGTTGAGTACACTACAGTTCATACAGTACATTATACAGTCACAGGGTTGATTTCGCTCATTTGTATGATACATAGTTTACATATTTGCACTGTAGCTTGCACTTGAATTGTATAACTTTTTAACCTACTATATATATCAAATCTAGGAATGCTCACCAACATTTCATATGTTGACCAAACCTATTTTTGTACATGTTTCAGGTGCAGTTTGATCTAGTGCTTTAGCAAGAGACATTTAGTGTTTTATTTCAATTCAGTTATTTCAATATTTACATTTCATTTAGACAATGTAATTTCCATTTCCATGTAAGACAATTTTGGATTATTCAATAATATTTACATTTTAGTACCATGAGCTTTTGAACAATCGTCACTACGTGGCACCTCGATGATTCCGCCATCGGTTGGGGTGTTACAGATTGGTATCAGAGCCATGGTTATAGGGAACTAGGTTATTAGATAAAATGGCCTAGACTATAACCTAACTTTCATGCATAATATTTCCTGAATTACCCTACCCCTCATTTCCCTCTACTTTACTTCTTTCATCTTTCCTTTTTTTTCTCTCTCTCCATTCTTTTCATCCTTCATCATGGTGCATAGAACAGGGAGTGGAAATGTCTACATCATCATGGAACAGGGACAGTACCTTTCATGAAGACACTCTTAGGCATAATGCCTACTCTTACTTTTGTTCCTTCAAAGTTGTTGAACTTTAATGAGTGTGATAAGGACACGTGCAATCTGGAAGGGTGGACGCCTGTACACTGGGTTTTCTGGCATAGGCAAGCATAGCGCATAAATCCATTTACGGACCTGTTATGCTTACCTGGGGATTCCTGGAGTGAGTGTCCACTTATAGGCTAAAGCACGTCTTCTTTGATCACCATTGGGTTCAATTCCTTTGAAAAGTCAACGTTCTTGTTGGGCTTTACAGCTAGACAAGGGCACTCCAAGCATTTTATGCAAGCTTTTTTCAATAATACTCTCTCGGTTCATATACAATATTTTGTATTTCACGATTTTCATATATTGCTTACAAATTCATACTTTCATAACCATCTATGGATTTCACAATCACACTTCACCTTACCCTCTTAGCCACTTTTTTTTAAATATTCAACACCCTACCCAAATCATATTATTTCTTTTCTCCACGTGTTATTTATTTTAAAAAAACTATAACCTCATACTTTAGCACAAACTAAAGATTTCTAAAACTAGTTGTATTACCTAGTAACTTTACAAAGTACATGTTTTCCTCGAACTTAAATTCAATTGATTATTTATTGACGTAACAAACGATTTTCTATATAATGTTTTTAAACTATTACAAAGCCTACTTAGCTTGTACTATTTAACAACTTTTGCCTTATGTACAAAACCGAATTTTGAAAATATTTATTTTTTTTTGGAATAATATCTAGTCTCTAGATTCTCCATCAACACTCACTCATTTTCAACTTGTTCAAATTTTTACAATATTTGGCATATACCACAATCATGTTTTCTTATACACTTGATTATAACCTTTGATCCAAACCCCAAAATCTACACTGCTATATAATCTCCTTACTATAAAATAAACTCTTCACATTCACCATCTCTCACAACCTTGGTTCTGCTTCAAGATTTTTCATCATCCTCTCAAGAACTAAATTCATATCCTTCACCTTCTCACACGTGAGCTAGTTACCCATGATAATCAAACTACTAAAAACCTGATACTTGATTCTACATGATTTTTTTTCCAAAACATCATTGTTGTGAAACTTGATTTCCCCTTAATTTGACTATTCACTGGACATTTAATTATTCATGATACTCGTGTTTTCATTTTCTTGATCTTATTATCATTTTGTACCAAATTATGTCATACTCATAGGCATACAACATCTAGAAATTTCCTTGCATACTATCGTGTATTAACACAGATTGGAAATTTATCATATTGATTACATTTATCATACAAGACTCTACCTTACATTTGTTTGGAACGTTTGGACTTGATACTTGATCTTACAGATGCTTTTCTAAGAAAACATCATTGGTTATTACATGAAACTAGATTTTTCCCTTAATTTGACTACGCATTGAACATCTAATTATTCATGATAACACTTACACTTAATGGTTGTAGTACTTACAAACTTGCTTGCATAAACATGCTATCAATTTGCAATCTATGTGAATAATAATTGCTGCACCTAATAGAAGTCATCATGCCTTTTTCAACAGTCGGGAGAGGCCCTACAACCTGCTCCACGACTGGTAGAGGCTATCGAACATACTCAACGATTTGTAGGGGTCACTATGCCTTTTCAAACAGTCGGGAGAGGCCCTACAACCTACTCCACGGCTGGTGGAGGCCATCGAACCTGCTCAACAATCGGTGGGGTCATAGAAGGACACAAAACCCTAATGTAAGGTAAATTGATGATTCCGGTCCGGAACGTAATCATGAATTTACAGGTGCGTTAGGGTAGTGTGAAATTCTATTAGAGTTTTTGGTAGGCGTCCAGTACGTTTTCGAGGTATCAAAGGTGTGGTGGGTTAGCTGCGGTACACCCTGTATACAAACACTAATGATGCATTGAAAGTGAGACTGGAAGTCGGATCAGGAACAAACTCTGTTTACTTGGTAGTTCATCTAGTCTTTTTATAGTCAATCAATTCATACATTTATTTTAGAATGCTTAGCATTGTACTAGATTCTTATTTTCCTTATTATTCAAGACGAACCTAATCCAAACCCTTAACTCACACCTATCAAACCTCTCATCCAAATCATTTGAATTTTTTTCAAACCACGGTCACCTTAATTTTTACCCAAGCATACATAACCCTATGTTTCTAATAACTTCGGGACGAAGTTTCCAAAGTAGGGGATGCTGTGACATCCGTCACTTTTCTTTTTACATATATATTAATTATAATAATAATAATAATAATAAATAAAAAAAAATCAGATTTTATTACATATATATTTATACACTTTTGTTTTTTTTATTTTTCAAACCCACTCACAATCCAAACCCAACCTCCCTTGTTAATTCTGAGCCCAAACCAGTGTCCAGCCCAACAGGTGCCCTTGAGCCCAACAGCAGGCAAGGCCCGGCCCAACACCACTCTCCTTCCCATCTTGTTTAAAAAAAAAAACGTGCTTCCCCCAGGACTCGAACCCGGGTAGCGAAGCCACACACTCACGCGCTTTCACCAACTGAGCTACACACCATATTTGAATTAAACTCAACTTTAGTTATATTTATACCCGTTTTCCGTCCTCCTTTTCTTCTCCACTGTGGACGCGCAGCAGCAGGTTTTTGCCATGGAAATTCAATTTTTTCTTTTTTGACCAACCTAACTCACTTGATTAATGCGGGTTGACTTGGTGTACGTGATTTCCGGCCATCTATGACCAGAATACACGTCTATTAACAATCAGTTAATACCAATTAAATCTATATACGCGTATGACATTAATCATGAGTCAACTTACCAATTAACCCAACCCATCGATCCCCACTATAAATTGATGTGCTATGAACCTTCACAACTCGCCAATACCTCTACTTCAACCTTCAATTTCTCTTAAGAAGCCTCTGTTCTTGTTATACGATTTGGGTTTGACTTCGGCTTTGACTCGATTATTACACTTAAAACAACACTGTGAGTTAAATGTTTTTTATTAGAATTATCCTTCGGCAATCCACGATCAATAGCCCCAATGATTCAGGGGCTATTGATCACTAATTATATCGATTGCAATATTAGGGCTCGATTTGATTGTTTTGGGGAAGAACACTTTCAGGCTGTTTATATTTATTTTAAACCAACAACATCCAAACACAACCACTGGCTTGGACCAGATGGTTGTGTCTGGTGCCCTATACACAAGCCACCCGGGTTCGAGTCCCGTGGGTGGCATCCTTTTGTCCTTTATTTTTGTTACAAATCAAATACTTATATATATATTACATTTAATTTTATAAATTCGTTTTTAATTATCAAAATCCTTTTATAAATTCTAAAAAAATTACTTTTAGTTAATCTGATATAAATGCTTTATCTACAATTTTTATTTTTCTGAATTTCATTTATTTAATATTTATAATAATTAAATCAATTTTACACTATTATATTTATAAAAATCCATTAAAATATCAAAACAATTTTATTAAATCCTACAAAAATTATCCTATGTTTGTACAATGTTAAACTTTACTGAAATGATTTTTAACTCAGAAAAATCATCTATTTTATATTTTTAATCAATTTTTGTTAGTTTTAAACATAATTAAATCATAATAAATCCAATTTTTAATATTTTTGCACCAAAATTTTATACAAATTATTTCTGATCATTTAGAACAGAAATATGAATTTTAAACTTATAATTCTTTAATTTTAATATTTTTAAATATTAAAGTTAACTTTCGACAATTTGTTATAAATAGAATTAATATTCTATTTTAAAGAAAATAATTTTATAAAAATTATTTTTATACTTTAAACATATTATTGTGACCATCTTAAATTTAAATTTCATAAAAAGATTTTTAGTTATTTATTTACTAATTTTCTCTCAATTGGCGAATATTTTTAATATTAATTAAACGAGCAATTATCCCCAATTCGAAGCCCTAGAAATACATATATCCTAGAGTTATTTCCCTTACACATTATCGAATACTTTAGGTTGATCATTTGGGAGTAATCTCAATTCATATTTCGTTGTCCAAGTCCAATTTCAAGTTATTACGTGAACTGTGAGTATTTCCTATCCCCTTTTTGCTTTTATTCATTTTTGGGGTGTTACATGTACACTTATACAAATTACAAATACAAGTTCACATTTTTACAATACAATTCTAGTACTATGTGCATTTGCTTACAAACGTGCTTTATGCTTAGACATTACATGTAGAATACATTTGTACTTAGTGAAATCATTAACCATGTACAAGCCGACCTTAACATTGGATAGCGCTATTTGGATTGACAACCCGCCTAGATTGATTCTCCCCCTTTTTCATCGGAGAATCCGTGGCCATTGTTAAGTTATCATCCATTTATTGGTTGAGTACACTACAGTTCATACAGTACATTATACAGTCACAGGGTTGATTTCGCTCATTTGTATGATACATAGTTTACATATTTGCACTGTAGCTTGCACTTGAATTGTATAACTTTTTAACCTACTATATATATCAAATCTAGGAATGCTCACCAACATTTCATATGTTGACCAAACCTATTTTTGTACATGTTTCAGGTGCAGTTTGATCTAGTGCTTTAGCAAGAGACATTTAGTGTTTTATTTCAATTCAGTTATTTCAATATTTACATTTCATTTAGACAATGTAATTTCCATTTCCATGTAAGACAATTTTGGATTATTCAATAATATTTACATTTTAGTACCATGAGCTTTTGAACAATCGTCACTACGTGGCACCTCGATGATTCCGCCATCGGTTGGGGTGTTACAATGAAGATGGGTATACAGAGAAAGATGGTACTTTTTATATGTATATCCTTTTTTTTTTTTGTAAATTCTTATTGTAAAAAGACAATTATACCCTCATGTGGGGTCCACGTGACCAAACTTAACAAAAAAACTAACCAGATTAGTCCTAAATGGCGAGACCTACAAGATTTTACAACATAAAGAACAATTTTCATCAATTTTGAAGTTAAATGACAACCACTGAAAAACGATGTAAACATAAATGACGATTTCTGTAATTTTCCCTATTAATTAATTAACTAGTATGTTCTCCTAACTTTTTGATAGTTATCGGTTCAGTTTATTATGTTACGAATACGATACGTGAACTCAATTAACAATGAAAATATTTAAAAATGACTAAATGTGTGAATACAATTCTTTTTTTGACAAAAAAAATATACCGCTTATAACATTGTTCTTAAGTGTCTTAAAATTGAATTTAAATTACATTGTTGAAGAAACATGTACCCAGGGCCGGCCCTTAAGGGGTGCGGGGAGGACTCCCGGCCCGGGCCCAATTTCTCGGGGGCACATTGACTCTCCGGTAATCTAAGTTTCTTAATAGTGACGTCCTTATGGATTTTTGTATGTTTGGGCCCCACAATTGTTAATCAAGTATTAATCAAAGTGAATGGTACTTTATATAAAATAGAAAGTAAAGAAATGTTGAGAGAGGTTAATAAGAAGAAAATGAAATGGTTTGAAAAAAATAATTATAAATTTATTAATGAGTGTAGGACTAGAGAGAATGAAGAAGATAAAATGAACATGCTCACAATTATTTGTTTTTGCTTTTTACAGTTTGGTTTTGACTTTCTTTTTAACTTTATTTTTGTAATGAAACAATTTTTTTTTTGAATTGCCAAACTTTCATCCATTTATATTTTCACCCTTTGTGGGATTCGAATTCTCAACCTCCCCCAAAAGGGTTTATTCCCTCTACTGTCAGACTACAACCTAAATGAGAAATAAAATTTAATCCATCAACTTGATATTACTTTAATTGTAGCTTAAGAAATAGTTTACATTATTTGTTTTGTTAAGGCCTACTAAACCTAAGGCTAAGGGACACAAATTTTGCAGCTCGGCCCGGGCACCTGAATTTTCAGGGCCGGCCCTGCATGTACCCGTACGTCAGGTGTTGACCGGCTTGAACGAGCCAGGACATACCTCGTCAATTGTTTTCCTAAAAAAATTATTATATAATAATATAACTTAATAAATAAAGTAATTACATGATTTTATGCACTATACATTTTATACCACTTCTGACACATAACACAGAGTTTCTAAACATACACGAGTTAGACCATCCGGTGTGGGGGCGGCATAGGAGAGGCATGGCTATGCCGGCCCTCGCTACACCACCCCCCTGGGGCGGCATGGGCTTGGGGGCGGCAAGAGAGGCATTAGTTTGCCGATGATGCCGGGGCTACCTTCTTGGGAATCGAGTTTTATAAAAAAAAAAAAAAAAAAAATCTACGTGGTGGCCCGGCAAAGAAGCAAGGGGCGGCAACCACACCTAATGGTCTTAGTAGACGACATGATTCTAGTAACATAAAGTTTGGCATAATTTATTTTCATGCTCACACTTTTAGTATGTTGATACTTTTTATTTGCAAAAGTAATTATTTAACCATGAGATAATTCTTTTCCTAAACAATAAAAATTTGTTTCAAAACATATATATTTTTAAGTAATCGTTTCGAGTATCACCTAATTTTAATTTCATTTTATATTCATGATCTTTTTTATATTTCATACCTCTCATGTATTATATACCTAGAGTAAAGATCAAATACATATAGTTTTTTTTTGTAAGAACTGTGAGAATCAAAGGGGGTAAATTTTTTTTTTTTTTAGAATTTTTTTTCCCATGTGCTTAAACATTCTTTCTAGATGAATAATACAAAAAAAAATTAAAATTTTTTTTAGTGTAATTACGTCATTAAGGTAAATACATTAGTTTACACTAGAGTAATTATGTAATTACTTTACACGTAATTACTCTACACTAATTTTTTTTTTAGTTTTCAATACTATAATACATGTTTAACAATATGGGGAAAAAAATTTGAAAAAAAAAATAAAAAAATACCCTCCTTTGATATCCACAGTTCTTACCAAAAAAACTATTTGTGCCGGATCTTTCCCTTATATACCTATCCCGAATGATTCAAATTTCAAGTATACGGTATACCAACCGGACTTGTGTATTTTTTATTGTCATCCCTAGAACATCCCTAAAAACATGTAAACTCGAAGTCGAAAAATTTAGGGACAAAACCTGTCACAAACAATATTAAGAACACCAAATCAAACAATTTCGATATTCGATATATATAAAATAAAATAAAACAAAACCAAACCTGCAATTGACGTCTCTCCCACAAAACCCCCAAACCAGTAATAATGGAAAACATTACTCCTTTGATGATACGTTACCGTACAAAACTCAAGCAAGCATCCATCCTATGGCTTCAAGGTTTTCAAGAAGCTTGCTGTCTTCACAGAGTTGTCATATACTGTTACAGGTTATCTTCTACTTACACTACTTTAATAATATCTTCAATTACAACTTCCTGATGTTTAATCTTTGTCTGTTTGTTCGTTGTGAAGATCGAGGCAGTTGATGATCCGTACTGGACAGTGCTTTTTATTGAACGGGTTTATCTTTCTAGGAAGGTGATTCTTTTTTGTTTTTTTAAGTTATTGATCGTAGTTTTGTTCGAAAATAAGTTGTAATTAGTTTTGGATTTCAATTGATGAATAAGTTGTAATGAGATGTTTGTTGGTTTTAGTTAGGGGTGTACATTTCCAACACATCTCGAAAACACGACACGAACCTAACATGAAATTCGCGATCAACACATTTAGCTTAACGGGTTGGGATCGGGTTTGGCCGTTTGGGTTTACCCTTTAACCCATTTATATTATATTTTATCTTTTTGTCTGGCATTTTATGTCATAGTTATAACTTAAAAAGAAATTGACAAAAGATTTAATAAAAATATAATTTTTATATGCATTTGTATTTTTGGTGTAAAATTTTAATTTTAAAACGATATTATAAGCGAAAAAATTAAGAATTCTGGTCAAAGGGTCGTGTTTGGGTCAACCCGCGAATATTCGGGTCTTGTTCAGGTTAATATGTCTTAACACAATTTTTAGGTTTGGGTCGTGTTCAGGTTCTTGTAATTGTTTTTTTGGTTGGGGTTGTACCCGCAAACACGACCCGTTTAACTGTAACACCCCTATTTGTAGTTATGGATATCTGAAACAAAAAGTGTATTTATTGTTGGGATGAATGGGAGTGATTGTACTTTAGTTGTGAAGTGATTGAAGCTTGAATTTAAGGTATTGGTTAGCATGAATTCCTGTTTATATTGATTGCAGCAGTGTCACCCAATACATAAAAATAAAAATCTTTAAGATTTTTGATATGTATGTTTAACTGTTGCTAAATATCTACTCTGTAAGGTAACTTAAATGTGTATTGCTTTGCAGTATTTTCATTCTAAGATCTCTTATCCTTCCAACGCTAGAATGGATATTACCGTTTGGAGTCCCTGATGGTTATCAAGAACCATGCTTATCGGAGATGCCTATAAGATTGTATGCCTTCTTACGACTTGGACTCTTGCAACTTATTTATGTGAGTATACAATAGGAAAATTGGTTTTAAGTTATGGGTGCAGCTGCCTTTATAACATTGTATATCTTAATAATTAAGATGCTTATAAACAATCATTTAGAGTTCTTGAAATGTGAACTGGCATGTTTCCTACAGTATTTTGCTGCTAAATATGCTGCTTATAATCATGGTTATAAAAGTCCTATGTATACGGATTACGGAATATATTCTTTTATTGTTACACAGTTTGTTTTGTGTGATGTAATCAGAATTCTATAAAATTAGGTAAAAAACTGAAACCTTTTATACCAAACAAACATACCCACTAAAATCCCTATCAAAGTAAGGTATAGGTAGAGTGAGATGAAGGCAAACCTTTCCTCTATCGCATTAGACATTGTTCGAAAAAACGGATGATGTGCGCGCCTCGAGGCGAGGCGGCCAGGAAACAAGTATGAGGTGGCGCTTCATGGGGTATTTTTGTACGTGCGCCTTGTAGGGCTGAGGCGCTAAGAAAAGCTGCGCCTCGGGGGGTTTTGATGTGTGTTCTTTATGTTTTAGACTTTTTGTGTCAATTTCAAACATTCCGTGTCTCTTTTATGTGTGTTTTTATGTTTTTGTTGAACCTGGTAATGAAATCAGTTGGCATTTTATATCTTAAAAGATATGTAATTTTTATATTTATTTTTTTCGATTCAGCCTCGGTTCCTCGAGGCTCAATTTCGTTTTTTAGACTTTGCCATGAGATAGAGAGGTTGCTCACTTGCTCCTGATGAAACCCCCGGCTCAAAAACGTATATAACATAGAGTATGTATATATACGACAAACAAAAGACAAAAATAATACTAATAGTAGTACAATACCGATAACAAAAGGTGGTGATAAAACTAGAAATAATAGTAGTAGTAGTCAAAAAAGAAAAGAGAGAAGAGGACACAAAGGCTCACGAACCACCTAGAACGTGAACTAGCACCGACACCTAGCCACCTAGGAAGAAGGGCAAGCCAAATGGGTAGGAAAAGCAAAGACACCAAGGCGAAGTTTAAGAGAATCCTTTTATACCAGTCCCTGCTAATCCTGCATCTTCTTACTTGCTTGTGCTTAGATAACTCTTAGACAAAAGTGTTTGATTTATGTTTCATAATGCTTCTCTCCCTTTAGCTAATGATGAATAGTTTTTTTTCCCTCATGATCTTGAATTTCTTATGAAAGTGAAAACATTTGTGCCATCAACAGTTCCTCTTGTGAAACTTAGCATCACAGATAACTTGATATGATATATTTGCTTTGTAACAGGCTCTATGGTTCTACCCTTTGTACATATTCAGCTTCATTTTAAGCACTATCTGGTACAATTTTTTCTTCAGAGCAGATACTTTTGTTGCTTCCTGTAATTTGCCAACTTATATTTATATATCACACATTTGTATAACTTATATAGGTACAATGATATTGCTCAGTTTGGTCTTACGGTTACTGGAAAGGACGGGCCAACCAATTTAGCTCCATCTAGCCAAAAGGAACCTTCAACGTCACAAACTGCAACAACCGTTGATAAACCAACTGACCTTGGGCGGTACTATTGTACTTTAGATGCTAAGATGCATGTTATCTTGTTGGTTGCGAGTGTTGGTCATTTAGTTGCTATAATATAACTTCTTTTTCTGCAGGGTCATGATAGGAATAGCAGAACAGGGATATTCAATTCTCTTACTAACCTTTTTTTTCTTGGAGGTATTTTCGCATGTCTTGTTATATTTTTTGTTTTAAAATGATAAGTCTTTGGCAATATATGCTGAAAATAATGAGGTTGTAACAGGTTTACCTCACAGGTTTTGTACCTATTATTGGGAAGGCTCTCAATTTTGTACTTCTTTCATGGATGTATGCGTATTACTGCTTTGAGTATGTGCTGACTACATGGCTACCATTTGTTAAAATTTAAAGGTGGCATAATGGTGGGTTTGGTAATGGATCAAACCGTTTTTTTTTGTGTGCACAATGGGCTGCTTGGGTTGATCTGGAACGTTATATGTTCAAATCTGTTACATTTTTGTCACCTCTACGGTACTAATGATACTTGACAACGTCTTCTCATTGTAACTCTTCAATTTTATAGGTACAAATGGAACTTCTCTGGCCTGAGCTTGGATAAAAGGCTTGACTTTTTTGAGTCTAACTGGGCATTCTTTGCTGGTTTCGGTATTTTTTTCCACATATATTGCTAGCAATTCTTTTGTTTCAACCATGTAAAACCCCTAACCGTCTAACCGATATAAAATTTGAGAGGGAAATGACAAATCACTCTACCCTTCTAAAAGTGTTTGTGTCTGCATGTTTAATGAGTGTTATCTAAACATAATGCTTCTTCCATTCTAAAACTAGTTATTAACAATTTATGATTTTTTTGGCGATGTCTCAAGCCAGAAAAATGCAACTTCGAATATAATTCTTATTTAGCATGTTAATATTAACGGTAAGGGTGGCACAAAATTTTATTTTTCATTTTTTTTTGTGTGATTAAGATGTGAGAATATTATTCATGTGAGCATCAAAATTGTACTTTCAGGATCTCCTTGTGTTCTGGCTATTTTCTTTTTTTCTCCTCTAGTGAGTTATGGAGTAATGGCAGTACTCTTTCCAATGGTAATACTCTTTTAACACTTTCTGTATTATAATACCATAAATCAGGAATACGAATTCAGATTTTTCGGAATTCTTTTTTACATATTTAATATCTTATGGTTGGCCACATGTGTTCAGAGATGTTGAGATGTTGACCGTCATCAGTCATGGGCTTGAAAGCTTACATGATTGTGATATGGGGTTGAATAATAATTTAATGACACTAATAATTTGTGTTCCAGTTTGTTTTGACTGCAGCAGGCTCAGATGCGGAGAGTGTAATCAACGCTCATAAAACGAAATGGAGAGGTGAAGAAGACTTTGGAAAGCTCCCCATATTTTATGCTGCAGATAAGTTATTGTAAGACATCTTATTTACAGAATCTTTTATTCTTGTTAAACTATACATTCTTTTTTAGTTGCTAAAAAATTATAAATTATTGATGCCAAATATTATTTCAAAAAAGGGACCAAGGGTTTGTATTTAGTAGAATAGGCTTTGCGATTCAAAAAGGGATAGCGGCGCAACTTGTTGCTCGCTTACCCATTATCCAGATGTAATTTGGTTTTTACTGTGGAATGAAATTAAATGATATTAATTTTTAAAAAAAAATTATATAATTTCTTTTATATGAAATGATTCGGGGTTATACAAAATACACTTTGAGCAATCTTCTGACCTGTTTGACCCACTAGAGATTAAAAAAAAAAAAAAAAAAACAAAGCGACCATTCAAAACGTAAATGAGTCGTCAAAATTGTCACCTCTACTTTGAAGTTCAGCTAGAATGTTTAAAGACAGATATTATTGAAACCAATTAAAATTCAGGTATCACTGCATGCATAACCATCGATTATAGGTGGAATATGTCTTTGATTGTCATATTATCTACAGGATGCGAATCTTGTCTGTTCTTCCTTTGGAACCTCAGGAGCAAACATCTGACAAGAAAGCACTCTGAGACTAATATGCTGATCCTAAGAAGTTGAAGATTCCTGTGTTCATACAAAGATTACATTTAGTTGATTTATGTCTTCTTAATGATTAGAATATGTGACATTTGCAGCACAAAGAAAAAAGTGACAAGACAACATTGTGATAAAGATGCTTGAAAATTTTAGATAAAGAATTGTTTTTTGATCTGAAGATGATTGACATGAAACATACCAACATCTGTATTTTACATCTTATCTTGTTTAAGGTTCTTTGGGCTAGGTCCGGTCCCTCTTTTATACTGGATTTGACCGATGGACGATATTCAATGCATGTAGTACAAGTCATTTCAGGTTTTTTTTTTTTTTTTTTTTTTTTTTTTTTTTTTTTTTGAGTTTTCCAATTGTCATACCTACAGTGGCGAAGCTTGACCCGAAGGTTCGGGGGGTCGGAAGTCACTGGTTTCGGGGGGTCGAAAACCAGTTTCGGGGGTCGAAACCCTATATTTTCAAAATTTTCTATACGGATACTATATAATCGGAACTTCTGCGCGAAAATCCGGGGGGGGGGGGGGTCGGCCGCCCCTCCCCGCCCCTACAAACCTCCGCCACTGCATACCTATGAGGTTGGGTTATGGTCTTTCCCTGGGAGTGCTGATGTGAAGGGCCGGGAACGGGGAACACCGTGCCCCCTCCCCCTTCCCTATTCATTTCCAAGATAGCCGCGGCCACACCAGTCCTCCCTGAGTCTCCATGCGTTCAAAAATCAGAGAAGAGTATACGGATACCCTTATGAAAGGTTATCTGTTGTTTGTTTGATATGTAATTGTTTGATATGTAATTTTAATCTGTTTTTTATTTGGAATTATAATTGAACATTACCATTTAGAAAAGAAGAAAATGGTTCTTTTGTAGTATTTACATTTGGTAAATAAATATTAGACTATATGGTGTGCCCCCCACTCCCCCAACTGCCACATCAGCGCCATGTCATTTCCCCCATTTTCTCCCCCAAACTTTGGAAATGGTTTCCCCCAACTCCCCCATTCCCCCTTCCTTTTTTTATTCTTTTTCCTTTTTTTTAATTATATATTTTATATTTCATAATTATTTTTTTATTAAAATAAAATTAAAAAAAAACCGTAAATAATAAAAAAAAACGTAAAAAAAAAAACGTAACTAATAAAAAAAACCGAAATTTCATAAAATTAAAAAACATACAAACTAAAGTCACAAAATAATAAAAATTACAAACTAAAGTTCATTAAAAAAAACTAGAAAAAACTACTCGTCATTGTCGTCGACACGAAAATTATTCCAAATGTGATCAACGAGATCCGAAACAAGGTTTCCATTCATAGTGGCATCGTGTAACGCCCACGTGTTTGATTCTTGTTGTCCCTCGTCAACTGGCTCGAGCACTTCTTCAATCTCATTCGGATCGTAAACGCATATCGCACGACCTTCGTCTTCAATTATCATGTTATGAAGTATCAAACACGCGTACATAATGTATCTCAATCTTTGTGGATGGAATGCACGTGCTGGTCGTTCTATTATATGCCACTTCGCCTTGATCACACCATATAATCGTTCGACGTCTTTCCTTGCTGCTTCTTGACACTTCGCAAACTTTTTCCTTTTGTCATCTGAAGAATTCAATATTGTCTTCACAACAGACGCCCAGCTTGGGTATATGCCGTCACATAAATAATACCCATGCTTATATTTTACGCCATTGAGCCAAAAAGAATCATCAGGGCCGGTGCCTCTAATCATGGGGTCAAAAATATGAGATCTTGCAAGAACATTTAAGTCGTTACACGAACCTGCAACGCCAAAAAAAGCATGCCAAATCCAAAGATCTTGTGAGCAAGCGGTTTCAAGAATAAGTGATGGTTCTCCTACGTCACCCCGAGTAAATTGACCTTTCCATGCGGTGGGGCAATTACGCCATGGCCAATGCGTACAATCAAGACTTCCTAGCATGCCAGGAAAGCCGTGTTTCTCTGCATGGTGCGCGTAGAGCTTTTCGATGTCGCTTTTTCTTGGCGTACGCATATAAACCTTGCTATATAACTTCACAACATCTTCGCAAAACTGGTACAAACATTCCCGACTCATTCTATCAGACATCCTTAAATACTCATCCCATGAATCACTCGCAGTGCCGTATGCTAATTGACGAATTGCAGACGTGCATTTCTGTAGGGTCGTAAAACCCCGTTTCCCTCTACCATCGTATCGTAGTGTAAAAAATTCATCATAATTAGCTAAATCATCGGCAATTCGTTCGAACAATCTTCTACTCATTCGGAAACGACGTTTAAACTGTTCGTCCGTGTAAACACAGTTTTCGTCAAAATAATCGGCCACCAAACGTTCGTGTGCACCTTTAAAAAAAATAAAACATATTAACAAAAAATATAAAACATATCAACAAAAAAAATAAAACATTTTAACAAAAAAAAATAAACAATTTTAACAAAAAAAATAAAACATTTTAACAAAAAAAATAAAAACATACCCTCACGATCTCTATCAAGCGCCGCGCTCCGTGTCAATGGTACCGAAGACGCTTCACTATCGCTTTCGTCTTCCAACTCGGCTATAAGTTTTGCCGTTTCCATCATTGCGCCAACGTAAAAGTTTATCACATTTTGTTCCTCCTCCTCCGACGAACTCATGGTAACAAATTGAATTTTTATAAATTTTGTGGAGATGGAAAAGTTGTGGGTATGGTTGTGTTGATGGAAGGTTTTATTTTTTTGTTAAAATGTGTTTAGATGGAAGGTTTATTATATATAGGTAAAAGGTTTAATTTTTTTTTTTTTTTTTAATTTTTCAAACGGCTATATGGTGAAGGCCCACACCAACGTTCAAATTTTTTCAGCCAATCATGAGGCTCGGTTCAAACGGGCAAATGACCCCGTTTTCCCCGAAAAATTTACGGGGGGGGGGGGGGTGTTCCCGATCGGGGGACTTGCCAAATCACCTCCCGATTGATCTCCCCGATGGCACACCGTATAGTCTTAGCTTATATTTATATTTTCATGTTACATATGAATAGGCACGCTTGCTTGATGAGCGAACCGTCTCATTCTGCTTGGGCTAGGTTAAACAAGCCATCTTGGTTTTTCATTTATTCTTTCTGACTGATCCACGAGAGGGAAGATCTACCTTGCGTCCTGCGGACGCCTTTGTGTTTGGCTGGGCGGGGGGTAAGCACGCGTGTGTTGACCTCACGGGGGTGTCCCCACTGGTGGGGCTGAGAGATAGTGGATTCGTTCCGGGACAGACGGTTTTGAAGGCGGAAGCTAGGAAGGTTGCTAAGCACGAGACAGCGTGTTTAGAGAATCAGCATGTATTCATTCCGTTTGCCTTCGACACTTTTGGATCCCTAGCCCCTGAGGCAGTTCGTGTAACATCCCGAAAATCCATTCCGCTTAATTACGCCATTAGGCGTGAATAAGAAATGACAAAAACGAATTAAATAGTAGAATGAGCCTTTTTATGGATAATAAAACGGGATGATGCGAATGTGGGTTATGTTCTAATATGAAAGTTTATCTAGTGTAAGTAATTATCTTTATAATGGGGAGATAACACTAGAAAGAAACTTGCATGGTTAAGGTTTTGATAATAAATGGCTTTGGGGTAAACTTGAGGGACTTGTGGTGTAAATATGCCACAAACAAAATGCCCAAACACACCCCATTTGGGTGTATACGTATTCAGCCCCAAAGGGGCATTCTAGAGCCAAGAACAAACCCTAATCACACTAAAATTGAAGAAGAAATGCAAGAGATTGAATGATGGCAGGATGGGGGTATGAATTAGATGGTTGTCTTCATGTTTAAAGCTTATGGTAAGAACCCTAGTACCCAACTCATCCAAGTTTCGAACCCCACATGTGGGTTTTGAGCAAATGATGTTAAATTCGTATTATTGCTTGATTTTAAGTGATATTGATCATCTCTAATGGTCTAGAGGTAAGCTAATCACTAGAAGTTGCTTGTTGCAAAAGATGATGATATTGGGTTTTCACTAGAGCTTTGATGTTGCTAAATGAGTGGTAAATCCATGTAATTGTAGGAATAATGTGTGGTTGATGATATGCATGTGGAAATTGGTCATAATTTAAGGTGATTATGTTGTTGTGGTAGAATGTATGTATTAGGAGCTTGTACATTGAGCTTAGGATGTTGTATGCACACCAATTGTGTGATGAAATGTCTAGATGAGTATGATGTATGAATTTGTATGCAAGACTTGACAAGCATGAATGTATTGTGATAATTGATGCAATTGATAGTAGGTTAACATGAGGATTTCGTCTTAGAGAGTAATCACGTGGGGATTTAGTTGATTGTAGGATTTTGTAAGAAGTATGCATTAGTAGTGTATACACTATGCTTAAATATCATGATGCACACCATGTGTTGGTCAATTGGTATGATGAATGATCTTGTATGTTAATGATATAGGAATACGATGTTTATGATGAATTTCATACGATCTAGCATAACAATATGGGCACATGTTTGTTAAAAGAAAGTTTGTATTGCTGAAAGTTGACTTTCTGGAAAGTCAACTGATGTGGAAATAATGTGGTGTGTGTTCTAACATGATTGTGAGATTGGGGATTCCGTGTGAGACACATTAGCTTGGTTATGTGATATATACGATGTTAAGTCTAATTGCTTGAATGATGAATCAAAAAGAGTGGAAAGCTATGTTTTATGTATGTTTGAAATTGACCTATGCAAGTCAATGTGATATACGAGTTGGATATGATTGGCTTATGAATGAACATGTATGCTAACAATGATGTGAACATGATGATATGAAAGGATAGGAATGATGGACTCAAGCATGGGAAGCTAATGGGTCAAGACGAGGCAAGTAAACAAGCATGAACTTGGAGGACTTGAGGTAAGTGGTTCTTATTCCACTTAGGATAATGAATCTTAACATGTATATGTGTTTGTAAGTAGTATGAGGACCGTGAGATGATGGAACGTAAATAACGAGGTTAAGGCTTGAATTGGATTTTATAATGGAATAAACGTGGCTTCGAATGGATCGGCGTGGATGGGTCTAGAAGGGGTGGAAAGGAGAAACGAAATGGGAATGTGCAGAGTCCACCGTAGGGGTACGGTGGCACCGTTCCCTTACGGTGGCCCCTGCAACGTTTTCCCACCGTAGGGCAGAGGGGTACCACCGTTGGGTTTTGAGGTCCACCGTAAGGGTACGGTGGCACCGTTCCCTTACGGTGGGACCTGGAACATTTCATTTTTGTTTTGTTCATTCTATCGTATGTTGATGTTTCGCTTATGTGTGCGACCCGTATTTGCGTTTAACGCATCAATTAACATTGTTGGACCTTGTGTAAGGCTATGTAGGGGTGTAGCATGTAATAGAAATGTCGGTTTTGTAAATATGATCATAGTACAGATTGATACAAGTGTGTGTAGTTTAATTGATACATTGTTCGATGGTATCAAATACGGTAAGTAGATTGTCATGATTATGTAGATTAAATATGTGATGTACATATGGGTACTCATGATCGGGTTAGAGAGAGAGAGTTTCATGTATGTAAGGGTTGGAAAGTATGCGTAGATTGAGTGTAGGAATGGAACGTTATATTCGTCTTAGAGATCGGAGAAGAAAGAGTAGCATGACGGGTCAAAGTAAGTTATATAAGTGAATTGTATACTTGTATGTATGGTGGTATTATATGAGTGAATTGTATGCTTGTATGTATTATGGGATTATATGGAGGAAATTGTATGTTTGGACATATTGTGGGGTTATTAACCTTTGTTATGTGAATGATAGGAAACGTAGGTATGTACGTATGATTGCAGGAGCCGTGGAGGTTCGGATCGGGGTAACCCACCCGAACTCGAATGAAGGCGGTTGGACAGGATCACAGAGTATTGTTGGATGTTACTTCCGCGTCATGAGTAGATTACATGAGGTTACCTATTGAACTAACGAAATGGTTTTGTGGTGAATGCAGGATGTCTTGTCCATCTTGAGAGGCAAGGAAAGGATGGAGATCGAGCGAGGAGGCGGATTGTACGTGGTCACGGTCACATAATCAAATGGAGACGAGTCACGTAGAATGTATTAAGAAATATTTAAGATGTAACACCAAAAATACATATTAGAATCGGTTTCTAAACGTTCAAGGTTGTTATTAAAGAAAAGAATTTTTTCAGTTGGCTTTTTCCGCTGCGAGTTTTCTGTAAAATAGTTTAGGGTGTTACAGTTCGCTTTTTGGAGCGGGTGCAGAAGGTGGTCCACAGTGACTCACAAAGCCCGAGGAACCAAGGGTTAGTATTTAGTAGAATAGGCTTTGTGATTCAAAAAGGGATAGCGGCACAGCTTGTTGCTCGCTTACCCATTATCCAGATGTAACTTGGTTATTTGGAATTAATATAACAAAGATGCATGATTCGATTTATTCTTAACAATTTGAAATTTGGGCTTAAGCTTGACTTCTAATTTTTGCTTTAAGGGACTTATTTATTTAATTTAAAATTTATTGAGTAATTAGGTTATAAATTATAATTACGGTTGTCTATAGGGAGCACATTAAGCATATTATACGTGGCTTATTTATAAATGGAATTGGTTTATAACAATAAATATTTATATTTTGCTTTGATATAAACGTGTCAAACAAGTGACTATTATAGATGGTCTGATTTATAGCTCCGTTTGGACCGTTCACATGCATGACTTAGGTTGAAGTATGAATGTAAATAGGTAAAAATGAAATGATGACTAGAAATGATTTCCCACAACCACTTATAGCTAATCACACTTAGGGGTTGTTTGGTTGATTAAGTGCTGAATCGTTAAGATGGTCTGAATGATTAAGAGGCTCTAAATGATTAAGAGCTGAATCATTCAGCATCCCTTATTAGCTTAATGGTTCAGCACTTAATCATTCCATTCAGATGCTGAAACAAACAGTCTGAATGCTGAATAATTCAGACCTGAATGATTAAGAGGCTGATTAAGAGGCTACCAAACAACCCCTTAGATATTTTTTATTGACTTTTTGTTCCAATTAGTTATGTAAGAAAATAGGAGAAAAACTTGTTTGCTATTCAAAATTTCAGTCATTGTCAATTTATATAGTGGGGACAACAAATTTGTGAAAGATTTTGTATTGGATTTAAGTGGAAGGGAATATGACTCCACATGGTCAATAAAGTTTGAATAATGGACATAGGGTTTTGTTAAATGAGTTAAACTAGTGTTTAACACCCGCGTTGCGGGTGTGGGGTTCGTAAACCATGCTAAGTAGTAAGCAAACGACGATTAAAACCAAAACAAATCGTAAACAAAACACGAATTTATAACGTCACGTGACGTAAAATGTAGGCAACTACAGACGCGAACCTATACCGCATGTTGGCGTAATAGATAGACTAACTCAAATTTAAAATAGAAATACTTAAACCTAGAGATTAAAGAAAAAAGCAAGGCCAAAAATAAACACAAAGCAAATACCTAAACCATTTTCATTACAAGACAAAAAAGAGAGAACACAAAAAACAAACCAAGGAAAAAAATACATAAAAGAAGCACACAAGACACCCTAAATGAAAATAAAAGGTACCTATTCAAAATGTTATATAGAATGGCAATTTTGCAATTAACTTTTAAATGAGAGTCAAAATATACACTGCAGTTAACAACCTATTCAAAATGTTATATAGAATATAGAATAATGAACTTGATAATCGTGTATGTTTTTTTCATCCATTTTTATATAGATAATTTGTTTATACATAATAGGAATAGTTTTTTTTTTTTATCGGCTAAGGACATCACCTCGGTACCCCGTTTTGAATCCTCATTTTCGCATCGTCCCTGAGGGCATAAGCCCTTTCAACGTCAAGGGGTGTATTTTTGCTGGCCCTAGGATTCGAACCGTGTAATAAACCCTCCCACCTCTCCCCAACTGAGCTGGGGTCATTGGCACATAATAGGAATAGCTATCTTAATAACACTAAATATCATGAAAACAGTGAGACCAAATAAAAAAAATCAATTAAAGTCATTTTTTTTTATTATAAACCTCATTATAATTAAAATATAATACTAAAAAAGAGTTTTTATTCCAAATAATTCATATTTTCTTCCAAAAACACTATAGAATTAACTTTTTTATACATGTGTAAATCAAACAGTTTACACATGTATAAAAACAATTTATTTTTTTATACGTTTAAATTTTTACACGTAAATTGTGTTTTTGAGATTCTACTTTAATAAACATGATAAGTATAATTTTTTTTTTAATTCGAATAGTTTTAAATGACGTTTTAACAGTTCGCACGAAATATATACGTTCACAAATTAACCTTCCCATATACACAATAATAATATATCCATAAGTTTACAGTGATCACTCTTGGATGTTAGTCATTAATTAAGTTGCGTGAAAGATCTAGTAACCAACTTTTATGAATGTCATCAATTCAATTTTTTATTGTAATATTTGACATTTATTTAAAAATAGGGAAATTATTGTATATCTGTACTATATTATAAAGCATAAGAGAATGAAACCTGACAAATTTAAATAATTACAAGTATGATTGCTTAAAGTACAAATAATTGATGCATTTGATGGGGGTAAATTGGACTTTTAGTGATAAATAGAGAGGTTAAAGAATGTTAAATTGGAGAATATGAAAAGAGGTAATAGTCATAAATAGGGAGGTTAGAGAGTGTTAAATTGGATAATATGAAAAGAGGTAAAAACCGCTTAGTATACACAAAGTCTTGCAATTCATTTCAATTGAATTATGTATTCAATTCAAACTTGAAGTAATCTTGAGGCTCTTCATATAGTCTGCTTGTGTATATATTCAACATTATGCGGCGACTTCGTCATTAAAGCTCCGTAATTCGAGCCCTATCCTTCGTGCAAAGAAGATGAGCCGAACAACCCACCGTCTTCTGCTATCTTTTCTTTTAACTTCCGTTTCAGCCAGCTTGATTAAGGTTTTATATTTCTTTTTACTGGGTAAGGTTGTTGTTTAGTGATGCCATTAATAAGCATTTGTGTTTTTTTTTCATTACTGAATAGGTCTTATTGGTCGTTGTTGGAATGGCATGTGTAAGTTTGAATCTTGGAATTCATGTTCTATTATCAGTTGGAGGATCAGAAATATTGTAATTCAGCTGCAGATTCAACATACCAACTTGTCAGTTACTAAGAGCAGCAACATGTTTGTGAACATGTTTTTCTCATTTACGTTATGCCCTTTGTAAAGCTCTTACAATAACATTATTACTGTTCATCTGTTTTGTACATTGATTTTAATATTTGTTTGTGCAGAAATAACTGATTAGACCAATGGACCTTGGTCCTTTTAAGTATACAGTTGACCATGGACTTGAGTTAAGGAAATCATCATTTGAATGTGTACATATATTGCTTGATACTTGCCTTGATCAGTTGAACCCATTTTTGTAGATACATTGCTTGATACTTGCCTTGATCAGTTGAACCCATTTTCTTACCTCAAGTTATAATTTTCGTGAACATATTGGTTAGGTTTTACTACTATCTTTTTTTAGTCTCTGATGTCCCAAATGGTTAATTGCTTTTGGTTCACATTAATTTTTCTATGAAACTGAAAGGATTTAGTCGACTCCTTAAAGAGTCAAATGTCTTATATTCAATCAAAGTACAAAGCTAATTATACTAGGCTAAAACATTTTGGATGCCTATGATATAATGTTTTGAGTGATTACATAATAAGTAAAAGGTTATGTGCTTGTTTAAAAAAAGTGTGAGGCGGTCCAAGGCGTTTGGATTCAAAAATCCGAGGCGCGAGGTGAGAGCTTAACGTATGTAAGGCAGCGCCTCAAGCGCGAGGTTATTCAATCTGCAATTAGAAAGTGAAAGGTAAGAAAGAGACTCAAATTTTTTTAAATTGTTTGGAATTGGGCCTATGAATTTGTTTCATGCTAGATTTAAAGCTTTTAACTTTCGGTAAGATGCAAGTAGGGGTGTCAATCGTGTCGGGTTGATGGGTTGGCGGGTTTATGGGTTGCGGGTTGGCGGGTTGATGGGTTGAAATGTGCAACCCGGACCCGACCCATATTATTATTCGTGTCAAATATTTCAACCTTAACCCGACCCACATAAAATCCGGGTCAACCCGAAGATGACCCGTTTAACCCATATTTTTAAAATGAGTCATACATGTTCATGAGTTATAAGCGGGTTGTTGGGTTGTAAGCGGGTTATCAATAAAATGTTTAATGGTTAGTATATAAATGTGACAAATAAATAATATAGCGTGCCAAAAATAACACAATTATAACTAACCATGTAAATAGAAATGAAAAAATAAACATAAAAATATAATAGATTTTTTTTTCTAAATACTTAAACGGGTTAACGGGTCAACCCATTTTATATATATGTCAACCCGAACCTGACCCGTTTTTTTAAACGGGTCGTGTTACTTGACCCAAACCTGTTTTTTTCCGTGTCGGGTTCGGGTCGGTTTTCGGGTCGTGTCAATAATTGCCGCCCCTAGATGCAAGATTAGCTAGTAATGCACCTGAAAAGTTATTACTGCCAAGATCAAAGGAGGTAAGTTCAGTCATTATTGAACAGTTAAAATCTACCGAACCATCCAATGAATTGTTTCTCAAGTTGAGAAATCATCAGGTGTGTGGCTAGACACTGTTGGTTCTTTATTTTTTATTTTTTTTTATAATAGATGGGGGTGTGAAATATGAAGTGAATTGTAGTGTTATAACCAAGTTTGTTTATGCCTAACCCGTACATTAACTACTTGTTAAATGAGTTAAAAAAGACCAATAAACAACTCCTTTCACGAAAACCAAAATTGTAACGAAAGCATGTGTCTTCTTAATTTTTCTTAACTAAAGTACATGATAAGGGATACGTGTTTGCATGTGTAATATAAAGAACAATGAAAGAATGGAGGAAATGTTTTTTAATTGACATCTAAGATACAATGACGTTTGGGATAATGGAGGGCCGATTGGTTTTTCGATCCAAGAGGTAAAGAAGTGGATTAATAGTGACCGAACGGGAGATCCATATGTCGAATTTCAATGGTGTAAGTGGGTTCCGTTAAAGTGTAATGTTCTTATGTGGAGGGTGTTGTTAGATAGGATTCCCACTAAAGTACACTAGTACAAAAAAAGAGCTTTTAAAACGGTAAATTTGTTCTTATAAAACGGTTGTAAAACGTTTTAAATGCTTCGTTTTAAAAAGTAAATGAACGTTGTAAAAGGGTTTCATGAGTGTTGTAAAAGGAGCAATAATTTCCATAGAAATCTACTTAATACAACGGTTGTAAAGGGGAAGATTTGTTGTAAAAGGATATTACAACGATCATCAAAACGTTGTAAAAGGATATTACAACGATTATCAAACCGTTGTAAAAGGATAAGAAAGTTTTTTAACAACTCTTTTACAACGGTGTATCTTCTATAGCAAAATCCAAATACAACGACTACATCCTCCGTACCAAATAAAACGGTTTCATACCAAACACAATGGTATCATCCATACCCTATCCTCACACCAAATACAATGGAATTGTCCATACCAAATTTAAATACTATGGTTTCTTCCGTACTTTGTCTTCCACAGTCCACATTAAATATAAGGTGGTCACCACAACCAAATTATCAATCAATTAAACACTAAAAATTTATAATATGGATAAACAAACAACCAATTATATAAAACAAATCTCCCATTGCAAATTTAAATCTTAACTTTTTTGATTCTACAAAACACAAGTCATAGTTTACTTATATTTGAACAAACTTAAAATAGAAGTCGTGGTTTACTTTGACCAAACACATCTCAACTCTTAATATTACCACGACATCGTACTTGACTATGAATCCAGGCTTGTGCTTGTAGATAACATATGACATAGTCCAAGAACATCCTCAGCTACAAAACCAACAAGTCACCTGGTACATGACGCAAAAACATTGTTATTACAACAATATCAAATCTATCAATCTCAAAATACCCATTGCCAAGGGTATAATTTTATAAAAATGTGAACAGAAGCTTCCGAATGGTTTCTATAACAAGGATCTTTATATTAGGATTAAAAGCTAGGATCTTGAATAATGTATGCAAGAATGCTTATTACTAATTAAGAATCAGATGCAATGTCTACCATAAGAGTCTTAATATGAAGACTTAAAAGAAAAATGAAACAAGTTACTTGTAAAACAAAGACGTGATCCCTATCACAAGAATGTTTCTAAGCCTCATTCTATTTCACAAAGTTAGCATAAAGTCCTTTAATGTGTCTTCACAAATTGGTCAATTTGATGTGTAGTAAGAGGATTTTCGCAATGGAGAATCTAAAACATATAAGTAGTTAAAATTAGGATTAGAATTATATATATATATATATATATATATATATAGCATAAAAAATTTAAGTATAAAAAATATACTTACATTTTTTTCAACTAATCACAATATCATACATGGCCTTCATTACATAATATCCACATTCCCAATAGCCCTTTTGTTGGGGACACTAAATTTCATTGAATTAACATAATTTACTTGATATACAGAATTATACAAATACAACGAGAAAATGAAGCGAAAAACTTACATTAACAATTTGCCATATAATGCTCGCCCCGTAGTTGTTTCAAATAATTTAGTAATGACGTAACTCTTGGAGTCTTTTCTTTTTTCCTTGAGTCGGTAATCATTCCATAGTAATTATGATTTTTTGGATTGTGAAAGATCACAATCAATGACCACTGTGTAATTACAAATTTTGAAAACAATCAATGTGTCGCTACTAAAATTATTGAAATAGATAAAAACATAGTAAACATCATTAATCTTTAAAATACCCGGATAAATACGGTGCCATAAAATAAAAACAAAAATAAAAAGAATTAAAAAAATATATATTACCAAATGTACTTTCATACATCTTCATACTTCTAGTTGTCTATTTCCTCAACTACTTTATAATAAGGAATCCTTTGCTTTAATTCTAAACAAACAAATGAGTTAAACCGCCCTGCATTTGGTCCAATTGCTAAACCTTGCTCATTGAAGTAAATTGTATTTTTACTCGGATTGGTTATTGTCTTCTTACATTTTGAAATTCTCCATTTTTTCTCATCTGCCATTTTTATAGTGAATTGCTAAAAAAACACAACAAAATGATACACTAATATTGAGTATTGTAAATGTTAGATATTTTAAGGGAATAATCTAACCCAAAAAAAAAAGCTTAGAGAAGCAGTAGGCTGAATTGCTTCTAGCCTTTTTTTTTTACCTAATTTCTTTTACAATTATTTTCTTATTATAAAAATTTTAGGGCAACGTACTACGAAGACAACACAAAAATGATATGCTAAATCAGTCAAATAACCTACAAGTGCCGGTCAAAATGGTTAATGTTATTGTAAATTATAGTACTATTAATCTACAGTACTAAATGAATTAATAGGCTTTTACAAAAAAAAAAAAAAAAAAATGTAAACAAAGTAATAGTCATGCTCATAATAAACCAAAACTGGCCTGACCTAACTTAAACTAAATTAACATTAATATGGCTCATGTAGGTATATAATTGATGTGTGAAATGTGTGGTAAATAAATCGGTCAAGTTTTAAAAATGAAAAAAACCTACAAAACCACACACTAACGGCAAGTATACCGGTCGCAGTGTAGTAGAGCAAGTAAGTCCGGAATATCAAACCGTGGACACAATATGACGACTCTCAGTACTAGACCTCTATCGACTCCTAGCCTAGCAAATTGGAATTTTTGTGATTTTTATTAATTAACTAATTACTAAAGCAAATAAACTAAAAGGCTCAAACTAACAGATAGCGGACGAATAATAAGGAAAGAAATTAGAGATGGGAAAGGCAACCACCTAGGTATCGAATCCTACTAATGAAATTGGAACTACCTCGGCTTTGAAAACTATGTTGGTAATCATGATCTTATAATATCCACCCCTAGTATCCTAGTGGCTCCCGAATCATTTACAAAGACTGACCGAAAAAGAATCCTAAAGGCTATTAATCTCACTGATTGGTTAGATCACATCTCGGTCTCACTAACTATGCTAAAGTACTCGCTAGACTAGTTTAGATTTCTCACTTTCCAATCACAATACACCCTAAAGTGCAAGGAGTAACTTGTAAAGTCAATCTATGACACAGATAAACAAATAATATTAGAGAACCTAGGAAAACCTGATCTCTCAGCGTTTCTAGCCTAAATATCTAGCATCAAATAGTCATCATGTCAAACCTAGGTGGCTAAAATAATTTAGCTATTCATAGTTATGGAAAACAATAAAAACATGGGTTCAAGATATAAACAAAATATAGCATTAAGTATTGAAAAATCAAAACCAAAACAAATATTGAAAATAAGCGAATCCAAGCCTTCACCAATGGTTTCAAGCCTTCCTCTCCTTAAAAATTCCTCTCTAGCGGCTCTGTCTTGTGGCTTAAATGCCCTTGGCGGCTGTCGACTCCCCTTCTTGGTGGCTGATGTATGATCCTCGATAATAATATGCCTCTCTAAAAAATAATGTTCTCCTACAAAGCTACTGTTCGACTTCCTTCTTTTATAATTTTGTGCCGTCAATTATATTCTCCTTATAAAATGTCCACCGCCAAAAAAACCTTAAATCCATAAGATTTTCGCCTTTAACTTTTTTAGGCCCAAGATTGAGCTCGTGAGGCTCGACCTCATTCAACATTCATGTTTCCTTTTCTTTTTCTTTTCTTTTTTTTTTCTTTTATTATTATTATTATTATTATTATTATTATTATTATTATTATTATTATTATTATTATTATAACTTCATGTTTTCGACTCGGATTTTTTTGCCTCGACCAAAGTTTCTCGTTTACGTTCCAACGTCAATGAACCTCTGCTCTCAAGTGTTCGTGTCTCAATTAAAATTCTTTTGTTTTGAGTTTATTTTCCATGAACACCTACAAAATATAATAAATAAATAAATACTAAAAATGACTCAAAACTAATAAAAAATAATAAAGCACTAAAATAAATAAAATAGACAAGTACAAACCTAAAACTAATAAAAAGACCAGAAAATGACTATAAAATACATAAGAAATTAGATGTGTTTTGCAACACATTACTAACACAAATGTAGATAACAGTTTTTTATAATTATCATAAACAAAAACAACGATACAAAATGAACCGTTTTAAATACCTAACTAGGAAACGTTGATAGAATTATAAAAAACAACGGTTCAAAATAAGTGATTGTTTTAAATAAGTAGAAAAAACAACGGTTCAACAAAACCGTTTTATTATATATCAAATAAAACAATTTGACAAAAAATACATGAACGTTTTAAATACTTATAAAAAACAACGGTATAATACATCTCAACCGTTTTAATATGTATCAAATAAAACGGTATTAAAATGGTTTGTATAATCGTTTTAAAATCATTTGTTTTATATAACGGTGATTTGGCTTTTTACAACATGTTGTTTCAAACCGTTTTAAATAAAAAATTTGATTGTTTTAAATGATGTTTTTTGTAGTAGTGGTAGCGTTACGAAGAAGGAACATTATTCATGGTGATTGCCTTTGTGTTTTTTGCAAAGAACCGATGAGAATACGGAACATATATTTACGGTATGTGGAGTGGCGATTGGAGTATGGAATGCTATAGCGAATTGGGTTAAACTACCAATTTACTTATTCTCGGTCAAAGATTTTGTTGAGGTGGTTACAAGTTCGGGGTGGTCGAAGATCAGAATAGAGATCCTGTACGGTATTCTGATGGTGGCTTGTTGGCGGTTATAGAAAGCTAGGAACGAGAAGGTCTTCGAACAAACGAATAGGAACGTGGTCGAGCTTGTTGCGGATATTAAGGCGTTAAGTTATCTTTGGTTTCGTAGTAGGTATAAAAATAGTGTCTTGGATTGGAAGGGTTGGAAGTTTTTTTCTTTTTGATGTAATGTAACTGTTGGTCCTTTGTGAGAATTGCCTTTCAAAAAAAAAAACCATTTCTAATTTCTATAATGTTTGTGTTTAAATTTTTAATTTTGTGTTTGTATGTAAGCCTTTTCTGGTTTGTTTGTTTTTATTTTGCTTTTAAACTTTCTTTCATAATATGTTGTGTGGCTTGATTATTCGGTTTAAATTAGTTACTAACTTGATATTCAAAACACAAACATGAATATAAATTAGGGAAAACAAATTTGGTTGAAATCGGTTTGTTTGGCTTTTAACCGAAACCGAACCGAATCGAATTGGGTTGAATTTGGTTCGGTTTACATATTCCTTATTTGGTTTGATTCGGTGTTTGGTTTGAGATACAAAATATTGAAAAGCGAATAAACTGAATCGAATAGACCAAATAAACCGCAAATCAAACCGATGAACACCCCCTACTTCTAGTCTCTGCTCTTATGTGTGTAATTCTTTAAGCTAAGTCTTCATGTCAGACTTCTAGTGCCTCCTCCCGTATAAGGTCAACGACCGTGTTGTTTTACATTCACTGCATTAATAAGACTAACCAAACTTTTTTTTACAGATTAGTAACATACAACCTCATATCTTTCATGCCTTCCATCCAAATATTTGTTTTAACCCATTTCAATGTCTACTCACTAAAAATAAACTATAGTTTATTAATATACTCAAGAAATTAATGATATATCTAGTTGTGTATAATTAGTAAGAAATATTGCATCAACTACATTTAAATATGATACTTATAGACTAATAATATTTATGATAATAATAATAATTTGTTTTATACCAAATGATTTAACAATTTTCAAGTTACTTAGAGATGGATTTTGATATATTAAAATGCCCCAAAATTAACAATTTTCAAGCTACTTAGAGATGGACTTTAATATATTAAAATGCCCCAAAAAATTTTGGATGTAACTTAATAAAAATATTGTTAAACAATTTTAATGATAGACGGGCCTATTTATTCTAAACGTATCATCAACAAAGGTGATTTAAACAATCACCAATCAAAATATATCATAGAACAAAATAATCATGAACATATAGAATAAAAAAGGAATTAATATTTTGTTTGAAGATACGTTAAGTTGCGTATATTCAACTCGTGTAACATAGGGGGTTAGGATTCTAACCTAGTACTTAATAATTAAATAAAACTAGAACCAAATTTCTTAAATAAAATATCAAGATAACCTAAATTTCAAACCTTAAATAATAAGATGGAAAATGTTCGTGTATGACGAATTTGATAGTCGTTGTTTATAACAAGTTGAAATGGGTCAAGTCCTTCATACCCATCCATGAACATTACGTTTTGGTTTAGAATATCAAATCTATATGTCAATGGAAAAGAAATCTAATTTTCAAGTAAGAAGTATATAGAAGCATACATCGATTTTAACCTAACTTCTATTAATTTCCAAAATAAATTTTATGAATATAAATTGGTTATTTGATGATCAGTGAGTCGAGCAGAGCTAGCTTTAGCTCAGGCTCGAAGTTAAATAGGCAATTTGGCTCTACTTGTTTTTGCTAGCTAAAAATAAACTTATATTTTAGCTCCATCTTGGATTGTTTTTTTTTTTTTTTCAAATTTCAAAAATAAAATACGTATGCATAGTTTATAAGTAGATTCAATTAGAGCTAACCAACTTAAATTGACGTAAAACTTGGGCTTAGGTGGATTAAAATTGGATTGCTAGCATATAACTTTGGCTTATAGTTTAAACTAGCTAAAGAGCAAGCTTATATGGCTTGAGTTCAACTCGCTTATGCCGATTTCGAATAAGATTAGAGACACAAGCTTTGTAAACACGAGTAAATATCATCATCAATCTCACACGATTATTGTTTAATTTTTTATTAATATATTATCATGATAATTTGAGTAGATTATGATTTACAAAATCGTTATTTAAAAAATAACTTATTACTTTTTTAACGCCAAACTTCATTTGTTTACACTTCTTTTGGGACTTGAGTCTTGAAACATGACCTCCATTTGTTCTTAAAAGCTTTACTTCTGTCATTAGCCCATTGGACCACCAACCCTAATAATAATAATAATAATAATAATAATAATAATAATAATAATAATAATAATAATAATAATAATAATAATAATAATAATAAACTATTACTTAATTAGTTAATCAAAATTGCACTTAATTATAATAAAGCACAATCCAAGAAAATCTTGTGTTTGCTAACAAATAATTGTGGGGATATTATAAAAAATGATCATTTTCGATGATTTTATTTACATAAAAATAGTCAAAAAGATTACAAACCCACTTTCCGGTTGATTGCTAAAAAGCAAACATATTGATAATGAAGCCCCTTGATTGGAACCCAAAGGTCAACACCTAACATTGTTGTTCACACAAACCAACTCGACAAGGGTGTTTTTTTTTCTAAGAAAGGATGGAGCTTAGACCATTAGACCATACGGTATGGGGACCGGCAAGGGGGCCGGCGTTGCCAAGCCGGGCCGGCGTACACCGCCCCCCTGGCGCGGCAACGGCATAGCCGGCACCCCTTTGCCGTTGTTGCCGGGGCCAAACATGGTGGTGGGGCCAAAATGCCCAGGTGGTGGGGCGGCATAGGGGTGGGGGCGGCAACCACACCTTGTGGTCTTAGGTGTGGAGAGGAGAGGCATCTTGATGATGGGCCGCCACGTAGGAGTGAGAGGAGAGGCATCTTGATGATGGGCCTCCAAGGGGGTGGTGTGCACCATGATGACGGGCCTCCTAATTGGTCAGAATAATTAAAAATAATAAAAAAACAATTAAAACCTAATAAAATGGACCGGCATGAACGGCAAGAGGATGCCTTTGGTGCCGCCCCAAGAGGATGCCGCCCCTAGGGGGGTGGTGTAGGGAGGCCCGGCATAACGATGCCTTGCCTATGCCGCCCCCCACACCTTATGGTCTTACCACTTGTGTTCTTAACATAACACTAGATGAGTGACCATCGAGTACGTTGCATTTTTAAGAGCGGGACAAAACCCTATACATCTAAGCAATAAGGCAATAATCACTCGTATACGTGTTACGCTATTTATACACACAATAAACGATCATCGTAGTAATTAAATACTTTATTTACTATCACTGGCTGATTATCCCGGGAGTGTCCCGGGGTTGAAAAATCTAAGATTTGCCAATACATGATTAGTGAATAATAATAATAATAATAATAATAATAATAATAATAATAATAATAATAATAATAATAATAATATTATTATTTTGAACAAATCTCTGCCATAAGTTATCATATTCAAATATAAAAAAAAAGAAATCTCTGCGTATGAAGTTATGTTTATCGTTTTTTATTCAAATATAAAAAACCATAAGTAGTGATTTATTATAGAGTAAAATATATTTGAAAACAAAACCCCACAAAAATAGTCGTTTTTTTCTCCGTTTTTTATATAGCACTATGGTACTCGTTGGAAAGATAATAAAACGTTCGTTAATCTGGTGTAATTTTTTTCTTTAAAAAATCTCGTATATAAAAGATATTAACGTTTAAAAGTTATGGGAGGAAGAGAGAAAATTTAATTTTGTTTTTAAATTCTTATTTTTTCCTAAAATAATTATGTATATATATAGATTTATTAAAAAAACTCAAAAATTAAAAAATCTCACATGATGCCACGTGACACATTGAGTTAAGATCTCAATTGAATGTCATCTCATAAAAATTTAATTCTTTTATTATAAGTTATAGATTTGTTCAAATCAAATATTACAAGTTACAACATACAGTAAAATTTCAAGATTTGAAATACTAATATAAAAAGGTTTTTATTACATTACATACAATCATATAAACAAATAAAAACAACACATTTCAAAAATATTATTTGTCATGTATAAAAGTTGAGGGACCATTGAGGGCGAACACACGGAGTGCAAGTTGATGAAATCCATATTATTATAGTGCATCACTTCCCTTTCACTCTCAAAGATATTTTATTTATTTAAAAGCACTCATGAACCTATCAAACATCCCCCTTTTGGGTAGGTTTTCATGGATTTTATTAACTTTACACATGATTTTGAAATCAATCAATAAATCACTCAAAATTCCCTTGATTTTAGCAAGATATTGAGGACCAGGTGGGGTTTCTTTAATAACAAACATGAGATCATCTTTGAAGAGGAATTGGGGAACATTCATACCTTCTGCAGTCAGAAAATGAAAAAAATATATATCCATTAGAAAATAAATTGACCACCACCAATACCACATGTAAAACATTTAATCTATGATCTTTGTTATTAAAAAGTTTACATATATGGTTAGCAGTAGCCACAAAAATCAACCACAACCGTCACCATCAACGTCACGGTCATTTTAAACACGTATCACACACGCAAATAACTTTCATTTAAATGAAAGGTAGCACCCACTAGTCGAACAACGGCTATATTTGTGTAAACATTGTTCCAAACTCGCGATGTATGGTGCATGTTTCCATTTATGTTTGTTTGCGTGACATGAATTTCAAAATATATAATTCTCTACCCATGTTCAAAACAAGCTATATCTGAGCATTCTTAATGGTCATTATTTAATGACTTTCCAAAAATAAAATAAAATATATAAATAATAAAGAAAAGACACTGTCGACTTGTCAATATAAACATAGATACATAATTTAACATACGTGTATATGGACGGCAATGAAATGTATATATGTAATTGTTTAATAATATTTCTGTCATAATTTGTGTACCTATAAATAGTATTAAATATAATATATAATACCTACCAACTACAATTTAAATATGAAAACAACAAAACATACATGTAGAAGAGAAATGCATTAATATTTAATACATGTTTGACTAAATTTTATGTAAGATAGTGATTTCATAATTTTTTTTAAAGCTAAAAAAAAGTAGGAATCTATCATCATGTTGTGTTTAATCCTCCAATATGAAGCGGCAAGGTAAAGGCGTTTTTGGCCCCCATCTTTACTCTTTTTATGGAGATAGATGGTCCACATGAACATTTTCTTTTTGAAGGAGGTAAACCTTTTCCAATTAACTTATCATTAAAGGTGTTTTTATAAATGTATTGATTGGTTGAAATGATTAAGTACAAATATATAATGAACATTTCTTCTAGCGTGGTGGTAAAGGTTGGTAAAAGTGCAGGTGTTTCGTAGGGGAAGTTGTGAGTTCAAGCCTCATAAACGGGAAAAAATGTGTAATATAAAATGGTGTAAAAAAGTGAAGAAATTAGGCGTTAAAAAAATATAATAAACATTTCTTCTTTTTAAAAAAAAAATAAGTTTTGAAATTTAACTTGTTTAAAAATATCATAAAGTGATACTAATCAAGTTTTAGTATATCGTCTTGGTAAAAGTACGTATATTTTTTTATTCCTGTAAGAACCATTGAAGTTTCACTATTTATTAATATTGTAAACTTTTCAAAGTTGCTTGAACATAAGGATATAAGTGGAACATTTGTAAAACTTTGGATACTATTTATTGCCTTTATTTTCATAGTTATTTTCTAATTCACGTTATTTTTTTTGTTTTCGAATGGATAACGAATCAAACCCGAGTATGGCACTCACCAAATAAATCGAGTACTTCAAGAGTAACCTGTGTCTCCAAACACCAATTACTAAGAAAGCCCTACCTGCCTATAGACACGACGGTTAAAATACAGGTAAAACCCGTCTGACTCAAGAATCGAACACAAGATTTTGCAGATCTTCTACATTGCCCATCAATGCCTCTACTACCATTAGAACTAGAAAATAATAATCACTAATATTATCATATATGTTCTGTTTTGATCGATTATTTTTAATATTTATAATAAAATATTGACAATGAAAAAATATTAAAAATTAAGTGATTATGTAGTTAGAAAACTGAATGACCTTAAACAAACAGTAAAAAAAAAAAAACTTGTTTGTATCATTTAAAAATTATTAGCATTGTTTTCAAACTTGTGCCTTTTCTTAAAACATTATTTATATTTTAAACAATGCTATAATTATTATTTGATCTACTGTTTCACTAGATTTATACATTCTTGTATGGAAAATCCCAAAACATAACATTCTTGACTGGTACAACATAAAAAAGAAATATCAAAGAGTAGATGAAAGATTATCTATTTGCTAATCAAAACTTCAATTAGGAAACACTTACTTTTCAAACATATTTTTTTTTTTTTAACAAAACTCACTTTGAATGAAATTAACAAACCAAATTTATAAATTATAATACTAAGCACAAATCAATATATCCTTCTATACAATCTCTCTTGAATCCCCTACAATCCCTTTCCATCAAACCTACCAAATTACATTCACCACAATCAAAACATAAATTTCCCCAAATTAAAAACAAGCATAATTAAACAAAATTAAAAACAAGAAGATAATCAATTAAACCATATACCTCTTAAATTTCTTGAATTCATTCTTGGATCAGGTTGTGATAATTAATCAATCAACATCAAAACCTGCAGAGAGTAAATGACACCAATCAATTTCTATGTACAATGCAGGTGGAAATAATGGAAAGAACATGTGCAATTTAATCAAGATTTTGTTTTGCTAATTTTGGAAATAACCTTAACCTAGCTAGATCTCAAGTGGAATCATTTTGGTCTTCATCACCACTGTCAGTGGTTTGTGAATGATGTTGTTGCTGTTGTTGTTGATTGTGATGATTTTGGTCTGAATTCATGTTCAGACCGCCTCGGGAATAGGCGTTTAGAGCGGCTAACATGCCTATATTGCTCTCGCTCATTCCCAATCCCAAATGTTGGGACGGTTGCGGTTGTTGTTGGTTCATTAGCATGGACCCGAGTTGTAGTGGATTTGTCCTTGAATTCTGTTGGAATTCAAGATTCCCTCCCGGGATGTTAATTCTCGGGAGGAAATGTAGTGGCGCTTGCAGTGTGTTCCCTCCGCCCACAGCTTGGGCGGCAGGGAACGGCCACATCTGCTGATGTGGATGCTGGTGTTGGGACTCCGGTCCTGAACTACTATTACTAACAGTAGTGGACACCGGCAACATCCACAACGTGTTGCCAGTGGCCGTAGTAGGAGCCGGAGCAACCGCCCACATAGCGGCCGCCGGCACCATGTTAGCATGGTGCCGGAGGATACTGTCGCTAGCGACACCATCCTGTTGCTTCGGCATTTCCATAGACGACTTGAAACGCTTCGCCGTTGGCGATGATGACCCGTGGCTGGTTTCGCCTTGAGTCTGATTACTTTCATCTTTAAACAAATCCTCCCTATACCTCCTCCTCATAAAATTCTCATTCGAATCACCGCCAGTTGTCATCGCATCAGCGAGTTGGTCAGCAGTTAAAATATTAGGGTTTTGATGCTGCTGCTGCTGGTGCTGATGATGATGATGAAACCCTAACATCTGTGAAAACCCTTCTTCAAACGGGTGGTGTGCAAGAGCCAACGCACCATGAAACTGGTGAGCCGCCGACTTAGACGCCGGAGCCGAGAGAGTTGATCCAGTGCTACGCAACGAAACATTAAGCGTAGAGAAGTTAGCCGGAATAGTACCAGTACCAGTAGCAGCAATAATAGCAGGCTCAGCCTGTTGCAGTAGCCATTCAATTGTCTCACCATCTGACTTATGACCCAACTCTCTAGTCAACTGGAAAACCCTAGCCGCACACGTGGCCGGCATTCGAATTCTCCGGCCACGTCCGTCGACTTTGGTATGGCGGTCCTTGGTTGACCTTTTCGGTGGTACGGTCGTCACCGGAGCCGGAGATTCTTTAACAAGATCTTCGGATCTGGTGGCGATTGCCAAGGAAGGGTCAACCGAAGGACCGGAAACCGGAAGGTGGTTAGAAGGGGAAGAGAGAGAGGAAGAAGCAGCAGTAGTAGTGGAATTAGTAGTAGGAGAGGTGTTGGAAGGGTTTATTGAGATGGAGCCCATGAATGGGGTAACAGATCGGCCATCAAATGGGACCACCATGTGCTGGTGGTGAAGGTGGTGAGAGGAGAGGTGGTGGTGGCTGGTGGTTGTGGGAGTAGTGGTGTTGGTGGGGGTGGTGGTTTGTTTATTATTATTGTTGTTATTATTATTATTATTGGTCTGCAAATCTGATGGTTCCATGTGCACCTTTAGTTGTACTTTTAGTTTGTTGCTATAAAAAGATAAGCTTTTGGTTCAGTGGTGGGTTCAAGAGGTATGAAACATCTCCACCACCACCGCCAGTCTCCGTCGCCTGGGGTGGGTGGTTAGAGAGAGAGAAAAATAATAAGTATTAATAATAATAATAATATTATTATAAAAAAGAGGGGGCCTAGAGAGAGAAAAACAGCTAGAGGAGTTGGAGTTTGTGGGGTTTCTGATTGACTCTTGTCTTTGTGTTTGCCTGCCCTATGGTTAATCTAGAGAAGAGAGAGAAGGGGTGGGGGGTGGGGTAGGGTAGGGTGGGGTGGGTGGGGGTAGGGTGTGGGTGCTGGCTCGTTGGAGAATGTTAAAAAACAGTTTACACTTTTTTTCTTAGTTTTTTCTGATATCTTTTTGTAAATTAACATATTATATATTACCTTTTTAGAATTTTATGAATTTTGAACTTAATAAATGATATAATATTGTGTTAAAAAACTGCTAAATGATCTGTAAAATGGAATTCGATAGAAAATCTGCTGTAAGGATGTCTTATTCAATTATTGTGATAAAATAAAGTGATTTTTCTTTTCCTAAACGGAATAATATGACAAAACATTGAATATTGAGTTGTCTTGTTGATATAATGTAATCAAGATTTTAATTGAACAGTTTATATGTTTTGTGTTTACAATATCAAATTTGTAATGAAACTTTTATAACTATTTACATCTAGAAGCGATGTGTAATATTGTTAATTCTTTTTAGTATTATAACTTTTTTTTTATAGGATTTTATTTACTTAAACTTGTCAAGTTAGATTAAAATAAAAGGTAGAGGAGATGTAAAGTTATAGGAATTTATATATTAAAATGAGCATTTGGTCTAATTGGCTTTAAAAAATAAAGGAGCATATCGGTAGGAATCGAAACATAATAACCCATAAAGATTTGATTCCTAATCTTCAAATATTGCTTTATCATGTTATCCATTTGATTCAAGATCGCTTAATCTTGCCTAGGGCTAACCAGTTCATGAACTGTTCGGTGGAAAGTTCGTTCGTTTAATAAATAAACGAACACGAACAAAAAATTGCGTTCGTTTGAACATGAACAGAGGCCACGTTCGTTCGTTTGTGTTCGTGAACGTTCGTTAACGTGTTCGTTTGTGTTCGATAGTTTAATGGAGTTTTTAATTTTTATAATTTTATTTTATATTCTTTAATTTTTATTTATTTTACAAAAAAAAATATGGAAAATAAGTATATAAGACTTCAAGTTTAAATAAATGAAGACTTCAAGTTTAAGATGGGAGATTAGTTTTTTGAGACACTACTTTATTATGTTTTACCAATATTATGTTATGTATTAAGTATGTTTGTATAGTTAAGTTATATGTTGGGTGTTCTACTTAATTTCTTAATATATGTGAATTCGATCTTATTAAAAAATTAATATATGTCCGTTTGTGTTTGTTTTCGCTCATGAACAATTCTTTGTGTTCATGAACACTTGTTTGTGTTCATTAATGTTCGTTTATGTTCGTGTGCGTTCATGAACAAACTTAACAAACGAACACAAACGAAAACGAACACGCGTGTTTTCTTAACAAACAAACACGAACAACAAATCTCGTTCGATAAGTGTTCATGAACTGTTCGTGAACACATAATTTTTCTTAACAAACAAACACGATTAAGACTTTGTTCGTATTCGTTCGGTTCATTTGCAGCCCTAAATTATTGCCCCTTATCATCAATGCACAACCCCAATTAACAGATAATAATTTAGCAATCTAAAACATATAGATTTTAATGTTTTATGATTTGATTGGTGTGTTGGGGCAGTAATTTCTTTGAGTCGTGCCTTTCTAAAACTGGAACTAGATTAGAGGGTTAAATTTAGTAGAAACGGTGCTCACTTCAAGGGCTAGTAAATAATGGTTAAGACAGCCTAATAATACAAAGGACATCTGTTAACATCTCCACCAACCATCCATATTTTGTACCTGCAAAGATAGTACTCCATTAATTGTACAAAATAAATAAATGTTTTTATTTATTTATTTATTATTATTATTTTTAACGGTCAACGAATCAATTCCGAGCACTCTCAAGCACCCTTTTGGCGAATCAGGTACTCGAGAGTACCCGGGCCACCAATTGCCACCAATTCCTGGGAAAACCCGACCACTCACCCGCCCGAAGGCACGCCGATGAAATAGTCGGTAAAACCGGTCGGGATCAGGACTCGAACCCAAGCCAATGGCCGGGTCATCCCTCATTTCCCTCCACCAATGTCCTCCAAATGTAGCTAGTGGGAATTGAACCCAAGCCTCCCATAGGAAACTTTAGGCCCTCAACCAACTGGGCTACAAGTGTTGGACATATGTTACTAGATTATACCGCGTGAGCGTCCCGAGGTTAAGAAACTTAATATAACATATTAATTTTACATATGAAATAGACTGATGTGCTTTACAGTTAAATGCAGAAAAGTTTCGGATAGCACCTACTCTAATACAATTAACAATGTATCTCCAATGTTAACGTCTAACCTTAAACAATGTATAACTCTAATGTTAACATCTAACCTAAAAGAATGTATAACTCTAATATTAATACCTAACCTAAAACAATGTACAATTCCAATGCTAACACCTATTGAAAATAGAATTCATATTTACTGGTTTTGACATAATTAGTGACTTGTCTATACATGATTACTGAATTAACTGAACACTATATGTTTTTTTTTCTGTATGAACAAAACCCTACAAAAAATAGTCATTTTTTTCTCCATTTTTATATAGCACTATGATACTCGATGGAAAGATAACAAAACGCTCGTTAATTTGGTGTAATTTTTTTCTTTAAAAAATCTCGTATATAAAATATATTAACGTTTAAAAATTATGGGAAAAAACATGAGAGAGAAAAATCCAATTTTTTTTTCTAAAATCATTTAATGGCACATGGGATGTCATTTTTAGCTTTAATTTTATATCATTAATGACATGTCATTTGTGACACCCGGCATGTTTGGGTCAACATTTTATAAACACATAAGTCTACCTTAGCGAAAAACGTTTATTAAACATACTTGACGGGGTCAGTAGAGTCCAAACACAGTCCGTATTGTCCAGGGTACAATGATTCGGGAGATCATTGGGTTAGTCACACACACACACACACGATACGAGTCCCGTTGTTGGTGAATTACATAAACTAATTAAGTGTATGTGTAGATTATTGGTCGTGTGGTGGATTATATACATAGATGTGTTTAAATGATGTGTAGATGATTATCCATACTTAAATATGTTAAACATAGACTAAGGTTGCATGCTCATATGTTAAGGTGCGTTAAAATGCGTTAAACACGACAAACTGGAAAACTAGACAAACATGGATTCTGGTTCGACCACTTCGAGTGGTCGAAGGAGGAATTATGTTTTGGTTCGACCCTTTGTAAATGGGCGAACCTGAGATGTGGAATTGAAAGAATTCCCTTCGACCAGGACAGGGCTCATTCGACCCTGTGAAAGGGTCGAAGGACGCTACCTTCGACCACTGATAAGGGGCGAAGGAGGATTAGTATAAATACCAAACTTTGTCATTTTTCACCATTTCACAAACCCTAACCGTCTCAAAACACTCTCTAGCAACTTTAAACATTGGGGAAGGAGTTTTTGCCCTTGTTTTCTATAATCTAACCTACAAACATCTTCTACACAAAGATCTAAGGTGTGTTCTTCATTCTAAATCATTTTTAAAGCATTTCAATTCGTTTTTATTAAACCCCAAGAGTCCAGATCTGATACAAACATGTTTTCATGGATAAAAACCTTTATAATGTCTTTCTAAACAAAACCTATTCATAAACAATGAGTTTTCATACAAATTAACATGTGTTAATGGTGTTTTATGTGATGTTATGTATTGTTTGATGATTGATTGATGTATAGATGTTATAACAATGATCTAGGACTGTTATTGATGACGTTTTATGATTGAGATAGGTTACAATTGGTTATTGATGATGTTTTGTCCATTTTGGGGATTTTGGGTTAGATCTAGGGCTTGTTCATGATGATAGTGATAAGGATATGATTGGGGGTTTCTTGTTCATGATAATTTGAGTGTGTTAAGTTGATTATTGATTCATTTCAGAAAGTTTCCTAATTGGGTAAAGATTGCATGCATGATGATGTGACATCTCCATAATTTACTATTTTGGGAAACTGGTAAAACGACTAGATTTTGATGTAAAATCGGTGGGGTTTTGTAGGGATAAGTATTACATACTTGACTGCTGTGTTTGATGATGTTTCAAGGTGTTTCGAATGTGTTTGAAGCGTTTTTAGGAAAATTTGAACAACAGGGGCGAACCTGGACTCCTTCGACCGATCGATTGGGCGAAGGAGAGAATCCAGGGGTCGAACCTGGAATATGTTTGGGCGAACGAGGAAAACGGTCGAAGGAGACATCAAAACGGTCGAACGTGGTAAAAACGGGCGAAGGAGACTTAAAAACGGGCGAAGGAGATTTAATCTGACTGGTTCGACCGTTCTGATGCAGAAATGAGATTTTTGATGCAAACTAAGTGTTTTATGCTTGAAACTTATGTGTTAAACTTATGTGCATGACTAATTGATGTAATGGGTCACCAACGGGATGTCGGGTCGGTCTGGGATGTCCGGTTAACGTTTAAACACACTTTTTAACACACATAGTCAAGATCTGGACAATCGGGGACTAGTTAGCCTTCGGGTTAGTAGTCATCACACTTATATAAACTCATTGATAGGTTGTCATTAGTTGGGATTATCATACACGTGTTGGAATTCTAGTTATCAGAAGACGCACTCTAAGGTGAGTTTCACGGCCCCACTCTTTTACTGGTTTTACATTTTCGGGGGAGAAAACATGTTGTATTCTTTAAACGTGTGTCAACTATGTTTTCATAAAAGGCGTTTCAACTATGTATTTATAAAAGGCGTGTCAACTATGTTTTCATAAAAGGCGTTTCAACTATGTATTCATGAAAGGTGTGTCAACTATGTTTTCATAAAAGGCGTGTCAACTATGTTTTCATAAAAGGCGTTTCAACTATGTATTCATGAAAGGTGTGTCAACTATGTTTTCATAAAAGGCGTTTCAACTATGTATTCATGAAAGGTGTGTCAACTATGTTTTCATAAAAGGCGTTTCAACTATGTTTTCATGAAAGGTGTGTCAACTATGTTTTGGTATTCACGAATTCATTAGGTTTTGGAGTATTCAATATGTTTTCAAGTATTCATTATGTTTTCAAGTATTCATTATGTTTTGGAGTATTCATTATATTACTATGCGATCTTTGGAAGTCCCGGGGAGAACCATGAATGTGCGGGGATGCACAACGGGGGAAATGTGGATAGATCTATTTGGGCTTGACCGGCCCCACTCGTCGACTGGAGGTCGGACGGGTGCATGTTGTCTCTTAGGTATTCAGTATTCAGTATTCAGTATGCAGTATTCAGTATTCAGTATTCATTCGGGCATGTATTCAGTATTCACGGTATTCGAGTCCAGTAATGGTTTTCCAATCGCAGTAGTAAGGTATTCATATGTTTTGCATGCATGTGGTCTGGATTGACCATGGGTATTCAGTTGGAGTCGATTTTCACTTGGAGTTGGCATACATTTGGAGTCGGTATTCATTAAAAACCTGTGAACTCACCGGCATTATTTGCTGACGTTTTTAGCATGTTTGTCTCAGGTCGCTAAGGTAGCAGCTGTCGATAGGCGCACGGAGTCTCACGGCGTCTAGGATTCATGTGCATCTCATTTAGTATTTTCAGACTTTCGTACTTTTGATTCCGTGTTGTAATAAAGTTTTACGCTTCCGCAGCGATGGATCATTTATGAAAAACTTAATGGTTTGCTTATGTCATTTTTACGTATCATATAGTGTTGTTTATTGTGACCGTTGACTTGGATCCTGGTGTGTCACGCGCCTCGCGGTAAAACCCCGCACGTGGAAATTTGAGGGTGTGACATCATTGACACATGACACATTCAAAAGGGATGATGTCCTCTTTGAATGTCATATGGGATTTATTGCTTACAATTATTATAATAGATAGATATATTGTTTACATATAAGTGAATATGGAATAAACTATATTTTTTTCTTTTTGGCAAATGTTGGGTATTTCGTATGCGGCTCTCAATTGCTAAAAGAGGTCTTACTAGCCATTACCCCAGATGGACAGAACTCATAGCCCACCTAGCCATCAGTTTTGAGGAAAACCCGACCTTCCACCTGTTCGAAAGCATGACAATATTGAAATAATTGGTAAAACCTGACGCTTTTAAAAATTGAACCTATAACCTTTTAGACACACGTGGGTGGTATGAAATGAACTAATTACTAAATACTTTTCAAAATTTCTTTGTTAATAATACATACGTACCATAAGTCGAAGCTATTTTATTATGTATAACAATGATTTATATAGTACAAGAGATAAATAGACAAATTATAAATATATTAATAGGCCAGCGATTTGAACAGTAACTTTGGTTTTCTGCCCTTCATGACGCTTTATATAACATTGTTTTTAATAATCATTCAGTATTGTGCCTTGGTTCAGTGATTTGTGGTCATGTTTAACACGCAGTCGACCCGGGTTCGATTCTTTGGGGGGGGGGCTTTTTTTTTGGCTAATTTAAGTTTTAGGTGGTGTTTGACACATCAGTATTTATGGGGCGGTTCATTAGGGTTTTCCACTTTATAAAAATGTATCTCTGCTCTCTCTGTCTACAACCTCTTCGTCTTCTTCTTTTCACCCAGCGTCTTCTTCTCCGTTATAATCTGACATGATCACCGTCTTTCTTTTTCGAAATCACCACTGTCATGGATATCTGGTGTCACGCCGAAATCGAATAGCAGGTATTGATCTTATTTTATTCTCTTTTTCTCGGTCTATCTTTCTCTCTGTTTTCGTCTGTAATTTGTATTTGATAGGGTGTGTGTGTGTGTGTTTAATTGTGTGCTAAACCCTAGCCGCCATCGTCTGCGTTTGTTTTATGGTTGTTAGATGATGGTGGTCGTCGGTTGAGGTTCGACGAGATGGACCGAAGATGTTAATATTAGACAAAGATTAAAGCCTTACGAACAAAACAAGTTATGCTGTGTACAAATAAATATTTGGAGCTTTATGAATAACCTTATAAGATTTTAAATTATTTGTTTTTTATGTTGTTTCAAAAGTTTTAACGGTGAAATTTGTTTTTATTATTATTTTGTATGTTCTGGAAAACTATATTTAGTCACATTGAATGTTCATGTTCATTTGACTTCCATTAGAATAAATTCGGTATTATTCATTTGATTCCGGTCTTTGTTTACATTTTTTTGTCAAATCAAACTTTCCTTAGTTGATATATCCCTCATTGCGTTACATTAAAAGCTTTATATGATATTTTGCATTTAACAACAAAATCCATACCAATTGAACCACCAAACATTTAGTAAGCAAAATAACTCGCATACTACAATTGATTCCAGTCTTTATTTATATTTTTTGTCAAATCGAACTTTACTTAGTCGATATATCCATCACATGGGCAGTTGTATGTTGCGCTATCAAGGGTCAAAAGTCAAGATGGACTGAAGATACTAATGCTAGATCAAGATGACAACCTTACGAACAAAACATCAAACGTTGTGTATAAAGAAATATTTGAAGCTTTATGAATAACTTTATAAGATTTTGATTTCTCTGTTTTTTATTTTAGGTTTATTAATGTTGCTTTAAAAATTCGAATAGTGAATTTTTTTTATTATTTTCAGTTTTATGAAAACTATATTTAGTCACTCTGTTGAGAGACCTTGGTCATTGCTATGTGTTTCATTACTACTGTTACTAGCGCATACTATATGTATTTCATTTCATTTCATAGGGTTGATTTGACCCGGATACTACTTATTACATATTTGCAAACACTATATAACACATGAATTGCTAACTTTTCTTTATTATATGTATCAAATGGGTATGCTCACCAATACGTTTTGTATTGACCAAATTATTTTCGCACATGTTTCAGGTTGTTATGAGATTACTATTAAGCTTTTGGAACTTAGAGTTAGACTTGAGATTTACTAAATTCATTTTAGATTGTTAGTTCTTAAACGTTGTATTCTTGTAATTTCATTTCAATGTAATAAATTACTTAATCAATGTATCAAAATTTACATTTCTAGTCTATGAGCTATTGAACAATCGTCACTATGTGACACCTCGATGTTTCCGCCATCGGTTGGGGTGTTACAAATTGGTATCAGAGCCATGGTTATAGGGAATTAGGTTATTAGAATGCCTTTTAGCCTAGTCTATAACTAAGCTTACATTCACGAGTCCTCTCGTGTATATTTCTCTTTATTCTTATATTTTCTTTCAAGATATTTTCGCTATGGTTCTTTCTCGTTATTTCTTTCGGAATTTTGCTTGGAGAAGAAGACACTCGTATGTCACATACGAAACGATATCACCAAGTTAGGAGTGATATTCATACCTTGGTGATTGGTTTCCACTCCCCATATGTTATACATCTTTGGAATATGTCTTTGGGATAGGAGTGACATCCACACCTCAAAGAATATTTCCTCCAAAAAGAAACTTAACCACTAAGCTGGAAGTGATATCCTTAACTTAGCGACTGGTTTCACTCCACTATAGTTTTCAATTTTGAAATACATCTTTGAGTTGGGAGTGAAATCCACATCTCAAGGATCTATTTCTGCATCTCGTTTTTAACCTCGCTAAAGTTTTGGAATTCACTAGTGGCGGGGCACGTGCAATCTGGAAGGGGAGTGCCTGTATCTTGAGTTTTCTATCTAGGCCTCGTATTTCGTATAAATCCCAATCAGACGAGGGAGCCGTATACCTACATGGGAACTCTTGGGATGAGCATTCACTTATAGGCTAAAGTACACCCCCACAAGTCACTAGGAAAATTCAAATACTTGAGTTATTCAAAGTTTCCTATGGAAACAATCCCAATGTTTTATACCATTGATATTTATATTTGTTTATCATTTGAAGACTCAATTTAATCACTTGATGTTTCATATGCCATTATTCATGATCATTCGCTTTTGAATCATTATTAAAACTTTTTGTTCGATATATTATCGCATTAAAGCTTACACTATTTCACTTATGATTTGTGACTTTTACACTATAAGGTATTACACTTTTTACGTTAAAACATTTTTACCCACGACTTAAGTTTTAAACTTTGTGTTTAACTTCGACCACATTCTGGTTTTAGGAATGTTGCGTCATCATACAGTTGAAATTGAACATGTTTCCTAAACTTATTATTCAACCTGTTTTATATCCTCATGTTTACAAACTTACTTGATCGAAGTCACCGTATATCCTCATATACCTAATACTAATATAGCTACACCCAGTCGCCTAAGCCATAGTCAACTAACCTTAGTTAGCACTTCTTAGTCAGACTAAACTCATACATAAATGCCTACCTACACGGTACACGCTACTACACTACTCTCTAAAACGATTAACTTGGCAACTTGTCCTGTATGTCTTTTCACAAAGCCTATTCACCAGATTAGAACACACTTTATATACACCCTGTGCCTTGAAACAAGTAGCCCGCTAAGAGCTCAAAGAGATGCCTTAACGATCCTTACAAACAAACAATCTTTCAATGTATAAATTTCGTAAAAGGTTGACAATTAAAAGGTTTCAAGTTTACCCAGTCCTAACGGGTAACACTTAGATTTTCTCAACATTTCATAACAATAAAAATTTTTTGACTTTTCAACCCACAAGTTAAAGAACTGATTAAATACAGAAAAGTGAGTCTGTTTTGAACCTAAAGCATTCTTCAGTTTCTAAAAAGTATCCTCATACGTTACTACTATTCTTTCAACTATATCACAAAGCTTAAGTTGTGACACCCGGCAAACTCAGGTTAGTAACGTTGACTAAACTAATAAGTCTACCATAGCGAGTCATGCATATTACGTACTTAACGGGGTCAGTCGAGTCGGTACGATGATTCTGGGAATCATCGGGAGTCGTTACGATGATCCGCGGGATCATCGGGAGTCGGTCCATAACCATGTGTACAAGGATTGGCGATTCATGGAATCGCCGGGTTTAACGCACACACACAAGTCTCGAGTCCCGGGAATTGGTGAACGGATGTAAACGTGTTAGCTATCGTGCATTATATGTTTGTAATCACTATGTGACTTATCGGTATGTGAAAATGTGTTTATATATGTTAAAATAGTGTTTAACGCGCCAAAAACCTGTTCCAGCATCTCCGAGGCGATTAGGAGCCTGGGAAGCCCCTAATCGCCCCAACCAGAGGCGAGTAGGAGAGGCTTGGGGCGAATAGGAGCCTACTCGCCTAAGCTTGGGGCGAATAGGAGCCTACTCGCCTGAAGTTGTCCGCTACTCGTGTATACTGCTGAGCACGGGTCAAAACACCTATAAATAGAACCCTTGACTCCCCAAACACCATTTGTGCAACCCTAACTGATCCTAAGCCACCCACACACCCTAGAACACCTCTGGAACTTGTTTTGCTACAAAAATCACCATTTCCAAGCTTACACACCTTTCTTTGATAAAATCCAAGGTGTGTTCTTCATCTCTAACCTTTGTAAAGTTGTTGTTTTGGTTCCCCAAAAGTCCAGACCTTGTTTTTCTAAGTTTGTGTCTTTAAAACCCTTTGAAAAGAGTTCTAAAACAAGTCTACACCATAATACTTGCTATATGTGAAGTATTTGTGCATATGATGATTGTTGGTGATTATAACATGGATGTTTCCATGAATTTGTTGTACTTCTGATGTGTAGGTGTTGTTAGGATGATTATCTATGAGTTTAAGCTCTTGTTATGGTGTTTAGGTGCAAGTATGCATTTTGACCCATTTGGGTAATTCTTGAAGAATAGGATGTTATGATACGATTCATTGCTTGTTTATGGTTAGAAATCATGCTAGGATGATGATATAACATAGAGATGATGAATTGCAACTTGTAGGAGATGAAATCTGATTGTTTCCATTTAAGGAAAGATAAGGTTAGTTAATGAAACCTAGTATTTTGCCATTTTTGGAAATAATCGCACCGAGCCCGTTAGAGCAGAGATAAATTGGGGGTTTTTGCTTGGAAAGGGTTGGTTAATAGTTTAGTTTTGATATTGGGTGTTTTTACATGTTTCGGATCTGATTTGGAGGGTTTAACGCGCGAAAACGCGCATCAGCAGGCTTGGGGCGAATAGGAGCCTACTCGCCTGAAGCTTGGGGCGAATAGGAGCCTACTCGCCTGAAGCTTGGGGCGAATAGGCCCTACTCGCCTGAAGCTTGGGGCGAATAGGCCCTACTCGCCTATTGACCTCCTCCTACTCGCTAGTTGACTTTTCCTAATTGCATGAAAGTTTCCTAATCGTGTGTACTGCTGTCGTAAACGTATTTTGACATCTCGGAACATGATTTAACACCTAGGAACATGGTAGGAACCCCGGGATACACCCAATGACTTAGTAACACGTGTTCGGATCTGTTTATGCGTTAATCGGACATTATGCTAGACTAGGTGAACTATTGCGCGCATTGAATGTTTAAATGCATGTGATGCATGATGTCTTGTATTTACCTAACACGTGGGATGTCGGGTCACCAATGGGATGTCGGGTCTTGTCTGGTACGGTCGGTTTAACAGTCAAAGATGTTTTCAAACGTTTATGGTCATGGTCTGGACATTCGGGGACTAGTTAACCTACGGGTTATTAGTCCGGGTACTTACATACATCTTATGATAGGTCGCCGCTATTTGGGGCTATCATAGCACACTGATTTAACTGTTTTCAAGTAACGCGATCTAAGGTGAGTTCACGGCCCCACACTTTATTGGTTTTGTTTTCGGGGTGAGAAACATGCGTATACATTTTGGATCACACATTTACATGTTATAAGTTATAAACACATGTTTTCATGTTATACTATGGCTCACACCTTATTACTATACGGTTCATCTAAGTCCCTTAGAAACCACTAATACGGGGATGTAGCGGGGAAATGTGGATAGCGCTATTGGGCCTGACAAACCCCACTCGACGGCTGGAGGCCGGGCGGGTGCATATTGTCTCAATCACACTAGGCTTACCGAAGATGAGGTAGTCTGTAAACAAGGGTATCACACAGTCAGCAATGGTTTCGCCCGTATGAGTAACACACTTGACGCCTAGCTAGCGTACGAACAAGCATAGTATGAACAGTAACAATAATAGTAACGGTAACGGCAACAATTTTTAAAGGATTAACGAAACGATTATTGAAAAAGAAAAACCTGTGAACTCACCAGCATTATATGTTGACATTTTTGGCATGTTTTCTCAGGTCGCTAAGGTAGCGGTTAATGGCTAGGTGCGCACTGAGTCTTGCACGGCGTCTAGGAGTCTTGTTGCATATTAAACTATGATTTGGAAAAACTGTAATATGTCTTTTGGTTGTAAACAAGAAATGCTTCTGCTGCTGGTTTATGGCTCAAAGCATAATGTTTTGGTTGTTTCATGGAATATCTTACGTATTTTCTTACATTTAGTTGTCGTTTGTTGTGACCGTTGACTTGGATCCTGGTGTGTCACGCGCCTCGCGGTAAAACCCCGCATGTGAAAATTTGAGGGTGTGACAGATTGGTATCAGAGCCAATGGTTATAGTGAACTAGGACTGCATGTAGAGTCTAGTCTATAGCCGAGTCTTGCACACACTAGACGGTCACATACGTACGAGTCGTGTCTTTGGGTAAACATATTAACTTTGTCGGGGTGTCGGTATCCTTAACACACAGTGTCGTATTATCTTCCTTGTCTTTGATGTTTCTATCTCTACTCTATCCTTCCTTTCGGGTTAAAGTCGGAGGGACTTGTTCGATAAACCTTGCACGGCGGTGGTGTACGTTGGAGCAGCTTCGGCTCATTCTCGAGATCTGTCCAGGATTCGGACATCTCCCTCCTATGCTCCAATGAACACATCTGCTTACACACATTATCTTGCGCATGTACTCGTGGAAATCTATCTCTAGGTGATTAGTCACTTGGAAATCCCTTGAGTTGGTTGTTTCTTCTAAGCTGTGGGTATCGGGTGGCTTGAGGTTCAAGCTCGAGGCACGCCTAGAGGACCATGTAGAGCAATTTATCATTTCGGGTGCACACGAAATCATAAGTTGAAATGCATGGAAGACTTGGTGGACCTCGCGTTGGGATCAATGCTCACGTTTGGACCCAATTCTTTGTTCCTTTTGATTCCTGTTGGTTTAGCGTTGGTGATGGATTGAGTGTTTTGTTCTTGTTCTGGCAGAAGATGTCGGGAGCTCGTGGCGGTCGTAGTGGTGGTCGTGCTGGCGGCCGCGGTGGTGGCGGTCGTGGCAACATTAACATGACCCAGGAGGAGCTGAACAATCTGATGCAACAGCATGTGAATGTGGCTTTAGCTGCATTCCAAGCTGCCCACAACGCTATGGGTGGTAAGTCGATTGCTACCTACTCTACCTTGTTTCTGGGTATCTTATTTCCTTCCTTGATTGTTTACCTGAGTGTTCTGTCCCAGGTGGCGCTGTTAATCCCCCTCCACCTCAGTGCTCTTACAAAAAGTTCATGGATTGCAAACCCCACAACTTTAATGGGACTGAAGGGGCAGTGGGACTGCTCCGGTGGTTGGAAAAAGTTGAATCCGTGTTCTCTATGTGCAGTTGCCCGGCGGGTGACCGCGTGAAGTATGCTTCGGCGACCCTTGAGGGTCAAGCTCTGACTTGGTGGAACTCCACCACCCAGACCTTGGGTATTGGGGAAGCCCACGCTATGCCCTGGACAGAATTTGTCCAACTTCTGAAAAGCGAGTACTGTCCGAGGGACGAGGTTCAGAAGCTCGAGCATGAGGTCTGGAATCACAAAATGGTGGGGTCCGAGATTGAGGTGTATACGGCTAGGCATAATGAGCTGGCGGTGTTGTGCCCGGATCTGCACACGCCGGAGTACAGGAGGATTGAGCATTATGTTGCTGGGCTGGTGCCGGAGGTTAGGGGGTTAGTAGCTGCGGAAAATCTTGCGGTGTATTCTGAGGTTGTTCGGTCGGCTCACAGGCTGACCAATATGAAGGTGGCTGAAGGGGGTCTTGCCTCCTCGAGGCGCTACTGTGAAAGCACCGGTGAACCACAAGAGGAAGTGGGATGGTTCTGGTAAGAGCTCGGGTTCGGGTCAACCGCAACAGCAGGTGAAGAGGGTTGAAGCTTTGGGATCGTCATCCGACCAGAAGCAGGGTGGGTATGCCGGGAAGAAACCGAGGTGCGATCTGTGTGGGTTTCATCACTATGGGAATTGTGACAGGTTTCGCTGTGAGCGCTGTAATAAGACGGGCCATTTCACTAAGGATTGTCGGGCCAGTCTTCCATCTAAGCCGGCTCAGGCTACAGGTGCTACTCCCGCTTCGTGGGGAAACCAGGGCTGCTACAACTGTGGGGAAACGGGGCATTTCAAGCGCAATTGTCCTATGATGAAACAGGACAATGATGGAGACAAAGGGGAACCTGATACTGCTACCGGTACGTCCTTTATTTGTCGTATTACTTCACTTTTATTTTGGCTTTCGTACTATCAAGGGTTTCATATCCGTTAAGCTTTATCCGTTACTATACTCTGTGTCTACACCTTGGAAGGGTAGGTCCTTGGTTATCGTGTGTCGTGTTGCATTTTGTTCGGGTCTCGAGTGTGTAAATTCGATGTGAGGAGGTAGTCTGGAGGCATTGCTTGGACGGTACCTGATACGTCGTTTATACCGATCTCAAGGGTCTTCAGCATATCTCCGGTCGGGTCGGGTTGGTTATGTGACAGTTTACTACAGCCATCCCATATTCGTCTCGAGGAATTAGTTTCTCGAGTCGGAGTACTCATTCTTAACATCTCTAGTCGTGACCCTTATATCTTTCTGTACTTTCGGGGAACGTTGTTTTGGGCGCTGGATGCTCAGTTGCGTGCTTGGTGGGTCATCTCTTGTGTTATCTAGATCCATTACGGTTCACGTGGTGGGTCGAGACTCTGATGGGTCAGGGGTTTCCGTGTGCTTGGGTTGACACTCATTACTGTCGGAGAGCGAATCTCGGGGCGAGATTCCTTTCAACAGGGGGATGATGTGACGACCGGGAAATTTTTTTTTCTTTTTATCGCTTCGTTCTATTTTACTTCGGGAAATTTTCGGGACGAAAATTCCTTTCAACAGGGGGATGATGTGACACCCGGCAAACTCAGGTTAGTAACGTTGACTAAACTAATAAGTCTACCTTAGCGAGTCATGCATATTACGTACTTAACGGGGTCAGTCGAGTCGGTACGATGATTCTGGGAATCATCGGGAGTCGTTACGATGATCCGCGGGATCATCGGGAGTCGGTCCATAACCATGTGTACAAGGATTGGCGATTCGTGGAATCGCCGGGTTTAACGCACACACACAAGTCTCGAGTCCCGGGAATTGGTGAACGGATGTAAACGTGTTAGTTATCGTGCATTATATGTTTGTAATCACTATGTGACTTATCGGTATGTGAATATGTGTTTATATATGTTAAAATAGTGTTTAACGCGCCAAAAACCTGTTCCAGCATCTCCGAGGCGATTAGGATCCTGGGAAGCCCCTAATCGCCCCAACCAGAGGCGAGTAGGAGAGGCTTGGGGCGAATAGGAGCCTACTCGCCTAAGCTTGGGGCGAATAGGAGCCTACTCGCCTGAAGCTGTCTGCTACTCGTGTATACTGCTGAGCACGGGTCAAAACACCTATAAATAGAACCCTTGACTCCCCAAACACCATTTGTGTAACCCTAACTGATCCTAAGCCACCCACACACCCTAGAACACCTCTGGAACTTGTTTTGCTACAAAAATCACCATTTCCAAGCTTACACACCTTTCTTTGATAAAATCCAAGGTGTGTTCTTCATCTCTAACCTTTGTAAAGTTGTTGTTTTGGTTCCCCAAAAGTCCAGACCTTGTTTTGCTAAGTTTGTGTCTTTAAAACCCTTTGAAAAGAGTTCTAAAACAAGTCTACACCATAATACTTGCTATATGTGAAGTATTTGTGCATATGATGATTGTTGGTGATTATAACATGGATGTTTCCATGAATTTGTTGTACTTCTGATGTGTAGGTGTTGTTAGGATGATTATCTATGAGTTTAAGCTCTTGTTATGGTGTTTAGGTGCAAGTATGCATTTTGACCCATTTGGGTAATTCTTGAAGAATAGGATGTTATGATATGATTCATTGCTTGTTTATGGTTAGAAATCATGCTAGGATGATGATATAACATAGAGATGATGAATTGCAACTTGTAGGAGATGAAATCTGATTGTTTCCATTTAAGGAAAGATAATGTTAGTTAATGAAACCTAGTATTTTGCCATTTTTGGAAATAATCGCACCGAGCCCGTTAGAGCAGAGATAAATTGGGGGTTTTTGCTTGGAAAGGGTTGGTTAATAGTTTAGTTTTGATATTGGGTGTTTTTACATGTTTCGGATCTGATTTGGAAGGTTTAACGCGCGAAAACGCGCATCAGCAGGCTTGGGGCGAATAGGAGCCTACTCGCCTGAAGCTTGGGGCGAATAGGAGCCTACTCGCCTGAAGCTTGGGGCGAATAGGCCCTACTCGCCTATTGACCTCCTCCTACTCGCTAGTTGACTTTTCCTAATTGCATGAAAGTTTCCTAATCGTGTGTACTGCTGTCGTAAACATATTTTGACATCTCGGAACATGATTTGACACCTAGGAACATGGTAGGAACCCCGGGATACACCCAATGACTTAGTAACACGTGTTCGGATCTGTTTATGCGTTAATCGGACATTATGCTAGACTAGGTGAACTATTGCGCGTATTGAATGTTTAAATGCATGTGATGCATGATGTCTTGTATTTACCTAACACGTGGGATGTCGGGTCACCAATGGGATGTCGGGTCTTGTCTGGTACGGTCGGTTTAACAGTCAAAGATGTTTTCAAACGTTTATGGTCATGGTCTGGACATTCGGGGACTAGTTAACCTACGGGTTATTAGTCCGGGTACTTACATACATCTTATGATAGGTCGCCGCTATTTGGGGTTATCATAGCACACTGATTTAACTGTTTTCAAGTAACGCGATCTAAGGTGAGTTCACGGCCCCACACTTTATTGGTTTTGTTTTCGGGGTGAGAAACATGCGTATTCATTTTGGATCACACATTTACATGTTATAAGTTATAAACACATGTTTTCATGTTATACTATGGCTCACACCTTATTACTATACGGTTCATCTAAGTCCCTTAGAAACCACTAATACGGGATGTAGCGGGGAAATGTGGATAGCGCTATTGGGCCTGACAAACCCCACTCGACGGCTGGAGGCCGGGCGGGTGCATATTGTCTCAATCACACTAGGCTTACCGAAGATGAGGTAGTCTGTAAACAAGGGTATCACACAGTCAGCAATGGTTTCGCCCGTATGAGTAACACACTTGACGCCTAGCTAGCGTACGAACAAGCATAGTATGAACAGTAACAATAACAGTAACGGTAACGGCAACAGTTTTTAAAGGATTAACGAAACGATTATTGAAAAAGAAAAACCTGTGAACTCACCAGCATTATATGTTGACATTTTTGGCATGTTTTCTCAGGTCGCTAAGGTAGCGGTTAATGGCTAGGCGCGCACAGAGTCTTGCACGGCGTCTAGGAGTCTTGTTGAATATTAAACTATGATTTGGAAAAACTGTAATATGTCTTTTGGTTGTAAACAAGAAATGCTTCTGCTGCTGGTTTATGGCTCAAAGCATAATGTTTTGGTTGTTTCATGGAATGTCTTACGTATTTTCTTACATTTAGTTGTCGTTTGTTGTGACCGTTGACTTGGATCCTGGTGTGTCACGCGCCTCGCGGTAAAACCCCGCATGTGGAAATTTGAGGGTGTGACATAAGTAAAACTACATTTTTGATAAACGAAAAATTTATCGTTTTACATTTGCACTCTCTCGGTCACAAAACTTTTGGTTTAACAAAACATTGGACATATCCTCATCGGAATGTTGCTAAATGTCTTTTATCGTATGATGCATATATACAAAATTACTAAATTTTAACTCGCATGCCAGTAGGCTATACAGCTGTTCCGTGCACTCTCATTTTCCGTAAATTTCATTATTTTATTCTTGCCCCATTTTTATTCATAGTTATCTCTAACACGTTATCTGTGATTATTTTCACACTGCTTGTCTGCAAGAGTTGAACTCGTTTAGTTTCATTTTGTGCAAATTGTGCGATTTACTTTATTTATATTATACTGTTCTTTCAATCGAAATTTTATGCTATACTTATATACTTACATGAACGTATATTTGGTATGCATATTATTTCCTGTTTTGAGCAAAACCCTGTTACACCTTACATTATTTTGTTCGTCATCATGGCCAATGAATATACTAGTTGATAAGTCGTATGAGATCTAAGCCAGTGCCCACGTACGACTCGGATTAGAGTCTTTCTTTAATCCGAGGGGAACGGTGTAAACCTCAGAGTTTATCAATATGAGTGTTTAGAGCCAACGATGTGAACAGAAGTTACCGGTTACGGGTGAACCCGAAAGGGAAGACCCTCTAACCATGTCTTATACTTACATGTTATTCTCATTACGGTTAAAGGGAAAACCCGGAAGGGAAGGAGCTCTAACCATGTCATGATTGAACATTATTTCATTACAGTAGCTATTACATATTGGTTGCACGCATTTGTTTCCGGTATTATTTATGTTAGTGTTATGGAAAAGCATAACACCCTAGTGTAAGGTAAATCGATGATTACGGTCCGGAACGCAATCATGGGTTTACAGGTACATAAGGGTGGTGTGTAATTCTATTTAGGCTGTTGGTAGACAATCAGTACGAGTCCAAAGTATCGGGAGTGTGGTGGGTTAGCTGCGGTACACCCTATATATAAGCATAAACGATACTGCAGGAGCGGACTAGGAGTCTGACCAAGAACCGACCCGTTACTACCCCTTCATTAGATCGTTGACGAATAGCTAGCATTTTCGCTAAGAACGTTCTTACACGAGCTTCAATTCGTCTTCCTAGAGTATTTCTCTTGACCACCCACATAGAAAACACAAACCTTGTATACTTTTACACACTCGATTATTTGGATACTTGCTGCATACTCTAATAGCATTTAGTCAGAAACTTTTCTAAAGTAGGGGAGACTGCTTCATTAGTACCTCTGCCCCTCACCAGTTACACATTCCCAAAACTTTTCTCATTTAAACTCTTAACTTTCTAACTTTGGGTCAACTGTCAAAGATTTTGGCACTTTTACTTTGGGTATTAGACAACTATTTTAAATTTTGTTGAATCATAAATGATGAAATTTTCTTTTAAAAATCTAGTTGACTTTTACAACGTTTTTTGTTTCATAGTAGCCTCCACTTGAAAGAAATTTCGAGACGAAATTTTCTAAAGTAGGGGAGACTGTGACATCTGTCACCCTTGTCTTTCATCTAATTGACAATAATAGCCCTTCAAATATTTCCATTATAGTCCCTGTAAGTTTCGTCGTTTTCAAGTTTATTTTAAAGCGAATTAAAATTTTATCATTTATATTTATTATGGATCGGGTATACGTTGTTACCAAATGTGTATGTTGAAACGTCATCCGGAATGGATATTATAAAATTTTCAAGTTTTATAAAGGTTTTAAGTTAAACTTAATTAACTTGGTTAAGTTTTATAAAGAGAAAACTAACTAAATTAGAATAAAACTAACTTAGTTATACTTAAGGGGCCAAAAGTGTCAATGTATAAAAATTCAAAAAATCAAAAACTCAATCCCTGCCCTCTTCCACGCTTTTCCGGCAGAAGGAAGCTCCAGCGCCGGCGAGATTTTCCGGCCAAACACTTATCGGCCAATAAGGCTACCTGTAACGTTTCTATTATTGATTAATCATCCTCCCGTCAATGTGTAACTGTCCCAAGCGTCATCAATCACATTTAAACCAGTTTTAATCACGTTTTAATCGGCAAATTATAGTGTAACCGATCGGAATTCATAAATCGAGATCAAACATTTATGTTTCTTAATAATAATATAAATTGATCATTTCTAATCATTCTTTGATCTTTAACCCATCTCAAACCCATTTTAAAAGCATCAGATCGCGTCCTGATTTGTCTGTGTTCGGACTTGAAGTCCGATTTATTCTTCGTCATTCTGATCGCTTCTAAATCGTTAATGTAAGTGATTATTTTCTATGTCGTTTTGTTTGTTTATTGATTCCGAACAAAAACCCTCCAAAGTCGACTGTTAATTTAGTTGAATTGAGGATGATTGAAATCTTAGGGTTAGGGTTCTAGGGAATTTGGGGAAGAAGATGATGAGTTAATAATATGGGATAAAACTTTATCTTTTCAAAACATATAACAAATTAGTAGGTTGGAGCAGTGGTTATGTGTGTGTGTTGATACAATGGTGACCCCGAGTTCGAGTCCCTATAACAGCGTTTTGGGATCTTTTTTTTTTTCAGATTTTGTAATTTTTTGTTTTCCCTTCTTATTTATTTATATACAAATACATTTATATCTTAAAATAATCATAATAAATTCATTTTTGATCCAAAAATTATAAAAAATTAGATGTAGCATCTTGACACCATAAAAAAAATTACTAAACTTTTTTTTTCTGAAAAATGTCTTATTTTTATATTTTATTGATTTAATTTGTTTTAATCATATTTAATTGATTAAAAATTCATTTTTAATGATTTTAATCTCAAACTTTTTGGGCAATTATTTCTCATCATCATGAACTGAAATAAAAATTATTAGTTCAGAAAACATTTATTTTTATTGATTTTCCTATTTTTAATCATTTAAACATGATTTAAATTTATTAAATCAGTTTAAATATAAATAAGTTTAGAAAAATTATGGGAAAATTATTTTCTTTTATTTACATCAGAAAGTATTCATTTTCTATAAAAAATAATATTTTTGGATCATGTCTTGTAGTTTTAGTCTTATTTACGTTTAAATAGACATAATTAAACATTTATTTATTTATACTATTTAAACATCTATTTTATAAATACTTTTCTTATAAAATAGAAATATTCTTATGTTTGAAAGTCTTTATTATCATTTGTTGTATCATTGTGTAACTCATAACTATTTATTTTAATATTTATGATTATTGTATTTATTTAGAATAATTAGTTAAAGTAATTAACTAAATTATTTTGCCTTAATTGTTCAAACATATTTTTATCTAAATATTCAATTGGTAATAATTATATTACCAAAACCACATTTACAAACTTTGATATATTATTTTTGATATACAACTTCTACATTAATGCGATTTATTATAAAAACTCAAATTCCCCAAATCAACTTAGCAAACCCCAATGCCTTAGACTTTAAATACTTTAGATTTATTAGACATTTCTCTTATACGTTATAGGTTGAATTCCTCAGAATTCCCATTACTTAGCTCACGATTGCTTAAGTTGGATTTTGATCGCTTTCGCAAACTGTGAGTATATCCTTCCCCTTTTTACTGTTTTACTCTTTTGGGATGACTCATGTACCTATTATCAAGTTTCTATTTCTTTTTACTAAAAAGCAATTCTTATGTGAGTTTGCTTGTGTTATTTCGTGTATCTATGACTTGTCAAATCATTAACCGTTGCGGCCTAGCATTTCAATGAATAGTACTATGGTATATACTCACTTGTGACTCTGTTGAGAGACCTTGGTCATTGCTATGTGTTTCATTACTACCGTTACTAGCGCATACTATATGTATTTCATTTCATTTCATAGGGTTGATTTGACCCGGATACTACTTATTACATATTTGCAAACACTATATAACACATGAATTGCTAACTTTTCTTTACTATATGTATCAAATGGGTATGCTCACCAATACGTTTTGTATTGACCAAATTATTTTTATACATGTTTCAGGTTGTTATGAGATTACTATTGAGCTTTTGGAACTTAGAGTTAGACTTGAGATTTACTAAATTTCATTTTAGATTGTTAGTTCTTAAACGTTATATTCTTGTAATTTCATTTCAATGTAATAAATTACTTAATCAATGTATCAAAATTTACATTTCTAGTCTATGAGCTATTGAACAATCGTCACTACGTGACACCTCGATGTTTCCGCCATCGGTTGGGGTGTTACACAACATAAGCCTAGCAAACCCTAATGCCTTAGATTCTTGATGCATTAGACTTTTTAAGTCAATTCCCTCATTAGTAGTCTTATACGTATAGGTTGGGTTCTTCAAAATTCCCAAGTCTTATCTTGTGACGAGTTTCGTTTGGAATTATCACGCTTAGCAAAACTGTGAGTATACTTATCCCCCTTTTGTTTTTCTTGCACTTTTGGGTTGAAACATGCACACCTATGAAACTTACACTTACACATATTCATAAACGTTTTTACATACAATTCATATATGTGTTATGCCTTGAATTCTTGTGCTTTATGCTTAGACATATACATAGTATACTTGTGATCATTACATATTGATAAACATAAATGGAAACATATTCATATACATTTGGGAACCTAGTGGAAAGTACCTAGGAATGTGGGAAAGGTAAGTACCAATGCGAGAGGGAAGTCCTAGGTCCCGCCTAGTGGAGAGTACCTATGCATGTGGGAAGGGAAGTACCTATGCGTGTGGGAACTCGTAGGTTATTCTTAGACTTTGTCATCATTGTGGTTTGATTTTGATTTGCATTGTGTGCTTACGTGTTTACCATATTGCCTTGAATGAATCATGACACTTGAATTGTAAAACATTTTTATATCTATATTATACGTATACAAACTAAGTGTACTCACCAGCATTATTGTTGACGTTTTATTTTATACATGTTTCAGGGAACGATTGATGATTGTCACTTAGGCTTGGACTTAGACTTAATCAACAAGCTTTATGTATCGTTTTGTTTGAGACCTGATGTAATGGGTTTGACTTTGATGTTTGACTCTTAATCATAAATTTGATAACATTTACACTTTAGTACCATGAGCTTTTGAACAATCGTCACTACGTGACACCTCGATGTTTCCGCCATCGGTTGGGGTGTTACATTACCTCCTTTCTTCCCTTTATGCCCATCATGTACAACTTTTAATGATAATAGTACATATCTCTAATACACACCATTGTGAATGAAACACCTAATTCAATGCTTGCATGGGTTACTTACCAATGGTTTTTAACCCAATTCAATGCTCCCCTATGAGAATCTCTTTTTCTGCATAATCGAATAATATCACATTGATAGCTTTTGTAATTTTGTGAACATATGGCCAAAGTGATTGCATCATATTCTTGTATTGTAATTTGTAACCATTTAAAGTATCACTAGATATAAAAAAGATTTAGAAACTTGTAGAATAAATTAAATTACACTATAAACTTGGAATTAGGTTGAAAGTTGGGCATTTTATAGAGTATCCAAACATATCATTATTCGGATACGAGTAAACATTGTTACCACCTTCATTTGTATTATTTTAATTGATGATACACATGCAAGTTTGCATTCATGTTCCCTCTTGGTGGGCCATTACCCTCCATGTGTATAATCATTATCCATTATTCTGAATTTTTTACCTTTTTATTTATATTCACAACATTTAAAAAATAGCTGAATTGTGTTGTATGATGATTAAAATTCTATACATAGAAAATTGTATAATCAAATAATCACAGGCTCACCCTCCGTGTGTGAAAAACCATCATTTGTGTATTACCCTCGCTAATTCCTTTCTAGAGTAAATTAACTTTATATAAATAGATTTAAAGACTCCATACTGTTGTCAAATTCGTAACCCTAACCCATCAATGAATCATTTAATTACTAACCCCATTCAATCCCCCTTTTTAATCACACAACCACCGTTACAATTAATCCTTTAATTCATAACCCTCACCCCTTTTATATGATTCAATACTCTCTTTTAAGGTTATACCCTGGAAATCTCTGATTTTTTTAGAATGATTCATTTGGTTGGTAACAATGTTGCTTGTTTTTGAAGCGGAGAAGGCACCACATGTAGATGACTAAATGGCAGCTTCGTATCCAACAAAAGAGGCGACGACACTATTAGGGTTCATGGGACCGCCCGGATCTGGTTTATGGGGATTTGGAAGGTACAATTTAAAATTTTTGGTTTTACATTCCTTTCTGTTTGCCCTCTAAATTACACATGAGACTTCTTTCATTCATTTGTTTTCTGTCATCTATTCCTTAGAAATGTTAGAATCATTGTTTATTTTTTGTGGTGGCAGGGTCTCTTTGTTTTTTGAGATGCAAAACCTATGACATTTTAGTTAAAATTTGAGTGAAGTTATGATGTGATATTGGCCAAAATTTGAGGCATGCTTGAATCTTTATGATCTTCACGACATGGGTTATGCAGTTCTGATGTAATTTGTATCAAAGTTTAAGTCAAGATAGAATTTTTATAATCTATATGACATGGGTTATGATATATTTGGTTATTGGATTATGAAGAGGACCTTAATTTGTTCTTCTTAAAGTTGTCATGTAGAAAGGAGTTGGACCAGTCAACCATTCAACAGAAGCTGAAAGCAAGATCATTTTGGTAAGTCTTTTTTATTTTATATTTTTTATTTTCAACAATATTATTATTTCTCACAATTTCTCTATGTTTTGCAAGAATTATATATATTGTTTTTAATTTTTAATATCTACAGGTCATATGACAGCTTGCATAAAGTAAAGGGTCGGTATTAACTCATATTACAATTAATAAACCATATGGCATGTTGTTTTTTAGTGATAGAAGTTACCATCTCATAGCAGTCAACTATTAATTTTAATATTTAGTATGACAATTAGAAGTTGCTATGCGCCTTAACATTTAGATTGGAGAAAGTGACCAAGCCATAAAATGTATGTGCTATTTTGCAAACTGATATTTTGAATAACCGGGTATGCTATGTAATATGCAATTATAAATTTGTAATCTTCATGAAGTGAAAGTTGATGCATTTCTTAGAACATAATTTTGGGTTCTATATAATTTATGCAATGCCAATGATGAACATGTTATAAAGATCTATGTTGATGATATTCTTAGAGTATAACAAAATTTTGATGATTTTAGGTCCCATTTAGTGAAGCAGGGTTACTTACTGATGCCACAAATATACAATTTTTCTTGTGTTATTAGTTTAAACCATTAGATGTATTTAGTAATTCTTTTTCCCTTTAATTTGCAAAGGTCCAAGGTAATTTCAAAGGAGCTTTACTATTGCCATGTTTCTTCTTTTAGCAACATTGACGATGTTAAACTTAAATGGTTATACGATCCATCATACCCTCTTTACAATCTTGATACATATCCATTCATAGATTGGACATCAACTATTTAAAATACTAGTGGCCCGACAGATTGTATCTCAAGTATATGTGGCAGTCTTTCAACTTTAACCAATGAAGGTTTGTACTTTCGTTTTGCTATTTTTGGACGCATGAAAACACAATTGTTTTAATTATATCAATTACACTATTAAAAACTAATATATATAATTTTCAAACTCATATCAATTGTCTTACTGTATTTTTATTTGTTAAACTATTTTCAGAGTTCATTCAAAATAAAGAATAAAAAAATACCCCCTATCTAAGTAATTAGAATATTGTTGGTCTGAATACCAGAAATTATTCAACACCATTCATGTATTTGAGCTTAAATTACACGTAATAAAGTTATAATAAGTCAAACACTATTTTAGTAATAATAGTAATAATAATATTAATAATATTAGTAGTAGTAACAGTAATAATAATATATTTCATCACTATATAACTATATCCCCTCTGGTTATACCTTTTTCCAATAAAACAAGACTTAAAGCTACATGTCCAAGTCTTAAAGGTAAACATATCTATCTATACAATATTATAATGCATGAGTGAGAGGTACTTTAAGATACCCAAAAGTTAAGAACTTTAGTTTCATTAACAACCCTAAAATAAGGGTAAAAGAGTCATTTAAACATTTTTACACATTTGTACCTCATTTTAGTTACTTTAATTCCCTCAGTTTTAGTTAGTAGTTACACTTTTCTTCCCTCCCCTACAAAATTATAATTCTTTTATTTAATCCTATCATAACTTTTAAAGTATTATGGTTTATAAACATTAAAAAATACCGTGACGACCTGCTCATTTTTGTCGACGTTTCGATGTTTGTCTTAGTTAATATCGATGTGTAGATTGAAATGTAAAAGAAAGAAATGCGTTATGTACAAGTGATTATTGCATTGGATGGTTAATTAAAATAATCTAAAAGAAACAAATATTTATTAATAAACTTGAAGAATTCAAATTTCCACTACAACGAAATGCTTTTTAACTAAAACTTTAAAAGATGTAACTAATATTTTTATAAGGTACATTCCATCATAAAGCAGTTAACGCGTTGTTTTAGAAGAAATATTATAAAGCTTGACATTAAATTAAAAACTAAAATGTAGGTGAAATTTGGATTACAGATCAACATAATTTGGACACAATTAAAGAACTTAGGTATGTTTTTTGTTAATATGGATTTTGAATCATAACAACATTTCATTATCAAGTAAAACTCAAAATCGTAAAATTGAAGTTTGTTCTAATTACTTTCCGCCCAATAATGAAAAATTCATATCAATCAAATGCAATGATTCAAAAACCAAACAAGGCACTCGAAATCTACAGACCAGCTTTGGTAATTCTTAAAATATGATAATATTGTTAAAAGTTATGGTTCATTTTTTATTTGGCCGACAAATAATTTGTCACATGGTAACAATACTGCAACACAAGCCCGGGCTCTAAGAATGCTTTATCACATTTGTTACCGATATATTCAATTGTAGTACCCTATTTAAATAATCAACATTAGCAGTATGTGCATATGTATATGGGTATGCATGCATATATTAATAGGTGTACACATATATATAATTAACTAAAAGAAATCTCATTAAACTTTTAAATATACATAATTAGCTAAATATATAAAACTTTAAACTAATTAAGTTTAGAAAATGTAAATATGCATATTAGCTATTAATTGTAGGTAAATTTTAGTTAAAAACCTCAGCTGCATCAATTCAGCAAAAACACCTAATGCATATTATATATCCATGTGATATTAACATCTATGTTATTAACAACAAAAGTCCATAATTTGAAGGGTTTTTTTAACAAGTTAAAAAAAACTAAAAGCACTGAATTCGGTATTCACAGAAAACATAATAACTTTGTTAGACTTTAATCAAAGATAAAGGGTCTGTTTGGTATGGGGTAATGGAATGGACGGGGGAATGGAATGGAGAAGGTAATGGAATGGACAAGGGAATGAAATGGATGATTACCATTCCACGGTATTGTTTGATACACGTAAGAATGGAATGAATCATTACATTGTATTGTTTGGTATGAAGGAAAAGACAAAAGAATAAAATCAGCGGTGGTGAGTGGTGGTGATGGCTGTTGGCAGCGGGTTCCAGCGACGGTGGTTGGTGGTGGTAGAGGTAGTGGCGGCGGCAGTGCCGACGACGGTGGTGGTGGTGGTTGTCAGTGGCGGTGACGACGATGGGTGGTGGTGTGAGGCGACGTCTGGTGGTGATAGTAGTGGTGACGATGACGGTGGTGGTGGTCGGTGGCGGCGTCTAGTGGTGATAGTAGCGGTCACGGCGGTGGTGGTCGGTGGCGGCGTCTGGTGGTGATAGTAGCGGTGACGGTGGTGGTGGTCGGTGGCAGCGGGTCACGACAAGGAGTGACGGTGACAGTGAGTGGTGGCGGTGGTGGTCGGTGGGTGGCGATGGTCGGTGATGGAGAGTGTCGGTGGTGGCGGTCGGTGCATGGTGGTAGGTGGTGGAGGTGGCGGTTGGTGGTGGTCAACTGTGGTGGTGGTGGTCGGTGATAGCGGTAATCGGTGGGTGGCGATGGCGGTGGTCGGTGATGGAGAATGGCGGCGGTGGTCGGTTGTGGGTGGCAATGGAGGTGGTCGGTGGTGGTGATGGTCGGTGGTGGTGGTCGGTGACGGAGAGTGGCGGCGGTGGTCGGTGGGTGCGACGGTCGGTGGTGGGTGGCGATGGCGGTGGTCGGTAGTGGTGGTGGCGATGGGCGCTAGTGATAGAGGTGGGTGGTGGTGGTGGTTAGTGGTGATGAAGGGTGACAGAGGGAATGGAATGGAAAAAAAACAGGGGGGTTGGATGGAATGAATATGAGAGTTTTTAGAGGGAATGGATGATTCTATTACCTTGACCAACCAAACACTTTTTTTTTTCATTCCATCGTAATGTTCTATTCCATTTCGCCCCTCATTCCTGCATACCAAACGCTATCAAACAAAATTTCCTAATTTAAAAGGGTGGGAAAATCATGATGTTAGGATCTGAGTTTGTTTGTTTTGATTGTTTAACTAAATGATGATAATAATGAAATGAAAATAGAATGAAAGTGCAGCGGAATAATAAACTGTAAATCAAAACAAGAGAGTAAATGTTTTTAGATCGAATGCTTTCATTAATTCAAAGATTGCAATCGTACAAATTACTCCCCCTCAGCCTGATCACACAGTTGTTTGTCAGAGAGAATGTTTTGTGTGTGATGCAATAGAACAGTACATGCACTGTTCTATTTATAGACTGACTCAAACCACTGATGACCTAGGCTGACGTCACCTAAGACAGTGACCTCTAACAGAATAACAAACTTAAACATCTGCTATACAAACTACTGTTACATTGAAAGTACTGATAATAAACAGCTGTTAAAGATAAACTCTGATGGTCTTGTATCCACTGCTGGAGCCTAAGTGTTGTTGGTTCCAGCAGTGCTTTGGTCTTCAGTACTTGTATCAGCTGTTGCTCTTCATCAGACCTTTGGTCAGCAGTTGTTCTTCATCAGTTGTTTCCTCAGCAGTTCTTTATATCAGCAGTTGTTGAGCAGTTGTTTGGATAGAACAGTAGTTAAGGTCAGCAGTCTTTTGGGAGAAGCAAGTTGTAACTACTGTTTATTTAGGGATCAAATAGATAGCATATTTTGGCTTTCCAATCATCTGTTCTTCTCCAGGTCAGCAGACCCAACAATCTCCCCCTAGAACAGATGATGCCAAAACTCAGCTTTATTCATTGATCTTTATTTCTCATCAGACTTTCTCTGATTTGACCTTTGAATTGTAGTTCAAAGTTCAAAGCAAATAGGTCTTCTTCATCTCTTTCCAGATCCAGATTTAGCAGTGCTTGGTGATCTTCTGCACAAAGGCTGTAAGCATCATCCATACTGATCTTCTGAACCTTTCCATCTGACCTGAGCAATGTCAATTCGTGGTTGTCTTTGTTGACCTTCCACTTTAGAATTTTTGAGTCAGTGGATTTGCTGAGATGAACCTTTATTCTTGATGAGTTGGGTGAAGGTGGTCTTCCAATGAGTTCTCTGAGTTTCTCTATTGTAGGATCAGAGAAATAATGGATTTGATTGAAGAGCCCTTCCTTGATAAATGTGTCAGCAAACTTTCTTTGATCTTCCTCTGACATCTCCTTCTGCTTTTTGAATTGTCTACTTGCAGCAGCTGTGAGATCAGAGGTTTCAAGTAAGCTGTCCAGATTAAAAGTCTGTTGGGGTCTCTTCATCATTGGCTCATCATTGTAGATTGGTTTTCTTGGAAGGCTGGGATCCTTCTTTCTATTCTCTTCCAGACTTTTATAGGTTTCAACCAATCTTAGCTCTGACCATCTGGAAACAGACCTCATCTCCCCATAATTGGCAGCTACAATCTCCTGCCTCATTCTTTTGAACTTCAAGGCTCTGACTGGGTCTCTGCCTTTGCCAAAATTGGGAGTGGAGACTTTAGCTTTGGGATCTTTGGCCATTTCTTCTATTCTGATCAGTTCTTCCCTCAAAGCATGAGTAGTCCAGCCATTGAACTGCTTTTTGTTTGCTTTGTAAGGCTTGGTTGTCATTATCTGTTCAAGAAGGGATTCCCTTACCTCCTTCTCCAAATCTACACTGAGAGGCATGGAGGACATGGAATTGCTCAGGGTCTTAGCAAAGTCTTCAATCCTTCTGAGTTTGCTAAGCTCTGCTGAATGGATGCCCTGAGCAGTCCTGTCATCCTTCCCTTTGCATTTCTCCCTGATGATGGCATCCACTTGTTCACCCTTGTATTTTAGATAGGTATCAATGTTGAGGGGAACAGGGAAGTTTGGGAGAGATGGGAAGGATCTTTCAGATGGTTGTTCAGTATTGTAGAAGGATTGTAATTCCCCTTGAGTAGATCAAGTTCAAGGGGATACTGAACAACCAATGGTGTAATGGTTGGTGGTGGTCTATGGGTTTTGAATTTGGATGTATGTGGTGAGAATGATGTGAGTGGAATGGCTGTGATGGGAGGAGTGGATTGGGCAGTTGAAATGGTGGTTGGTGATGTGTGTATGTTTTCATCATGCACAACAAAGGTTGATTTTCTCTTCCTTGTGTACATGATTTTTGGTGAGGGTGATTTGGTAGCAGTGGTTGGATTAACATCTGTTGGCCTTTTAGAAGAACCAGCAGATGTTGGGGTTTTGGCTGGTGATGTAGGTTTGGTGGTTGTTTGTTCAGGAGTGTGTGTTGGTTTGGGTATAGTGGTTTCAGTGGTTTGGGTAGCAGTGGTTTCAGTGTTTTGGGTGACAGTGGTTTCAGTAGCAGTGGTTTTATCAACAGAGGTTTTCAACTTAGATGGTGGTTTTCTAACATGCTTGGCAGGTCTTTTCATCCTTTTAGAGGATCCCACATCTTCAGTTTCCCTTTGTTGTTTCTTCTTGAGTTCAACTAATGACTCTGCTTTTACTTCCAAGGTGTCAGCCCTCTGTTGTTTGGCCTGAGCAGCCTTTTCAGCTTCTATGTTTGCAGAGTCATCTACTGCCTTATTCTTTTCAGTGGTTTGTGGTGGTGGTGCTGTTGGTGTTGCTTGTTGTTGTTGTTGTGGAGCTGATTTGGTAGACTCTGGTTTCTTGGCAGACTTGGCTTGACCTTTTTGAGAAGGAGGACAACCAAAAGGATCTAATTTTGGTAGCCTATCTCTGCCACTCTCCCCCTTTTTGGCATCATCAGCCGTGAAAACATCATCAGTTTCATCCCTGAGGATGGTGGTAGGGGCAGAGCCAGAAGTCTTCAGCAGGTGGTCCTTGATGGCTTTGATGTCAGCATGGGTATCTTTGTACCTTGCATCTACCATATTCCTGATCTCAGCCATGTAGGTTTCATGTGTCTGATCAGCCAATTTTCTGTGAGCTATGATGATGGGGGAAACGGATTTCCATAACTCATTGGCTAAATCAGCAGTGGATGGTTGACTCTTGGAGAGATCTGCAATTGAGCTCAGTAGAAGCTTGACATCAGATTTGATGTCAGCAACAGAGGTTTCAATAACAGAAACTCTGGCCGTCAATTCTTGGTATTTTGACTCATCTCCTAAATGAATAGGATCATCTGAGTCCCTACCAGTGGTAGTTTTATCTGATGCAGGCCTAATAGGTGAATCAGATGCCCCTTTGTCTTGGTACTGGGGACTTCCAACTGTTTTTGCAGACACTATAGTGGCTTCAACAGTTGTTGCCTTCAAGGGAGTCTTAGCTATGAAATCACTGTCCTGATGTGAGACAGTGGTCTCTACATCAGTAGTGGCTGCTCCACTTGAAAACTCACCTAGAGTTTCATTGAACCCAGGTGGTGTAACCTCCTCTTCTGTTTGGGGGATAGCAGATTGAGTATTCTCAGGGCCAGTCACTTGTTGGAGTATACTCTCAGTGACAGGTGGAAGAGAGGAACTGGGATCTTCCTGAGATTTTTCAATTGCTTCAAACAGAGGTTGCATTGTTTGTGGGACATGTGATGGTGTGAGTGGTGGAGTAAGAAGAGAATTAGCCCTGGGAGAGGGGCTTGTGAACATATGGTCAAGTGACTCATATGCATCATGATGTGTGTCCCCTTGGCTTACAACATGATCCTTTTGAGAGGATTCATGAGGAGTTTGGTCAGGTGGAGGTATGTCCAACTGTTGTGAGGAAGTAACAACAGTGGTTTCAGGTTGCTTTTGTTGTGCAACAGAGGTTTCTTCTGGTACCTCAACATCCAGAAGCCTCATTTGTGGTTGAGTGGTGGTTTTGTGGATGGATGTTTCTTTTTGGAAGGGGCTGGTGTGGGTTTCACAGCACTGGATGTAGTGCCATGATCACCAGGAGCAGTGGGCTCAACAACAGGGGTTTTGACAACAGTTGTTGCCTTTGTCCTCTTTGTTTGTGTTTTAGAAACTTTTGACACTTTAGACACTTTTTCTTGGGTGCTTCCACCCAGCATTCTTGTGAAAGTTTCATCAGTTAAGCTTTTCATTTGCATAGCAGCACCCTTTTTGAAAACTTTTTCTGGTAATAGTTTTTGTAAAATTACACTAAGAATTCGTGGGTAAATAAGAAAAGCATTGTTTGACCCAGACTTGACTGCTTTCACATTTGATACCAAGTCCATGAACAATCCCTGGGAAAGATTGAAGTCAGAGTTTGACAACATAGCATATCCTAGATATTGCATCCTCAATGGAATTTCATTAAAGGATGTGGACTTAGCAGAGACACAAAGAAGAAGAGTATGGAAGAAAAATTTCATGACTGGAGGGAAAAACTTTTTGAAAAGAGTTGATCCAGTCATCTGACCATCATACCCTCTTTCTTGGAACTCAGTGTGAAGCTCTGTTTTAGTGAAGGAATCCTTACCTGCCAGGTCATTCAGTGTGAAGGTTGTGGATATGATATCAGGGGTAATGACGATACTGGTTTCTCCAATTTTGGAAATAATGGATGTAGGCTTTTTGTCTTGTAGTAGAAACTCAGCATTCAACCAAAATTCTTGGAGTGTATCCAGATAAATGGGGGCGTTGGCGGTTAGGATGGGTAAGTATTTGGAAGTAAGGAAAATGTCGATGGTGGAATGAAATGGAGTGTTGTCATCTGTTTTAATCAGATAGGGAAGACAATTGTGTGTAGCTTTGGCTTGAAGATCCATTGTAATGGATTTCGAAGGTGAAAATGATTGAAGATTGATGAAGGGTTTGAGAGTGAAGAAGGCGGTTTTCAGTATTTTGAATACAATGAGACAGTGTAACATCTGTTGTGGTAAAACAGGGTTTTTATAGGCTCAATGAAACCGCTGATGTGGCCAAACCTCTGCTTATATGAGCAGACGTGGCAATCATCTGATGGATGTAACATCTGGTGGAGAACAGCTGTTTTGGTAAACAACTGATACAAACAGCTGATGGATCCAACCGTTGGTTTTTTTTTTTTTTTTTTTGATATAGTATATATATATATATATAGGTGGACAGTTGTTTTATCTGAACAGATGTTCTGAAACAGATTTTTCAACTAACGGTTGTTTTATCTGATCAGATGTTTGGAAACAGACTTTTCAACCAACAGTGGAAATGAATGAAACAGTGGTTGTTTTATCTGATCAGATGTTATAAACAGATTTTTCAACCAAACAGCAATTTTAAGAAAATATTTAATTTCTGAACAATTTTATTTGAAAAATTTATTTGTTTAATCCATGTTTAACATGCCAATTCTGGAAATCAGATTTGTAAAGGTAGATGTGTCTAAAGCTTTTGTTAAAACATCTGCCAACTGATCCTCTGTTGGAACATGGTGTAAAGAAATCAAACCTTTTTCATAGCTGTCTCTGACAAAATGATGTCTTATGTCAATGTGCTTGGTAGTGGAATGAGAGACTGGATTCTTGATGATATTTTCAGCAGCTTGGCTGTCCAACATGAGTGGAGTCCTAAGTGCAGTTATCCCAAAATCCAGTAGTTGATTTTGAAGCCACATGAGTTGGGCTGTACAGCTTGCAGCAGCAATGTATTCAGCTTCAGCTGTTGAAGTTGAAACAGCTGCCTGCTTTTTGCTTTGCCATGAAACTAAGGCATTCCCTAGAAATTGGCACCCTCCTGAAGTGGATTTTCTTGTGGTGTGACAGCCAGCAAAGTCACTATCTGAATAACCTGAAAGCTCAATGTTTCCATTAGCAGGATACCAGATACCAAGTGTGGGAGCACCTTTGAGGTATCTGAATATCCTTTTCACAGCAATAAGGTTTGACTTTCTGGGTGAAGCCTGGGATCTGGCACAGACACAGGTAGCAAACATAATGTCTGGCCTAGATGCAGTTAGGTACAATAAAGACCCAATCATACATCTATAATGTGTTTGATCAACCAGTTCATCCTTGTCATCAATAGTGAGCAGCTTGACTGTACTCATGGGTGTGCTACATGGCTTACAATCATTCATCTCAAACCTGGTTAATAAGTTCTTTACATATTTGTTTTGGTGAATGAATGTGCCATTTTGCAGTTGTTTCACTTGAAGACCAAGGAAACACTGAAGCTCACCCATGGCACTCATCTCAAACTCTGCTGTCATGAGTTTTCTGAACTCTTCACACATTTGGTTACATGTGGATCCAAAAATGATGTCATCCACATATATTTGAACAATCATTAAGTGTTTCCCTTTCCATTTAAGAAATAAAGTTTTGTCAATTTTACCTCTTGTGAAGCCAATGGATAAGAGAAATGTGGAAAGAGTTTCATACCAGGCCCTTGGTGCTTGTTTGAGTCCATACAAAGCTTTGTTGAGCTTGTAGACATAGTCAGGATGGAATGTGTCTTCAAAACCAGGTGGCTGACATACATAGACCTCCTCCTGAATTTTGCCATAAAGGAAAGCACATTTGATGTCCATCTGATACACCTTTATATTGTGGTTGACAGCAAAGGCTAAAAAGAGTCTGATGGCCTCTAGTCTAGCTACAGGAGCAAAGGTCTCATCATAATCTATTCCTTCTTCTTGTCTGAAGCCTTGAACCACAAGCCTGGGTTTATTCTTGACAACAATACCCCTTTCATCAGTCTTGTTTTTGAAGACCCACTTTGTTCCTATAGGACAAACATCCTTAGGAAGTGGTACAAGCTCCCATACTTGTTGTCTTTTGAACTGAAGGAGTTCTTCTTGCATGGCTTCTACCCAACTGTTGTCTTTCAGTGCCTCTTGGTACTTGACAGGTTGTGTGAGGGATAAGAAACCTGCAAAAAGACAGATATTTGAGGATTGGCTTCTTGTGAGCACACCCTCTCTGATGTTGCCAATGATCTGGTCTGGTGGATGAGCTCTTAAGTAAATAAGATCTCCTTGATATGGAACAATGGCATTTTGAGGTGATGGACAGAGGTTTGGTGACTCTGTTGGTGTAACATCTGTTGGTACTTCTGTAGTGCCATCAGATGTTTGAAATGGTAATGGAGGAATGGGTCCAAGTGGTGTGAAACTTGACTGACTTTTGTCAACAGATGATTGACTTTTGTCAACAGATGATAGGTCAGTGGTTGTGAGGGGTGAAGCAGAGGTTTGAGGATAGGACTGGCCAACAGTGGTTGACACAGCTGTGGCAGAGTTTTGACAATTGTTTTGAACAGCTGCTTCCTCTGATGCAGAATAGACTTTGTAGTGACTGGGAATCACAACATCTGTTCTGTAATCTTGTTGTGGAGACTGTGGAATACCTGCATTGTTAGTTTTAACAGTGATATCTTCAAATTTGAATTTATCTAAATCAAATAATTCAGCAGGGTTTGCAGGGATTTTCAGAGATGAAAGTTCATTGAACTTAACATTCAAGGTTTCTTCTATTGTCTTAGTCCTTGTGTTAAACACTTTGTAGGCCTTAGCAGTAGAAGAATATCCCAGAAAATAACCACAGTCTACTTTGGCTGCAAATTTTGAAATGGAATCTTTAAGATTTAAAATGAAACATGGGCAGCCAAAGATTTTGAAGAATGAGATTAATGGTTTGATTTTGAACAAAATTTCATAAGCAGTTTTTTGATGTCTGGGGTTGATCAAAACTCTGTTTTGAACATAGCAAGCAGTGTTTACAGCTTCTGCCCAAAAGGACAGTGGCAAACCAGAATCTGCTAGCATGGTTCTTGCAGCTTCTATAAGAGTTCTATTTTTCCTCTCAACTACCCCATTTTGTTCTGGTGTTCTTGGGATGCTGAACTGCCTCACAATCCCTTTTGACACACAGAAGTCATCTAACTCCTTATTTTTAAACTCTGTTCCATTGTCACTCCTGAAGACTTTTACTGGCAAGTCATACTGCTTTTCAACCTTGGTGACAAAGTCCTTCAATATACCTGCAGTCTCATCTTTAGAGTGTAAAAAGTAAGTCCATGTAAACCTAGAAAAATCATCAACTATGACAAGACAAAATCTTTTTCTTCTTAGACTCATGATTTTAACAGGGCCAAACAAGTCCATATGCAACAGTTGTAAGCACTGACTAGTTTTGGACTCATCAATGGATTTGTAAGAGCTTTTATGTTGTTTCCCTTTTAAGCAAGAAACACAATGCTCATCACATTTAAATTCTTTTGATGGTAAACCTCTGACAAGGCTTTGTTTTGAGAGTGTGTTGATAGTATTAAGGTTGGTATGACCCAGTCTCCTATGCCACAATTCTGTCTCCTTAGTGGAGGCAGCAGAAAACAGACAGACATTTGCCATAGGATTGTCCTTTAACATATCAACAACATACACATTGCCACTTCTATGAGCAACAAGCTGTGCTTTGCTCTCAGCAATAATGGTATCAATCTTTTTCACCACTTCTGGCCCAATAATCTTACAAGTTTTCTTTGTGAAAAATGAGCCATAACCTTTGTCACTCATTTGTGAAACACTCAGAAGATTAAACTTGAGATTATCAATAAGATTGACATTTTCAAACTTGAGTTTTCCTGCCTGTACAGTCCCTGAACCCAACACCTTACCTTTAGAATCATTACCAAAAGATATATCACCCCCTCCATGAGCCAAGAAGTCCAGAAGTAGGGCTCTACATCCTGTCATGTGCCTGGAACCTCCACTATCTACATACCAAAGACTATCTAAACAAGCAGAAGCTCCCTGCACATCAGTAAATGATTAGTTTTGGTGAGTGTCCAAAGCCAAATTGGCTTTGGATGGGTCCTCAGACCTTTCAGACTCAAGTTTTGGAAGGTGATCAGTGGTTTGGACCAATTTTTGAATTAAGGTCAACAACTGCTGCTGACCATTTGCCAGTGCTTGTATGTCAACACTTGGGGCAGCAGTTGTTTGATCACTTCCTGACAGATGATAATACCCATATGGATTTCTGTTCACTCTTGGTTTAGAGAGTCTTTTTGGCTCCTCATAAACATGTGGCAGACTGTGACATGGAGGTTGACCATAACCTCTTGGGTATTTGCTTGTGGGTGGAGCATCTGTTACTTGGACATCTCTAGAAGCAGATGTTTCAAGCCTTTTTGTAACAGATGTTTGGGCAGGTGTGAAGGTCTGTTTGGGCTTTCCTTTTGGAGTACTAACCACAGGGTTTGCAAGAGTTTTTGCTTTGTATTCTTGTATTTTTACATCAAAATTTTTGAGATACAAGCACTCTTTAGTCTTATGATTCTTTTTCCCACATATTGAGCATGTGGCTTTTGAATCACATTCACTTGTTCCTTTGTTGATGTCATATGCTTTTAGAAGAAAACAGTTTTTGGTGACATGATTCTTCTTTTCACAGAAATCACAAAACAAGTTAACAGTCTTTTCTTTCTTCTTCCCCTTTTCAGACTTCTTTTCAGCAGATGTTTGAGCATCTGCTGGAGAATCTTTCAGGGGAATGACTTTTGCCAAGGGAATGACCCTTGCCTGAGGAGCTGTCTTTCCCTCAGGAGTTTTAAAATCAACAGGTTTATAATTCTCAAGAGTATCACACTCATCAGACCAAGTAGGTTTAAATTCATACTTTTCAAGTTCAGCAAAAGATGAGGAACCTTCTGGTTTTTCAAGAACAATTTTCTTACCATTTGGTTCAGTGATTTTAATCTCTTGACCCTGCAGGTTTGTTGGTACTATCTCAACAGACTTTTGACTCTTTGTGTCAGTGTTTTCAAAAGCTGGAGCAGTGGTTGCAAAACCAAAGCCAAACTTCACATGACTTTTGGTTTGTTTGTTGAGTAGCATCTCAAAACCTCTACATGATTCCACCCATTTTTTACATTCAACTTGGGTGGACTCAATCTCACTTTTACAACTTTGATATTTTGTTATCATAGTTTGGAGCTGGTCTTTGGTTATAGTTGCTTCATGTTTTAGACTGCTAATTTCAGATTCTTTTGCAGTTAAACTTGTTTTCAAATCTTTTGTGAGTTTTTCAAATTTAACTTCATCATCCAAAATTTTCTTCCTAAGGTTTTCATTCACCTCTTTGATGTTAGCAAATGCTATTACACATTTGTCAGAACACAATTCTTTAAGAATTTGAGGAGATACCTTAGCAGCAGCCATCAAAGCACAATCACACTTGCACTCACATTCATCAGATGCACCCCAGGGATCTGAGAGATTCACAACCTCTTCTTCAGGTTTTTCACCTGCAACAGCTTCACTAACAATATCATCAGTCACAACATCAGATTCAGTTACCACTTCCTCAGATTCAATCTCATCAACCATAGCCATGAAACAAAAATTTTCTGGTTCATTTTCAGCTTTGGCAACTAGTGCAAAATTCTCATCTGTTAGCTCATCAGGTAGACTGCTCCAATCAACAAAGCCTTGTGTAAAGAAGCTCTGTTGACTAGTCTCTGCAGGAGCAGAGGATGGAGCAGCAGTCGTTTGTACAGGTGGTTGAGCAACAGGTGTTTGCACATAATGAATCTGAGGAACAGTGGTTTGGACATACTGGACAGGAACAGTGTTTGAGGACTGTGCAAAATGAGCAGTGTTTTGCACATTTGGTCCAGGGGTATTATAGGAATTCTGATAAGTGTTGGTCTGTGGTCTTTGATTTGGATAGGTTATCATAGGTGTACCATGTTGACCCCTACATTCCCTAGCAAAATGACCAAACCTATGACATTTATAACACTTGATCTTTGATTTATCCAACCCCACCTTAGATCTGCCAGTCAACCCTGGAAACCTTCTCCCAGTTTTCTTGTAAAAATTATTAGTTCTTACACTGAGAAGGGCCAATTGGTGCATAATGTCCATTTCTTCCAAATCATCAGGGTCAAAGTATTTCAGGTCATCATACTCAAAGGATATATTATCAGATGCCTGTATATCACCACCACTTGCTGTGAAAGCATAGTTTGGTGAATAAGAATCAGAGTTAAAACCTGAGTTAAAACCTGAAGTTATGTCAATAAAATGATCATAACTCTGATCCTTTGTGTTTCCAGGCACCTCATCATGACCCAAAAGTGCTGTATTCCCAAACACATAGTCATCAGACACTTTTCCAGAGTCCTGGAGCTTCTTTTTCTGGTTAAGCTCTCTTTCATAGGTCAAGAGCTTACCATGAAGCTGGGTCAGTGATAGGTCTTTAAATCCTATTGAGTTTCTCATAACAATAGCAATAGTGTCCCATTTGTCTGGTAATGATCTTAAAAACCTATGGTTCAAAGTTGAATGAGGGTAAGTAAGACCAACCAATTTTAGTTCACTAATTAAGCAGTTAAATCTCTCAAACTGTTGAGTTAATGACTCTCCTTTGACATGACTGAATGTTTCATATTGTTGGTTAAGTATTTCACGGTTGTTTTCAATAACCTCCTCAGTCCCACCAAACTGCTCTTTCAGTGCATCCCACAACTCCTTTGCACTGTTACAGTGTAACAACCCAGCATATATATCATTGGGTAGAGCCATGGCCACAATACTGAAGGCCTTAGCATCTAGCTCAATTTTCTGAAAATCCTGGTCGGAGTAGTTTTCAAGTTTCTTGGGCTCAAACACTTTGGGATCTTCAGTACTCGGCACAGTCGGAACATGTGGTCCGAAGATAACCGACTTCCAACACCCAGTGTTTTGTTGAGCTAGAACATGGCTCATCCGACGTTGCCAGATATTGTATTCAGATCTGACAAGCATCGGTGGCTTGTTGTTCGTGCCAGTGTTGTGTGGATCGTGATTGATAGAAGCCATTCTCTGATTTTTCAAAAAACAAAGTCTGTTTAACAACGGTTGAAACGAAATTAAACTATTACTCTGTTTTCAATCAAACTGACAAACGATATCAATAATTGTGAGCTGATTATTAAATTGATTTGTTAGATCGAATTTAATTGACCAAGCTCTGATACCAATTGTTAGGATCTGAGTTTGTTTGTTTTGATTGTTTAACTAAATGATGATAATAATGAAATGAAAATAGAATGAAAGTGCAGCGGAATAATAAACTGTAGATCAAAACAAGAGAGTAAATGTTTTTAGATCGAATGCTTTCATTAATTCAAAGATTGCAATCGTACAAGTTACTCCCCCTCAGCCTGATCACACAGTTGTTTGTCAGAGAGAATGTTTTGTGTGTGATGCAATAGAACAGTACATGCACTGTTCTATTTATAGACTGACTCAAACCACTGATGACCTAGGCTGACGTCACCTAAGACAGTGACCTCTAACAGAATAACAAACTTAAACATCTGCTATACAAACTACTGTTACATTGAAAGTACTGATAATAAACAGCTGTTAAAGATAAACTCTGATGGTCTTGTATCCACTGCTGGAGCCTAAGTGCTGTTGGTTCCAGCAGTGCTTTGGTCTTCAGTACTTGTATCAGCTGTTGCTCTTCATCAGACCTTTGGTCAGCAGTTGTTCTTCATCAATTGTTTCCTCAGCAGTTCTTTATATCAGCAGTTGTTGAGCAGTTGTTTGGATAGAACAGTAGTTAAGGTCAGCAGTCTTTTGGGAGAAGCAAGTTGTAACTACTGTTTATTTAGGGATCAAATAGATAGCATATTTTGGCTTTCCAATCATCTGTTCTTCTCCAGGTCAGCAGACCCAACACATGAGTTTTAAAATTTAAACCATATACTAACCTACTAAAGTTTATACTATAAATACATAGTAATGCACACCTATTTCACTTGCTAAAATACTTAGGCATAGATCTAAATCTGAATCAAATGTTGAAGTTTCTAAGGTTGGTTCTTTGTTAGTTTATGGTTTTCATTTATCCCATTTTACTAATTATACCTTTTTATACATATCTTAGTCATTTAAATGTTAGCTTCTTGGTTTTGCAGATTCATTTGGATGAAAACATACAAAAATGAACAAACCAATAGCCATACAAGCGTCTAAGGTTCTATTTATTAATGTTTACCTTTTAATATTAACACGGTTTTTTATTTTATGTGGTATATTATATGTGTTTTATTGCAGGATAATGGTGATGATAGTGTTGAGATTATTTGCTATGGTGCGATGTTTAGTCCTTACAAATCTGATCTTCAATGTGAATTTAGTGAAGAGGTTATATCAATATTTATTCCATCTTCTATTAACTTGTGTATTATATATTTTTAATTTTTTAAGAATCAGATGCATGAAATTAACAGGAAGAGATCCATGAGGCTCTCTAAATGGAAATGGAGTCAAGTTATTGATCTAGACAATTCTGATGAAAATAACAAAAAAAAAAAGACGTATTTGATGATACTGTAGATTCAAGCACTAAACTGAAAACCCCATTTAAGATACTCCGGGTGTCAATTTAGAAGCACAACAAATTTCATGCGGTTTAATATTACATGTTTCTTTAAAAGTTGTATTATTTTTAGTATCGTATTTTATTTTGTTCATTCCAGTAACTTTTTATTTAATTTAGTCAGTTATGATATGATTTTTCTTCATTTTAATTATCCTGTTGACTTTGCAAATCAACAACAAGAAAAAAAAAATACATGTGTCCACTGAAAATGTTATAACGATGGATTGGAAGCAAGAATTTGTTCTATATTTTGATTGTTGATATAAACTCATTCATCCTCCAAAAGATGAAATAACCAAACATGAAGATATACAAGAAATTCCAAGGATTGCTCTTGATGACGAATGGTGGACAGACAATATAGAAAAGATCATGCAGATTTAGAAGACGTATGACTAAATTGATCTCATGATTCAAGTAGGTCATGCTTGAGCTTTTAGTTTTGAACTTTTATGTTTATTAATATTTAGTTTTCCTTTCATAAGTTACTTTATTTTATCAAATGTTTTTTTGAAATACTTTACAATTTAAATGTTAAATATTTTTAGTTACTAAATATGTGTAACGCTTATGACGTATATCCACCGTAATGATGATACAACAAATATTATACGAATATAAGTACTGCAATGCAAAGTGTCACTCCCGCCGCATTGCGCGGGTTTCCTACTAGTCAATTATACATATATATATATATATACTAATTATGTATAGTCAAACATCGTACAGCCCAATCACAACGCGTGGGTTCCTGCTAGTATATAATCAGAGGTTATTTACATACTTATTTGAATGTTAAGATGATTTATGAAGGAAATTAAAAGGTAATTGGGTGGTTGTGCAATGATTGGGTTTAAATTTGAATCGTCGTCTACTTTACCTCCAAATGTCATACATATCAGTTCAAAATTTGGATATGATAGAATATGGTCATTTTCCCTCATTTAATTATAATAATAATTTATTATTCGCATTATTGATGCATTAAATATCTCAAAAATAATTCAATCACGATACCCGAACAATTTTAAATAAACATTTACGTAAACAAAATAAAATTTACCTTATTATTTTTTTTCTTTAACTGCAACGTGAGTGTTCTTTTTCTTGAAATTCATTGATGGTCATATTCTTATCAACGAAATTCATAATTGGACCAAGAAGTCTTAAGTCTAAAAACGAAGGTTCACTTGGATATTTACATGGTAGTTCCAAATAACGGGTCTGCTATCTCGCTATTTATGTATGCCGATGATGCTATCTCTTAATAAGAATCCTGATGGTTGTAAAATCCAAACGATGTAATTGTGTAAATAGGAATGATGGGTGTAAAATCCAAAAACTATAATAGATATATAACTATTTAGACAAGTTGTTACAATCGCCAACGATGGCTAATTGAGTTGGTAACAACAATAATGCGAGTCCTGAGGTCAGGGAGAGGTATCGAGTTCGAGTCACACTTGTGGCATGAAGAATGAGGGGACTTCCTGGGACAATGGGAGTTCGATAAATGGTCTCTATGCCCCTCAGTGGAGAGGAGGCTCGTATTTTTGGGAATCATAGAAGCCCTCACCGATTCCTACTTGAAAGCGCCGTTGATGTATGTAAACCATAACAGACTGGGTCTTGTGGGTTCGCGTGATTGCATCCCATAAATGTGATTTGAGTTAATATCCAATCAAGTGCAAATTGATTAGGTGGTATACAAGAGTAAAAGTTTTTGTTAAAAACAAATTATAGGGTTTATTTAGATGAAATCTGAATTATGAAGTACACATTTAACTATGAAGTAAAGTTATACGAACATTAGGAGTTCATCCATCAAATTTGAATTTCTATATTTTATAAAAGGTAAGAAATGGTTGTAAAAAGTGAAAAAAGACATTCATTTATTAATGTAAAAAAAGAATTAAAATTGTATTTACAAAAATAATTAAAAGGTCTAGTTAGGTTTAATGAAAAAGTATTGATTGTATTATTAAAGATGGAAACAAAATGAATGAAATTCGTGTACCATCGTCCTTTTACAAAAATAATTAACCGGGTCTGACCCGGGTTCTTTTTTGACCCGGCAAGAATCATGTGACCGTCCTTTTACTCTCCTGGCCTGACCCTGACCATCGTATGATTCGTATCTTGTTTCCTTTTTTCCCGCCAAAAACATAACCTTGAATGAATCCATCTTCACCCAACAGCTAGGCCCAGCCCAATAAACCCGTAAGGATTTGGTGTTGTGGAGGCCCATTCACTTCATATTTTGACCAAATGTAGTCATGGCCCAATTGTACGATCCAACCCACAGCAGCAGGCCCACATATAAGTAACATTGATTAATCAATTGCCATGTAAAAATATGAGATGCGTGTATAGAGGTGAGCAAAAAAACCGGTTCGGGAACCGAAACCGGTAAAACCGACCCGAACCGAAACCGTTTCACGTGAAACCGGTACTAAAAAAAAATCTCAAACCGAACCAAACCGAAAACCGGCCTAAAACCGACGAAAAAACCAGTCAAAAGAAACCGAAACCGAACCAAAACCGGCATACAAACTGGAACCGAACCAAAAACGGTATCGCTAAAAACCGGCCGAACCGGTAAAAAAACCGAAACCGGTAAAAAACCGAAACCGGTTTAAGAAAAATACATTTTTTTTGGCCATAAACACAAATAAACTTTGTTTTTTTTTTGTATTAATATTCAAATTCCTTCTTTAAAAACCCTAAAAGTTATTAAAAGTTAAATTTTACGTAATTTATACGATTTTAAAAAGTGCGTGAAAAAACCGATTAAGAACCGAAACCGAAACTGAAACCGAACTGAAACCGAACTGAAACCGGTCTTACGAATCGACAAAACCGGTCCAAAACCGAACCGGTTTGGAACCGAAACCGGTTCGGCCAGGAACCGGTACTGTAGCGAACCGGTTTGGAACCGAAACCGGTTCGGCAAAAAAAACTGATTTGCTCACCTCTATGCGTGTACGATCCAACCCACAGTACTGCAACAGTTTGAAAGGTTTAATTACCTGATAAGCGACCCCCCCCCCCATTTGCGCTCAGACGTTCTGATTATATAGTATCTGTGTAATGTTTTTTTTTTTTGTATATACCGTTTCGACTCTCCCTTTAAAAAAATTAGTTATATACTTCCAGTGGCGGATGCACTTGTTGTGGAGGGTGGGCAGGTGCCCACCGTCCAACCCACATAATCTACTGTTTACAGGGAAGCAATTTGAATTAGAGCAACAACCATAAGCATTACAAAGGCCTGGTCATTCGTTTAGCTGAAAATTCTGGTTCCGACTTCGGTGTCCTCTGTTATGGAGATGCGAATGTTTTGTCAATGGTTATCCATGGATAAATTAAAGAATCACGTCTTAATTCAGAAAGCTGGAGCAATTATATATTGGCTTAGAGTTTGATTAGTTTGCTGCCATTGGGTGTTGCTCCTCTTGTGTTATTTCCTTGGCCTTTTGGTGTTTGTGTTTCCTCTGCTTAGCTACTTTCTAAGAGAGGTTGGTTGGTGGTGGTGATAAAGTTAAAAAAATCAAATATATTAAGACTATTGGGAGTGGGGGCGGGAGAGGGGCGGGAGGGGGGGGGGGGAACACCGCCGCCATAGGGGCGGGAGAAGTGGCGTGGGGCTGGGGGCGGGGTCTGGATCACCGGCGTGGGGGAGATGGAAGTGCCACGTGTCATGTGTTTATTGGCCCATGCAATATGAACGTTAACATTTAAAAAAAAAAAAAAAAATTTAATTCCAACGGCTACTAATAAAGCAACGGTCAAAATAAAAAAAAATTTATAAATTACCCCCATTTCACTACAAAACACCCACTTTAACCAATTTTTATACACCTTTCAACCAAATTTTATACAATTTTCATCCAAATTTTATACACTTCCTCAACCAAAAATGAACCCTTACAACCGAGGCTTCGACCCGAACAACCCATACGCGTTTGTCCCAAACCCGAATACACCACCGGTTCGCCCGATCCCAAACCGTCCACCCATTCCTTCACCTTGTCCCGACTACGCGGGTTATGCGGGTTTCATTAGTGGGCAAATTTATCCGAATTTCCCATTCAATGATTCTCTCGTTCCTTCACAACTTCCTTCACAACTTCCTTCACAACTTCCTTTAACCAAACCGTACCCGAAACACAACCCCAAAATGCCTACAGCGCTGACTTGCAAGATTTAAATGCCACCATGATCCAGTTCAATACGATTCAAGAAAAAATGCTCGAGGAGAAAAAAAATATTCGCGAGGCGTTTGAAAAAAAAATTGACTATGAAAGAGCGCAAATTGTCTATCAAAGAGCAGCGCGAAAAACGCGAGGATTTGAGATTTCTCGCCATGAACACCGACCATATGCAAGGGCCGGAGTTAGAGATGACGCTTCAAATGAAGCGTGATATTATTGAAAAATATAATCTGAACTAATTTGTTAGTCTTTAATTTTTTTCGTTTTTATTGTATTTTTTTTAATTTTCTAGGTTTTTTTTTGTATTTTTCTAGGTTTTTATTAATTAAAAGTATTTATTATTATTATTATTGTTTTATATAAAAAGTTACAAAAAAAAAGAAAAACAAAATGCCACATGGCACTTCCCCCCACCTCTTCCCCCCCTTCCACTTCCCACAATTATTTTCCCCCCCAAAAGGGCCCCACAAGTGCCACATGGCGCTTCCCCCCACCTCTTCCCCCCACCACTCCTTATAGTCTAAATAGCTGAAATAATAATAGGAGAGTTTACAAAATTTTTTTGATTATTAGACGCTCAAATTAGGCAATAAAGGTATTTTTTATATAATATAAAGTAAATAAGTATAATTTTTTAATATTTTTTTTAAGTGGATAAGTATGGATTGGTACTCGATCCTTTTTTGACCCGCCTACTTGTAACATAATTGATTTGTGCCCCCCGTCAAAAAAATTTCTGAATCCGCCACTGTATACTTCCGACCCCGATCTGGATTTTCAAGCTTTGCGACTGTACATAACAAAAGTGAGTAAAGCAAAGTATACATCAAGATGCTCATATAAAGGCAAGGATGGTCAAAGTCAATATTTTTTTAGTTTTCATATAATCAACCAATTTGGTTGTTTGGCACTTTGGCTTGTGTATTACACTATGTCTGCTTATCTAAATCTGAATAGTATGCTCATTTACAATTATAGGTTGATGCACGGTCGGGATCATTTATCAATCTTTCCGCCACTGATCGGTTATATTATGTTTGACATCTAAACTTCAAGAGAAAATAAGAAAATAATAAGATCCTTTTAAAATGTGGTGACTTAAAATTTAGAAGTTTTGGGGTATGATTGGCAAAATTAGCTGGAGGCTGGTAGCTGGAAGCTGTAAGCTGGTAGCTGGAAGCTGGTAGCTGGAAGCTGCAAGCTTTTTAAATATATTTTGGTGTTTGGCAGAGTAGCTGAAGCTTTTAATAAAATGTATACAATGACCAAAATTGACATAATTAAAAACTTGTAAAGAAGGTTTTTATTTTATTTTTAAAATAAAATGGGTATTTGTGTCATTTACTAATTAAAAGCTTGTAGCTAGTAGAGATTTTTCTTAAAAGCTAGTACTATCAGCTTTTCACTATAGAGCTTTTTCTTTAACCTAAAAGCTTCCAGCTCCTTCAACCAAACAAAGCTTTTTATTGAGTAGGAGTTTTTTCTTAAAATCTTGAAGCTTAAAGCTCCTAAAAGCTTTTTATTGAGTAGGAGCTTTTTCTTAGGAGCTTTTTCTTAAAATCTTGATGTCCTCTATCATATTAGATAGAAATTGTGATGATCTCTACAAAAAAATTATAGAAAAGTTTTAGTAATATTTACCTTTTTAGAGAGCAGTTCATATAATAAAACTTAACGAAAACGTAACGCATGATGAAGCTAAGAAGCTCACATGGTGTCGAAGCGTGGGGCAACCGGGTGAGCTTCTCCACCGGCGTGGGCTTATCTACTCGATGATGTGGCGACGGATGATTGGTTGTTGTTTTTCACCGTTGTTAAATGTCTCTTTTTTGAAAAAAAAAATATTTAGAAACATGTATAAATCAAACCTCATTCAACCGTTTTTCACAAATCTCTTTTTCCCAACATCAAAGTTTATATAAAACTTTTACTTTTCCAAGCAAAAATGAATCCCCGCAACCGTAACTTTGACCCAAACAACCCATTTGGCTGAGGCAATCCCCAAATCCTAGTCCGCCACAAAAATGTAACCTACAACTTCCAGGTAATGCATCCGACCTAGCAGTGTACGCGCATCTTCTAAGCAGCGGTATGTATTATGCGTCGCCTCAATTCGACTATCAAACATCCCAATTAGTATAAGCACGTCTCAATTTCCACTTCAAAACATCACACAAAACCACCTGTTTCTACACCTGAGTTCTTGTCGGAAACCCAACCACAAGATATTGGTGAACCGTCGAGTAAAGAATTAAAAAAAAAAAAAAGAAGCCAGAGGAAGAAAACCGATGAGGTGAAGAAAGGAATTGAACGCATCGGGTTAAAATGGACATCGGAGGAAGAAGTAGCTTCAACGAAAGCTTGGATACACGTATCCAAGAACCCGGAGATCGGTACCCTTTTTCTATTTTTAAAACTAAAAAAATATGTATTGTTTTTTAAGTGTTTTATATATTTTTCTAATTAGTTGTTTTGTTTTAAGAAAATGGTTCTAATCATGTAAGGACAAAGATGATTGACAAAGCCACTTTTGATACCTTAGTCTTAATCAGATTCTGCAATATTTTGCTAGGTATAGGAAACTACTGAAGAAGAAGATTACAAGTACTGAAGAAGCTAAAGACAAGTGCTGAAGAGTAATGTTCAGAAGTTCTGAAAACAAACCAAACAACTTCTCTAAAGAACTACTGAAGACCAAACTTCTGAAGAATACTCATCAGAAGTTTGTCACTCATCAGCAATTCTGTTGGAAGCTTCCCACCGCCTTATACTTCAGTAATTTAGTATTATATATTACTTTTGTTAAAGTCTTTATACAAGTACCAATGCTACAGCCTGTTGTAGTATTAGTATTATTATATTGCTTCAATACTTCTCACGTACGTATCCAAAAAGTCTATAAATAGATGGGTTCATTCCACTATTTTAGACAGTCCTTGTGTAGTTAATATTTCCAATATATTGAGAATCATTTGAAGCATTTACTGTTATATTCATTAATTGTTTTGATTCTCATTTACTGCTTTAAGTTCATAGATCAAGGGGAGTAATTGTAACATCGCAAAATTTTCCCCAAAATTTTAATACATAAAAAGCCCTTATATATATATATATATATATATATATATATATATATATATATATATATTATTACACCTTTATCATTAATATTATACAAATGTGCCTAAGTCTTTATTTATCCTAACTCACAACTTATATACATACATAAATGTATATAAATAATAATAATAATAATATGATTCTAAATTCTTTTTTTTTTCACATACAAGATTTTTTTTTTAAATAAAGCCTTGAGTCAAATAGTCAAAGTCCTAGTCAAAGTCTTAGTCAAACAGTCAAAGTCTTAGTCAAATAGTCAATTCATCATAAAACCTTACTTTATGGTGTTGACCAATTTTAATGGCTAATTGAATCCAAAACTAGTATAAAAACCCACCTATGACCCATTATAATTTGCACCTCTAAATCGATTGTTTCAATCCGATTAAACTTTCCCTCATACCTTTCTTCTATAGTCTATTACTTCTACAATTGAAGCTTTGATTATAAGCTCTTGTAATTGGCAACTTTGGGGCTACATATATTCTATTTCTCGAGACTTAATACTTTGCTAAGGTGAGTTTACGTAACCATGTTATTGCAATTCTTTATACTTGCAACATTATACTTAAGCAATTCTACATACATGTCTAGTTGTAAACTTTAATGCCTCATGATTTAGACTACAACAACAGTTTCAACGAGTTTCAACATTACATAATCATTAGCTATGGCCAAGCCGGCGATACTCAATAATAGATCTATTGGATTGACAATCCCACCCGGATACGTGTACCTCCTACATAGGTAGCGTGGGTGATTGTTATCGTTCCAACATATTAAGGTGAACCGTGGATGACGGGATGAACCTAAACTAGTCGGAGGTTTGATTATGTCGATTCAACATATCATGTTTATTCATGTAGACTTAAACTTACGATAGACATATGAATTGCTAAACTCTTATTCTTAAACTAAATTGCTTGACATGGCTTATGTATTCTCACCAACTTCTAGTTGACCCCCCCCCCCATTTTTACAACTCAACAGGAAATAATGATGCTTGAAGTCTAGAGCTAGCATGAGAAGATATTTGAAGTTTTATGCTTTGTTTGATTTTTGGATGTACTAGATTTCATTCAAGACATTTATTGTAATTCAATATTGTATTAAAGGATTATGTAAACATAAGTATTACCATGAGCTACTGAACAATCATTCATACGTGACACCTCGATGTTTCCGCCATCGGTTGGGGTGTTACAGATTGGTATCAGAGCCATGGTTATAGGGAATTAGGTTATTAGAAAAATAATCTTGTCTATAACCATAGGATTATAATCAGTACTTGCTCCTTTTACTTGCAACCTTACTTGTTTCTATTCTCTATCCTACTTCTTATCCTTACTTTAGTCCCTACAAGAAGAGTGCTCTCCATCACAAGATCTACTCTTAGACTAATAGGACAAATCCTCAGGTTTAGCCTGAACCACCTTGAAGATCTCGTCGAAGTTCTAGATTTTAATAACGAACACGTGCAATCTGGAAGGGTGAACGCCTGTATTCTGAGTTTTCTGTCTAGGACTGGCATTGCGCATAAATCCCAATCAGACGAGGGACCCGGATGCCTACCTGGGAATTCTCGGGATGAGTGTTCACTTATAGGCTAAAGCATGTCTTCACTATGTTATTAGAATCTAGAAGTTTTGATAAGTCAACGTTTTCGTTTATTCGTTTTAATTAATGACTAAATGATTACACTCACTTTCCTTAAACTAAGCTCTAAAATCTCAAAATTTTACAGCTTAAATCAATCTCATTTCATAACCATCTATGGATTTCACAATCACACTTCACCTTACCATCTTAGCCACTTTTTAAATATTCAACACCCTACCCAAATCATATTATTTCATTTCTCCACATGTTACTTTTTTTTTAAAAAAAAAAAAACTATAACCTCATACCTTAGCACAAACTAACGATTTCTAAATCTTGTTGTATTTTCATTACTTAGTAACTTTACAAAGTACATATTTTTTTTGTCAAAAGATGTCCTCGAACTTAAATTCAATTGTTTATTTATTGACGTAACAAACAATTTTCTATATAATGCTTTAAACTATTAAAAATCACTTAATAGAACCTTGATCTTCAAAACCTAATGTCATGTTTGAAATCTCTAACTAACGGGAATATTTTAATCAAAGCCCACTTAGCTTATACTATTTAACAACTTTTGCTTTATGTATAAAACCAATTTTGAAAATAAGATTTTTTTTTATTCATAGGAATAATATCTAGTCTCTAAATTCTCCATCGACACTCACTCATTTTCAACCTGTTCAAATTTTTACAATATTTGGCATATACCACAATCATGTTTTCTTATACACTTGATTACAACCTTTGATCCAAACCCCAAAATTTACACTGCTACATAATCTCCTTACTATAAAATAAACTCTTTATCGACTATCTTCACATTCACTATCTCTCACAACCTTGATTCTGCTTCAAGATTTTTCATCATCCTCTCAAGAACTAAATTCATATCCTTCACCTTCTCACACATGAGCTAGTTACCCATGATAACCAAACTATTGAAACTTGATTGTGTGTTGCATCAAACTTAATCCTTAGTTATACATGAGGATTCGACTATCTACCATATTTGAACATTTGAAACTAGAATTCATGGAATATAAACTATTTGCTATAGACACACCTAGAGTCATTAACCTTGTCTAGGGCAACTCTATTACAACTCGTATGATATACTTGATACTTGATTGCTTACATGTACATATTATCATTTGCAATTCATGTGTGTAATAATTGGTGCACTTAATCAAACAACTGATAGAGGATGAAGTACTTGCTCAACAGTTAGTAGAGTACCAAATAACCTACTCAACGATTGGTAGAGGTCATCATGCCTGCTCAACAGTCGGTAGAGGCCCTACAACCTGCTCAACGACTAGTAGAGGCTATCACACCTGCTCAACAATCGGTAGAGGTTCTTATTCACTGACTGGTAGAAGAATTTTTCCTTCTCAACAGTTGGACTCATTTTTGGATACATGGTTAATCATATTATTTTACATGTGTGTCTAGAGTTATAGAAGGACACAAAACCCTAATGTAAGGTAAATTGGTGATTGCGGTCCGGAACGTAATCATGAATTTACAGGTACGTTAAGGTAGTGTGAAATTCTATCAAGGTTTTCGGTAGTTGACCAATTATAAACCTTAGTTATCTGGTAGTTCATTTAGTCTTTCAATAGTCCATCAACTCATTCCTTTTAGGACTCCTAAAACTTAAGATTCTTATTCTCCTTGCTATTTCAGATGAACCTAATCCAACCCTTAAAACTCACACATATCAAAACTCTTACCCAAATTATTCGAAAAAGTTTATTCTGTTACCTATAAATTTATGTCATGCCTTAACTCGAAACTTCCCAAACCACCCTTGTCCTAATTTCTACCCAATCACCTTCAACCCTGTGTTTTCAATAAACTTCGGGACGAAGTTTCCAAAAGTAGGGGAGACTGTAACATCGCAAAATTTTCCCCAAAATTTTAATACATAAAAAGCCCTTATATATATATATATTATTACACCTTTATCATTAATATTATACAAATGTGCCTAAGTCTTTATTTATCCTAACTCACAACTTATATACATACATAAATGTATATAAATAATAATAATAATATGATTCTGAATTCTTTTTTTTTTTCACATACAAGATTTTTTTTAAATAAAGCCTTGAGTCAAATAGTCAAAGTCCTAGTCAAAGTCTTAGTCAAACAGTCAAAGTCTTAGTCAAATAGTCAATTCATCATAAAACCTTACTTTATGGTGTTGACCAATTTTAATGGCTAATTGAATCCAAAACTAGTATAAAAACCCACCTATGACCCATTATACTTTGCACCTCTAAATCGATTGTTTCAATCCGATTAAACTTTCCCTCATACCTTTCTTCTATAGTCTATTACTTCTACAATTGAAGCTTTGATTATAAGCTCTTGTAATTGGCAACTTTGGGGCTACACATATTCTATTTCTCGAGACTTAATACTTTGCTAAGGTGAGTTTACGTAACCATGTTATTGCAATTCTTTATACTTGCAACATTATACTTAAGAAATTCTACATACATGTCTAGTTGTAAACTTTAATGCCTCATGATTTAGACTACAACAACAGTTTCAACGAGTTTCAACATTACATAATCATTAGCTATGGCCAAGCCGGCGATACTCAATAATAGATCTATTGGATTGACAATCCCACCCGGATACGTGTACCTCCTACATAGGTAGCGTGGGTGATTGTTATCGTTCCAACATATTAAGGTGAACCGTGGATGACGGGATGAACCTAAACTAGTCGGAGGTTTGATTATGTCGATTCAACATATCATGTTTATTCATGTAGGCATAAACTTACGATAGACATATGAATTGCTAAACTTTTATTCTTAAACTAAATTGCTTGACATGACTTATGTATTCTCACCAACTTCTAGTTGACCCCCCCCCCCCCATTTTTACAACTCAACAGGAAATAATGATGCTTGAAGTCTAGAGCTAGCATGAGAAGATATTTGAAGTTTTATGCTTTGTTTGAGTTTTGGATGTACTAGATTTCATTCAAGACATTTAATGTAATTCAATATTGTATTAAAGGATTATGTAAACATAAGTATTACCATGAGCTACTGAACAATCATTCATACGTGACACCTCGATGTTTCCGCCATCGGTTGGGGTGTTACAGTAATAACTCCTGTTAAAAGTGAAACCTTAACTTGAACACTTATATTTATTCCGCTGTGCAATTTACTTTGATAGATCTTACACAAGTGTTCATAATAAGAAATGCTAAACAGAAACTGATCCAACAATTGGTATCAGAGCACTGGTTCATCTGATCAAATATCAATATAACAAATTGAGAATCAGACACAGGCTCTTATTAATATTCAATAAAGGATACTAGTTCACTTTTTTAAACATCCTATTACTTTAAGAAACCATTGATCGATCAAATTTCTTGAAAATGGACCCTTATAATACTGGATCTGCCAATAAACCTCATATGCTAGTCAGAAATGAATACAATATCTGGCAAAAGAGGTTGGCACACACTTTATCTCAAACAAATACTGGATGTTGGAGATCTGTCATGTTTGGACCTCATAAACCAGTAATAATTGTAGAAAGACAAAAAGAACCAAAAGACTACACTGATGAAGATTTCCTAAAACTTGAGCTTGATGCTAAAGCATTCTTTATGTTGGCAATGGCTCTCCCCAATGAAATATATGTTGGGCTTTTACATTGTGAAAGTGCCAAAGAGCTATGGGATTGCTTAAAAGAACAGTTTGGAGGAACTGATGAGGTGATTGCCAACACTAGAGAAGTTCTTGCTCAACAATATGAAACCTTTACTCATGTTAATGGGAGACTTTAACACAACAATTTGAAAGATTCTCCTCATTAATTTCTGAGTTAAAGTTAAATGGTCAGACCTATACAAACTCATCTATGGTTCATAGATTTTTAAGGTCTTTACCAGAAAAATGAAAAACTTACTCTATAGTTCTCAGGCCAGGACCAGATTTTGACTCCCTTTCACTTACAAAACTACATGGGAGATTGCTAACTTTTGAGAGATAAATCAATCAAAACGATAAAAGCATGATATATATGCGAAAAGGAGGATAAATACACATGTAAAACATGTGTAAATGATGGCACATCAGATGTCTGCCTGAGCTTAACTCTAAATCCTCTAAAAGTGTAATCCTTGTACCGTTAAGTTTCTACAAGATAACATTTAAGATTCCAAATATTGCTTGAGTCATCTAACCATTTAGGGTATGTTTGGCAAAACTAGCTAGTGGCTGGTATGTGGAAGTTGGTAGCTATAGCTTTTTAAATATATTTTGGTGTTTGTAGAGTAGCTGAACTTTTAATAAAATGTATAAAATGACCAAATGGGCATTAACTAAAAGCTTGTATGCATGTTTTTTTTATTATATAATAGGTATTTGTGTCATTTACTCATTAAAAGCTTGTAGCTAGTAGGAGTTTTTTCTTAAATGCTAGTACTAGTAGCTTTTCAATATAGAGTTTTTTCTCCTAACCTAAAAGCTTCAAGCTCCTTAAATCAAACAAGGTTTTTTATTGAGTATAACCATTTTCTTAAATGCTTGAAGCTTATAAAAGCTCTTAAAAGCTCCTTGCCAAATATACCCTTAATCCTCTAATCTGCAAGCTTGAAATATAATCTTACGCTTCAAATACATTCAAAAGCGGTACCTGAATGTGCCACGTGGCATGTTGAGGTGAGAGGTTTGATAGAATATTTATTTAAAAATAAATAAAAGAAGATATGCATATCTTCTAATTGAAAATAAATTTGATTGAATTATTTGTTACTATATTCTATTAAAAATTTAAATATTATTTTCGATATATACTATACTAGATTATACCCCGGGAGCGTCCCGAGTTGAGAAATTTAATATGATACATCAATTTTACATATGAAATAGACTGATGTATAACTCTAATATTAATGTCTAACCTAAAACAAATTAACAATGTATAACTTCAATGCTAACACCTAACCTAAAAGAATGTAGAACTTTAATGTAACTCTAATCTTAACACCTATCTTAAAGACTAAACAAATGTACAACTCTAACATACTAATATTGATACCTAACTTAAAACAACGTATAACTCTATTAACCTATTCGGCTCTGGTTGAAAAAAAAAATTCATATTTACTAGATTTAAACATAATTAGTGACTTGTCTATACATGATTAATGATTTACCTGAACACTTTGTGTTGTTTTTTCCTGTATGAACAAAACTCCACAAAAAAATTTCTCCGTTTTTATATAGCACTATGGTACTCGTTGGAAAGATAAAAAAACGCTCGTTAATTTGGTGTAATTTTTTTCTTTAAAAAATCTCGTATATTAAATATATTAACGTTTAAAAATTATAGGAGAAAACATGAGGGTGAAAAATCCAATTTTGTTTTTAAATTATTTTTTTCCTAAAATATCTCAATGCCACATGGGATGACACATAGCACACTCAAGGAAAAGAATGCCTATTTGAGTGCCATGTCATTAAAATGGCTTTGGTTTATTATATGTATAGATATAGATATAAATATTGTTTTCGAATTATGTATAAGGATTAACATAAAAAATTTAAATATTTAATTGTTTATAGTAAGTTTAATAAAATATTTATTTAAAAATAAATAAAAGAAGATTTGCATATCTTCTAATTTAAAATAGAAGATTTGATTTACAAATTAATTTAATATAGAATTATTGAGTAGCCATTATAAATATATGATTACATTAACATCAAACCATTCATTCTTAACAAGTTTCAAAATTCTCCTTCTGTTCATCAAGAAGTAAGTGTTAAAATTTTTTAAAAGACTTTGAAGTTTTTTCTTCTTCGTTGATTATTGAAAGTGATTTATGTTTATATTAATAAAACACTTATTAATCTAAATTCATGTATTCAAAAAAAATTCGTATATGCTTTTCTTTACAAAGTCACTGTATTGAAATAAGTGTTTTTATTTTCAATGTGATCATGAATTCTACATCTATATAAGTCAAAGTCAAATTGTAACTGAAGGGGTAGGGACCCAAATTCACATGGGCCTCTACCCGGACCTTGGGCCCAAAAATCAGAATAGGGCCAGTAAGCCCAAAAGAGGCCGAGAGAGCAACCAAAAGCGGGTCCATCACAGCGGAGTATGCCCGTCATCAAGGCGGGCATGCTACCAGTAATGACTTCACCCCAAAGGATGAAGTTGCACAGGTGACACGTGGCGACACCAGACACAGTCGTACAATATGGTACGAGCCAACCAAGATACAACGACGTGTGGCAAGGAGCATGCTGCACGATCAACAAGCAGGAGGATTACACGTGTCCCGGATAAACCCGCAAGAGACAAAAAGTACAATCCCTGCACGCGACAGCCAATGAAAGGGCAGGGGACCACCTCAGCGAGGATCTCCACTAACGAAGGGCTGCAGAGGGGACAACCGTACACCCAGCAGCCAATCATATTCGACCAGACCTGTGACAAACCACACGATGCCACGTCGAAGGAAACGGTACGAACACTCTCTATGATTCACTACCTGTCTAATATATTATCGTATTGGGCCTAATCCTGGGCCGATGTGGAGGCAAACCCTTAACTGGGTCCAGGCCCATTGGGTAAGTTAAGGGTAGATGTCAAGGCCCGTGTGGAACCTATTTAAGGAGCACTTCGTCTCCTTAGATAGGCCATTCAGAAACCCCTGATGAACACACTAGTGCCGACCACGTTTTTGTGTCTGCTAAGTAGATTCCTTCGGGATTCGAGGCGGTCGCCCCACATCGGTATATTGGGTGTTTCAGGTCACCCATCACCAGGAGGTCATTCATTCTAGCGAAGGATCAGACTTGTGGAAGCAGGTCTAACCCATTCTTCCTAAGGTTAGGCTTTTGTTTCTTCAGTAACATATTTTAAATTACGTGAAGATGATTATATGTTGAAGGTTATCCTTTTAATACTGTATTATGTTTAATATGGTTTATGTTTTTTTTTTAACTTTTTAAATAAACGTTTTTTTTAACTAAGATTGATTATGTTTAAGTTATTTACTCTTTTCGTGATTTGAGTTTTCTTCTTTTATCATTTTTTTATTAAGTCATATTAAAATTTTCAACCTCAAGACATTCCTGAGGTAATCAACTAGTGTTTAAAATAGGAAAAGTGGATGTTCATGAAACTCACCTTGTGGGGTTTATGGTTGCATAGTATGCCGTGGTCTTGAGCCCACCTATGGTTCATGTGCAAAGTCATATTGTAGTTATAAATATTAGTAGGTGTATCCGACGATAGCGGTTATACGTGTGGACAAGCTTAGGACCCTTAGTTTTTATTTGTTGGACTTATTCTACTTAGAATTTTTGTTCAACTCATCTAACTATATAATGTATAGTTGTTAATCCGAAGTTTTACATGTTTAGCTTATTGTACTATTTGTGTTTATTATCCGAGTTACATGTAGGAATTAGATCACTAATGTTTAAGTTATAATGCTTATGTAATCTTACAAAGTCCAAATGCCAAGTTAATAGCATGTAAATATATGTGGTTATCTATGATCCCAATAATTCTGATTGTTCTAATATCGAGTCGCCCATTATGTTCTAAGAGTCACACATCTAATCATAATGTCATTTCCATTATGTTCTAAGAGTCCCACGTCCAATCATAATGTCGTTTCTTCTATATTTCAAAGAAGTTATAAACAATAATTATATTTGTACATATGTTGTGCCTATTGTTCAAAGTCCGAGTCTTATGAATTGATCAACTTACCCCTTATGCCTCATGTACAAGTTCCATAACATTATCCTTATATTCTCATAATCCACCTATCATCCTCTCCAATGTATTTATACATATAGTTGAGTAGCATATTAACCGTTGGTTTACTTTAGTAGTTTACTAGATATTTGCCCGCGTTGACACGCAGTTCAACAACGTACGATTATTTGGAGTAGTATAACGTATAAGAAAAATAAAGTAGAAAAATTTTATTAAAATTTAAAAGCAACGAATACACATTTATTCAAATATCGCTGAAAATTTCCTTATAAACCACATTTTTTGTTTTAGTCATCACTTTCCCACCAGCATCAAGTATAAGTAACTTCACGTCTGCCCTGCTTTTAACTCTTGACAATGTGACATAAAGCTGGCCATGTGAGAATACAGGGTTTCTTAAATACAATCCAACCTGAATAAGGCGACTTAAATGGTATGTGTTAAAAATAGACTTATGGCATATTCAACAATAATAAAGTAATAAAAATAAAAATAAGAAACTAACTACCACCTAAATTTCACAATTTAATTTGACACGTCTGAGAAGATGAGCATTACCCATATCGACCCGCTAAAAAAGTTTCGAGCACATTTTATTCTATTTGACACATTTGAAAAGGCAAACATTACCCAAATCGACCCGTTAAGAAAAGGGAAGATTGCCCCAATTCACCTATGGCCTATGTATAAGTAAAAGGAACATCAATCTAATCAAAACACCATAAACACACTGTTGGCGACTTTTACCCTATTTGACCCATTGGAAAAGTTGAACATTACCCAAATCGACCAATTTATAAGTAAACAAACATGAACCTACACCACTAAAACAACATTTTAACCGACTATTACCTTATTTGACCCGTTTATAGGAAGGAACATTATCTAAAGTGACCCATGTATAAGTAAAAGGAGCATTACTCAATAATTTTAACCGACTATTACCTTATAGATGCTATTTATACGCTAAAAATAGTAATGTGACAAATCAAATAATTCAGCATTTATTTTGTGTTTAAATGTCTTTAATTTTAAAAACTGGATTTTTTTTTAAATTTTGATTTTGAATGTTTAAAAATAAATTTATAAATGTATTTATATATGATTAATAATTTTATGTTTAAAGGTTATTAATTAAATGGTAATCATAATTATTAACATTAGATGTTTCCAATATTGTGTAACTCATGATAAATGTCAATTATACGCTAAAAATAGTAACGTGACAAATCAAAGAATTAAGCATTTATTTTGTGTTTAAATGACTTTAATTTTAAAAACCGTAATTTTTTAAAAATTTTGATTTTGAATGTTTGAAAATAAAGTAATTCAATTGAAAATAGACGTATTAAGTGTGATGAAAAAAAATTCAAATTTAACTTTGTTTATAAATGTATTTATATTTATATATGATTAATAATTTTGTGTTTAAATGTTATTAATGAAATGGTAATCATAATTATTAACATTAGATGTTTCCAATATTGTGTAAATCATGATAAATGCTAATTATACGCTAAAAATAGTAATGTGACAAATCAAAGAATTAAGCATTTATTTTGTGTTTAAATGTCTTTAATTTTAAAAACCGATTTTTTTTTAAATTTTGATTTTGAATGTTTAAAAGTAAATTTATAAATGTATTTATATTTGATTAATAATTTTGTGTTTAAAGGTTATTAATGATATGGTAATTATAATTATTAACATTAGATGTTTCCAATATTGTATAAATCATGATAAATATCAAAATGCAAGAATTGTTAACACTAAAGAGCAAAATCATGTACCTTCTGTTGATATTTTGGATCTCCAATCCTTTGTGCCCGTGCAACAATAAAATCCAATTGGTCTATGCAAGAATCTGCCAGAGTACTATTACCCTGAGCAAACAGCCTCCACCGTTGCTCACTGGTGCAACACAATCGCTATACACCTGCAACCGCCATAAAAAAGTATTAAAAAAACAAATCAGAATTTTAAAAATGTATTAAAATTAGTGCAATAACTTTACAAACCAATTCCACCATCAATTCCATTCAACAACTTTCCAAACCAAGATTCATAATTATAGCAATTATAGTTAATACATTTGACTATGACTATATGGAAAGTGTACAACTAATTGTGCTATTAACTTTCCTATAATACAATCAATCAATCTCTTACCAAAAAACTCGACCCTTCCTTTTAACATCCAAGACTTTTCAAACCACCATTTATAACAATTAATTCTTATAATTATCCTTCCAAACTTTAAGCCATCAACTTAGGAAACAAATAAAATGCTAATAAATGAGACCCGAATCAACAAACAGGACCCGAACCCGAATAGCTTTCCTAAGCGGATTAATCACTAAAAAATATCCAACATTCTTTTACCTTTCATCTAATATTATGATCCTCAAGAACACCTCGAAGAACATATGAACATTCAACCTCACCCGAAGACAAACATCATCGAGCCAACATAATATCATGAAGAAATATATAATACACGGGAAATTTTCGTGTTTTTGCTACTGAGAAAACATGAAGGATCATATCACAAATCTGAAAATTATTAAAATCTCATAATTTTTTAAAACAACAAACATAATACCTAATCATTGAAAACAAATAACAATACCTAAACACTGAAACTGATCATATCACAAATCTGAAAATTATTAAAATCTCATAATTTTTGAAAACAACAAATATAATACCTAATCATTGAAAACAAATAACAATACCTAAACACTGAAACTTAAAAGTCACAATATAATCTCATAGTAGAAAATAAGAAAGATGAAACCTAAAGCCCCAAATCTGAAAAATTATTAAAAACCATCAACAATACAAAAAAAAAGTTTAATATTAGAATCTGAATGAAATATTAGAATCTAAATAGGCGACGATCAGAGAAAAAAGAAAGACCGCCGATCATTCATCGCTTAAATCTGAAAATAATTACAAAAAACAACAATATATAAGAGGAATCGTATGAACAAAGTAGAAACAATGATTACCTTGAATGAGAGATAGAAGAAGATGAATGATCGGCGATGGAAACATAGAAAGAAACAGAGAAACATAAAAATCGATTAAATCTGAAAATAATTATAAGAAACAACAATATGTAACAGAAATCGTATGAAAAACAGAGAAGAAATCGTTACCTTGAATGATAGAGACGAAGAAGATGAACGATGGTGATGGAAGGTTTTGATCGGATGGAGATACACGATCGTAGAGAAGAGAGAGTTATTCTCGTGTGAGAGAGAATGAGAGAGAATGATGAGAGAGAATGAGGGTAATTGATTGAGTAGGTTAATTAGATTAGGAAACTATTAAGTGATAATTGTTACCATATGTATAGATTATTACTCTATTTTTTATTTTTTTAAAAAGAACAATTTTATAAATTATGAGAAGAGGACACATGGCACAATATGGGAAGAGAGAGGAATTGAGGTGCAATATGGGAGTGCCAAGTGTCCTCATAGAGTTTGTTTTATTAGATGTATAGATACGATATATGTACATATCCATATATTTATACAAGTCCTTTGTTAGTTTCCTATGGTTAGATTGGGTTCGAATTATTAGTCAAGCCCCACACTGAGTTGGCCTGGCTCTTAACTCGTAACCATCCACCTCCAACCATTATCAATATCTCTCCTTAACACCAATGCTGCAAAAGTAAGAAACTTGTTAAATTCAGATGGAACATCCAGGTCCACCATCATCAGAACCCTAAACCACCGCCACCGTTCTCCATCCAAAGCTTCGCCGTCATCACCATCGTCCACTAGAAAAAAACGAAAAAAAACGACTTTTTAGTGGGTTCTTGTTCATGCAGAAAAAAAAACACAACGTGTTTAGGTAATTCTTTAATCATGTATAGGCAAGTCACTAATAATGTTAAAATAGTATATATGCTTTTGAACCTACTATTACATATAAGAATCCGCTAACTACATATATATATATATATATATATTCATAGATATAGTCAGTTTGGTAAAGATCTATTTTTTTATTTTTATTTTGATTGGTATTGTAGGAACATTTATTACAAAGGTTGCTCAGTCGATTAGATGTAACCTATGATTCTTAAACACTATGTAAATCTTTAGCTGATAAGTGATAGTTAATCACCCTACCATACACGCCTTTTAAATCAATTATCATCATGACTTATCATTTGATACCAATTTTGTTGTTTTTTTCAGGTTCACATCACAGCTTTAGAATGCTTTTAGAAAGTGACAAAGTTGTACAGAGACTTCACTCAAGCAAGTTATGAACATATAGAATTAAAAGTAGGTTTTATGAGCTATCGAGTGTTGATCATTTAAAAAATATTTTTGAAAAAAAACAACATATTTCTTTTACGGTACACATATTTTGTCACTTCATGTTAGATTTGTCTATCTCGTGAAGCACCCATAGAATAATCTATTTATTTATTTATTTGGGTAAAATAAATAGAACTAAAAGTAAATAAAAATAATAAAAATTAAAAACCCTATTAAACTATCGAACACAAATGAACATGAAACGAACACGTTATCGAGCGTTCACAAACATAAACGAACGAACGCAGCCTCTGTTCATATTCGTTCATTTAATTAAACGAACAAATTTTTTTGTTTGTGTTCATTCATTTATTAAACAAACGAATACAAACAAACTTCTCACTACACAATTAATAAAATATTTGCTGAAAGTTAGTTTATTTATGGCACTATCCACAATCTATTAATCTAAGTATTGAATAGAAGTCTTGGATAAAGTTTGAGTTGAATTAATGTACTAAGGTCTAGGTGAGGCTTGGGCGTTGTAATCTAGATAGTTAGCATCTTGCTACTAGTAGATTGTACATATTTTGGGTTTGGTTAATGAAATTTGCCGTTCAAAAAAAAAAAAAAAAAGTATTGAATAGAAGATTTTACAATCATTGTTCTTTTTATTATCTGGATAAGAAGAGGGAACAACGGTATATGCGAAAGTTCCACATCTCAACATCACTTATGTTAACAAACTGCGCTAGTGCGCCATCCATCTTTTCCACATGGAAATTACGTCCATAACATCAAAGTAAAAGCCTTGAAATAATTGATCTTTTGATTGTTGTTCGATAACTAAATTCTTAAACTCGTTACGGAGTTTTACACTACTCTTAAAACTCAGTTTTGAGTAAAATGATATATAAGTATAAGACTACAAGAGTGAAGGGGCGGGAAAGAGGGGGGTAAAGCGTCATGTGACAATTGTAGGGATGGTGTTTGGGACTTGAAAATGGCTTCCCGCCCTCTGCCACGCCATGTAGGGATGGTGTTTGGGACTTGAAGATGGCTTCCCGCCCCTTTTCCCCGCCCACTCCTTGTTGTCTAATAAAAATAATACGTCATGATAGTATACTTAAAATTTTAGAAAAATGGTATTTGAGAAGTTATTAAGGAAAAATTAAATTCTAAATATATCGATTCGATTATCTATACTATCTTATAATACATTTCACAAGAACCTTTTAAAATTTAAGTTTTACAAGCATAATTCTTAGAGTACAACACACAATGCATATGTTAACTACTTTTTGAGGGCAAATATGCCTTTTATACAATACTTACACATTTTCCCCTCAGCTTTACGCAACTTTTTTTTATTTAAATAACAATTACACTTTTCACTCTTATTTTAACCAACTACCCTCACGAATTTAAACGTCCATAATATTTTAAACGTTAATATTTTCCTAATATTATTACATCGTATAAACGAACATTTTTTTCTCTTTAATTTGAGTATATTATTGCTATAGTTTTTTTTAATTTAAAAATGATATGTTATACTTAAGTAATAACCGAAACAAAAATGAACCGAAATCGCCTATACTATTTATAATACATTTCTTATTGACCTCTTAAATTTAAGTTTTACGGTATAATTGGTTAAAGTACAACACACAATGCACATGTTAACTAAATGTTGTTTCTCGCCGCAACGCGCAAGCAACTGACTAGTATTTACATATGTATTTGATAATTTTATTTAAAACCGAACCATCCAGCGCCTTAAAATTAAATTAAAACTAGGTATACTAAGCGGCGCGCGTTGCGCCGGGCTATTTCCTGAGTGACGTGACGGAAATTCAGTAGATGTTGACTCATATTATTAACCAGTGCCATAGAAGCAAGAAAACATATTCTATACAGTTTATCATATTTCAGGAAGGAATATAAAAATAACTAGGGTTAATAACGGAGCGTGCGTTGCGCGCTTTATGATTCGGTTGTTCCCAAAACATTAAAAACTTATCATCAACCAAAGTAATTTTGTTGTCTAATTTTGTTGTCTCTCTTAACATATTCAATATAGCAAGCTTAAAATATTCGGTTGTATGTTACCAAAGTTAAAAAGTTATCATCAACCAAACTAATTTTAGTGGGCCAACACAATGTTACCAAAGTCATATAACAACTATACAATATAGCAATCTTAACACAGTACATAGCAGTTTTATATACAAGCACACAACCCAACCTAACCTCCTCTCTCTCTAATTTTGTCGTCTATTTTTTCTGTCTGTCTAAACACCCAACCAACTACCGACGTTCACCGCAACCGTAGTGGAAGCGGACCACCAAATGAGAGCTACAGAGAGAAGGAGGTCGGTTGATCTTCCTCGCGTCCGGCGGCGCCGCGGCGGAGCTCTAGTCGCACTACTCCCCAAATAAGGATGTCACCACCCACTTCACCTTACAGGAACTTTAGAGAGAACTGGAGCAGAAGAGAAGGAGACAGATCGAAGAAAAGGGCAGAGGATCCGGGTTTCTAACCGGCCGACGTTTCTTGCACAGCAGGATTGCACAACAGTGCCGCAAGTGCCAGCCGTGGTGGTTAATGGGCGGCAAACCGATGGAGAGCGGGTTGTCATGGAGGAGGTCGGGTGAAGTGGAGCAACTGGGTAAAATAGAAGGACCGGGTCGTCGACAGTAGAGGTGAACGATGATGGTCACGATGGTTGAAGCTCTGAGATGTCGTTTGAATGGTCGGATAGCCACTGGTAGTGGTCGTCAGGGTGTCGGAAGATGGTGGTGGGTAGGGCGGCGGTAGGTTGAATGATGATGAAGGAAGAAGGTATAATCATTGAGTTGGAAAAGACGAAAATACCCTTGGATACAAATGTTATATATCAAGTCTGCCATGTTACTGTTCATATAGCAGAGCTATAAATAGTATATAAATATAATGTAACAAAACTGCAACAAAAAAAATTATTGGCTTCAAAGGGGTAACAACATCTAAGAGCATTCATATTTGGGAACCAAATTTATGTGAGTGTGTCAATCAATTTATATGACGTGGGTGTAAGTGGTAGTGAGTGGAGGAGAGAGAAAAAATTTGGTGAAAGCACTGTTTACCCCTATATTTGAAAAGTTATTGTTCACCCCTAAAATTATTTTAATATTTTTTGCAACTGATTGTGAGTGAGGAGAGAGAAAATATAATGATAAAAGTATGAAAAAGTATTATTATTTTAAAAAGGAGAGAGAAAATTTTATGGTGAAATAGTGATTTTTAGTGTAATTAAGAGCATTCACAACCCGGGAAACCAAATGTACGTGAGTGTGTCCACCAAATTATATGGGGTGATTGTAAGTGGTTGTGAGTGGAGGAGAGAGAAAAATATTTGGTGGAAGCACTGTTCCACCCTAAATATGAAAAGCTACTGTTCACCTATATATATATTTTAATATTTTTGTAAGTAGTTGAGAGTGAGGAGAGAGAAAATGTAATAATAAAAGTATGATTATTTTAATTAGGAGAGAGAAGATTTAGGGGTGAAGTAGTGATTTTTAGTGTAATTTGATGGATGGGTTGTGAATGCTCTAAATGGATGAAATTTTGTGACACCCGGCATGTTCGGCTTAAACATAATAGTAACATCTAAGTCTACCTTAGCGAGAAACGTTTATAAACAAACTTAACTGGGTTAGTTGAGTCGGGTCAAATTAGGATTGTCCAGGGTTCAATGATCTGGAGGATCATTGGGAGTCGTTTTGGGAATACATTAGTACCGGGTTCCGTCGTTGGTGACATTACATGAACTAATTAAGTATATGTGTAGATTATGGGTCGTGTGGTGAATTGTATGCTTAGACTTGCTTAAATGATGTATAAATGATTATACGTGCCTAAACATGCTAAGTATAGACTATGGATGCATGCTTATGTGTTAAGATGTGTTAGAATGCGTTAAACACGACAAACTGGAAAAAGGTTAACATGTGTTAAAAGTGCTGTTAACATGTGTTAAAAAGTGCTGATGACCTGAATGTGGAAATAATGGGCGAATGTGGAAATGGGACTTGAGAAATGGGCGAATGTGGAAACAAAGTGGGCGAATGTGGAAAGATTCCACACTCGACCATTACAAATGGGCGAATGTGGAAAAAGTTCCACATTCGACCACATATAGTGGGCGAACCTGGACTGGGTATAAATACCATCCTTAGCCATTTTTCACCATTTCACAAACCCTAACGCCTCCAAACACTCTCTATCAGCTATTATCATTGGGGAAGGAGTTTTTGAGCTTGTTTTTCATAACCTAACTCTCTAAATCATTACAAGTGAAGATCTAAGGTGTGTTCTTCATTACAAATCCTTTTTAAACAATTTTGACTTGTTTTAATCTAAACCCCAAGGGTCCAGATCTGATATCAACCTATTTTATGAATAAAAACCTTTCCTAACCAAAACTTATTCATAAACAATGAGTTTTTATGCAAATAAACATGTGTTAGTATGATATTATGCATTGTTTGATGATTACTTGTTGTATAGATGATATGACAACAACCTAGGGCTGTTATTAATGATGGGTTATGATTGAACATGTTACCTTTGATTGTTGATGGTGTTTTGGCGATTAAAGGGGTTTTATAGTTAGATTTAGGGTTTGTTTTTGGATGATTATGATAAGGTTATGATAGGGGTTTCTTGTTCATGATGATTCGAGTATGATGGATGGATTATTGATCGATTTCAGAAAGTTTCCTAATTGGGTAATATTTTCATGCATGGTGATGTGACATCTCCATAATTTACTATTTTAGGAAACTTGTAAAACGGATAGATTTTGGGGTAAAATTGGTAGGGTTTCGTAGGAATATATTAATGACGCTTGACTGCTGTAACTCGTGATGTTTCGTGATGTTTTCGGATGTTTTTCGACGCGTTTTTGGAAAAATCTGACATCAGGGGCGAACCTGGAATACCTTCGACCAGTCGAACGGTCGAAGGTGGGTTCCAGGGGGCGAACCTGGAAACTAAAAGGGGCGAATGAACTAAAAGGGGCGAAGGTGGGAGAAAAGGGGCGAAGGTGGGGGTTCAAAGCCACATTCGACCAGTTAAGGCCACCTTCGACCTCCTAGGACTACGTTCGACCCTACGTTAACAAAAATGAGATTTTTGATACAAACTAAGTGTTTTATGCTTGAACCTTGCGTGTAATCTATGTGTGCTTGATTAGTTAGGGTAATGGGTCACCAACGGGATGTCGGGTCGGTCTAGTGTGTCGGTTAAACATTTAAACACGTTTTAAAAACATACTTGGTTATGATCTGGACAATCGGGGACTAGATAACCTTATGGTTATTAGTCGGAACACTTATGTGAACATTTTGATAGATCTCCGGTAGAGGGATCATCAAGGGCTAAACATCTTTTACTTACATTTGAGGAACGCTATCTAAGGTGAGTTCACGGCCCCACTTTTATATGCTTTAACGTTTGGGGGAGAAAACATGCGCTAAACAGTTTTGGTAACATATGTCATACTATGGTTTTAACTTTATATTGCTATACGATCTTTTGGAAAGTCCCGGGGGAAACCATGAATGTGCGGGTTTGCACAACGGGGGAAATGTGGATAGATCTATTGGGCGTGACTGCCCCACTCGTCGGCTTGGAGGGCCGGGCGGGTGCATATTGTCTCGAACAGGAACATTATCGTGCTGAACATTACGGGCTGCTAAACATGCTAAACATTGCTAAAGTGTCCAGTAATGGTTTCCAATCGTAGTAGTAATAAAACATACGCCTAGCTAGCGTACTTGGTAGCATTGATATAGTATGGACATGGTAATACTTGGTAACTCTTTTTGAACAAACCTGTGAACTCACCAGCATTATATGTTGACGTCTTTTGGCATGTTTTTCTCAGGTCGCTAAGGTAGCAACAACTGGATCTAGGCGCACGAGTCGGCACGGGCGTCTAGGGTTTAGAGCATGGTCTTCATTAAACTTTTGAACTGTGTCTTTTGGGTTGTAAACATTTAAAGCTTCCGCTACAGTTTATGTTTTTATAACTATATCTTTTGAGTATTGTGTTATGCATATAGTGTTGTTTATTGTGACCGTTGACTTGAATCCTGGTTTGTCATGCGCCTCGCGGTAAAACCCCGCAAGTGGAATTTGAGGGTGTGACAAATTTGGTGAAAGAGATGTGAATGCTCTAACCCCAAGTTGCTAACATTCCATAAAGAATCACTGAAGTTGAAGGTGTTTAAATCCCCTTTTGACTCTCCAATTACATTCATTATTATTATTATTATTATTATTATTATTATTATTATTATTATTATTATTATATATAGAGTAAAGATCAAATACAAAATGTTTTTTTTTTGTAAGAACTGTGAGAATCAAAGAGGGTTAAAAAATTTTATTTTTTTAGAATTTTTTTCCCATGTGCTTAAACATACTTTCTAGATGAATAATATAAAAAAAATTAAATTCTTTTAGTGTAATTACGTCATTAAAGTAAATACATTAGTTTACACTAGAGTAATTATGTAATTACTCTACACGTAATTACTCTACACCAATTTTTTTTTAGTTTTCAATACTATAATACATGTTTAACAATATGGAAAAAAATACCCTCCTTTGATTCTCACAGTTTTTACCAAAAAAAACACTTTGTACAAGATTTTTACTCATATATAATATAATAATTTTGCTCCTTCTTGACAAGAAGAACAACAAAAGGCATACACACGTCAGAAGCTACACACACACACACACATATATATATATATACACACACACACACACACACACACATAAACACACATCACTGCCATAAACGGCAGTCACTTCCAGTCACAACCACCCAACACCAACACCATCACTGTCAACCGAATCTGCACCGACATTGCTAACATGAGGGACACTACTATCGTGAATCGCTCTTCACCACCATGTTCTTTCCGACTATCATCAGCGCAATCAAGTCGAGTTTACAGACATGTTAAAGTGGAGCCAGTTTGGCGCAACCTGAAGTCGAAAACAACCAATGTCGTCGTCAACTCATATTTATATTGTCCGTATGTCTGCTTGCAAGGTCGAGGGTTATTGCTGTTTAACTGTGGTTTTGAAGTGGGTTAAAGCAGGCATGGTGAATACGGTTTTGAAGTGACATAGGCTGTTGCAGAGAGTCAACGATGTCTGACGCGGTACGCGGACAGAGGTGGACACGGAGTATAATAGAACTCACCAGCATTATATGTTGACGTCTTTTGGCTGTTTTTCTCAGGTCGCTAAGGTAGCAACAACTGGATCTAGGCGCACGAGTCGGCACGGGTGTCTAGGGTTTAGAGCATGGTCTTCATTAAACTTTTGAACTGTGTCTTTTGGGTTGTAAACATTTAAAGCTTCCGCTACAGTTTATGTTTTTATAACTATATCTTTTGAGTATTGTGTTATGCATATAGTGTTGTTTATTGTGACCGTTGACTTGAATCCTGGTTTGTCATGCGCCTCGCGGTAAAACCCCGCAAGTGGAATTTGAGGGTGTGACAGATTGGTATCAGAGCCAATGGTTATAGTGAACTAGGACTGCATTTAGAGTCTAGTCTATAGCCGAGTCGCACACACTAGACGGTCACATACTTGTGTCGGTTTGGAACATGTACTAACTTTGTCGGGGTGTCGTTACATTATCATCACACTTCTCTGTTACATCATCCGATCTTACTCTTGGCTTTATACACTCTTATGTTCTTCTTCGGGGTTTGAAGGAGAAGGAGTTGACTCGTGGGTTATTGCACGGCAGTGTCGTATGTTGGGGTAGTCTTACGTACTCTCGGGGTCTGTCCAGGATTCGGACATCTCCCTTTCATACCCCAATAGACGCACTTGCTTACACATTATCTTGTGCACTTATGCTTGTGATAGCATGATGCTAGATGCCGATATTCAGCGACTTGAGTTCAAGCTGCGGGAAAGCTGGAGGACCATGTAGAGCAGTTTATCATTTCGGGTGCACACGAAATCATAAACTGAAATGCATGAGAATCCAAGTGGACTCTGAACTTGGATGCATAGTCCTGGATTGGGTCTAGACATAACTTTTCTAGCTACTAGTGGTTGACACTAGCAGTGAATCTGAATCTCTCGATTTCTGATTTGTCAGATCATGCCGGGCGCACGTGGTGGTGGACGTCGAGGTGGTGGTCGTGGCGGCGGTGGCCGTGGCGGTGGTCGTGGTAACATCAACATGACCCAAGCAGAGCTGAACAACTTGCTTCAACAGCAAGTGAACATAGCCTTGGCTGCTTTCCAGGCTGGACACAATGCTATGGGTGGTAAGTTGGATCTTACCTGCCTTGTTTCGTTCTTGGGTGTCATGTTTCCTTTGTAGTTTATCTTTGTGTCGTGTTTCAGGTGCTGCTGTCAACCCGCCTCCACCTCAGTGTTCTTACAAGAAGTTTAGGGACTGTCAGCCCCATAACTTCGCTGGAACTGAAGGGGCAGTGGGACTGCTCCGATGGTTGGAAAAGGTTGAATCTGTCTTCCTGATGTGTAACTGTCCTGTTGAGGACCGGGTCAAGTATGCCACTGCGACATTTGAGGGTCCTGCTTTGACATGGTGGAATGCTACGACGCAGAACATGGGCTTGGGGGAAGCTCATGCTATGCTGTGGGCGGATTTTGTTCGGTTATTGAAGAGCGAGTACTGTCCCAGGGAGGAAGTACAGAAGTTGGAACATGAAGTCTGGAACTGCAAGATGGTGGGGTCCGAAATTGAGGAGTATACCGTGCGACGCAATGAGCTAGCGGTGTTGTGTCCTGACATGCACACACCTGAGTACTGTAGGATTGAGCATTACATCTCTGGGTTGGTGCCGGAGATTGCTGGTTAGTAGCTGCTGGGAACCTTCCTACACTGGCTGAGGTCGTCCGTTCTGCACACAAGATGACCAACATGAAGATTTTGGAGGGCGCTTTACTCCCAAGGGCTCGACTGTGAAGGGTTCTGAAGGCAACAAGAGGAAATGGGAGAATGTGAGTAAGAGTGCAGTGCCGGCGCCGTCTCAACCGGCCAAGAAGATTGAAGGATCTGGGTCGTCTTCTTCACATAAGACAGGGGGATACATTGGGAAGCATCCCAAGTGTAACAAGTGTGGCTTTCACCATTCGGGGAATTGTGATCGAGCTCGTTGTCATCGGTGCCATCAGTTGGGGCACCATGCTAAGGATTGCAAGGTGGCGCTCACCCCAACTCAGACTCCTGCGGCTACTCCTGCTCCTGCTGCTCAGGGGACTCAGGGGAGGCAGGGGTGTTACAACTGTGGTGACACGGGACACTTCAAGCGTGATTGTCCCAAACTGAAACAGGGCGACAACGGAAAGGGCGGGAACGGTAACGGGAACGGCGGCGGAGGCAGGACTGCGCGTGCTTTCGTCATTGGGTCTGCGGAGGCTAGGCAGGATCCAGACACAGTTACCGGTACGTTCCTTCTCAACAATCGCTATGTTTCTGTTTTATTTGATTCTGGTTGCCGATAAGAGCTTCGTATCTGTGGATGTTAGTCAGTTGCTAGATATAGTACCCACACCTTTAGAGGCTAAGTACTTGATAGAATTGGCTAATGGTAAGAACATCGAGGCGACTCATATCCTTAGGGAGTGTCACTTGGAACTGTCGGGTCTGTCATTCCCCATTGACCTTATGCCTGTACCTTTGGGTAGTTTCGATGTCGTTGTGGGCATGGATTGGTTATCGTTGTATCGTGCAGAGATTGTTTGCTTTGACAAGGTTATTCGGATCCCTCTCCCCGATGGAGAGATTCTTTCGGTTCACGGCGAGAAAAGCGGTGCTCCGCTGAGCATCATTTCCAGCATGAAAGCACGTAAGTATCTTCGAAAGGGCTGTTCGGCCATTCTGGCACTTGTTAACGTTTCTACTGACGATGAGAAGAAGATCGAGGATATCCCGGTGGTTCGTGACTTTCCTGATGTGTTTCCTAATGATTTGCTGGTCTTCCTCCCCATCGTCAGGTTGAGTTTGGTATTGATCTTGCTCCGGGCGCAGCTCCTATCGCCCGAGCTCCGTATCGTCTTGCACCTCCCGAGATGCAAGAGTTATCCAGCCAGTTACAGGAACTCTTGGAAAAGGGTTTCATCCGACCGAGCTCGTCCCCGTGGGGTGCTCCTATTTTGTTCGTGAAGAAGAAGGATGGGAGCCTTCGTATGTGTATCGATTACCGTGAGCTGAACAAAGTGACCATCAAGAATCGTTATCCTCTTCCTCGCATTGATGATCTCTTTGACCAGCTTCAGGGCTCCAGCTACTACTCGAAGATTGATTTGCGGTCCGGTTATCACCAGTTGCGCGTCAGGGAAGCTGACATTCAGAAGACTGCTTTTCGCACTCGTTATGGCCATTTTGAGTTCTTGGTCATGCCTTTCGGTCTCACTAACGCACCGGCGGTGTTCATGGATTTGATGAACCGTTTGTAAGCCGTACCTTGATAAGTTCGTCATCGTGTTCATTGACGACATTCTGATTTATTCCAAGAATAAGGCGGATCATGAGGAACATCTGCGGTTGGTCTTGGAACTTTTGAGACGGGAGCAGTTGTATGCTAAGTTCTCAAAGTGTGATTTTTGGTTACGCGAAGTTCAATTCCTAGGGCATGTGGTGAATGAACTGGGAATTCATGTCGATCCGGCTAAGATCGAAGCTATTAAAGACTGGGAAGCACCAAAGACGCCATCTGAGGTGCGGCAATTCTTGGGTCTTGCAGGTTACTATCGGCGTTTTATCGAGGGATTTTCGAAGATCGCTCAACCCCTCACTGCTCTCACCCAGAAGGACGAAAGTTCGACTGGGGCGAACCACAGGAATCAGCATTTCAGATGCTGAAGCTTAAACTTTGTTCTGCTCCTATCTTATCCTTACCCGAGGGTACGGATGATTTCGTGGTGTACTGTGATGCTTCGATTCGGGGTCTCGGTTGCGTGTTGATGCAACGCGGGAAGGTTATCGCTTATGCTTCTCGTCAACTCAAGGTTCACGAGAAGAACTATACTACTCACGACTTGGAGCTGGGTGCAGTAGTTTTTGCGTTGAAAATCTGGAGACATTACTTGTACGGTACCAAGTGTGAAGTTTACACCGATCACAAGAGTCTCCAGCATATTTTCGACCAGAAGGTGTTAAACATGCGGCAGCGTCGTTGGGTTGAACTCTTGAACGATTACGACTGTGCGATTAAGTACCATCCTGGCAAGGCAAACGTTGTGGCGGATGCCTTGAGCAGGAAGGAGTCGGCGAAGCCTCGGCGTGTCCGAGCCTTGCAACTTACCATACATTCCTCCTTGCCTGACCGGATCCGTTCGGCTCAGGTGGATGCCTTGAAGGAGGAAAACCTTAAGGCCGAAACGATGCACAGTGCGGACAAACACCTTGAGCTTAGGTCTGATGGCCTACACTACTTCGCTGGGCGTGTTTGGGTTCCTTTACTCGGGGGATTACGGGAGCTTGTCTTGGATGAGGCTCACAAATCCCGGTATTCTATTCATCCAGGCTCGATAAGATGTATCAGGATCTGAAGATACTTTATTGGTGGCCGAACATGAAGGCTGATATAGCCTCCTATGTGAGCAAATGCTTGACCTGTGCTAAGGTCAAGGTGGAGTATCAGAAGCCGTCTGGTCTCCTGCAGCAACCTGAGATTCCAGAATGGAAGTGGGAGCGGATCACGATGGATTTCGTCACCAAACTACCGAGATCACCAAGTGGTTGCGACATGATTTGGGTGATCGTCGACGGTTGACGAAATCGGCACACTTCATACCTATTAAGGAAACGGATGGACTCGAGCGGTTGGCTCGGCTCTACCTTAAGGAGGTGGTCTCTCGGCACGGGGTGCCTGTTTCTATCATTTCTGATCGTGATTCCCGCTTTGCTTCGCGTTTCTGGAAGGCTCTTCATAAGGCCTTGGGCACTCAGCTGGATATGAGTACGGCTTATCATCCGCAAACTGACGGGCAGAGTGAGCGGACGATACAAACACTGGAGGACATGCTGCGGGCATGTGCCATCGATTTTGGCAAGGGTTGGGAGACTCACTTGCCGTTGGTGGAGTTCTCCTACAACAACAGCTACCACTCCAGTATCGGGGCAGCTCCGTTCGAAGCTCTGTATGGACGGAAATGCCGATCTCCCTTGTGTTGGGCTGAGGTGGGCGAGAGTCAGCTCACTGGCCCGGAACTGGTATACGAAACTTCGGAGAAAATCGTACAGATCCGTAACCGTTTGGCAGCTGCGCGGGATCGTCAGAAGAGCTATGCCGATCGCCGTCGCAAACCACTAGAGTTCCAGGTTGGGGACAAGGTGCTTCTGAAAGTTTCACCATGGAAGGGCGTCATACGCTTTGGAAAGCGTGGCAAGCTTAACCCTCGTTACGTCGGACCGTTCGCAATCCTGGAACGGATTGGGCCGGTGGCGTACAGACTTGATTTACCGACGGAGCTCGGTAATGTTCATAACGTCTTCCATGTGTCTAACTTAAGGAAGTGTTTGGCTGACGAATCTCTTGTTGTACCACTGGAAGAGATCAAGGTTGATGATCGTCTTCGCATTGTGGAGGAACCCGTGGAGATTCTGGATTACAAGATTCGTAGCCTTCGGCGGAGTAAAATCCGCATCGTTAAAGTTCGTTGGAACTCGGATCGTGGACCGGAGTTCACGTGGAACGAGAGGACCAGATGAAGGCTAAGTACCCTCATCTCTTTCCGAAGCGCGCGTTCGAGTCCAGGCATGTTACTGCTGAAGCAGAGTGAATCTCGGGGCGAGATTCCCTTTCAACGTGGGGATGATGTGACAACCGGTAACTTTTCTTTTCGTTTTCTTCCTTTTCGTCTGTTTCATTTTTGGGCTTCGTGCAATTTTCGGGACGAAAATTCTTTCAACATGGGGATGATGTGACACCCGGCATGTTCGGCTTAAACATAATAGTAACATCTAAGTCTACCTTAGCGAGAAACGTTTATAAACAAACTTAACTGGGTTAGTTGAGTCGGGTCAAATTAGGATTGTCCAGGGTTCAATGATCTGGAGGATCATTGGGAGTCGTTTTGGGAATACATTAGTACCGGGTTCCGTCGTTGGTGACATTACATGAACTAATTAAGTATATGTGTAGATTATGGGTCGTGTGGTGAATTGTATTCTTAGACTTGCTTAAATGATGTATAAATGATTATACGTGCCTAAACATGCTAAGTATAGACTATGGATGCATGCTTATGTGTTAAGATGTGTTAGAATGCGTTAAACACGACAAACTGGAAAAAGGTTAACATGTGTTAAAAAAGTGCTGATGACCTGAATGTGGAAATAATGGGCGAATGTGGAAATGGGACTTGAGAAATGGGCGAATGTGGAAACAAAGTGGGCGAATGTGGAAAGATTCCACACTCGACCATTACAAATGGGCGAATGTGGAAAAAGTTCCACATTCGACCACATATAGTGGGCGAACCTGGACTGGGTATAAATACCATCCTTAGCCATTTTTCACCATTTCACAAACCCTAAACGCCTCCAAACACTCTCTATCAGCTATTATCATTGGGGAAGGAGTTTTTGAGCTTGTTTTTCATAACCTAACTCTCTAAATCATTACAAGTGAAGATCTAAGGTGTGTTCTTCATTACAAATCCTTTTTAAACAATTTTGACTTGTTTTAATCTAAACCCCAAGGGTCCAGATCTGATATCAACCTATTTTATGAATTAAAAACCTTTCCTAACCAAAACCTATTCATAAACAATGAGTTTTTATGCAAATAAACATGTGTTAGTATGATATTATGCATTGTTTGATGATTACTTGTTGTATAGATGATATGACAACAACCTAGGGCTGTTATTAATGATGGGTTATGATTGAAACATGTTACCTTTGATTGTTGATGGTGTTTTGGCGATTAAAGGGGTTTTTAGTTAGATTTAGGGTTTGTTTTTGGATGATTATGATAAGGTTATGATAGGGGTTTCTTGTTCATGATGATTCGAGTATGATGGATGGATTATTGATCGATTTCAGAAAGTTTCCTAATTGGGTAATATTTTCATGCATGGTGATGTGACATCTCCATAATTTACTATTTTAGGAAACTTGTAAAACGGATAGATTTTGGGGTAAAATTGGTAGGGTTTCGTAGGAATATATTAATGACGCTTGACTGCTGTAACTCGTGATGTTTCGTGATGTTTTCGGATGTTTTTCGACGCGTTTTTGGAAAAATCTGACATCAGGGGCGAACCTGGAATACCTTCGACCAGTCGAACGGTCGAAGGTGGGTTCCAGGGGGCGAACCTGGAAACTAAAAGGGGCGAATGAACTAAAAGGGGCGAAGGTGGGAGAAAAGGGCGAAGGTGGGGGTTCAAAGCCACATTCGACCAGTTAAGGCCACCTTCGACCTCCCAGGACTACGTTCGACCCTACGTTAACAAAAATGAGATTTTTGATACAAACTAAGTGTTTTATGCTTGAACCTTGCGTGTAATCTATGTGTGCTTGATTAGTTAGGGTAATGGGTCACCAACGGGATGTCGGGTCGGTCTAGTGTGTCGGTTAAACATTTAAACACGTTTTAAAAACATACTTGGTTATGATCTGGACAATCGGGGACTAGATAACCTTATGGTTATTAGTCGGAACACTTATGTGAACATTTTGATAGATCTCCGGTAGAGGGATCATCAAGGGCTAAACATCTTTTACTTACATTTGAGGAACGCTATCTAAGGTGAGTTCACGGCCCCACTTTTATATGCTTTAACGTTTGGGGGAGAAAACATGCGCTAAACAGTTTTGGTAACATATGTCATACTTTGGTTTTAACTTTATATTGCTATACGATCTTTTGGAAAGTCCCGGGGGAAACCATGAATGTGCGGGTTTGCACAACGGGGGAAATGTGGATAGATCTATTGGCGTGACCTGCCCCACTCGTCGGCTTGGAGGGCCGGGCGGGTGCATATTGTCTCGAACAGGAACATTATCGTGCTGAACATTACGGGCTGCTAAACATGCTAAACATTGCTAAACGTGTCCAGTAATGGTTTCCAATCGTAGTAGTAATAAAACATACGCCTAGCTAGCGTACTTGGTAGCATTGATATAGTATGGACATGGTAATACTTGGTAACTCTTTTTGAACAAACCTGTGAACTCACCAGCATTATATGTTGACGTCTTTTGGCATGTTTTTCTCAGGTCGCTAAGGTAGCAACAACTGGATCTAGGCGCACGAGTCGGCACGGGCGTCTAGGGTTTAGAGCATGGTCTTCATTAAACTTTTGAACTGTGTCTTTTGGGTTGTAAACATTTAAGCTTCCGCTACAGTTTATGTTTTTATAACTATATCTTTTGAGTATTGTGTTATGCATATAGTGTTGTTTATTGTGACCGTTGACTTGAATCCTGGTTTGTCATGCGCCTCGCGGTAAAACCCCGCAAGTGGAATTTGAGGGTGTGACAAATTTGGTGAAAGAGATGTGAATGCTCTAACCCCAAGTTGCTAACATTCCATAAAGAATCACTGAAGTTGAAGGTGTTTAAATCCCCTTTTGACTCTCCAATTACATTCATTATTATTATTATTATTATTATTATTATTATTATTATTATTATTATATATAGAGTAAAGATCAAATACAAAATGTTTTTTTTTGTAAGAACTGTGAGAATCAAAAGGGTTAAAAAATTTTATTTTTTTAGAATTTTTTTCCCATGTGCTTAAACATACTTTCTAGATGAATAATATAAAAAAAATTAAATTCTTTTAGTGTAATTACGTCATTAAAGTAAATACATTAGTTTACACTAGAGTAATTATGTAATTACTCTACACGTAATTACTCTACACCAATTTTTTTTAGTTTTCAATACTATAATACATGTTTAACAATATGGAAAAAAATACCCTCCTTTGATTCTCACAGTTTTTACCAAAAAAACACTTTGTACAAGATTTTTACTCATATATAATATAATAATTTTGCTCCTTCTTGACAAGAAGAACAACAAAAGGCATACACACGTCAGAAGCTACACACACACACACACATATATATATATATACACACACACACACACACACATAAACACACATCACTGCCATAAACGGCAGTCACTTCCAGTCACAACCACCCAACACCAACACCATCACTGTCAACCGAATCTGCACCGACATTGCTAACATGACGGGACACTACTATCGTGAATCGCTCTTCACCACCATGTTCTTTCCGACTATCATCAGCGCAATCAAGTCGAGTTTACAGACATGTTAAAGTGGAGCCAGTTTGGCGCAACCTGAAGTCGAAACAACCAATGTCGTCGTCAACTCATATTTATATTGTCCGTATGTCTGCTTGCAAGGTCGAGGGTTATTGCTGTTTAACTGTGGTTTTGAAGTGGGTTAAAGCAGGCATGGTGAATACGGTTTTGAAGTGACATAGGCTGTTGCAGAGAGTCAACGATGTCTGACGCGGTACGCGGACAGAGGTGGACACGGAGTATAATAGAACTCACCAGCATTATATGTTGACGTCTTTTGGCATGTTTTTCTCAGGTCGCTAAGGTAGCAACAACTGGATCTAGGCGCACGAGTCGGCACGGGTGTCTAGGGTTTAGAGCATGGTCTTCATTAAACTTTTGAACTGTGTCTTTTGGGTTGTAAACATTTAAAGCTTCCGCTACAGTTTATGTTTTTATAACTATATCTTTTGAGTATTGTGTTATGCATATAGTGTTGTTTATTGTGACCGTTGACTTGAATCCTGGTTTGTCATGCGCCTCGCGGTAAAACCCCGCAAGTGAATTTGAGGGTGTGACAGATTGGTATCAGAGCCAATGGTTATAGTGAACTAGGACTGCATTTAGAGTCTAGTCTATAGCCGAGTCGCACACACTAGACGGTCACATACTTGTGTCGGTTTGGAACATGTACTAACTTTGTCGGGTGTCGTTACATTATCATCACACTTCTCTGTTACATCATCCGATCTTACTCTTGGCTTTATACACTCTTATGTTCTTCTTCGGGGTTTGAAGGAGAAGGAGTTGACTCGTGGGTTATTGCACGGCAGTGTCGTATGTTGGGGTAGTCTTACGTACTCTCGGGGTCTGTCCAGGATTCGGACATCTCCCTTTCATACCCCAATAGACGCACTTGCTTACACATTATCTTGTGCACTTATGCTTGTGATAGCATGATGCTAGATGCCGATATTCAGCGACTTGAGTTCAAGCTGCGGGAAAGCCTGGAGGACCATGTAGAGCAGTTTATCATTTCGGGTGCACACGAAATCATAAACTGAAATGCATGAGAATCCAAGTGGACTCTGAACTTGGATGCATAGTCCTGGATTGGGTCTAGACATAACTTTTCTAGCTACTAGTGGTTGACACTAGCAGTGAATCTGAATCTCTCGATTTCTGATTTGTCAGATCATGCCGGGCGCACGTGGTGGTGGACGTCGAGGTGGTGGTCGTGGCGGCGGTGGCCGTGGCGGTGGTCGTGGTAACATCAACATGACCCAAGCAGAGCTGAACAACTTGCTTCAACAGCAAGTGAACATAGCCTTGGCTGCTTTCCAGGCTGGACACAATGCTATGGGTGGTAAGTTGGATCTTACCTGCCTTGTTTCGTTCTTGGGTGTCATGTTTCCTTTGTAGTTTATCTTTGTGTCGTGTTTCAGGTGCTGCTGTCAACCCGCCTCCACCTCAGTGTTCTTACAAGAAGTTTAGGGACTGTCAGCCCCATAACTTCGCTGGAACTGAAGGGGCAGTGGGACTGCTCCGATGGTTGGAAAAGGTTGAATCTGTCTTCCTGATGTGTAACTGTCCTGTTGAGGACCGGGTCAAGTATGCCACTGCGACATTTGAGGGTCCTGCTTTGACATGGTGGAATGCTACGACGCAGAACATGGGCTTGGGGGAAGCTCATGCTATGCTGTGGGCGGATTTTGTTCGGTTATTGAAGAGCGAGTACTGTCCCAGGGAGGAAGTACAGAAGTTGGAACATGAAGTCTGGAACTGCAAGATGGTGGGGTCCGAAATTGAGGAGTATACCGTGCGACGCAATGAGCTAGCGGTGTTGTGTCCTGACATGCACACACCTGAGTACTGTAGGATTGAGCATTACATCTCTGGGTTGGTGCCGGAGATTGCTGGGTTAGTAGCTGCTGGGAACCTTCCTACACTGGCTGAGGTCGTCCGTTCTGCACACAAGATGACCAACATGAAGATTTTGGAGGGCGCTTTACCTCCCAAGGGCTCGACTGTGAAGGGTTCTGAAGGCAACAAGAGGAAATGGGAGAATGTGAGTAAGAGTGCAGTGCCGGCGCCGTCTCAACCGGCCAAGAAGATTGAAGGATCTGGGTCGTCTTCTTCACATAAGACAGGGGGATACATTGGGAAGCATCCCAAGTGTAACAAGTGTGGCTTTCACCATTCGGGGAATTGTGATCGAGCTCGTTGTCATCGGTGCCATCAGTTGGGGCACCATGCTAAGGATTGCAAGGTGGCGCTCACCCCAACTCAGACTCCTGCGGCTACTCCTGCTCCTGCTGCTCAGGGGACTCAGGGGAGGCAGGGGTGTTACAACTGTGGTGACACGGGACACTTCAAGCGTGATTGTCCCAAACTGAAACAGGGCGACAACGGAAAGGGCGGGAACGGTAACGGGAACGGCGGCGGAGGCAGGACTGCGCGTGCTTTCGTCATTGGGTCTGCGGAGGCTAGGCAGGATCCAGACACAGTTACCGGTACGTTCCTTCTCAACAATCGCTATGTTTCTGTTTTATTTGATTCTGGTGCCGATAAGAGCTTCGTATCTGTGGATGTTAGTCAGTTGCTAGATATAGTACCCACACCTTTAGAGGCTAAGTACTTGATAGAATTGGCTAATGGTAAGAACATCGAGGCGACTCATATCCTTAGGGAGTGTCACTTGGAACTGTCGGGTCTGTCATTCCCCATTGACCTTATGCCTGTACCTTTGGGTAGTTTCGATGTCGTTGTGGGCATGGATTGGTTATCGTTGTATCGTGCAGAGATTGTTTGCTTTGACAAGGTTATTCGGATCCCTCTCCCCGATGGAGAGATTCTTTCGGTTCACGGCGAGAAAAGCGGTGCTCCGCTGAGCATCATTTCCAGCATGAAAGCACGTAAGTATCTTCGAAAGGGCTGTTCGGCCATTCTGGCACTTGTTAACGTTTCTACTGACGATGAGAAGAAGATCGAGGATATCCCGGTGGTTCGTGACTTTCCTGATGTGTTTCCTAATGATTTGCCTGGTCTTCCTCCCCATCGTCAGGTTGAGTTTGGTATTGATCTTGCTCCGGGCGCAGCTCCTATCGCCCGAGCTCCGTATCGTCTTGCACCTCCCGAGATGCAAGAGTTATCCAGCCAGTTACAGGAACTCTTGGAAAAGGGTTTCATCCGACCGAGCTCGTCCCCGTGGGGTGCTCCTATTTTGTTCGTGAAGAAGAAGGATGGGAGCCTTCGTATGTGTATCGATTACCGTGAGCTGAACAAAGTGACCATCAAGAATCGTTATCCTCTTCCTCGCATTGATGATCTCTTTGACCAGCTTCAGGGCTCCAGCTACTACTCGAAGATTGATTTGCGGTCCGGTTATCACCAGTTGCGCGTCAGGGAAGCTGACATTCAGAAGACTGCTTTTCGCACTCGTTATGGCCATTTTGAGTTCTTGGTCATGCCTTTCGGTCTCACTAACGCACCGGCGGTGTTCATGGATTTGATGAACCGCGTTTGTAAGCCGTACCTTGATAAGTTCGTCATCGTGTTCATTGACGACATTCTGATTTATTCCAAGAATAAGGCGGATCATGAGGAACATCTGCGGTTGGTCTTGGAACTTTTGAGACGGGAGCAGTTGTATGCTAAGTTCTCAAAGTGTGATTTTTGGTTACGCGAAGTTCAATTCCTAGGGCATGTGGTGAATGAACTGGGAATTCATGTCGATCCGGCTAAGATCGAAGCTATTAAAGACTGGGAAGCACCAAAGACGCCATCTGAGGTGCGGCAATTCTTGGGTCTTGCAGGTTACTATCGGCGTTTTATCGAGGGATTTTCGAAGATCGCTCAACCCCTCACTGCTCTCACCCAGAAGGACCGAAAGTTCGACTGGGGCGAACCACAGGAATCAGCATTTCAGATGCTGAAGCTTAAACTTTGTTCTGCTCCTATCTTATCCTTACCCGAGGGTACGGATGATTTCGTGGTGTACTGTGATGCTTCGATTCGGGGTCTCGGTTGCGTGTTGATGCAACGCGGGAAGGTTATCGCTTATGCTTCTCGTCAACTCAAGGTTCACGAGAAGAACTATACTACTCACGACTTGGAGCTGGGTGCAGTAGTTTTTGCGTTGAAAATCTGGAGACATTACTTGTACGGTACCAAGTGTGAAGTTTACACCGATCACAAGAGTCTCCAGCATATTTTCGACCAGAAGGTGTTAAACATGCGGCAGCGTCGTTGGGTTGAACTCTTGAACGATTACGACTGTGCGATTAAGTACCATCCTGGCAAGGCAAACGTTGTGGCGGATGCCTTGAGCAGGAAGGAGTCGGCGAAGCCTCGGCGTGTCCGAGCCTTGCAACTTACCATACATTCCTCCTTGCCTGACCGGATCCGTTCGGCTCAGGTGGATGCCTTGAAGGAGGAAAACCTTAAGGCCGAAACGATGCACAGTGCGGACAAACACCTTGAGCTTAGGTCTGATGGCCTACACTACTTCGCTGGGCGTGTTTGGGTTCCTTTACTCGGGGGATTACGGGAGCTTGTCTTGGACGAGGCTCACAAATCCCGGTATTCTATTCATCCAGGCTCCGATAAGATGTATCAGGATCTGAAGATACTTTATTGGTGGCCGAACATGAAGGCTGATATAGCCTCCTATGTGAGCAAATGCTTGACCTGTGCTAAGGTCAAGGTGGAGTATCAGAAGCCGTCTGGTCTCCTGCAGCAACCTGAGATTCCAGAATGGAAGTGGGAGCGGATCACGATGGATTTCGTCACCAAACTACCGAGATCACCAAGTGGTTGCGACATGATTTGGGTGATCGTCGACCGGTTGACGAAATCGGCACACTTCATACCTATTAAGGAAACGGATGGACTCGAGCGGTTGGCTCGGCTCTACCTTAAGGAGGTGGTCTCTCGGCACGGGGTGCCTGTTTCTATCATTTCTGATCGTGATTCCCGCTTTGCTTCGCGTTTCTGGAAGGCTCTTCATAAGGCCTTGGGCACTCAGCTGGATATGAGTACGGCTTATCATCCGCAAACTGACGGGCAGAGTGAGCGGACGATACAAACACTGGAGGACATGCTGCGGGCATGTGCCATCGATTTTGGCAAGGGTTGGGAGACTCACTTGCCGTTGGTGGAGTTCTCCTACAACAACAGCTACCACTCCAGTATCGGGGCAGCTCCGTTCGAAGCTCTGTATGGACGGAAATGCCGATCTCCCTTGTGTTGGGCTGAGGTGGGCGAGAGTCAGCTCACTGGCCCGGAACTGGTATACGAAACTTCGGAGAAAATCGTACAGATCCGTAACCGTTTGGCAGCTGCGCGGGATCGTCAGAAGAGCTATGCCGATCGCCGTCGCAAACCACTAGAGTTCCAGGTTGGGGACAAGGTGCTTCTGAAAGTTTCACCATGGAAGGGCGTCATACGCTTTGGAAAGCGTGGCAAGCTTAACCCTCGTTACGTCGGACCGTTCGCAATCCTGGAACGGATTGGGCCGGTGGCGTACAGACTTGATTTACCGACGGAGCTCGGTAATGTTCATAACGTCTTCCATGTGTCTAACTTAAGGAAGTGTTTGGCTGACGAATCTCTTGTTGTACCACTGGAAGAGATCAAGGTTGATGATCGTCTTCGCATTGTGGAGGAACCCGTGGAGATTCTGGATTACAAGATTCGTAGCCTTCGGCGGAGTAAAATCCGCATCGTTAAAGTTCGTTGGAACTCGGATCGTGGACCGGAGTTCACGTGGGAACGAGAGGACCAGATGAAGGCTAAGTACCCTCATCTCTTTCCGAAGCGCGCGTTCGAGTCCAGGCATGTTACTGCTGAAGCAGAGTGAATCTCGGGGCGAGATTCCCTTTCAACGTGGGGATGATGTGACAACCGGTAACTTTTCTTTTCGTTTTCTTCCTTTTCGTCTGTTTCATTTTTGGGCTTCGTGCAATTTTCGGGACGAAAATTCTTTCAACATGGGGATGATGTGACACCCGGCATGTTCGGCTTAAACATAATAGTAACATCTAAGTCTACCTTAGCGAGAAACGTTTATAAACAAACTTAACTGGGTTAGTTGAGTCGGGTCAAATTAGGATTGTCCAGGGTTCAATGATCTGGAGGATCATTGGGAGTCGTTTTGGGAATACATTAGTACCGGGTTCCGTCGTTGGTGACATTACATGAACTAATTAAGTATATGTGTAGATTATGGGTCGTGTGGTGAATTGTATTCTTAGACTTGCTTAAATGATGTATAAATGATTATACGTGCCTAAACATGCTAAGTATAGACTATGGATGCATGCTTATGTGTTAAGATGTGTTAGAATGCGTTAAACACGACAAACTGGAAAAAGGTTAACATGTGTTAAAAAGTGCTGATGACCTGAATGTGGAAATAATGGGCGAATGTGGAAATGGGACTTGAGAAATGGGCGAATGTGGAAACAAAGTGGGCGAATGTGGAAAGATTCCACACTCGACCATTACAAATGGGCGAATGTGGAAAAAGTTCCACATTCGACCACATATAGTGGGCGAACCTGGACTGGGTATAAATACCATCCTTAGCCATTTTTCACCATTTCACAAACCCTAAACGCCTCCAAACACTCTCTATCAGCTATTATCATTGGGGAAGGAGTTTTTGAGCTTGTTTTTCATAACCTAACTCTCTAAATCATTACAAGTGAAGATCTAAGGTGTGTTCTTCATTACAAATCCTTTTTAAACAATTTTGACTTGTTTTAATCTAAACCCCAAGGGTCCAGATCTGATATCAACCTATTTTATGAATAAAAACCTTTCCTAACCAAAACCTATTCATAAACAATGAGTTTTTATGCAAATAAACATGTGTTAGTATGATATTATGCATTGTTTGATGATTACTTGTTGTATAGATGATATGACAACAACCTAGGGCTGTTATTAATGATGGGTTATGATTGAAACATGTTACCTTTGATTGTTGATGGTGTTTTGGCGATTAAAGGGGTTTTTAGTTAGATTTAGGGTTTGTTTTTGGATGATTATGATAAGGTTATGATAGGGGTTTCTTGTTCATGATGATTCGAGTATGATGGATGGATTATTGATCGATTTCAGAAAGTTTCCTAATTGGGTAATATTTTCATGCATGGTGATGTGACATCTCCATAATTTACTATTTTAGGAAACTTGTAAAACGGATAGATTTTGGGGTAAAATTGGTAGGGTTTTCGTAGGAATATATTAATGACGCTTGACTGCTGTAACTCGTGATGTTTCGTGATGTTTTCGGATGTTTTTCGACGCGTTTTTGGAAAAATCTGACATCAGGGGCGAACCTGGAATACCTTCGACCAGTCGAACGGTCGAAGGTGGGTTCCAGGGGGCGAACCTGGAAACTAAAAGGGGCGAATGAACTAAAAGGGGCGAAGGTGGGAAGAAAAGGGGCGAAGGTGGGGGTTCAAAGCCACATTCGACCAGTTAAGGCCACCTTCGACCTCCCAGGACTACGTTCGACCCTACGTTAACAAAAATGAGATTTTTGATACAAACTAAGTGTTTTATGCTTGAACCTTGCGTGTAATCTATGTGTGCTTGATTAGTTAGGGTAATGGGTCACCAACGGGATGTCGGGTCGGTCTAGTGTGTCGGTTAAACATTTAAACACGTTTTAAAAACATACTTGGTTATGATCTGGACAATCGGGGACTAGATAACCTTATGGTTATTAGTCGGAACACTTATGTGAACATTTTGATAGATCTCCGGTAGAGGGATCATCAAGGGCTAAACATCTTTTACTTACATTTGAGGAACGCTATCTAAGGTGAGTTCACGGCCCCACTTTTATATGCTTTAACGTTTGGGGGAGAAAACATGCGCTAAACAGTTTTGGTAACATATGTCATACTATGGTTTTAACTTTATATTGCTATACGATCTTTTGGAAAGTCCCGGGGGAAACCATGAATGTGCGGGTTTGCACAACGGGGGAAATGTGGATAGATCTATTGGGCGTGACCTGCCCCACTCGTCGGCTTGGAGGGCCGGGCGGGTGCATATTGTCTCGAACAGGAACATTATCGTGCTGAACATTACGGGCTGCTAAACATGCTAAACATTGCTAAACGTGTCCAGTAATGGTTTCCAATCGTAGTAGTAATAAAACATACACCTAGCTAGCGTACTTGGTAGCATTGATATAGTATGGACATGGTAATACTTGGTAACTCTTTTTGAACAAACCTGTGAACTCACCAGCATTATATGTTGACGTCTTTTGGCATGTTTTTCTCAGGTCGCTAAGGTAGCAACAACTGGATCTAGGCGCACGAGTCGGCACGGGCGTCTAGGGTTTAGAGCATGGTCTTCATTAAACTTTTGAACTGTGTCTTTTGGGTTGTAAACATTTAAAGCTTCCGCTACAGTTTATGTTTTTATAACTATATCTTTTGAGTATTGTGTTATGCATATAGTGTTGTTTATTGTGACCGTTGACTTGAATCCTGGTTTGTCATGCGCCTCGCGGTAAAACCCCGCAAGTGGAATTTGAGGGTGTGACAAATTTGGTGAAAGAGATGTGAATGCTCTAACCCCAAGTTGCTAACATTCCATAAAGAATCACTGAAGTTGAAGGTGTTTAAATCCCCTTTTGACTCTCCAATTACATTCATTATTATTATTATTATTATTATTATTATTATTATTATATATAGAGTAAAGATCAAATACAAAATGTTTTTTTTTGTAAGAACTGTGAGAATCAAAGAGGGTTAAAAAATTTTATTTTTTTAGAATTTTTTTCCATGTGCTTAAACATACTTTCTAGATGAATAATATAAAAAAAATTAAATTCTTTTAGTGTAATTACGTCATTAAAGTAAATACATTAGTTTACACTAGAGTAATTATGTAATTACTCTACACGTAATTACTCTACACCAATTTTTTTTTTAGTTTTCAATACTATAATACATGTTTAACAATATGGAAAAAAATACCCTCCTTTGATTCTCACAGTTTTTACCAAAAAAACACTTTGTACAAGATTTTTACTCATATATAATATAATAATTTTGCTCCTTCTTGACAAGAAGAACAACAAAAGGCATACACACGTCAGAAGCTACACACACACACACACACACACATATATATATATACACACACACACACACACACATAAACACACATCACTGCCATAAACGGCAGTCACTTCCAGTCACAACCACCCAACACCAACACCATCACTGTCAACCGAATCTGCACCGACATTGCTAACATGACGGGACACTACTATCGTGAATCGCTCTTCACCACCATGTTCTTTCCGACTATCATCAGCGCAATCAAGTCGAGTTTACAGACATGTTAAAGTGGAGCCAGTTTGGCGCAACCTGAAGTCGAAACAACCAATGTCGTCGTCAACTCATATTTATATTGTCCGTATGTCTGCTTGCAAGGTCGAGGGTTATTGCTGTTTAACTGTGGTTTTGAAGTGGGTTAAAGCAGGCATGGTGAATACGGTTTTGAAGTGACATAGGCTGTTGCAGAGAGTCAACGATGTCTGATGCGGTACGCGGACAGAGGTGGACACGGAGTATAATAGAAATAAATGGTCGGCAGTCGCCGGCGCACGTTAGATAACACGGGCTATTCCTTTCACCGTGCTTAAATATATAGATAACTAGGTGAAATCCCGTGCGATGCACGGGAAGACTATATCAATTTTTAATGTCTGTTTATTAAAGACCAAATCAAGAAGTCAAGCATCTGTTGCAAGCAAAGTCTGTTTACTAAGGTCTGTTCCAGAGCAGTGGGTCTGTTAAGGAGATTTGTCTGAAACAGTTGTTGCTTCAAACAGATGATGCTTCAACAGTTTGCTTACAATAGCTGTTTCAGACAGATCTCCTTAATAGACCCACTGTTCTGAAACAGACCTTAGTAAACAGACTTTGCTTGCAATAGATGCTTTACTTCTTGATTTGGAAAGATAATAAAATGCTCGTTTGTTTTTTCGTTTTTTGTATAGCACTATGGTACTCGTTGGAAAGATAATAAAACGCTCGTTAATTTGGTGTAATTTTTTCAAAAAAAAATGTCATTTAAAAAAGTTATTAACGTTTAAAAATCATGGGGAAAGTGCATCTATAACTTATAATAAAAGAATTGAGTTTGTATGAGGTGACATTCAATGAATGTGCCATATGGCATCATGTGAAGCTTTCTTTTAAATTTATTTATTTTGTATTTTTAAATAAAATCTATATCTATATTATCTTAAAATTTCAAATATGTTAATTAATATCTTTTTCTTATTTTCCTCTCACATTTTTTAAATGTTAGTGAACTATTAATTATTTTAAAATCTATATCTATATATCTAATAAATGAGTAACTATTGCTGAGGTGACACCTCTAGATGGCCTCCATACTATCCATCTAACTTACCCATGGGTAAAAACCCGACCCATGATACCATATTCTAACCCGGTAACCCGGGTATAAATAGTCTATTTCTATAATCTCAATATAGAACTAAGGATGCACATCTCTTTCTCATTCTCATTCTCATTCTCATTCAAACCTGAACTTCATATCTATCCTCTATAATCGACATTAGAAACTCTAAATCTAACCTCTATCTTTGATTATGATTGTTACCCGAATCAACTTTTGATTCGGTGCTAGACAACCATGGCCGCATATAGAGATGAGTAAAGAGAGATCTTCCGGTTTCAAGAGGTTAGTAATATTTTATGGGAATCATGACTATTTATTCATGAATGTTTATATTCGGGATTGAGTTTTGTATGGGTTTTGATGTTTTTGAATGCTTGAGGGTTGTTTTTTCATGTCCAATTATATTTTATGTTGGTTTGAAAATTTATTTGTCACATTGATAATGGATCAAACTCCATAATTAATCATTGTTTTGGCTACTTATGTTTAATCAATATAATCCTTTTTGTTTTGGCCGAGTCTGTTATGTTCGATGGGATGCATGTCTTTTAAGGTTTAGATATGAAGTTCATATATTGTTCTTGCAGATTTTATATGGTTTGGTGTTAAAGAGTTTATTATTATGTTAACATGATTTGATCGAATAAGGAGCCAAACCTCAGTTCGGATTCTGGATATGGATCTGAAATAATTATGGAGCATTTAATTTCAGAGAATTGGTATCCTAAGTTTGTGCCACATATTTGGAAAGGTAGTAAATATCCTTGAATGACATTGAGAATTATTTCAAAATTTTTAAAATTTCAGTTTGAATTTATTTGAATTTTGAATTCAAACTATTAAATTCAAATTTATATTAATTCTCCCAATCTAGATTAGTAACTTCCTTAAAATAATACAATCATCATTAATAATATATATTTAACTGAAAATCAATTAAATAAAATTATTAAATTTCTATTTTCTAATTTTTTAAACTAATTCAAATTCTCACTATATAAACAATCTTAATCTCGGTTATACAATTATTTTAAGAATTTATAAAACTTACATCTCCAACTTTTTAATTTACATGACTTTATTTTTAAAAAACTTGATACAATTTGTTTTAGGTTTTATTCAGTAGTATTTATTTTGGCAAATTACATTTGCAATATATTGTTTACAAGCATAATGTTTTTAATATCTTCTTTTACATTTTCATTTGATATATAATGATGTATATGATTATCTTTTAATGTTGATGCTTTTAATTGTTGAAAAAGCTGAAAAAATTAATTACGTGTTTGTTTTCGGTACAGGGGTAAGACTCATTTTGTTTCATTAAGAAGCTTCAATGATTATACCAATGTCTACTGAAACCTTACTTTCAGAAAATAAGGTATTTCTATACTTACTTTATTATATAGTTTTTTATTTGTAAAGGAACTTTTTAATTAATATAATTTATGTTTTAACAAAGTAATATGCAATATATTTTTATTACAGGGTACCTACACCGTTACGCTTTTTTATTAAATTTTAGTAAAAAAAACTATAAAACTATTATATAAATTTAATCATTGAATTATGAAAGGTCTGTTTCTAAAAATAAACTGTGTTTTAAATGGTAATACGTAAATAAAATTCATAAAAATCAATTTATAAGTTTTCAACTGTAAAGTTTCAAAAAATTTGAATTTTCAGTTTCAATTTTTTAAATACGAATTTTATATTTTTATTTTAAATCATAATTATTAATAACTTACTTTAAATAACCCAATCATCATTATTAATATATAGCTTAGACCGTAAATTAATTCAATAAATGTTTAAATTTTCTGATGAAAACTGTAAATATCAATTCAAAACACTAAATTAATTAACTTTAATATTATATTTTTAGTTTATTGAATATGTGATTTTCTTTATATGTTTCATTTCTTGAATAATTGATTTTCATTTAAAGTATGATTAGTCATAAATCGACATATATATGATAACCCATATTTGCTCAACTGTTTATAAGTTATAAAAAATACAAAAATATAAACCATGATCATTAATGTATACAAATTATAAAATAATATTTCGAAATTTTTCAATTTTCAGTTTGAATTTATTTGAATTTTGAATTCAAGCTTTTAAATTCGAATTTATATTAATTCTCCTAATCTATATTAATAACTTTCTTAAAATAATTCAATTATTATTAATAATATATATTTAACCAAAAATCAATAAAATAAGATTATTAATTTTCTATTTTCTAATTTTTTAAACTAATTCAAATTCTTACTATATAAACAATCTTAATCTCAGTTATACAATCATTTTGAGAAGTTATAAAACTTATATCTCCAACTTTTTAATCTACCTGACTTCATTTCTACATGGTTGAATGTACATTTTGTTTATTTTAAAAATCCTGATACGATTTGTTTTATGTTTTATTTAGTAGTATTTATTTTAGTAAATTACATTCACCATGAATAATTCAATCATCATCATAATATATATTTAACCGGAAATTAATTAAATAAAATTATTAATAACTTCCTTAATTTATATTAATTATCAATATACATTAACTAATATTAATTCTCCCAACCTAGATTAATAACTTCTTTAAAATAATTCAATCATCATTAATAATATATATTTAACATAAAATCAATTAAATAAAATTATTAAATTTCTATTTTCCAATTTTTTAAACTAATTCAAATTCTCACTATGTAAACAATTTTAATCTTAGTTATGCAATCATTTTAAGAAATTTATAAAACTTACATCTCCAACTTTTTAATTTACATGACTTCATTTTTAAAAAACTTGATACGATTAGTTTTAGGTTTTATTCAGTAATATTTATTTTAGCAAATTACATTTGCAATTTATTGTTTACAAGCATAATCTTTTTACTATCTTCTTTTACATTTTAATTTGATATATAATGATGTATATGATTATCTTTTAATGTTGATGCTTTTAATTGTTGAAAAAGCTGAAAAAATTAATTACGTGTTTGTTTTCGGTACAGGGTTAAGACTCATTTTGTTTCATTAAGAAGCTTCAATGATTATACCAGTGGCTGCTGGAACCTTATTTTCAGAAAATAAGGTATTTCTATACTTACTTTATTATATAGTTTTTTTTATCTACAAAGGAACTTTTTAATTAATATAATTTATGTTTTAACAAAGAAATATGCAATATATTTTTTTTTATTAAAGGGTACTTACACCGTTACGTTTTTTTATTAAATTTTAGTAAAAAAATAAAGTATAAAACTATTATATAAATTTAATCATTGAATTATGAAAGTTGTGTTTCGAAAAATAAACTATGTTTTAAATGGTAATAATTAAATAAAATTCATAAAAATCAATTTATAAGTTTTCAAGTGTAAAGTTTCAAAAATTTTGAATTTTCAGTTTCAATTTTTCAAAATTTTGAATACGAATTTTATATTTTTTATTTTAAATCATATCAATTATTAATAACTTACTTTAAATAAACCAATCATCATTATTAATATATAGCTTATACCGTAAATCAATTCAATAAATGTTTAAATTTTCTGATGAAAACTGTAAATATCAATTCAAAACACTAAATTAATTAACTTTATTATTTTATTTTTAGTTTATTGAATATGTGATTTTCATTATATGTTTCATTTCTTGAATAATTGATTTTCATTTAAATTTTGTTTAGTAATAAATCGACATATATATGATAACCCATATTTCCTCAACTGTTTACAAGTTATAAAAAAATAAAAAAAATATAAACCATAACCATTAATGTATACAATTTATAAAATATTATTTTGAAATTTTTGAATTTTCAGATTGAATTTATTTGAATTGAAAGTTTTAAATTCGAATTTATATTAATTCTCCCAATATAGATTAATAACTTTTTTAAAATAATTCAATCATCATTAATAATATATATTTTACCGAAAATCAATTAAATAAAATTATTAAATTTCTATTTTCCAATTTTTTAAACTAATTCAAATTCTCACTATATAAATAATCTTAATCTCAGTTATACAATCATTTTGAGAATTTATAAAACTTACATCTCCACCTTTGTAATCTACCTGAATTCATTTCTACATGGTTGAATGTAGGGATGAGCATACGGTCCCGAAAATCGATCCCGAACCGAAAAAATACCGATCCCGTACCGAACCGATACCGAACCGAGGGTGTTCGGTATCGGTACCCACATTTAGAGGTTTTCGGTTTCGGTATTATCGGTATCGGTACGGGATCGGTATGGTATCGGTATTTTAAGGTAAAATACCGATACCACACCGGTACCGTACCGATACCGAACCGATACCGATACCGTACCGGTATAATCGGTATCGGTATCGGTATTGGTTTTTTGGACTTTTCGGTATCGGTATTGTCGGGATCGGTATCGGTTCGGTACCGATACCGTCCCGATCTCATCCCTAGTTGAATGTACATTTTGTTTATTTTAAAAAACTTGATACGATTTGTTTTATGTTTTATTCAATGGTATTTATCTTAGCAAATTACATTCAACCATTAATAAATTAATCATCATTAATAATATATATTTAACCGAAAATCAATTAAATAAAATTATTAATAATTTCCTAAATTTATATTAATTCTCAATATAAATTAATTAATATTAATTCTCCCAACCTAGATTAATAACTTCCTTAAAATAATTCAATCATCAGTAATAATATATATTTAACCGAAAATCAATTAAATAAAATTATTAAATTTCTATTTTCCAATTTTTTAAACTAATTCAAATTCTCACTATGTAAACAATTTTAATCTCAGATATGTAATCATTTTAAGAATTTATAAAACTTACATCTCCAACTTTTTAATTTACATGACTTCATTTTTAAAAAACTTGATACGATTTGTTTTAGGTTTTATTCAGTAGTATTTATTTTAGCAAATTACATTTGCAATATATTGTTTACAAGCATAATCTTTTTAATATCTTCTTTTACATTTTCATTTGATATATAATGATGTATATGATTATCTTTTAATCTTGATGCTTTTAATTGTTGAAAAATCTGAAAAAATTAATTATGTGTTTGTTTTCGGTACAGGGTAACACTCATTTGGTTTCATTAAAAAGATTCAATGATTATACCAATGACTGCTGAAACCTTACTTTCAGAAAATAAGGTATTTCTATACTTACTTTATTATATAGTTTTTTTTATCTTAAAAGGAACTTTTTAATTAATATAATTTATGTTTTAACAAAGAAATATGCAATATATATTTTTTATTATAGGGTACTTACACCATTACGTTTTTTATTAAATTTTAGTAAAAATAAAGTATAAAACTATTATATATATATTTAATCATTGAATTATGAAAGTCGTGTTTCTAAAAATAAACTTTGTTTTAGATGGTAATAATTAAATAAAATTCATAAAAATCAATTTATAAGTTTTCAACTGTAAAGTTTCAAAATTTTTGAATTTTCAGTTTAAATTTTTTAAATATTTGAATACGAATTTTATATTTTTTATTTTAAATCATATCAATTTTTAATAACTTACTTTAAATAAACCAATCATCATTATTAATATATAGCTTAGATCGTAAATCAATTCAATAAATGTTTAGATTTTCTGATGAAAACTGTAAATATCAATTCAAAACACTAAATAAAATAACTTTATTATTATATTTTTAGTTTATTGAATATGTGATTTTCATTATATGTTTCATTTCTTGAATAATTGATTTTTTTTTTAAATTATGTTTAGTCATAAATCGACATATATATGATAACCCATATTTTTTAAGGAAGTTTATATGTTATAAAAAATAAAAAAATATAAACCATACCCATTAATGTATACAATTTATAAAATATTATTTTTAAATTTTTAAATTTTCAGTTTGAATTTATTTGAATTTTGAATTCAAACTTTTAAATTCGAATTTATATTAATTCTCCGAATCTAGATTAATAACTTCCTTAAAATAATTCAATCATAATTAATAATATATATTTAAACGAAAATCAATTAAATAAAATTATTAAATTTCTATTTTCCATTTTTTAAAACTAATTCAAATTCTCACTATATAAACAATCTTAATCTCAGTTATACAATCATTTTGAGAATTTATAAAACTTACATCTCCAACTTTTTAATCTACCTGAATTCATTTCTACATGGTTGAATGCACAATTTGTTTATTTTAAAAAACTTGATACGATTTTTTTTATGTTTTATTCAGTGGTATTTATATTAGCAAATTATATTTGCAATATATTGTTTACAAGCTTAATCTTTTTAATATCTTCTTTTACATTTTCATTTAATATATAATGATGTATATGATTATCTTTTAATCTTGATGCTTTTAATTGTTAAAAAGATGGAAAAAATTAATTACGTGTTTGTTTTCGGTACAGGGGTAAGACTCATTTTGTTTCATTAAGAAGCTTCAAAGATTATACCAATGTGAGCTGAAACCTTATTTTCAGAAAATAAGGTATTTCTATAGTTACTTTATTATATAGTTTTTAATCTTCAATGAAAATAAGCCTTCTTCCCATTTGGATCCACATATCTCTCAATCAAGAACTTAATTTTTTTTCCTTCTTTTGCTGCAAGTTATCAAAATCAAAGACATTTTGTTCTTTTGTATTATGTAACTTTCAACATATAAAACAAAATTTATACTACAATCTTTATAGAATTTTTTTCATTTTACTTGTGAATCTACCGGGTGTACACCCGGGACTCTAACCTAGTTTCAAATATATTAATTAATATTTTTATCTTTATTTTTTTCTTATTTTCCGCTCACAATTTTTAAACGTTAGTAACTTTTATGTATGACATTTTTTTGAAAAAATTTTACATCAAATTAACGATTGCTTTATTATCTTTCCAACGAGCACCATATATAGTGCTATACAAAAACGAAAAACTGTTTTTTAGTGAGTTTTTGTTCATGCTGAAAAAAACACAATAAAAAAATTACATCAAATTAACGATCGCTTTATTATTTTTCCAACAAGCACCATATATAGTGCTATACAAAAACAAAAAAAAAATGTTTTTAGTGAATTTTTGTTCATGTAGAAAAAAAAACACAATGCATTTAGGTAATTTCTTAATCATATATAGGCAAGTCACTAATCATGTTATGATAGTATATATGTTTTTGAACCTACTATTACATATATGAATTGCCCATGTTCATGTGCTATAACGATATGCTTAGCATTAAAAGAGGTTGAGAATTTTTAATTTGCTGGGAACGCAGCATGAGAACCCCTTTTGATAGTATAAACATTAGAACAACTTTCTTTAACATTAAAAGAGGTTGAGACTGTTTACTTCTTTTATCCCTTTTTATTAAGTAATATTAGATTTTTCCGCCCCGGGACACTCCCGGGGTAATCAGCTAGTGTACTATATGAGAGAGAAAAAATAAATTAATAGTAGATGGGGTATCCATGACCCATTTAATTGACCCGGTAAAATGAGTAGGAAAAACTTAGTTAGATAGTCTGAGAATATGCCATGTGTCCCGCATTGCTTTCATTTATCTATAATCTATACATATAATAAACCAAAGCCATTTTAATGACATGGCACTCAAAGATGCATTTTCTTCCTTTAGTGTGCCATGTGTCATCCCATGTGGCATTGAGATATTTTAGGAAAAAAATAATTTAAAAACAAAATTGGATTTTTCACCCTCATGTTTCCTCCCATAATTTTTAAACGTTAATATCTTTAATATACGAGATTTTTTAAAGAAAAAATTACACCAAATTAACTAGCGTTTTATTATCTTTCCAACAAGTACCATAGTGCTATATAAAAATGGAGAATTTTTTTTTGTGGGGTTTTGTTCATACAGGAAAAAAAACACAAAGTGTTCAGGTAAATCATTAATCATGTATAGACAAGTCACTAATTATGTTTAAATCAGTAAATATGATTTTTTTTTCAACCAGAGCCGAATAGGTTAATAAAGTTATACGTTGTTTTAAGTTAGGTATCAATATTAGTATGTTAGAGTTGTACATTTGTCTAGTCTTTAGGATAGGTGTTAATATTAGAGTTACATTAAAGTTCTACATTCTTTTAGGTTAGGTGTTAGCATTGGAGTTGTACATTGTTAATTTGTTTTAGGTTAGATATTAATATTAGAGTTATACATCAGTCTATTTCATATGTAAAATTGATGTATCATATTAAATTTCTCAACCCGGGACGCTCCCGGGGTATAATCTAGCTTATAATAAAAGAATTGAATATTGTTGAGGTGACATTCAATGGAGACCTCAACCCTCAATCTCTCATTTGAGAGATGCCACATAGGATGTGATGTGACAACTCTATACCAATTAAAAAAAAGGAATAAATATGGTTTAACCTAATCTATTAAATACCTAATCTACTAAATTTAAATATTAAACCTTTATTATTTTATCTCATGTTTCCCCCCATAACTTTTAAACGTTGATATCTTTTAAATACAGGATTTTTTAAAGAAAAAAATTACACCAAATTAACGAGCGTTTTATTATCTTTCCAACGAGTACCATGGTGCTATATAAAAAACGGAGAAAAAAACGACTATTTTTTTGTAACCCGACAGTTATTGTGTTAGGTTTGGAATTAGTTTAAAAACAATTGTGGGTTTGGGTCGGGCCTGGGATTAGGTGATACCCGACCCAATTATCCGAAACCACATACCCAAATACCCGAACTATATACTCTATCAAATACCCATGAATTTTTTAACGCATCACATAACCCTTAGACTAATGTCTTCGATATTTCAATAAATAACATTTTTTCCTTATTTCATGTTAGTTCTTTTTAGAATGATCGATTACAAACTTCCGCATTCATTTGACATTATATAATATTTTTTAATGGCACTAGATTTATACCCCGGCGCAGAGATTTGTTTTTTTTTTTTTTTTTTATATTTGAATATGAAATTAAGAGTTGAAAGAATTTAGATGGGATGGAGATAAGAAGATAACAAGAAATTTATGTGATATATATCTAAACACGACATCTTCTATTATTTATGGTTCGATCAACACGTCACATAGATGCAAATATTATGACTTTTATATTGCGCCTATGTTCGAAATCTCAATAGAAAAAAAAAACCTTTATTGATCAATCTAGTACTGAAAGAACCTAAAATAATAGCAAAGTATTCGTATAAGGAGATGACTATTTTCGTAGTTGTTTATGACAGACTGGGACTGTCAAATCGTGTCTTAGCAGGTTTAACAGGTCTCTGACGACGCGAACAACACAAGTTCTAAACATGAACACAACTTGTTTAACTACTTTATATCCTATGTTTATAAGACAGTTATACGTTTATGTACAAAAAAGAGAAATGATGGATATTTGTCTCTTAATTCGAATTATTTTTAAAAAAGTAATAAATGGCATCGTGAAATTTTTAGTTAACATGTCTAATCGTGTCTTATACAGGTTACCCGTTGCCAGCCGACATACACTAGGTAATGGTGAGTACTATATAAATTACTTTTAGAGTTAAGCAAAAAAAAATGTCCCCTAAAGAGGTAAAGACCTCCTTATATAGGGATGACATATGTCAACATCATCAAACCCTAATAATTGTGGGCCCAGGCTCGATTAGGGGGAATCTCCACTACTCTACCTCATGTTAGTATAATATTTAATAACAAAGTAACCAATTAGATACTAGAAACATGTATCGCCTTAATCATGTGCCACATGACATCATATCATACTTGTGGTAATAAGTGAAGAATGTTGGTGATGTACTTGTTGTCTCCTCTACACCCTACAAGATCGTGGTATTTGATTGTGCCACGTGTCATGATAGGGTGGATGTAAGTCATGTGGTGTGTACACGTCCAATGATTGTAAGTGGTTCGTACACTCATGTACTTCTCGTACTACCAACTAGCAGCCTTCTGTACTGCACGTGCATTATTATATCACCTAGTGCGGAGATCTTGTATTGTGCAAGTGGAAACACGTGACTGGGCTCTGCCCGTGTGTTATTGGGTATTGGGTTGGCCTGATCTAAGTTAGGATTCGGTACCCTATCCTTTCAAGCCCCCCCAGTCCAACGTTTTTCCCGGGCCTGATAAACAGGGGAATGGGTGGAATGCTGGATTCATCTAGCTATGCCCTTGGGAGATGACAACTCATATATGGAGTTCTTTGTTATTGAGTCATACGTACATACGCATGATGCAGTGACGTGTATTACGTTTTACGTCAGGTATACGCATTATGCGTGTGACGTGTATTGCGTTTTACATCAGGCATACATATGATACGGGTGACGTGTATCACGTTTTACGCCAGGCATATGCGTGATGTGGGTGACGTTTTTTTACATTTTATGTCAGATATACGCATGATGCCACGTGGTGAAAGCGCTTTCAGTCCGCGGGGCGAGTGATTAGACTGTTGTGCGGAAGAGTTGATCGTCGTGTTAAAACGTGTCAGGTGACAAAAACGATGTCTGCACAGTGACGGTGACGTCTTGTCAGACACGTTTCCTGCCATGTGTTAGGTGAGTGGGTCAACCACGCGCATGTGTGCCGTCGTTTCAACGAACGTGGGCGACGTGGCACCCCTTTATTGGTTGTCCGCCTGAAGATTCGTTTCTCTCTTGCACGTCTTCCCACCCTCATTAATGCATATAGTATATAAATTCAAATTCACTGCCTTCTCGTTTGTTTCTTTTAAAGTCTCTCATCTTCTTCAGTCGTTCTGGCGATCAATCTTCTAGAATTCCGGCCACCAATTGTTCACTTTCTTGACAAAAGACTTATTTTCCCCCGTTCTTTCTTATTTGTGATCATGTCTGAGACCTTCAAAGCCGAGGGAAAGTAAAAAAAGGCAAATCTCCTCCAAACTGATGGATATAAAAATTATCAACTGGTTGGATCCGAAGTTCCAGGAGTTTATGGCCTTCTGTGAAATAGATGAGGCTTGGGAGCTTAAGTTACCACAAAAAAAGAAGATAGTGTTTAGGCGGGAGACAACAAGATTGCCTTGTATGAGGCCTTCTTCACTATGGCTTGTTTCTGATTACCGGCCACCTAGTTTGTTGTTGATGCTTTAGTGACATATGGGGTTCATCCGACTCAGATAAGCACTCATGGTATTATCCGTCTTACCCATTTTGAGATGCCCTGTCGGGCACTCGAGATGACACCGACGTTCGAGATGCTCAACGTCTTTTATGTTTTGGAGCATTACAACCCTCCTGGGTGGTACAGTCTAGCGCCTTGGAACAAGGTAGCTCAATTAAGCATTGAAACTCCGAAATCCATGTATGATTAGAAGGAGCATTTCTTTTTTATTAAACAAGGTGTTTTTCGAGCTCCCTTACAGTGGATTGTACATGGAATGAAAGAAAAGGTAAAGACTTTCCTGTGATGCAGGATTACAAGGAACAAGAGTGGTTCCGCATCTTGGTGGGTCATGCGGCCCGTTGTCCACATCTGCGTATCCAGAGGCAATGTTAGTGATGCTGGGCGTGAGTAGACTCCAGCCGGTGCCTGGGCACGAGCCTTGTGTTGAAGAAGAACGTATGATGTGTTGCTAATTTTGCTCAATGACTAAATAACATGGTCTTAACTGACTTTTGTCTTGTACATATTTGACGGAGTGGCACTTGTTTTCACAACGGGATGATGTCAAGATTAAGTAGCGGGAAGTACCCGCGGGGCAGGAATCAAGTGTTGAGGAGAAAGCTGTGAACTTCCTTATGCCGAATCTGGTGGACCCTCCTATGTATTATTCTCAAACAGGTGATACCTCTTCCAGTCTTAATGTTTCTAAGACACCAAAGGTTGGGCCCTCACTAGTAGTTTTGTCTGACGGTGGGTCTAACTTATCAGATGAGGTTACTGACCCTCTGCACCCTTCAACAGGTGCGGGTATCGAGCCCGCAGGAAAATAGTTATAGATTTAGAATCTACTTCTCAGGGGCGCAAAAAATTGGTAGGTACAGGTGTGGGGGCGTGAGCAGCGCACGGTGTTGCTTGTTTAGAAGTGGTTAAGTATGAATGCTTAACTATTTATCTATTTGCGTAGGTCGTGGTCCACAGCAATCCCGTAAACAGGGTAAGGAGTCCAAGGAGGCAATGGCTTCCTCTGTCCCCATGAGCGGAGATGAGGGATCCGAGTCGGAGGAAGAGCCTCTGCATAAGAAGAAAAAGGTTGATCCTGTCGTGGAGCCCATTGCGGAGGAAGTGATGCAACAACATTTAGCCGAAATGGCCAAGCCACAAGTTAAAATCCCTGGGCGGAATCTGGATGTGGTCGAGGGTAGTCGTGGGAATATGGAAACTGCGAAAACCATTGTCCCAGACCGAGTGTCGCTGATGTAACACCCCACCAATGGCGAAAACATCGAGGTGTCACGTATGAATGATTGTTCAATAGCTCATGGTACTAAATGGAAATTTAATGATATTAATCAATTTACGATTCATCTTACAAGTAAAGATTACAAAAGTTGATTAATATAAACTAGGTCCAAAGCTCCTATGTGTTCCAAGACTTGTGTAACTTCCAATAGCAAATAAACCTAAAACATGTTAAGTTGGAAAGATGGGGGGGGGGGGGTCAACTATAAATAGTTGGTGAGAATACATAGGTTTTGCATATAGTTGAAAACAATATGTTGTATAGCAATCATAGTTGAAGTATAATAATGAATAATGATAGAATATGAGTCCGACATGTAACAATGCGTCTTTTGTACAATCAAACCTTGTGTCGACTGAGACCTAACTCGCAAGTTAGTAAAAGTGTAACTGTTATCGATCATCCCTGAATTTATGCGGGGGGATGGGTTTGTCAGACCTATAGCACTATAATCTAAACAGGCGGCTTGATCAATGTTAATGATTGTACTGTGTCTTTTTGTTACAGTCAAATGATAGAATGAGTAAATGATAGTGTAATTGAATCACAAGTTTTAACAATGTAAGAATGAATAAATGATAGTGTATAAAATGTTTAAACATGTTTCACCCCAAAAATGTAAAACAGAAAAAGGGGCTATGTAAACTCACCTTAGGTGCATAATGAGTTCGTGCGTTTTATTGAGCGTGCAAACACTTAGTAATAATGCCTTGGAAAACTCGAAACTAGCTAGAGGAGATAATGACGGATGAAAATTTTAGTATATGGGAGATGGGATAATAATGTTTTTTTTAATGGTGTAAAGAGTTGAATGGTAGGCTAGTGTATTTATAGTGTAAAATTTGGAGTTGTAATTAGGGACTACTTTGACTAGGCTAGAATTTAGGAACAACCTTGACTTGACTAGAAGACCATATTTACTAACACTTTGACTTGACTAGGAGACCATATTTACTAACAATTTGACTTGACTTGACTAGACTAGGAGACTACGTTTGACTTTTCAAGTTTGACTAAGGGACCTTGAAAGGGTTTAAGTTTAATTGGTTTTAATTAACATCACAAAACACCAAATGGTGTAGTGGTTTGTGTGGTGTGGTTAAGGTTTAGCCCGCCAGGGACTCGGGTTTGAATCCTGGCACAGGCAAACATTTTTTTTAACGTTTTTAAATCAGAATTTAATACAATCCAATTTAATATTGATTATACGCCATTATTTAAACAAAAAAATTAACAAAATGGATGGTAAAGATACTGTAAACATGAATCGGATGAATAAACGAGGGAGTTCTCTCTATATATATAAAGAAAATTTGTGTGATGTTACAGCTGAGACTACGTAGGCCTGGTTTAAGATTAAAATTACTCCTCCGCCTTTGCGTCAACATGTTTACTCCAAGACACTCAAAATGACCACTAGTAAGTTCATTATTTCTCCCTTATTTTCTTTCTCCTGAGTTTACTTCAAAAAACATTTAAATCTTGCACCTCCTTTTGCAGTTGTGCCTCCTAAGATCGTTCCGACTTTTGCCCCTTATCTTACACCCGAAGAGCAGGCCACCGTTTACAAGTGCATGGCTGACAAGTTGGTGCACGGTGAGAAGGAGAAGCAGGAACTCGGGGAAGCAGCCTATAAGGAAGGAGAGAGGAACAAGAAAGAGCAAGAGAAAGCTCAAGGGAAGAAGGTAGTTGATGGGAGCCTTCCGGTGACTTTGACCGAGAGCACCCATGTTGAAGGTGTCCAGAGGGGTGAGTTGTCGTCTGGCCATGAAAATGTAAATGGAAAAGCTTTGGGGGCCACAACTGCCTCTTCGAACCAAGGGCGCCAACCTGTGCGGGGGGGGGGGGGGGGGGGGGGGGGGGGTCAAGGCCTTGATGCTCAAAGTACCAAGGTTCTAAAAGTTCCGCAGCCGACTGAAACGGTGAAGCGACCAGAAGTCATCATTTATCAAAAGGGAAACAATGGCAAGCCTCCGGCGCATTCAGCTGTCCAAAGTAGGCCACATTGGCTTTGCTAGGATATTACTGAGGACACTTGCTTCTCGCACCCTCTAATTGCGGAAGAGTTAGTCGATTGTGTCGTCCCTCCTGTCGAGCGTGATCACCAAGACGGTGTTAGCCGATCCGGTCTTTACTCGGACCTTTGCTTGAATACGGCCTTATCCGTTTCGGTCTCGAATTCCTAGCAAAGCATTAAGGTGTGCAGGTATTGCCTTTGCCAAAAAGGAAGAAGAGGTGTTCCAAGCTGCTCAGTCTTCTATAAAAAAAGGAGATTGAGCAGTATCAAAGTAGGGCTCATGCGACGGGAGAAGAGGTAAAGAAGCTTAAGGCAGAACACGCCATGGCCTGTAAGCGCTGGACTGAGTCCTGCCAGCGTATCAACCTGGAGATGGAGAAATATCGGGGTCATATACAATCATTGAAAAATGACGTGTCGCGATTGACGGCTGCAGCTGAAGATCATGTCATTGCCGCCTTAGAAGAGATGGACTCTAAGCTTGTTGATGCGCGTTCTGAGCTGCAGAACCGTGATCAGGACTCGCTTCACGCTGCGTCCAGGGTGTCTATGCTGGAGACAGAGGCGATGGTGTGGGCTCGAGAAAAGAAGCAGATGTTGGAAGAGAAGGCCACGTTGGAGTCTGCACGCGCAACACCTGAAGGTGAGCTGAAAAGCACTCAAGTTCTAATGGAGTAGGCGTCATCCGCTCAAGCTGCTCCGCGGAACGGTGTTGACTGGATGATAAAGTCTAGCGTTTCTGGGGTAAGTGTCTCATTGTTTTATTTATGTTTGACATTTTAACTTTTGTAACTCTTTGTCTTATCCTTTGACGTAGATTTTCAAGCGCGTTTGGAATGAACCGAAGCTTGGTGATGCCATTACTGCTATATGCGCAACCACCTTCCTGTACGAGGCGCAGGCTGGTTTCAACGAAGGGTTTTATCATGCCCTCAACGGCAAGGCGCTGCAATATTGCTCGTATCATGGCCAGACACTTGAAGAAAAATTAGAGCAGTGCCTCATGGACTTTTAACACATGCACTTTGACGTGTTTGACGTCGTTGACGGCGAAGGTACTAGTGTTCTAAGCCATAGGGATCAGTTTGAAAGATTAAAGTATAGCCGGTACGGATGACGCCAATGAAGAAACAATAAGTCTAACCTCCGTTAGGGATAGCTAGACTATCGATCCACGGGAATGATCCTTCACTGATCTCTTTAGGGCTGAACAAACCTGAAATAATAGCAAAGTATTCGGGTAGGGAGATGAGTACTTTCTAGTTGTTTATGACAAAAACTGAGTGATGGTGGATACTATATGAATTGCTTTTAGGGTTAGCAAAAATTGTCCCCTAAGGAGGTCAACACCTCCTTATATAGGGATGACATATGCTAACATGACCAAACCCTAATCTTTTGGGCCCATACCCGATTAAGGGTATCTCCATTACCCTAGCCCCCGTTATTATAATATTTAATAATAAAGTAACAAATGAGAGACTAGGAACGTGCACCGCCTTAGCCATGTGCCATATAGCGTCATACTTGTGGTAATAAATGGAGAATGTTGGAGACATACTTTTTGTCTCCTCTCACCCTATAAGATCGTGGTAGTTGATTGTGTCATGTCATGATAGTGTGGACGTGCATCATGCAGTGTATACACGTTCAATGATTGTGAGTAGTTCATACGCACATGTCTTTGCCGTACTACCAACTGGCAACCTTCTGTAGTGCACGTGCATTATTATAGCAGCTAGCGAGGAGATCTTGTATTGCGCTAGTGAAAACACACGTCTGGCTTTGCCCGCGTGTTATTAGAAATTGGGTTGGCCCGATCCAAGTTAGGATTCGATACCCTATGTCTTCAGATACATCAAGTGAAAACAAAATTGTTAGGTTTGAACATTTTACAACTAATTTTTGGTATACTGTATTTAAAAAAACACAGTGTTTGAGGTGACAAACATGTAATTTTAAAAATATTTTTTTATAAACTAGATTATATATATGTATATATATATATATTAAAAATACAGGGGTTTTAATATGTTACGTGTTAGAAGATATTCTTAATATTTATATTATTTGTTCTTTTTATGTATTAAATTAGTTTTCTCATAGTAAAACACAAAAATTAGAGTATATATGCGACGTATATGATTAGTTTTCAAAATAGGTTGAAAAACGGAGTCTCAAACCCGGCCTAAGGTCGAGTAGATACCAGACGGGTATCAGGTATACCTGCTAGTTCTTTCAAAATATACACGTGGGGATATTGAAATACATTTTTTTTAACTTACCGTTCTAATTCGTATATGGTTATGTGTTCTTATCAACTACAACAATTTAAAATGTGATTAGTTACATACGTATTATTATCACGAATAAATAGCCAAAACCGTACTTGTGGTTTGGTGGGTTTTGCCAGTCCCAACCAAAATGAAACTAATTGCCTGAATGATCCAGTAGTTTGACGAAATACGCCAAAATAGTCGATTTTTTTAACGGGGTCAACTAAGCCCAGTTAAGTCAGGGGTAAAAATGTCCATTTACCTTCTAATTTAGCTAGGTCTCTCTTAATATTACTCTCTCAACTCCCTCAACTGAATTCCTTCTCTCTACTTCATGACTCTCATTGTTCTCTCTACAATTCATACCAACATCACATGGTTCTGTATATGGATCGGAGGTACACCGAAACCATAAACGGACTCTCGCCGATTTATGATTGTAATAACAATCGGAGATAGACCAGAGTACTAACCGGATACAACATCCCTCTAATCCTCTCTCTATCTCTCTCTCTCGTTACAGAATCGAGCGCACATGTCTTTCCTGAGTGGATGGCCGGACCACGTCTTACACAGGCACACATCAACCACAATGCTACACAGCTCTTTTGATGATATATTTGAATACAATTGTTTAAAAATGTTGAATCATTTTAAACCTATTCCCATATAAAACGCTCGGAAACCTTAACCTAAGATCCGGTCTAATTGGTCAAGAACACTTATATGGAGAGAATACAAAGTTGGGGCTTCGAATCAAAATCACAAGATGAAACAATCGCATGACTCAATTACCTGGAAACAAAGGGATTGATCGCCGACTGTGTGTACGAAGGTCCGTTGGTCTGATTCTCACGAAATCGGTCACATATAATTGTTTTGATGTAATTCCTTTGGGGAGATAGGACAGAGAGGGACGAGTAGACAACAGGTGGTGTTGTTTGTTGGTATAGATCACAAATTTTAGTCGTTTAAGGAAACAATCGTCGGACTTGGTGGTAGTGTTGGTGTTGAACAGTTGTGGTGAAAGTTGGGTGGTTTGAGATGGTGGTGATAGTGGTGAGATGTGAGGGTGGTCTGAGAAGATGGTGAAAGTGGATGGTGGTCTGAAAAGGTAGTTAAGGTGTGGTGGTGGTGACGGTGGTCTAGTGTGGTGGTGATGGTGGCGACGTGTCACACCCCGCCAAGGCGGAAACACGGGGATGTGACCTCGAAAGGTTTTCAAGCACAAGGTTCAAGCAACACGCAAATTTATTCAAATAAGTACCATCAAAGGATGGATATTGTCATAAAATTATTCAAATCATCATAAAATTGTTTTGAAAACAGGAAATTGCCTGGAATTCATGAACTTGAAACTAAAACATCACGGGACTGACAAAACCCAATCCAAAGTGGTACCATCTAGTGCACGCTCGAACCCCTCTCTCCAACCTCTACTGCTCATCATCAATTACCTGAACCTTACGGCTACAAAGAATCTGATGATGAAGGTAATTACGACTCAAGTTACAAGCAACATTCAAAGTCTGTGGCGAGCACACACACTCGCATAGACGAAGACCTTTTCAGGCCTTAAAGGCTGGCCTTCACAGAAAGATTGAAATTTTGCCATCCCATTGCTTTAGCCCCAATCCCACAGGGGGCAAAACTTCCTAACAGTAGCGAGAAGTATGATGGTTTGCGCAACCCGTATGACCATTTGCATGCATTCGAATGTACTGGAAACTCTTTCTCGTGGCCAGTTCAAGTTTCGTGCCACCTGTTTACCCAAACATTAACTAGCGCGGCAAGAGTATGGTACGAAAATCTCCCCGCAAGCAGTAATGCGGATTTTGATGACTTGATCAAAAAGTTCACTAATCACTTCTCGCATCTGCGCAAACAAAAAAAGTATAAGGCTCACATCCTACTATGTATGGTGAATGATAAAGAAACTGTAGAGGACTACATAGTCCACTACAACAAAGAAGCACTGCTGATGGGATGCGGAGAAGAGCTCACACGCACGGGCTTCATTCAAGGAATCCGAAGTGAAGAGTTGATGAAGTGTCTTACCGGGAAGGATGGTATCCCAACTTCCTAGGAGAGACTGATTGAAGCAGCCAAGATCTATGTTGCGTCTAAGCGCTCCTTCCAGCAAGCGCGGAGTTTCCAACACAGTAACAGCAACAATGCGGGATCAAGTAGCAAAGGCAACGGAAGCAGTCCGTCTGGATAAGAATTTCGAGAGCAGCTAAAGAAGGAAAATACTCTTCCTATCAAGATACGCGCAACTACCTGAGCAACAAGCACCCGCGAGATTAGAATGGGCATCAAAGAAGAACTATGATTGGACCCCATTGACGAAAACTCCATCTCAAGTCTTGAAAACCGAGCAAATACAATTCAAGAAACCGAGGGAGTTGAGTCACAAGAGAAAAAATGTGGAAAGTACTGCGAATACCATGTTCGGAAAGGTCCGCGAGAAGACACGGATGTAGGGGAAAGCTCCCAGATGCTTATCCGTAACTTCAACACGCATCATGTCCATCATACCTCATGCCACCATTGCCACATGGTCAATCACAGTTCTAAGAACAAGAGAACTTTCATGGTAGCCGACGATGATTTATGGAAAGAGGCAGATGATGTCATGCCTAGGGTGTGAGGTGGAGCTTCATCAACAACTCCGTTAATAATCACAGGTGTCATTGGTCATTACCGCACTCGCTACATGTTCTTGGATAATGGTAGCATTACGGATATCATGTACGAGCAGTGTTTCAAATCAATTGGATGAAAAAGACAAGGCTTAGATAGTTCCAGTCTTAGAGCCTATTTCTGGTTTCATACATGAGATGATTATTCCACTGGGATTGTTGACGTTCCCCGTCACTCTCTCGGATGGAAAGCATTCAAAAACAGAAACTTGCGACTTCATGGTTCTGCCAGTCACCTCATCGCATGACGTGCTCCTCGGATGAGAGGGATTGGCTAAGTTTAATTGCAACACGTCAGCGCCACACCAAATGGTAGGGGTTCCCCACTCGCAATGGCATAGCGTTCATACGCGGAAATAAAGATTGTCACGCAGCCGACGCACAAAAGCCTCTCAAGATGCAAAAGCCAACTGTCCGCACCGAGCCAGAAAAATGGGTTCTCAACCCTAACTTTCTAGAGCAGACACTTATTTTGGGCCCTGTAATCTCCAACACCATACGCACTCACTTGAAGCAGCTTTTGATAAAAAAAAACATGGACGTGTTCGCTTTTCAGCCAACAGACATAATTGGTGTACTGCGTCATATAACTGAACACAAGCTCAATGTGTATAAATCTATTGAGCACGTTGTCCAGAAAAAGCACAGCATGGGGCCGGAGAAAACGAAGGCCATGAATGAGCAAGTGACAGAGCTACTGAACGCAAGCATTCTGCGCAAGATCCGGTAACGTGGGTTGCTAACCCGGTCATGGTAGGAAAGTCCAACAGCAGTTGGCGCATGTGCGTTGACTATAAGGATTTAAATAAGGTGTGCCCCAAAGATTGCTATCATCTACCAGAGATTGACTTAAAGGTCGATTCCTTGGAACCTTATAGGTTTAAATGTTTCCTCGATGCATACAAGGGGTACCATCAGATCCACATTGCCAAAGAGGATGAAGATAAGACTGTGTTTCGCACCGATATGGGAACGTTCTGCTACACAAAGATGGCTTTTGGGCTTAAAAATGTGGGAGCTACTTATTAATGCCTCATAGATACGACATTCATCAATCAAATAGGTGTTAACTTGGATGTTTATGTGGATGATTTAGTCATCAAAAGCAAAATGGAAGACCAAATGTTGCTAGACATACAGAAGACCTTCGATCAACTCCGAAGTGTCAGAATGAAGTTAAATCCGAGGAAATGCTCATTTGGAATAGAAGAGGGAAAGTTCCTAGGCGTGATCATCACAAAGGAAGGGTTCCGCGCTAACCCAGAGAAAGTACAAGCTATTGAGCGGATGCCATCACCATCATCAGTAAAGGAGGTGCAAACATTGACGGTCCGTCTGGTTGCCCTAAAGAGCTACTTTTCAAATTACGCATCCAAATCATTCCCCTTTGTCGATACCCTGAAGAACTGTTTGAAGAAATCCAACTTTTCCTGGACAGCGGAAGCAGAAAAGGCCTTCAAGGACATGAAGGAATGCTTAATGAACCTCCCAACACTCATCGCGCCCTTGCCAGAAGAACCGCTTACACTCTACGTGCCCGTATCTAATAGGGCAGTTGGCGCTGTGCTAAGGTTGATCGGAAAGGAGTCCAGACTCCAACCTAATATGTTAGTCGCACGCTGTTGGACGCGGAAACCAGATACTCCATGATGGAGAAATTAGTTCTTGCTATAATACATGCATCAAGGCGTCTACGCAGGTACTTCCAAGGCCATACTATAAACGTCCTAACAGACTATAGGATCAATAAGGTACTTCGCAAGCCAGAGTTATCAGAAAGATTGGCCAAATGGGCCTTAGAGTTGGGAGAGCATTCCACAACAAATAAAACACGTCCATCTTTCAAGGGGAAACTCCTAGCGAACTTTGCCATGGACATTCCCGTTGACAAGATAGCTGAATGTCAGGCGGAGATGGAATCAAGTACCGCAAAGCATGCATCCCAAACTTGGGAATTGTTCACAGATGGTGGGTGGAACGGCGATGGCGCAGGCGCAGGGCTACGACTAATTACTTCGGAAGGAAAAGAATTCACCTATGTCATATGTCTGGATTTCCAAAAGACAAACAATGAAGAGGAATACGAGGCTTTGTTAGTAGGCCTACGTATTGCAAAGAAAATAGGCGCTCGCCATGTCGAGGCTCATGTTGAATCCATGGTGGTAGCAAATCATATTGACGGCTCCTTCGAAGCCAGAGAGCCAACAATGATTCTATACTTGGAACAAGCCAAAGAACTCATGAAGGGTTTTTCCCATCATGGCGTACCTGACTTCGGGAAGCTTGCCAGACAACAAGGCCGAAGCCCATAAACTAAAAAATAAAGCCCTACACTACCAAGTTATTTATGGAATCTTGTACCACATCTCATATTTGGACCACCGCTACGCTGTGTAGACTCTCCTGAGGCCACATACTTGATTAAGGATATACATGAAGGCATATATGGCCTGCATGCTAGTCCAAGGATGGTGGTTGCAAAGCTGATGAATGATGGTTACTACTGTCAAGGCATGCATGTTGATGCGGTAGCAGAATTGCACAAGCATGATTCTTGCCAAAGGCATGCGCCAAGAACCCTGTGACCAGAAAACAACCTAGTGCCGGTAACAGCGGCTTGGCCATTCCAGAAGTGGGCCATTGACCTCGTGGGTCCTTTTCCCACTGCACCCGGAAACGTCAAATATCTAGTAGTGGTAATCAACTACTTCACGAAATGGATGGATGCCAAGACACTGGCCACAATTGACAGCTGAAGTATCAAGAAGTTTATCTGAGAATTTATTATATATAGGTTCAGACTTCCGACGGAATTTGTAAGTGACAATGGCATGCAATTTGTGGACCGACACTTACAAGAATGGTTGAAATCCACCAACATCACGCAGATATTCACTTCTGTGGCGCACCCGTAAGGGAATTGACAAGTAGAGCGGGCAAACAGAAGAATTGTAGAGGCAATCAAAGCCCGGCTGGGTACTAAATGCACCGGTCGGGTAGACGAGCTCCCCCATGTTCTATGGGCCCATCATACATTGTCTAAAACCAGCAACGGGGAAACACCTTTCAGATTGACTTATGGTTCGAAAGCAGTAATCCACGCAGAACTAGGATGCCCGTCCCCAAGAGTACTAATGGCAAGATCAGTTGACAACGATCGAGAACTACGCACTAACCTGGACCTACTGGAAGAAAGGCGCGAGATCGCCTCATTCAGAGAGGCAATAAGCAACAGTTAGAAAAATACTATAATGTGCGGGTCAAGGTATGCAAGTTTCGCATGGGGATTATGTTTTCCACAACAATGAGGCGTCTAACGTGAAAAAACCGGGAAAGTTTGCCCCAACTTGGGAGGGACCATACAAGATCCAGGAGGTACTCGGAAAGGGTGCCTACACTCTGGAGCGCCTTGATGGCACACCCATCCCGCGAACTTGGAACATGCCACAATTACGCACATGTTATATTTAGTTCATCACCATTTGTAATAAAGGCTTTTAATGCATATCATTGGTTTTTCAATAAAGTATGTTTGTTTTTATGCGGTTACGAGTTCCTCTATGTGTTTAAAAAAAGAAAAAAAAAGTGTGCACTTTATATACTGAAAGTTGCAATATATGCTTATATATCCTTGATAACCATTTACAAAATTTACAAGGATGTCCAAATAACATCCACAAGGTACATTCCTATATTACCGCAGGACGTATAAGATAGAACTATACTACTACTGATCAAGGTTTGGAAGCATGCTGCCATTTCCCATCCACACGATGCAATACAAACATTGGAGTCTTGGGTAGCAAAGCTGCATCACTCAAGTCTGCAAGACGCTTCATGGCTCTGGAACTTGCACTTTCCATAGCCTGATCACCCACTTCATGTTGATCGTCATGTTCAAGGTCTTCGCGTTTCAGTAACTCCCCACAGTGGGCTTCCAAACGGTCTAAAGCATCAATAGCGAGACCCACCCTAGAGTGTTGTGATACGAGTGCGATCAACCCTTTTGCAACCAGCTTTTCTGCATGGTCACGGATTGGAGCTTTCCATCGGCGTTCAGCCATTACCAGTTAGGGGAAGTTAAGTAAGATAATGTGATCATGGAGTGGATTAGTTTATGCCATTTATAGAAAAACAAGTTCAATGGATTAATTAGCCATTAATGGAATGGACTCACGTCAGTCAGCTAGGACAGGTGTCAAATCAGTTAGCTAATAGACGCCGCCAAACAATCGCATCAACAAGAGAATTGTGTCATGGTGCTCCTGACACAGGAAGACTTTTGAGGACGCTGACATCATCACAGAGCAGAGAACAATCATAACATGCACAACAAAAGATAATAATATAAACAATCCATCTTAACCATAACTATTTGCAAATTACAAGGAAAATATCTAGGAATGGAAAAACCTAAAGGGGGACCTAAGAAAAATCTACAGTGTCTATATAACGATCATCCATGCTGTTAGCATTTGAAGCTTTAGCAAGCAGGCCACCCTCCATTCCAATAGAAGTGGATCCGCCCCCTCAGCTGGTTAAGGCAGCCTTACGCTCATCCTCTTCCTTGTGCGTTTTCTCTTCTTGCTCCACCTCAAGTCTGTTCGACTCTTCAAAATACTCGCGCAACGCTCCGATGGGGTCATTGGTTTTGACACATTCGTCACACACGTAGAAGCCCTCATCAGAACCCAATTGCATGCCAGCCTAGCCTTGAGCACAAAGCTGCACATATTCCCAACAACATCGCCAAACTTTGGCTTATTCCATACGCACTTGAAGCCCATGCTACATCATCCATTTGATCCGCTCATGTGCAGCAAGGACACCTACATCCGCATCATGATGAGCAGCGTTCGCACGCTTAAGCTCCACCTTCAGCCAGCCCGAGAAGACTCTAGAACGACCTTCTCCTCCACCAAGTTAGTTTTCTCCTTGACCAAGGAGCCCACCTCAACCTCCAGCTCAGACACCCTTGATGTTGCTTGCAGCAACTCTTGATCACGTAGATTCAATTTGACACAACATCTCCAAGCTCTGACTCTTTGGCGGCAAGAGTTTTTAGCTGGTCTTCCGCAGCGCTGGTAAGGTGGGCAACATCATTTTTAGCTTCTCAAGTTGCCCTCGGTAGTGTTCCATCTAAGCATTGGTTCGTTGACAAGACTCTTTCCAACGCAGAGAAGCTTGGGCTTGTTCTGTCTTTAGCTTTTTAACTTCTTCCTCAACAACACGGGCACGCTGGCGATATTGCTCCATTTCAGCCCGGATGTCCGCTTGCACATTTGGGAACTCCTCTTCTTTCCAGGAAAGTGATGTATGGGTTTTTTTCATGTTTTCACAGGCATGAATGAAGTCGTTTTCATGACGGATCAATGACCCAATCCACGCCACCTGCAGTATCGCATTCATAGTCATATCGGTGAACAAGGCACGTCGAGTGAGGCTATCCTGATAATCACGTTTTCTGGGAGGGACAACATAATTTATGAACTCCTTAGTGAATAAAAAGTTAGAAAACCGGGTTGTCTCCATAATATCCCACCGCGGCTGGTACGACGGTTGGCATTATATAAACGAGCACCCCTCTATGAGCCTGACCCGCATGAGTCACGAGCCATCTCCGTTATAGGTTAGGTATGTGTGTGGTCGTGCGTGGCCATCTCGAGGATATCCCACAGAATATCCGTAGAGCTCTTGTCTTGAACATCTTAGGCAGGCGGGGCTGCGGTTGACACACCAGGATTCGTCTTCGAATGCCCCGGTTGAGGATTGATAACAGAAGTTTCTTGACTTGGCTTCACAGGGGAATTAGCATCTGTTTTCTTTTTCCCCTCACTCTTTTCCTCTTCCTGCTGACACCTTAAGGCATCAGCATCAACCAACTCCTGCTTGAGATGGGCCGCCTCCTCCTCCGAATGTCACGTCTTCGTGGCCAGTTCTTCGGCTGTCGGCAGAGGAACGGACGTCGTGGGGTGGTCGTGGCGGCCTCCGCTGCACATCAAAGAGAAACGCTACCATGACGTTTTCCTTTGGTAACAAACTCAAAAAGAGGTAATAGTTTACATAACTTACCGGATGTGATTTTTAAAGTCTTGGTGTAAATAGGTTTCCGAGAGGGCGGAGACTTAACTGTCACCTTAAGCTTCGGACCCTTAGAAACATTCTAAGGTAGAGCCACATTCACGGGGGCGCATGAATGAATGGTCGTCGAAGCCTCCGTGGTGGCAGACTCAGGTATGCGCTCAGGAATTTTCAATTGAGTCCTGGCCAAGTCATCAAGACGTTATTGTAACAACTCATCGGGCACATCCTCCGCAATGGGCCCAGAAGTATGTTGCCTTGATCGTTTGAATTGGGGTTCTTCCTCAGACTCAATAACTTCCTCATCATTCAGGACAACAGAGGATGATGGAGAATTCTTAGACCCCTTGGTCTGCTTCTTCGACTGCTGCTTTGGACCATGACCTGTGTACAAATGTGTTAGTCAACATATCAACAACTGCACAACACCAAGACGCAAACGGAAAAACACAGTTAGCACCTATACACACAATCTTCCTACGACCCTATGAGGAATCCTCTATATCTATTACTACCTTCCTGCGGAGCTCAATACCCACACCTAGCAAGACGGGTGCAGCGAGTAAGTACGCCAACGCGCCGATGATTGAGCATCCTTCGGGCGTGGCACGTGTTAACTAAATAACAAATACGTAACATGGAGTGAAAACTAAATTTACCTGTCCGTGAAAAATGCGGAGGTGGATTCACAAACTCGGGCGTCAAGAAATTTGCTAAAGTCCTCGCCAGCAGCGGCTGGGCAACCACATGGGTGGGCTGAAACGCAACGGTTGTAACTTTGTAACACTTGTTTCACAAAAAGAACATTCAGATTCAACAATAAATGACAACGCATCATATGGCAAGCTATGTACCTTCTACAACCGCACATGGATCATACCCAACAGGGACACCCAATCAGCTCAAACCAAGCATCACCAGGACACCCTCCAGACATCCATGCATTGCCAACGGAGTGGCATGATCGCAAAATGTCTTGTACCAAGGTTGTTGCTTGTAGTTGGCCAATGGCGTGAACTCCTTAATCTTCTCCTTCTCACCGAGGGCCATGCACTGCAGTGGCATAGGGATCACACCTCTCTTTACATAGAAAAATTTATCCTTCCAGTCATACATTGACTTGGAATTCTCAGTTGTTAGCAGCGCAACTTTACGCCTGGTGACCAGACTATACCACCCACCACACTGGACTTCCTCCAGCACGTAGAACACATTCAGCTTTTCGAAAGTGGGCTCCATATCCAAGGGACGAAAAGTTGCCTCAAAATGGAATATACGCAGGAGTCTGAATAGGCTCATCTGGGTGGGATGAACATCGTATGTCAGCAGGGTGCTCACAACAAATTGCGTAGTAGGCAACCTAAAGCATCATTTAGTGAGAAAGATCTCGTACAGAGCAATCTTCCTCATGGTGGACTACAAAACCGTCTTCCCCTTCGCCGACAATTCTGGATCCCAAGACTCGTCAATCCCAAACTGATCAACGAACGTAGAAAATGCCTGAGGAGTCCGATTAATGGTAGTAGTGTCGATACTTTTAGAGGAAGAATTGTCCTTCTGCTGCTCAGTTTCAACATGGGAATCTTTAGCCATGGTATGAGGTTGAGAGAGAGAAAGAGCTAAAACAAGATGGAGAGAATTGGGAATTTTTTTAAATTTTTTAAAGAGACTGATGTAGAGGAGGGAAGGAAGAAATTTTAGTATATATATATATATAGGGTGTGCAATTAATGTGGTTGACGTATGTGTACGGCTGGTGGGCGACTTTTTAGGAGCTCAGCCATTTAGTAAACGCCACGTGGCCCACGTTAGCTGAGGAGACGACACACGTGCGCGTGGCCTCCTACGCAGCTGACATGCTTCAGAGAACGTGTCCGATGGGACATCAACCGTCACTGTGCGATGTCCCATCCGCACCTGACAGCACGTCTCCACCTTTTCAACTACGCTTAGTGGCAGGTAGCTGGCACTTCTCACCCATAACGTGTCACATGCGCTGCAGAGACCTAACGTAAAAATAAGTTACGTTCTCCACACTCCGTAGCATATTTTCATCACATGATCTGACCTTCACTCCCAGGTTCTCCACATATTAAGCCTTCCGCAAAAATGGTTCTCTGGGATTACGTATGGGACTAGCTCAAGAATCCCTAATACTCATAGTTACAAACTCAGAAAAAACGTATTCCGCAACACAGAGGTGGACTGAAGACACATCAAGACACCAGGATTAACTATCATCTAACGACACAATACTTGAGTCCAACATCCCTCCCATGCCATTACAAGTTCAGGCATAGAAGACACGCTGGACTGGGGGACTTGATGGGATTGGGTACTAAACCATGATATGGATTAACCTAACCCGGGTCCAGATTTACGCATACCAGGATGTGCGCATTGTACACAACGGGCGCGCACGCGCATGAAGATATATGACACATGCAACATGACGTCACCCGGAGTCTTCACTCGCCTACAATTAAGAAGGGATGTGCGCGGATAGCGGTAAAAGCGGTATCTATTCCATGTTTCCTTATTTACATGATTATAATTGATTACTTTACTAATATAGCCTAGGGTAGTGGAGACAACCTGTCACACCCCGCCAAGGCGGAAACACGGGGATGCGACCTCGAAAGGTTTTCAAGCACAAGTTACAAGGAACACACACAAATTTATTAAAAAGTACCATCAACGGATGGTCGTTGTCATAAACTTATTAAAAACTTAGTAACATTGTCTGAAAGTAAGTAAATTGTCTGAAATTCATGAAAATGAAATTACAACATACGGAATTGACAAAACCCCATCCATAGTGGTACCATCCGGTGCGTGCTTGGACCCCTCTCTCAAACCCCCGCTGCTCTTCATCAGTTACCTGAAAACATGCATAAAAGATTTGTGAGTTCACAGGTTTGTATGTGTCAAGTAAACATTTGTGTAATTCATGTATGACCAATCATAATCTAGCTAAGCGAATGATTACTGTGCAAACCATGAGTCCCGTAACCAAACCTCTTGACTGTTATGCCTCGTGCATTGTACACTAAAGACAATGTATGTATAGTAGAATACTAACACTCTTTTGTATGTAACCGGTTAGAGCGACTAACCAAAAGTGGGGGTGTCAACCTAATAGATCTATTAAAATGTTCCATGGCTGTTTATAGCTAATGGTTACAGCATAATGCAAGGACGAGGACTATTGAGATCTTATGAACCAATTGTCTCATGTTCCACATGGTAGTCAAGATAGAATATACATACCAAGTGATATTGTACTAGTTGTAGCATGTTCTCCCCCAAAATGTGAAAACAGTAAAATGGGGCTGTGAAAACTCACCTGATAGAGTCACGTAAGGTCTAGTGAAGCTAAAGTGTGATGCAACTATCGTCCGGATAGTGACTGCCCTATGATTATTAAGAACACGGTAAATTGTACGTTCCAGTTGTTTATCATACAAATTGTTCACCCGACATTTGTTTACTCAGGATGTTAGTGTAAGTGGGCTATGATGACTCTTATGTATTAAGACATACGGTTTTCAAAACCCGGGATATCTTATAAAAAGAATGCCCTTTTGTAGCAACAAGGTGGCCCCCACATACCATTATGGTATGTAAGTTGATACCAAGTCGTCGTGTGTGATTGGTTTTGAAAAAATGTGTTTTGATACTAGCTTATTCCCCTTTGTGGTTTAATATAAGGCTAACACATGTTTTGGCTTATCCTAACATGTGTTAAGTAATCATAGCCGAAACATTGTATCATACAAAACTTGAATTTGGTGTTCGATTGGATCAATAGAGGTTGATCTCGGCTTGTCAAGATATAATTGAAGGTTTGCAAGGTGCTTTGGTAGATTTTGTGACCAAGTCGATTATAAAACCATTCATTATAAGCCTTAGTTTTTGAACATCAATCGAAAGAGTCTTGTTTTACAAAAACTGATTATTAGTTGGTCATTACTTTTTTGTTTATGATAATTACCATCCCTTAGCCCACCATTTTGACTTGGAAACCGATCGTTTACCAAATAATGAGGCATTGTGATGATGTGATCATTGTTAAGCCGATTGTTTATAAGTGGTGCAATGTGTGATGATCTAAACGTGTAAGTGATCGGTTATAAAAGACCAAAGAGTGGTGTGTTGGGTGAAAATTGTGTGCCGATTGTTAGCTAAAACAATAGTGATTTGATAGTGTACCTAATGGATGTGAGGTGGTGGCCGAATGCTTGAGTCTTTAGCTTCCTAGGTGAACTCCAACTCCTTGCTTGTAGTGTCTTGGAAGAAAGATAATTAAGGTGTCTTGTGTGAGAGTGATTGGCCGAAAGGTTAGCCAATAGAAAGAAGTGTTGTTGTGAGGAAATAGGGAGTGATCATGGACCCTTTATATAGAGGTAATTATGGTTAATCAAGTTATCTTGGTGGTGTAATCTTGGAGAGTACATACTAGTTTAGTGTATATGAGTTGTCAACACTTGTCTTTAGTCGAAATGCATGCTCTTGTTCCTCCATAGGCTTCGGCCGATTACTATAATTCATGGAAGTGGTATGTTGGTTTGTGTAGAGGTGTAAACTAAGCATGCTTATAATCTAAATGGGGTAAGGTCAAGACTAGGTAGTAGACTTTGTAAGTTGAAAGTGATGTTTATACCCTCATGGCCGACTTTCATTAGTTGATTATAAGTGGTATAGTTGACTAGAGTATAAGGTGATTGAAAGCATTGTCTTGTTGCCTATTTTGGTGAAATACATATGTTCTTGCTTGTAAAAGGGGGCGGCCGAATTGTTTAAGAATGTAGGTGTTTATAGACATCTGTTAACCAAGTTTATGGTTCAACTTTCTTGGGAACTACCGGCCGATCTATATCACACATAGGCTTTCTAATTTAAGTAAACACAATGGTATGGAAAGTAGAGATAAGTATGCTTATGGTCTAATTGTGTGCAAAGGTAGGTGTTGACCTTGTTTTTAGAATCGGCTAAAGGAAAAGAAGGAGAAAGGTGTGTCATAGAGTTGTCATTTCCATTTTGATGCAAGAGGTGGACACACATGGTGTCTTGGTTGACGTGTGGCGGCCGTGACTTAGAGGTAAGGGTAGGAATGTTTGTTGTTTCCCAAAGCAAGTGATCAAGTCTCTCTAGTTAAGGTCTATGTATAATCAATTGGGTATAAAGAATGACAAGGGCGTGGACTAGTTATTCAAGTATATAGAGGCGTGTGGATGTGTGTGTATATATATAGTGTCATGTGCGTGTGACCGATTGCATTTACACAAGGATATGTTGGTATAGTGTTGTTGAAAAGGATTCTTTAATTATTGTGGTTTCCACAACATACATAACTTATTACGTACGTGTGTTTTTGTTGTAACTGATCGGGTATCGTGTGAACTTGTTATGGATACATGGTGTGCGTTATGAATTTTTGACGATATCAACATGTATTGGTACTCATTAGTTGTGAATACATGCCATTGATACATGTTTTATATCGGTTAAAAACCATAAAAACAATGTTGGGTGATTGTACGGGTGTTGTATGCATAAACAGTTGTGATATGCCAAAAAGCATATTGATACATGTTTTATATCGGTTAAAAACCATAAATGTGTTAGTGAGGATGTATCATACATGTGTTAGTGAGGATGTATCATGTGTTAAGGAGAAATAACCTCATTGAATGCTTGTTGGGTGATTGTCCTGGTGTTGTATTCATAAACAATTGATTTTTGTTGAGTTTTCGGAATAACTCATGCTTCGCTAGACTGGGGGTATTGTGTGTGAAAAATGTCTGATCGTGCACGTATAATGATAATAATGAATGAAATGCGTACGGATGTTGACCTGGATTGTTGACTGTTGTCACATAACCCAATCTGGCCTTGGCCCATAACGATTAGGGTTTTGGGGTGATGATGGCATATGTCGAACTCTATATAAGGGATGATCTCCCTAATAGAGAGGACACTTTTTGCTAACCCTAAAAGCTATCACGAATAGTATCCTCATCACCAAGTTTTTGTTATAAACAACTACAATTGTAGTCGGCTCCCTACCCACAAATCTTTTTTACTTTACATGATTTTTGCTGCCATAGAGCTATCGGTGAAGGATCACATCTGTGGATCAATAGTCGCATCATCCCTACTAGGAGGTTAGACTATTTGTTTCTTTAATACGGTTGTGTGTATGTGTAGGATAGTACAAACCTAGAACTCATGCATGCAACAAGTGGACAAAATACACACTAACCTATCTTTTATACCTTTCTAGACCCTTGTCAACTCTTAAACATTATTCAAGAGAGAATTAGCTTCCAAATATGTCATGGCCATGTGCAAAAATCGGCCCAACCATACATCTATACATAAATACGGTTTGAGAAAATTGCAGTTTTCGTCCCTGTGGTTTGCTTAAACTAACAGGTTCAGCCCAAGCTTAACACCCTGAGTACCTGTGGTTTCTTTTTCTAACACTTTACGTCCCTGAGACTAACGGTCGTTAGTTGTATCGTTATTTTGTGGTGAAATGACTATTATGCCCTTAATTTTTTGGGTGAAATGACTTTTATACCCTCACATCTTCTTCTCCAACCCATCCACCCACCACCACCACCATCTCCACCACCACCTGCAACACCACTACCACCACCATCTTCACCACCACCACCTGCAACACCACCACAACCATTTTTCTATGGATGCCTGAAGATTACAAGTGAAATTAAGAAACTATAATGATCAGAAAACCTGAGTGTGAAGTAATTAGGTTAGATGTTTGACGATTGAATGGAAAATTAAGTGACAAAATGTTATTTAGGAAAACAAACAAATATTAAAAAAAATTAAAACACTAAGAATTAAAAACTAACTTAAATAAATTCAAATTATGATGAAGGGATAAATTAGGGGTTGTCACGTACAACACTCCAACGCAATCAAACAAGCAAACATTAATGGAGTAAATAAATAAAAATACAACCAGCGGGTGGTGAATAGTAATTTCTCGACCTAATAAGATATTTGATGATTGAATGGAAAATTAAGTGGCAAATGCACCTAATAAGATATTTGGAGAAGAGATCTGCATGATATAAGCACCTTCACGAAGACTGACTGTTGAGATCCAATCTTTAATGAAAATGAAAATGGATTTGTTTTTCTGAAATTATTATTAGTTGTGGTGTTGCGTCGTCTCTGTCGGTGATTGAGAGTTGAGACCTTACAACCCATTTCCTTCCGAGCTACTCGAAATGTGTAGCTTTTTTCAAATTAAAATTTACATTACACGAAACGATAAGAAACGAAAAAATGGTGGTGTTGCAGGTGGTGGTGGTGTTGCAGGTGGTGGTGATGGTGGTGGTGGGTGGGTGTGTGGGTTGGAGAAGAAGATGGAGGGTATAAAAGTCATTTCACCCAAAAAAAATTAAGGGCATAATAGTCATTTCATCACAAACTAACGGAACAACTAACAGTCGTTAGTCTCATGGACGTAAAGTGTTAGAAAAAGAAACCACATGTACTCAGGGTGTTAAGCCTGGGCTGAACCTGTTAGTTTAGGCAAACCACAGGGACGAAAACTGCAATTTTCTCATACAGTTTTGACAAAAGAAAAGGACAAGGAGGAAGCACATGCATACAAAGACAACATACACTCTAGTTATACCAAAATGGGTCTTACTTTTCTATCATAATCACTTTCCAATGTATGAAAGCTTGCCACAATTGCCTTAATCTTGTCTCTTACAGCCGAAAAGAAAGAATAATGCATGACATTCATGCATGTCCAACCCTTATACCAAAATAGATACTTGACATACTCCATAAACACATTCCAAAGTTTGATCATTACCCTTATATGTTTAATCCTTCATGCCGCCGAAATATCTAGGGAAGGAACAAGATTTCTATCAACTCTAGACACTAATATAGATCCTACCTTTTTCCACAACACAAACCTATGATATTGACTTACTTCTTTTAGCTCAATATACACATGTGCCCTCTCCCTTTCCCTTGGTCGATCGGGTATAAATAGGGATCACAAGATGAGTTTATATCGGTTAAAAACCATAAAAACAAATGTCGGTATCAAGTCACTTATCCAACCCTATGTTTTGTGATAAACCTTCAATATATATATATATATATATATATATATATATGTTACCTTATTAAGGAGGAGACATGTCTAGAAAAGTAATTTTCTCTCCCTTTTAAGATGGCATATGAAGAGGCTCTTCACAAAAGTGTAATCTTTAGTCATTTTATTCCATTCATGCCCTTGTGTACAATATGCAATGCCCATTGTATATGTGTGTACTACATACTTTTTATCCCTCTCCACATGTAACCACTCTCATATAAATTTCATTAAACCACTTTATTATTATAAACCCTTCATTTTATTCCATTCTATATGTAACCCCTCTATAAAACCCAAATAAATTTCATTGTTTCCCTTTTTCAGTGGGTCATTGCAGAGTAGACTTTACTACGCTTCCTTCACGTAAGTTCTTCCTTTTATCTCACTTTTTTGGTGATGTTTTCCCTTATTCTCAGTTTTTTTTGTGATGTTTTCCTTTTTTTATTTATCTCAGTTGAGTTTATCCCAACATGAATCTGGTGGTTGTGCTTGTTCATCGATGGATGCATATCATGATACTAGTTGAACACTTTGCAAGGTCAAAAACAAGGATATATCAACACGAACCCTCATGTTTATTGTTTTGGTATCATCATTTACCATGAATGCAACCGTTTCTCTCTCTCTCTCTTTTTTTAACTTTTCGAACTAATGGTAGTTTCTTTTGTTAATTCTTTTATTGATTTATTTTCGTTTGTGGCTTTTTATTTTGACTGGAAATTGAACAGTTGATGCGGCGTATATAATATATAATGTTTATTGTTTAAGATTACATGTGGAAGTTCAAATATATGACCAACTTGACACTTGAGGTATTCTTAAAATTCCTTTACTTTTTAGTTCTCACTTTAATTTAATTTTTGTGTTAGTAATCAACATTTAGGCATTAGATGTAGGGGTGTTCAAAATCGGATAATCCGAATTTCGGATATCCGAATTTCGGATAATCCGAAATTTCGGATAGTCAATATTGAGATCCGAATCCGAATCCGAAATTTCGGATATCCGAAATTCGGATATCCGAAATTCGGATATCCGAAATTTCGGATTCGGATTTGGATCATCCAACGGATAATCCGAAACTTAAAAAAAATTAAAAAAATAATAATAAATAATAAAAAAACTATAAAAAACATTCTCCTTTATGCCTAAAACGTGAACCTATTAAAAAAATAAAAATCGAAGTTAGATAAACGAAATTTGAACAACAAATATATAAAAAAAAAACTTATTATTTTGATGGAAGGGGGCTGTGGAGGTCGGATACGAGGTGGACGAGGGCTGTTATAGAGGAGAGAAGAGAGAGCAACATCTATGGATTAGAGGAGTATGGACTTAGAGTTAGAAGGATTAAGGATTTAGGATCGTGTATTGTGTTATGTAGTGTATATAATATTATATATTTATATATATATTTTTAATATTCGGATTCGGATAATCCGATTATCCGAAAATTTTCAAAATCAGGATCCGAATCCGAATCCGAAATTTCGGATAATCCGATTTTCGGATATCCGAAAATCGGATTATCCAAAATTTCGGATAATTCGGATTCGGATTTTCGGATTCGAATTTTGGATTATCCGATTTTGAACAGCCCTAATTAGATGTGTATGTTTTGACCCATGTAATTACCAATGGGTCGACTTGGGTTAGAATTTTATACATTTATTAGGGGCAAATGCGTTAGATAATAAATTTTGTTTAAAAATGGGTCAGATGAATGGTTGGAACAAGTTAAAAGTAACTAAACGCTTGAGTTAAAAAAATATAGTAGTGTTGTAATAGTATATCTTCTTCAGTTTATTATGCAAGTGTTTTTAGTTTTTAAAATTTGGGCAGAAGCCTTGGGCCAACTGACCTGGCCTGTTTTGACCATTTTCTTGTCTTTACTTTGCTTTGCTTCAGGTCCCTAATTTTTTTTTTTTGTGTGTGAATAAGAGCCATTTTAGGCATTTTACTAATCTGTCAAAGTTAAAGTCAAACATAGGACTTTTTTTGGAAGATTAATACTATAAATAACTATTGCAACCTCATGATTATCTTTCTTTTGTGCAGATTAAAAAACCCCTACAGATTAGAATAGAATAACAATCAGAAATCGAGTTGACCAGTGAATCTAAATTCCTCTAAGCCAACCCGAAACAATAACATCACCAGAACAAGCAAAAGCTGATCGTTTGGAATCACATGTTTGGATACTAAGAGTATCTGATGTTGGATTTGAAAATCACAGTAATGCAAGAGAAATTTGTGCCTGGTATTGAAAGACGGATTGATGATTTTATATTCATCTGTTTTATCTAGATAAAAAGAACATAACATCATATCTTAATCGATGATGGTGGTTGTTCAATTGTTCATATTTTGACAATATTAAGAGATATGTAATACAGGTAAGAGTGATATAATTATTTGTCACACCCTCAATTTCCACGTGCGGGGTTTTACCGCGAGGCGCGTGACACACCAGGATCTCAGTCAACGATCACAAAAAACATACAACAAACATGCATTCATATATATTTTTAAAACCAAAATATCATGCTTTGAGCCGTAAACCAGCAGCGGAAGCATTTCTTGTTTACAAACAAAAGACATATCGTTGTTTACAAAACATTGTTTAATATGCTTCAAAATATTAGACGCTGTGCATGACTCCGTGCGCCTAGCCCATTGACTGCTACCTTAGCGACCTGAGAAAACATGCCAAAAAGGTCAACATTTAATGCTGGTGAGTTCACAGGTTTTCTTTTATAAAAGTGTTGCCACAAGTTCTCAAAGATCATTCCCGTTAATACTATGTCATAAGAACGTTAGCTAGACGTTAAGTGTTTTTACTACTACGGTTGGGAACCCATTACTACACATGAACCAAAAGATGATACCAGCCCAGATGACTGGGCTACCGATGCCTCGGTAACCCGATAGGTAGAGACAATATGCACCCGCTCGGCCCCGCCGTCGAGTGGGGTTTGTGAGGCCCAATAGTTCTATCCAGATTTCCCTCGTTGTGCGTTCCAGCACATTCATGGTTTCCCCCTGGGACTTTTCATAAAAGCCGTATAGTAACATAAAGTGCCCATAGTATAACATGACCTTTAAATAGTTCGTACGAAGCATGTTTCTCCCCCGAAAGCAAAACAGTAAAAGTGGGGCTGTGAAACTCACCTCGGTTTGCGTTACTTGAAAACGGTTAAGTAATTATGCTATGATAGCCCCAAATAGCGGCGACCTATCATAAGATGTGTATAAGTATTCGGACTAATAACCCGTGGGTTAACTAGTCCCCGAATGTCCAGACCGTGACCATAAACGTTTGAAAACATCTTTGACTGTTAAACCAACCGCACCAGACAAGACCCGACATCCCATTGGTGACCCGACATCCCACGTGTTAGGTAATTACAAGACATCATGCATCACATGCAATTAAACATTCAATACGCGCAATAGTTCACCTAGTCTAGCATAATGTCTGATTAACGCGTAAATAGGTCCGAACACGTGTTACTAAGTCATTGGGTGTATCCCGGGGTTCCTATCATGTTCCTAGGCGTCAAATCATGTTCCGGGATGTCAAAATGCGTTTACGACAGCAGTACACGCGATTAGGAAACCTTCATGCATTTAGGAAAAATCAACTAGTGAGTAGGAGGGGGTGTATAGGCGAGTAGGGCCTATTCGCATGAAGCATCAGGCGAGTAGGCTCCTACTCGCATGAAGCTTCAGGCGAGTAGAGCCCTATTCGCCTCAGTACTGCTTTTGCGCGATTTCGCGCGTTAAACCCTCCAAATCAGATCCGAAACATGTAAAAGCACCCAATATCAAAACTAAACTATTAACCAACCCTTTCCAAGCAAAGACCCCCAATTTATCTCTGCTCTAACGGGCTCGGTGCGATTATTTCCAAAAATGGCAAAATACTAGGTTTCATTAACTATGAAATCTTTCCTTAAGTAGTAAAGATCAGATTACACCTCCTACAACTTGCAATTCATCATCTCTATGTTATATCATCATCCTAGCATGATTTCTAACCATAAACAAGCAATGAATCATATCATAACATCCTATTCTTCAAGAATTACCCAAATGGGTCAAAATGCATACTTGCACCTAAACACCATAACAAGAGCTTAAACTCATAGATAATCATCCTAACAACACCTACACATCAGAAGTACAACAAATTCATGGAAACATTCATGTTATAATCACCAAAAATCATCATATGCATAAATACTTCACATATAGCAAGTATTATGGTGTAGACTTGTTTTAGAACTCCTTTCCAAGGTTTTTAAAGACTCATTATTATCAAAATAAGGTCTGGACTTTTGGGGAACCAAGACAATAATATTACAAAGGTGTAGGATGAAGAACACACCTTGGATTTTATCAAAGAAAGGTGTATAAGCTTGGTGTTGGTGTGTTTTGAGGCAAAACAAGTTCCAGAGGTGTTTCAAGGTGTGTGGGAGGCTTAGGGTCAGTTAGGGTTGCACAAATGGTGTTTGGGGAGTCAAGGGTTCTATTTATAGGTGTTTTGACTCGTGCCCAGCCCTTCATGCGAGTAGCAGACCAGTTCAGGCGAGTAGGGATCCTACTCGCCTCTATTCATGCGAGTAGGGCTCCTACTCGCCCCAGTCCTCCTCTACTCGCCTCAAGAAGTGGTGATTAGGAGCTCCCCAGGCTCCTAATCGCCTATAGGGTGCTGGAATGGGTTTTTGGCGCGTTAAACACTATTTTAACACATATAAACACGTATTCACATACCGACAAGTCACATAATGATTTCAAACATATAATGCACGATAACTAACACGTTTACATCCGTTCACCAATTCCCGGGACTCGAGACTTGTGTGTGCGTTAAACCCGGCGATTCCACGAATCGCCAACCCTTGTACACATGGTTATAGACCGACTCCCGATGATCCCGCGGATCATCGTAACGACTCCCGATGATTCCCAGAATCATCGTACCGACTCGACTGACCCCGTTAAGTACGTAATATGCATGACTCGCTAAGGTAGACTTACCAGTTTAGTCACTGTTACTAACCTGAGTTTGCCGGGTGTCACATCATCCCCCTGTTGAAAGAATTTTCATCCCGAAAATTGCCCAAGGCCAAAAAGGAAGAGACGAAAGAGAAGAAAAATTTTCCGGTTGCCACATCATCCCCCTGTTGAAAGGAATCTCGACCCGAGATTCATTCAGCTTCAGCAGAGACATGCCTTGATTCGAACGCGCGTTTAGGAAATAAATGGGGATACTTAGCCTTCATCTGATCTTCCCGTTCCCACGTGAACTCCGGTCCACGATTTGAGTTCCAACGGACTTTAACAATGCGGATTTTACTCCGGCGAAGGCTACGGATCTTATAGTCAAGAATTTCAACCGGTTCCTCCACAATACGCAGACGATCATCCACCCTGATCTCTTCGAGAGGAACAACCAAAGATTCATCCGCCAGATTCTTCTTGAGATTAGAGACATGGAAGACATTATGAACATTACTGAGTTCAACTGGCAGATCAAGCCTGTATGCTACCGGTCCAATTCGTTCCAGAATTGCGAACGGTCCCAGATACCGAGGATTCAATTTGCCCCGCTTCCCAAAACGTATAACGCCCTTCCACGGAGATACCTTCAATAAAACCCTGTCGCCAACCTCAAACTCTAAAGGTTTGCGACGACGATCGGCATAGCTCTTTTGACGATCCCGAGCTGCTGCCATGCGGTTACGGATGTGTACGATCTTCTTGGAAGTCTCGTACACAAGTTCCGGGCCGGTGAGTTGACTCTCACCCACCTCGGCCCAACAAAGAGGAGACCGGCATTTCCGCCCGTAAAGAGCCTCGAACGGAGCTGCCTTGATGCTAGAATGGTAACTATTGTTGTAGGAGAATTCCACCAACGGTAGATGACTCTCCCACCCCTTGCCAAAATCGATCACACATGCCCGGAGCATGTCTTCTAGTGTTTGGATTGTCCACTCACTTTGACCGTCAGTTTGCGGATGCTAGGCTGTGCTCATGTCTAACTAAGTACCCAGAGCCTTATGCAAGGATTTCCAGAAGTTAGAGGCGAACCGAGAATCACGATCAGAAATAATAGAGACAGGCACCCCGTGCCGAGAGACCACTTCCTTAAGATATAACTGTGCCAGACGCTCGAGGCCATCGGTTTCTTTGATAGCGAGGAAGTGCGCAGACTTTGTCAACCTGTCAACAATCACCCAGATCATGTCACAACCACTGGGCGATTTCGGGAGTTTGGTCACAAAGTCCATCGTAATCCGCTCCCATTTCCACTCGGGAATTTCAGGCTGTTGCAGAAGGCCGGACGACTTTTGATATTCAATCTTGACCTTGGCACAGGTCAAGCACTTGCTCACGTACGAAGCCACGTCTGCCTTCATGTTCGGCCACCAATAAAGTATCTTTAGGTCTTGATACATCTTATCGGAGCCAGGGTGAATAGAGTACCGGGACTTGTGAGCTTCATCAAGAACGAGCTCCCGCAAGCCCCCAAATAAAGGAACCCAAATACGTTCAGCGAAATAGTGTAGGCCATCGGACCTGAGTTCAAGGTGGTTATCAGCACCGTGCATGGTTTCAGCTTTAAGGTTTTCCTCCTTCAAAGCTTCTTGCTGCGCCGAACGGATTCGATCAGGTAAGCCGGAATGGATGGTGAGCTGAAGAGCTCGAACGCGACGAGGTTTAGCCGTTTCCTTCCTGCTCAAGGCGTCTGCGACCACATTCGCCTTGCCAGGATGGTATTTAATAGCGCACTCGTAATCATTAAGAAGCTCGACCCAGCGACGCTGTCTTATATTCAACACCTTCTGATCAAAGATATGCTGGAGGCTCTTGTGATCGGTGTAGATAGTGCACTTGGTACCGTACAAGTAATGCCTCCAAATCTTTAAAGCAAAGACTACAGCACCCAATTCCAGATCATGGGTAGGGTAGTTTTTCTCATGAACCTTGAGCTGACGAGAAGCATAGGCGATGACCTTCTCGCGCTGCATCAGTACACAACCGAGACCCCGGATAGAAGCGTCACAATAAACCACAAAATCGTCTGTGCCTTCAGGCAAGGACAAGATAGGAGCAGAACAGAGTTTAGCCTTTAACATCTGGAAGGCTAACTCTTGCGAATCACCCCAGTCGAACTTCATGTCCTTCTGGGTAAGCGAGGTGAGGGGTTGAGCGTTCTTCGAAAATCCCTCGATAAAACGACGATAATAACCTGCAAGACCCAGGAATTGCCGCACCTTAGATGGCGTCTTTGGTGCTTCCCAGCCTGTGATGGCTTCAATCTTAGCTGGGTCAACGTGAATTCCTTTCTCATTAACTACATGACCAAGGAACTGGACTTCACGCAACCAGAAGCTACACTTAGAAAACTTGGCGTACAACTGTTCCCGCCTCAGGAGTTCCAAAACAAGACGCAAGTGTTCCTGTTGGTCCACTTCGTTCTTGGAATAGACTAGAATATCATCAATGAAGACAATTACGAACTTATCAAGATAAGGCTTACAAACACGGTTCATCAAATCCATAAAAATGGCGGGTGCATTGGTGAGACCAAAAGGCATGACCAAGAATTCGAAATGGCCATAGCGAGTTCGAAAGGCGGTCTTCGGAATGTCAGCTTCTTGGACCCTCAACTGATGGTACCCCGATCTCAAATCTATCTTTGAATAGAAACTAGAACCCTGAAGTTGGTCGAATAAGTCATCGATGCGAGGAAGAGGATAACGATTCTTGATGGTAACCTTGTTCAATTCCCGGTAGTCGATACACATTCGTAGGCTTCCGTCCTTCTTCTTGAAAAACAAAATAGGGGCTCCCCACGGGGACGAACTAGGTCGGATGAAACCCTTCTCTAACAGCTCCTGCAACTGGTTAGACAACTCCTGCATCTCGGGAGGTGCAAGACGATATGGGGCTCGGGCAATAGGGGTCGCACCTGGAGCAAGCTCAATACCGAATTCGACCTGACGATAAGGCGGGAGGCCAGGTAAATCCTCGGGAAATACATCAGGAAAATCACGGACGACCGGAATATCTTCAATCTTTTTCTCTTCCTCTGACGAAACCGAAACAAGTGCCAGAATGGCAGAATACCCCTTCCGAAGATACTTATAAGATTTCATACACGAAATGATACTCAACGGGACCCCGCTCTTCTCACCGTGCACCAACAGGATTTCTCCATCAGGGAGAGGAAGTCGAATGACTTTATCAAAACACACGATCTCAGCATGATACAAAGACAACCAATCCATACCCACGACAACATCGAAACTACCCAAGGACACCGACATAAGATCAATAGGAAAGGAATAACCCGACAACTCAAGGCGACACTCCCTAAGGACGTGAGTCGCTTCGACTTTCTTACCATCAGCCAATTCTATCAAGTACTTAGCCTCTAAAGGTGTAGGTACCCTATCAAGCAATTGACTAAACCCAAGAGATATAAAACTCTTATCGGCACCGGAATCGAATAAAACCGTAGCATAGCAATTATCGAGAAGAAACGTACCAGTAACAGTGTCAGGATCCTGTCGAGCCCCGCTCGAACCAATCACGAAGGCGCGAGCATTCCTGCCTCCGCCCCCATTGTTTCCATTACCCGACCCGTTCTTCCCAGCCTCGCCCTGCTTCAACTTGGGGCATTCACGCTTGTAGTGACCAAGCTCACCACAATTAAAGCACCCCTGTTTTCCCTGGTTTCCCTGGGGAGCAGCAACATGAGGAGCCGGAGTAGATGTAGCAGGTGGGTTCTGGTTACCATAAAGATTAACCCTGCAATCCTTTGCCTGGTGCCCAAGCTTATGGCATTGTGGCAGCGGTTCCGGTCCTCACAACGACCGTTGTGGTGAAATCCACACTGGTCACACTTCGGCAACTTCCCGGTATAAACCACCCGGTTTCTGGTCAGTCGACGGTCCCCCAACATCGGACCTCTTCACCTGCTGAGGCTGAGCCGAACACGAGCCTTTACCCGCACTCTCCCATTTACGTTTGTTATTCTCATGAGTCTTCACAGTAGCGCCTCGAGGAGGCAAGACCCCTTCAGCCACCTTCATGTTGGTCAGCCTGTGAGCCGACCGAACCACCTCAGAATAAACAGTGAGATTACCAGCAGCTACCAATCCCGCAATCTCCGGTACCAACCCAGCAACATAGTGTTCAATCCTTCGGTATTCTGGTGCGTGCAAATCAGGGCACAACATCGCCAACTCATTGTGCCTAGCAGTGTAAGCTTCAATCTCAGACCCCACCATCTTATGATTCCAGACTTCGTGCTCAAGTTTCTGGATCTCATCCCTCGGACAGTACTCGTTTTTCAACAACTGAACGAACTATGTCCAGGGCATAGCGTGAGCTTCCCCAATACCCATGGTCTGGGTGGTGGAGTTCCACCAAGTCAGAGCTTGACCCTCCAGGGTCGCAGAAGCATATTTCACCCGGTCGCCTTCCGGGCAGCTGCACATTGAGAAAACCGATTCAATTTTCTCCAACCAGCGGAGCAGTCCCACTGCCCTTTCAGTTCCACTAAAGTTATGGGGCTTGCAATCCATAAACTTTTTGTAAGAGCACTGGGGTGGAGGGGGATTGATAGCACCACCTGGAACAGACACACAGGTGAAAATCAAGAAAAGGTACAGTACCCAAGAACAAGATAGGATAGGTGAGAATTGACGTACCACCCATAGCATTATGAGCGGCTTGGAATGCAGCCAAAGCAATATTCACATGCTGCTGCATCAGGTTATCCAACTCCACTTGGGTCATATTAATGTTCCCACGGCCACCGCCGCCACCACGGCCGCCACCACGACCGCCAGCACGGCCGCCTCTGCGACCTCCACGAGCTCCCGACATCTTCTGTCACAATATGAAACAAAAGATTTAGGCTTGCCCGTGGTATAACCCATTAGGAATTTTTAAGGAACTAGACCGAGCCCAGTTCGGGTCTATCTGTTCAAACACAAAGTCCGCTAGGGATCCCATGCATCACAGTTTATAATCTCGTGTGCACCAGACATGATAAACTGTTCTACATGATCCTCCAGGCGTGCTTTAAGTTTGAAGTTCAAGTCACCGAACACTAGCACCCAATCATGGTATTATCATAAGTATAAGTACAAGATAACATGCATAAGAACGAGCGTGTCCATTAGGGCATAGAAGGGAGATGTCAAAATCCCTGGACATATCTCAAGAGTACGCCGAAGCTACCCCAATGCACACCGTCGTCATGAAGGTTCAATAGTATATCGTTCGCCATCGAATCATAGTAAGGATGAGTCAAAAGATAGAAGGATAAAGAGTAGACAGATGATGTAGCGTAGAAGACGATGACACCGACACCCCCGACAAGTCATATTGTTACCCACTTGTTAAGACTCGACTATCTGTGACCGTCTAGTGTGTGAGACTCAGTTATAGACTAGACTCTACATGCAGTCCTAGTTCACTATAACCGTTGGCTCTGATACCAATCTGTCACACCCTCAATTTCCACGTGCAGGGTTTTACCGCGAGGCGCGTGACACACCAGGATCTCAGTCAACGATCACAATAAACATACAACAAACATGCATTCATATATATTTTTAAAACCAAAATATCATGCTTTGAGCCGTAAACCAGCAGCGGAAGCATTTCTTGTTTACAACCAAAAGACATATCGTTGTTTACAAAACATTGTTTAATATGCTTCAAAATATTAGACGCTGTGCATGACTCCGTGCGCCTAGCCCATTGACTGCTACCTTAGCGACCTGAGAAAACATGCCAAAAAGGTCAACATATAATGCTGGTGAGTTCACAGGTTTTCTTTTATAAAAGTGTTGCCACAAGTTCTCAAAGATCATTCCCGTTAATACTATGTCATAAGAACGTTAGCTAGACGTTAAGTGTTTTTACTACTACGGTTGGGAACCCATTACTAAACATGAACCAAAAGATGATACCAGCCCAGATGACTGGGCTACCGATGCCTCGGTAACCGGATAGGTAGAGACAATATGCACCCGCCCGGCCCCGCCGTCGAGTGGGGTTTGTGAGGCCCAATAGATCTATCCACATTTCCCTCGTTGTGCGTTCCAGCACATTCATGGTTTCCCCTGGGACTTTTCATAAAAGCCGTATAGTAACATAAAGTGCCCATAGTATAACATGACCTTTAAATAGTTCGTACGAAGCATGTTTCTCCCCCGAAAGCAAAACAGTAAAAGTGGGGCTGTGAAACTCACCTCGGTTTGCGTTACTTGAAAACGGTTAAGTAATTATGCTATGATAGCCCCAAATAGCGGCGACCTATCATAAGATGTGTATAAGTATTCGGACTAATAACCCGTGGGTTAACTAGTCCCCGAATGTCCAGACCGTGACCATAAACGTTTGAAAACATCTTTGACTGTTAAACCAACCGCACCAGACAAGACCCGACATCCCATTGGTGACCCGACATCCCACGTGTTAGGTAATTACAAGACATCATGCATCACATGCAATTAAACATTCAATACGCGCAATAGTTCACCTAGTCTAGCATAATGTCTGATTAACGCGTAAATAGGTCCGAACACGTGTTACTAAGTCATTGGGTGTATCCCGGGGTTCCTATCATGTTCCTAGGCGTCAAATCATGTTCCGGGATGTCAAAATGCGTTTACGACAGCAGTACACGCGATTAGGAAACCTTCATGCATTTAGGAAAAATCAACTAGTGAGTAGGAGGGGGTGTATAGGCGAGTAGGGCCTATTCGCATGAAGCATCAGGCGAGTAGGCTCCTACTCGCATGAAGCTTCAGGCGAGTAGAGCCCTATTCGCCTCAGTACTGCTTTTGCGCGATTTCGCGCGTTAAACCCTCCAAATCAGATCCGAAACATGTAAAAGCACCCAATATCAAAACTAAACTATTAACCAACCCTTTCCAAGCAAAGACCCCCAATTTATCTCTGCTCTAACGGGCTCGGTGCGATTATTTCCAAAAATGGCAAAATACTAGGTTTCATTAACTATGAAATCTTTCCTTAAGTAGTAAAGATCAGATTACACCTCCTACAACTTGCAATTCATCATCTCTATGTTATATCATCATCCTAGCATGATTTCTAACCATAAACAAGCAATGAATCATATCATAACATCCTATTCTTCAAGAATTACCCAAATGGGTCAAAATGCATACTTGCACCTAAACACCATAACAAGAGCTTAAACTCATAGATAATCATCCTAACAACACCTACACATCAGAAGTACAACAAATTCATGGAAACATTCATGTTATAATCACCAAAAATCATCATATGCATAAATACTTCACATATAGCAAGTATTATGGTGTAGACTTGTTTTAGAACTCCTTTCCAAGGTTTTTAAAGACTCATTATTATCAAAATAAGGTCTGGACTTTTGGGGAACCAAGACAATAATATTACAAAGGTGTAGGATGAAGAACACACCTTGGATTTTATCAAAGAAAGGTGTATAAGCTTGGTGTTGGTGTGTTTTGAGGCAAAACAAGTTCCAGAGGTGTTTCAAGGTGTGTGGGAGGCTTAGGGTCAGTTAGGGTTGCACAAATGGTGTTTGGGGAGTCAAGGGTTCTATTTATAGGTGTTTTGACTCGTGCCCAGCCCTTCATGCGAGTAGCAGACCAGTTCAGGCGAGTAGGGATCCTACTCGCCTCTATTCATGCGAGTAGGGCTCCTACTCGCCCCAGTCCTCCTCTACTCGCCTCAAGAAGTGGCGATTAGGAGCTCCCCAGGCTCCTAATCGCCTATAGGGTGCTGGAATGGGTTTTTGGCGCGTTAAACACTATTTTAACACATATAAACACGTATTCACATACCGACAAGTCACATAATGATTTCAAACATATAATGCACGATAACTAACACGTTTACATCCGTTCACCAATTCCCGGGACTCGAGACTTGTGTGTGCGTTAAACCCGGCGATTCCACGAATCGCCAACCCTTGTACACATGGTTATAGACCGACTCCCGATGATCCCGCGGATCATCGTAACGACTCCGATGATTCCCAGAATCATCGTACCGACTCGACTGACCCCGTTAAGTACGTAATATGCATGACTCGCTAAGGTAGACTTACCAGTTTAGTCACTGTTACTAACCTGAGTTTGCCGGGTGTCACATTATTCTATCACTGCAATTGCTTATCTATATGTTTAGCTATTCAATACTGCAAATTATCTTAAAACTTTTAATGTTGGTGTTGTATGGGTGTTTGTGTTCCTCGTCGCATCACACGAATACAATCTAGAATAGATAATCGTTAAGCGATTACCTTATTCTTGCCTGACAACAACTACTATGCGACAAAACAGACGCACCCGCTGCAACGCGCGGGTATTCCTACTAGTATATATATATATATATATATATATATATATATATCACTTGAGTTCTCATTTGATCCAGATCCTATATATATATATATATATATATATATATATATATATATCTACTAGAAAGGAAAAAAGAAATCAAAGGTTGCCAAAGAATAGGAATGAAGCCAGGTGCCTTCTAGTATATAATATTTTTATGGTATCAATTGTGTTGGGTTGATGGTGAATACTGATGTGACAAGTAAATAATTTGGTATGGCAAAACTAACATTAATGTAATTAACTATGTAAAATGGAAATGGGAAAAAATATTTTATATAATTACTTAAACGGTGATTAACGGGTCAATCCAAACTATTTTTATATAGGTCAACTCAAACTCAACCCGTTTTTAAGCGGACAGTGTTAGTCGACCCAAACATGTTTATTTAGGTTGGGTTAAGAATAGACCCCTAGTATTGAGGGGAAGGATAAGTTTTTTTTTTTTTTCATATATACTGGATGAGAATGAAAATTACTCTCTACACGTAGGTTTGGATAGTTAAAATTTTTGTAGTACGCTTTTAATTAAGGTTTCAAACGAATCAAACTTTTAGCAATCAGTTTGTGAATTGTTTGTGGGAAGTTTTTTAGTTAAGTAAACGAATATGAACATTGGTTGTGTTTGTTCATTTATGTTCTTAAATGTTTGGTAACGTGTTTGTTTATGTTTGTTTGTTTGTGTTCAATAGTTTATTAAGAACTTTTTATTTTTAATTTAGGCACTTCAAAATTCTCAGTAGATTATTTAATAAATATTAATGCACTAGATTATCTCTCGAAAGGTTTTCGGGATAGACACATATGAAGTGACAAAATGTAATGTAAAGGAATAGGTCGTTTTTCACGAAAAAAAATTGTATAAGATTAACACTCGATAACTCATAAAACCTAGTTCTAATTCTATGTGTGCATTTTTTTTATTTTTCTAGTTAAGACTGTGTATGAAAGGTATATGTTAGATACATATACATGTTGATGAAACTTGTATGTATATCAATATTTACATGCTTTCAAACCTTCTTTTTTTAACATTACACAATCCAGTAACCATGCATATTACATATTTAATTAGCAGTGATCTGTCATCAACTTTGTTGCTGTAAAATAAAAGAAATTAGGTTGGAAAGTTAATAAAACACACTAAAAATGTTTTTTTTTTCTCATTTTTTGTATAGCACTATGCTATTCGTTGGAAAGATAATAAAACGCTCGTTAATTTGATATATATTTTTTAAAAGGTCGTATATAAAAGTTATTATTTAAAAATTATGGGAAGAAGTGCATATGCGATGCAGGTAAAAGAGAAAAACACTTTTGGATAGAAATCAAATGGTGGGAAGACTTTATTAATGCCATGTGGTATATCCATTTTTGTTTATTATATATATATATATATATATATATATATATATATATATATATATATATATATATATATATATAGGGCAATTATAAAATGAAAACCCTCTTGAGTTGAGAAAACCTTGGAAACCCATGTAAAAAATCATTATTTTTTTTTTGAAAAAAATAACCAATGTAAAATACATGTTTTTAAGTGTTTTGGGCCAAAAAAATAAAAAAAGCGCCGAAGGGATTTTTTTAAAAAAAATAAACAAAGCTGCGAAAACACATGTTTACACCTGATAAAAAACAGCAAATAGCTGAAAACATATGTTTTTTTAGCAACTTTGTTTATTTTTTTAAAAAAAATCCCTTCGGCGCTTTTTATATTTTTTTGGCCCGAAATGCTTAAAAACATGTATTTTACATTGGTTATTTTTTTTCAAAAAAAAAATGATTTTTTACATTGGTTTCCGAGGTTTTCTTAACTCAAGAGGGTTTTCAATTTATCCTTCCCCTATATATATATATATATATATATATATATATATATATATATATATATAGAATATAGATAGCAATTAGAATATATTAATGTTACAACTGATTGAACAGTAATATTGAAATGAACAGTATCGATTAAACCATGTCTTAAATAGAATTAGATATCAATCAGGTTAAGATTGTGTGTGTGGTGTAGTGGTTAGGCTGTTCTTGTGTTAGCAGGAGGGTGCAGGTTCGATCCCTGCATGTGGCACCGGTTTTATAAATTTTTTACACGGTTGATTATCTTTTATAAACACACACATAACATACACATCAATATCCAGTAGAGAGAGAGACTTAGAGAGATAGAAAGAAGAGAGGAGCCTGCCACCCTTCGCGGCGGAGCTCCGGTCAAATGACACGACACCCACACCCCTTTCACCTATCAATATTTTAGAGAGAGAAAGATGGGCAGAAGGATGGCGGAGCACGGTGGAGCGTCGCCGCACATGGCGGCGCGTGTAACTTTCCGACTTCCAGCTCAAAGATTAAGATGGATTATAGTGGGTTACCGGTTTAGGTGAGTTCCATGGGGTCTAAGTAAGGTCCGATGTCGATCTTCCGACGCTCACAGGTCATTTAGAACTATGGTGGATATGCAATGGGGGTTTAGGGATTGCTCAGAGATTACGGACCAGTGATGTTGGTCTGGGTTCAAGCTAAGGTCTTATAGATGATGGTAATGACCAGTAAGAGTAAGTCTTTTAGATCCATTTGTATTTAAGATAATCAGCATAATGTGATAGAGGAGAATAGGTTGAGGATGGTAGTAATAACATGGATTAGTTGACAGGTTATGATGGAACTGTGGGTTGGATCCATTGGGATGGAGTGTAGGGGTTTTAAAAGAGGAGTTTACACTTGATCAATAAGCAGTCAACCGGAGTAAACGCGGGTCAGATCCGGTCAACAACGGAGTCGATGGATGTTCGAGAGGTACATCGACAACTGGACAATATAATTATTTATACATTTATATTATGTATTGTAATACACGTGTGCAATTCGACTAAGAAATGGACCGACCCAACCTACCGAACTAACATGGTGTTAACTTATATGAAAGTCATGAGCCAACTAAGTGAAAGTATGCAAATAGTAACATATCGTGTAAATCGACTAGGTAAAAGTCCATATTAGTAATGTGTATACATTCGGGCATAAGGAGTAAGGTATGACTTGATTGTTATGTGAATTTTTTTTTTTTTAATAAATCTATTTTTTCATTGAACCAAAGACAAACCAATTACAAGTGATACGTAGGTAAACGGGCCACAAGTTGCGCCGCTACCCCTTATGTGAATTAGAAACACCTTATAAGGAGAAGGACCTATGGACGATTAAGACCTTGAGCCTTGGACTTTATATTAAGATATGAGAGACAATATATGATTGCTCATTGCGTATGGTGATATGGGACATGATGCGTAACATGGTTAGTGAACACTAATGGATATTTCGGACAAGTGAGATCTTAATCTTAAGTAGTCGTTTAGACAATTGACTCAAAATACGACACTTAGAGACATTGTATATTTCATGACTAGAACCTCCACAACTAATGGAATTATATACTATTAATAGGCCTCAGCATTAGAACAGTAATTTAATTGTTTTTTTTTATCTTTTTTGTTACGTTAAATACTTATGGTTTCAATTATATCAAAGAAAAATGGTGTGACACAAATGGTGTGATTGATGTTGTGTTTGGTGTCGTACTTGGGTTCAAATCATGTAGGCTTCATCATTTTGGGTTTTTTTTAATTAATATTAATCCCATTTGTCAAATGGCATTTAATCACCTAAACCACTGATGATTATGTACCTGTGCATCAATCACTCATCCAAAAGCTAATCTTAAAAATTATTTAATAGAGCAAGTGATAGACCAAGTGATTTGAATAGACACACCACACAAAGCATCGCTATAACCAAATTCATATGCATAGACACACACACAAATCATCGCTATCTTCAATTCTTCTTCGTTGTTCCAGTACTTGGGTTCAAGAAATCACACCAAGGTATGTTATTGAATGTGAAAGTACTTGCTATAATACAATATGCGTCGTGAGGGCAATTTTTCAGCTAAAAAGTTATATAAGACAGCACGTAACATGGTGGCTCACGTTTGAATCCTAACAAGAGGGTTCTATTGTATTCAATTTTCGCACTATAAAGGGAAAGGGTAGCTAATCGACTTTTTAAAAAGAGCTAAACACCACATTTGGGTTTGATTTACCAAACGCGCAACGCGCGGGGATGAATACACCTAGTTAGTATTAAATCACATGTTTTGTTTTTTTTATAGGAACACCTGTTTTGATATAACTATTATTTAGATGGATTAAATGAAAATTTTGAGTTTATTTAGGCTGGTATAAATAAAGACTGCAAGTTTAATATAATAATTGTGCTTTTTAAATATTATTTTACTAGCTGATTACCCTGGGAGGGTTTCGGGGTTAAAAAATCTAATTTTACGTGATAACCTATTGCAAATGGCTTAAGTTAACTAACCACAAAATCTCTTAATCATTGCATTTTCATAGTATTTTAAATGATAACATGGCGATTGGGCTGATTTTCAACATCGTAGATAAGAACCTGGTTTAAAAAAAACATGATTAATGAATAACATGAACACTTTGTGTGTTTTTTTTCCCGTATAAACGAAACCCCACAAAAAATAGTCGATTTTTTCTCCGTTTTTTATATAGCACTATGGTACTCGTTGGAAAGATAATAAAACGCTCGTTAGTTTGGTGTAATTTTTTTCTTTAAAAAATCTCGTATATAAAAGATATAAACGTTTAAAAATTATGGGAAGAAACATAAGAGAAAAAATTTTAAATTTATTTTTAGATTTTTTTTTCTAAAATAACTCAATTTAATTTTAGTAATTGAGAATTTAGGGTTTTATGTTTATCTTTTTTTAATTAAAAATGAAATAATTCAAAAACACTAAAATCTTTCAATTATGATGTCACGTAACACTTTCAATGGAAGGTTGAGGCCTCCATTGCACGTCACGTCAGCATATACGTTTTCTTTTATACAAGTTATGTGAGGAAGATTATGTTTAGATAATTTTGTTAATATATTTGAGTGGATAATGTTTGTGGTGACTGGTGAAACATGTTGATTTTATTCAATATTTAATATATGTTCATTTCTGTTCAAAGTCACGTTACTATGTCAAAGCCACAAAACAAAGTGCCAGGCTAGTAAAAGGAAACAAAGACCGAAAACCGGTGTCAAACAAAAACCAAAACCATGGTACCAAATCAGTTAAAGACTATATCACAATACCAGAAACCGCCATCCGACACTTTTGTTTCATCACGACACCTGTAAATACTAAACACTACCCCTATTATAAAATCTACTTTATCCCCTCAATCAAACACACACTCACTCACTCTAGATCAATCTAGTAACAAAATAACAATCAATCAATGGAAACTACCAAGGACCGGAAGATGCTAGTGGCAGTCGACGAATCAGAAGAGAGCACGTACGCACTGTCGTGGTGCCTCAAAAACGTTGTCCATGAGAATTCTAAGGACACCCTCGTCCTTCTCTATGTTAAACCACCTCATACAGTCTACTCAGCTCTTGATGGAACCGGTACGTACACAGTTAATCAGCAAATTAGATTCATGATAACTTTGTTCGTACACTTTAAGTTAAGATTAACATGTTTTGGTTTCAGGATACTTGTTTTCTCAAGATATAATTGCGACTATGGATAAGTATAGGAACGATGTAGCTGAAACTGTCATTGACAAAGCCAAGAAGCTTTGCAAAGACCTTCAAGATGTAAAGTTTTTTTTTTTTTTGCAAAGACCTTCAAGATGTACTTTGGTGAATTTTGGCTTGACCCGAGCCGAGCTTCATGTTTTTATGAGGCTCGAGCTCCGCTCGGGTCAAGCCTACTAGTTTGAGCTCGAGCTCAGCTTGAAAGTATTACCCAAGAGCTCGAGCTTCGAGCTCAGCCTCAATAACTAAACGAGTCATAGCTCGGGCTCGGGCTCATTAAGGCTCGACTCGTTCGAGCTTTTTACCGATTTGATTCGAGTAAAGTTCAAACCCCTACTTGAGCTGGACCTATGTAAGCTCGTTCTTTAGAGGGCTAATTTTAATTACAGCTAAAGTTTTAATATTAATTAGTATAAAAAAGTTGCAAATTAGTAGTCTGCACTTTATAAACTTTGTAGTTTATAAATTATTTATGTTAAAAATAATATTTTTCTTTTTTTATATATGTGTATTCATAATTAAAGAAGACAAAATTAAATTATTATTTTTAAAATAAATGAGTTAGCTCCCTTGTTGCAAAACAAGGCCTAGTTGACCGATTACTCCCTGAGTACTTGCTCCAGGGTAGGTCGCCGGTTTTTAAATGAGCCGAGCCCATACCAAACGTGACTCAACTCGGCTTGTTTACATCACGAGGTGAATCTCATTTGGAAAATTGGGTTGGTGTGTGTAGGTGAAGGTGGAGACTAGGGTTGATGTCGGTGATCCGAGGGATGTGATCTGCGATGTGGCGGAAAAGATGGGTGTTGACATGGTGGTGTTGGGCAGCCATGGCTACGGTTTGATCAAGAGGCAAGTTTCATACATTTGTGCTAATTATGAATGGTAGCAACTAGATATTGTAATATTGTTTATGATGGTACTAAATTGGTATGGATATATATATTTTCAGGGCATTTCTTGGAAGTGTGAGCAATCACTGTGCACAGAACTGCAAGTGTCCAGTCTTGATAGTTAAGAGGCCCAAGAACTCTGCTTCAACTTCAACTTCTACCTGATCTTGATTTTCATCTATTTCATTTCTCCTTTAGTTAATGTTTGATGTTACTCATGAACTGCTTGACTTGTTGTTTTCGGTATTTGGTTAAGGCTTTGTTGCTTCGTCCTGTTTTCTTGTAAATAAAAATATGTTTTGCTTAGGATCCTAGTACGTGAGAATGAATTGCATCTATACAACTTTGAATAGACACAAAACACACAATTCTGAAAATAATTTGAGAGATTTGAGGGTTGATGGATTTGTGATTAGAGAGGAAACATGAATGAAGATCGAAGGATTGTGAAGAAACGAATGCAAATCAAACGTTGTCGAACCTAAAATATTGTTGCTTATTGAATAGCTTAAGCTTATATTTACAAGTGAGTGTCCGAACACTGGTGAATGGTGATTTTATTAGTCGTTCGAACTTTTGGGTTTTAAGGTTCAAAAGTAAAACACCGTTAAATGTGTGTAATTGTTAAATGTATTGTATTGAGCAAATGAGAGGTATTTATAATAGCAAAGTTTGTATAGTCAAGAGTTACATAATCTACTCTTTAATATTTACATAAAACATTTAATTTAATAATTAGTAATAATATATATATATTTTTTGAACGGCAAATTTTTACTCTCTGTGAGACTTGAACCCATGACCTCCTCCTTAAGTGTTCCTAGAAACTTTGCTTCTACCATTGGGCCACCAACCCCAATGGCAATTAGTAATGATATTTACTTTGTTGTTTAGTTTCAAACAACATTGTATGAGAGGATAAAAGCAAAGTTAAATTGGGAAACAAATGGTCGAATATTGACCATCAACGGATAAGATTTTAGATCTATGGAAACATCCAAAGTGAGAACCTAAATTGTATATATATGGATGATTATGATTATGATTATGATTATGATTATGATTATGATTGTATGATAGTTACGTTTAGTTTCTAACCCTCATCAACCTATTCATAGAGTTTATGAGAAGTTTAATATTTTAACCAAAGTTTAAGAGTTATGTTATTATAATTGGTTTTTGTAGACATTGATTGTAGTGTTGACCTGTTTCAAGACCTTCATGAATCCCTTATAATCATGATATTTCATATGAAATACAAGGGGGCGTTGATAACGAAAAGACAAGGGGTACATGCATCAATCAGGTTTGTCTCGATTGCTAAGTATTATGTGGCTTATGTTCAAGGCTTGATAGAAAACCACTATTGAGCCGGGGGGGTCTCACTGAAAGTAGCCTATCTTCTCACATGGTAGAGGTAAGGTTATCTACATCTTACCCTTAATATTTTATTATGGGGTGTATAAAAAGAAATAAAATAAAATAAAATAGGTGTTTGTGAGTAAATTAGAGATAGAGATGCAAAGTTGAAAGTTGGATGTAAAAGGTTTTTGAAAAATAAACAAACGACAAAATTACAGAAATATCCTTTAGGTTTGTATCAACTTGCACGTTTCAGCCTTAATGTTTAAACTCAAGTTGGCTATCCTTTATGTTCATTTTTGTAATAGATATCATATTTTATAGTAAACTCTGTTAGTTGTTAGGGTTAAGTCAAGCCATGTGACTTTCATAGTAAATTATCAACTATAATCCAATAAACCATTATAATTTTTGATAAAATGACAACCAAATGCATGAATTGATTTAGGCAAAACAAAACACCCAACAAACATATGATTGTAAGAAAAATCGAGCAGAAAAGGCAGTCTGCATACCCGTTAATATCGAATCACAAAAACAAACATAACCAAATGGAACAATCAGAAGCCGCTTTTATAGAGAAAGAGATGAGAGATCATCGTCCAGCAGGCAACTTGAGCAAGGCAGAAGCAGGAACATTGAAGGCTAATATTGTTGAATATATGATTTCGTGAGGTCGCAAAGATAGAAGTATAAACAGATATTCTTTTGGATATTCCTTTTTGCCATATCTCTCCTATCATCATCACCTTTATCTCATTCCACATTTTGACCATCATGATTTACGGCTATAATTTCTCTCCACTGCCTCCATATATTTGATTGTAATGTCTGTTTATTTTGGACCCTTTCATTGATTGTCTCTAATATCATAGCAAATTTAATATGGTATCAGAGCGGTCTTGAAAAGATCCTCTAAATCGGACACAAACCATGGCAGGCGATGAAGGGAAGAAGACAAAGGAAGACGTCATCAGTTATGACTCTCCGCATTACCTTCAGCCCTCCGACTATGCAAGACAAGTACACGCCAGTGACGTGTTAATAAACGAGCAACAACGGTCGATCTCTGGAACAAAAGGATCTACTGTGGAAGCAGCAATAAGAGTTTTCCTGTTCGGAACTCTTTTAATATCAATTTTGATGCATGTAAGTGTCAGCCTCTTGAAATTTATTTGGTCTCTCACCATCTCAATAGCCACAGCCTCAACTCTCCTCGGATCTCTGCAACTAATCGCCAGAAAAATAAATTGTCGTTCGGCCCGTTCAAGAAGAGCAAGGTTCCAGGCATCTCTTCCAGCCAGGCGTAACCACAATGCGGTGCAGAACAGAAGTAGAGCCAAGAAATTGAAACGGAGTGCTGGTAAAGCGGCTGAACAATCGAAACCAAAGGCTGTTTGTGTTGAGGGGGAGGTTAGTCCGATACCGGGCCTAACCATCACTCAATATCAACAGTTTATCAACCTGTTTGGTAGCAAAGACAACGAGACCGAAGAGGAGGATGCTCCAGTGATCAACATGGCAGGTAACATAAGTAAAGAAGGTAAATGGATAGTCGATTCAGGCGCCACTGAGCATATAACTTATGATGATTCACTGCTTAAGAATAAAAAGAAACGAAAATATGAACCGCCTGTGACTATACCAAATGGGGAAGCCATCACTGTTGAAGGAAGAGGCGACTATACCCTTCCAAACGGAGTATTGGTTAGGGATGTCCTACATGTTCCAGAATTTAAGTGCAATTTGTTATCTGTTAGTAGACTATCAAAGGATCTAAAATGTGCTGTAATTTTCTTTCCAGACTTTTGTGTCATGCAGGATTTAAGTTCGAGGACGTTGATTGGTGTGGGTGAGTGTCAAGGTGGTTTATACAAGATGAGGATGATGGGAAGCAGAAGACAAGCTATGATGACGACTGCTAGCACATGGCATAAGAGACTAGGTCACCCATCTAACCCAAAACTCCCTCATGTTGATTTTTTGAAAAATGCTTCTTTGAATTCTAAAGACCCTTGTGATGCTTGTGTTAAGGCTAAATTTGCAAGACTACCCTTTCCAGTTAGTACGAGTAAAACTAATGCATGCTTCGACCTAATACACTGTGATGTGTGGGGGAAATATCGCACGCCCTCATTTACGCGTGCGGTCTATTTCTTGACCATTGTGGATGACTTTAGTCGGGCAGTTTGGGTATTTTTACTCAAACACAAACATCAAGCTAGCATATGCCTTATTGATTTTCATAAAATGGTGAAAACTCAATTTGATAAAAAAAATTAAAAGGGTAAGATGTGATAACGGGGGGGAGTTCACTTCAAATCAAATGCTTGACTTTTATGCAAAGAAAGGAATTCTTTTAGAAACAACATGCCCGCACACACTGCAACAAAACGGTGTAGTGGAGCGAAAACATCGACATTTGTTAGAAACAACACGGGCATTAAAGTTCGAAGCTAACTTGCCCACAAAATTCTGGGGGGAGTGCATTCTTACAGCCGCACATGTCATAAACCGAATGCCATCTGAGGTACTAGATAACAAGACGCCTTACGAAGTGTTGTACAACCAAAGACCTGACTATGAGTATATGAGGGTCCTAGGTTGTCTTGCATATTATCGAAGTGTTGAAACTAATGGGGACAAGTTTGAAATAAGGGGTAGGCCGGGTGTCTTCTTGGGATATCCGCAAGGAACAAAGGGGTATAAAATATATGATGCCCAACACAATAAAATGGTAACATCTAGGCATGTTAAATTTTTTGAACACATATTCCCTTTTGCCAACACCAAACCCGAAAAGGAAGAGATTTTTGTAATGCCTCAGAGTTGGTTGGAGGAAGGCGTAGGGAATCAGGATGGGTCATCGTCCAATAAGGGCCCAAACGATGAAGATGAGCCCAATACTCACCCTGTTGAATCGGTTGCATCACAAAACGATCATCAAATTGAAGGTGTTTGTGGGCAACATGGTAGCCCAACCCAAACCAATGGGCATAATGAGAGCCTATTAACTGATCATAATGTTGGGCAAAACAGCAAAAATGGTGGATTCGAGCCTAACACACAATCCAATTTTGAGAATGAATCAATGAGTCCAGTAGAAAAGTTTGTGCCTGAACCAAACTTTGAAAATGAACAAACTGGTCCAAATGGTGAAACAAATATTGGCAGTGAATCTATGGAGCCTGGGTTAGAAGGTGATCACCTATTGGGAGAAAAACGAAGTAGATCTCAACCGAAGAATTTCAAAGATTATGAAGTCACGCTTCCCCCGTCTTTGAACCACACACCACTCACCTCCGATCAACAATCCTCAACGGTACATCCCTTAGCACATTATATTTCTTATGATAAGTTTACTAACGCTCACAAATCTTTTTTGGCGGCCATCACCTCGAGAGATGAGCCTAAGCATTTTAATCAAGCAGTTAAAGACCCAAAATGGAGAGAGGCTATGCAAACCGAAATCCGGGCCCTTGAAAAAAATGAAACTTGGACTCTAGAAGAACTACCAGAAGGAAAACGTGCCATTGACTCGAAGTGGGTATATAAAATAAAGTACAAACCAAATGGAGATGTTGAAAGGTACAAGGCCCGCCTCGTGGCAAAAGGTTTCACGCAGATGGAGGGGATAGACTTTCACGAGACTTTTGCTCCAGTTGCTAAGTTGGTGACGGTTCGAACTCTCCTAACAGTTGTTGTAAAAAGGGGATGGCACATACACCAACTTGATGTGAACAACGCCTTCTTACATGGAGATTTGGATGAAGATGTCTACATGAAGTTACCTCAAGGATTCGGGAAAGGGGGCTCAAATGTGGTTTGCAAGCTAAAGAAATCTCTTTATGGGCTGAAGCAAGCGTCAAGGAACTGGTACCAAAAGTTCACCAATTCCTTATTAGATGTTGGTTTTAAGCAAACAAGGGCTGACCACTCCTTGTTCATCTTCAAAGAAAAAGACATTTTCGTTGCTGCGCTAATTTATGTGGATGATGTTATCATTGTGGGAAATGGCTTGGACAAAATACAAGAAACTAAAGTTTTTCTTGACAAGAAGTTCAGTATAAAAGACCTTGGGCCGTTAAAGTTCTTTCTTGGGATTGAAGTTGCCAGAACAAGGGAAGGCATGGTGTTAAGTCAAAGAAAATACACACTTGACATACTGGAAGAAACAGGAATGATGGGTTGTCGCCCAAGCCCATTCCCAATGGAGCAGAATTTGAAACTTGGAAAGTGTGAAGAGGAACCAAAAGTTGATTGCAACCAATACCGAAGGCTGATAGGAAAACTCATCTATTTGCAAGCCACACGACCCGACATTGCTTATGCTGTAAATGTTTTGAGCCAATTTGTGAGTGATCCGAGACAAAGCCACATGGAGGCAACTAATAGAGTTCTTCGATACCTTAAGTCCACCCCCGGACAAGGTATTTTAATTCCTAAGGAAGGAGGAACACGTCTTACGGCGTATTGCGATTCTGACTGGCTAGGTTGTCCTATAACAAGAAGATCAAGAACTGGTTACCTTCTACTTTTAGGGGGAGCTCCAATCTCATGGAAATCAAAGAAACAATCTGTCGTCTCCAGATCATCGGCTGAAGCCGAATACCGAGCGATGGCTAACGCGGTTAGTGAAATTCTGTGGATGAGGTGGTTGTTGAACCTTCTTGGAGTCCCTCCCATCGGCCCAACACCTCTTTTCTGTGACAACCAAGCCGCGCGCCACATTGCTAATCATCCTGTATTCCATGAACGAACAAAGCATGTGGAGATGGATTGTTATTTTGTTAGAGAACGTGTGGAATCAAAGGAAATAGAGCCCATGAAGATAGACACTAAGACACAAGTTGCAGACATCCTTACCAAGCCCTTGGGAGCACACCAGTTCAAGGCTTTACTTGACAAGTTGGGCGTTCGAAACCTCCACGCTCCAACTTGAGGGGGAGTATAAACGGATATTCTTTTGGATATTCCTTTTTGCCATATCTCTCCTATCATCATCACCTTTATCTCCTTACCATCTTTATCTCATTCCACATTTTGACCATCATGATTTACGGCTATAATTTCTCTCCACTGCCTCCATATATTTGATTGTAATGTCAGTTTATTTTGGACCCTTTCATTGATTGTCTCTAATATCATAACAAATTTAATAAGAAGAAGGTTATGGATGTAGATTAAGCAGGATGTGGCAAAGGCTCTAAGCAGAAGGACGTGGCAACAAAGGGAGAAAATGGAAACTTGAAACAGGAAGGTGATCTAGCAAGTACTATTCCTTGCGTTCTATGATTAATACTAGGAGGATAAGTAAATTTCAATAAAATAAAAATTATAAAGCTGAGTCTTGATCGTCAACAAGACTCCACCTGATCTTGAGGTTGAAGATGATGTAATTAATGAAATTGAGTGTGACATTCATCTACAGATCTATTTCATGGCTCCTTTAAGGTTTTATGTTACTGGTGGACCACTTGTTTTTGGTATTTTATGAAGAATTTCTAGTTTGCTGAGCTAAAAGGGATTCTAAAATCAAGCATTTTACATAAATAGAAAATATATATTGCTTAGGATTATAACATGTGAGAACATAAGAACTCATATTTGTACACAACTTTTTAAGAACACAATCACGCATTCCAACAAAAATTCTATAAGTTGAGAGCTAATGAATTTGTGATCGGAGATAAAGAAATGAATGCAAATCAAACATAGTCAAACCTTAAAAAATGGCTTCAAAACAGACACGAACCTTAACTTATTTTATTGCAACTGAGATGTGCCTACACATTGGTGATGGTCGTTTGATTTCGACTCCGTTGTAAACGAGTTGATCAACTTAGTTCGATTTGTAAACGATCTAAATATCTATACAATCTTATAAAGCATTTCATAAGGACCTCTTAATTTTTAGGTAATACAACTATAAATGCCTAAAGTACAACACATAATACATGTAGTAACTACTTTTTAAGGGTATTTATGTCTTTTCAAACATAACTTGCACATATACCCTTATTAGTTACAGTTTCTCCCCCTTATCTATCTATATCTATACATATAATAAACCAAAGCCATTTTGATGACATGTCATAATATTATACAATCTCTCTTTTGAGAGATACCACATAGGATGTGATGTGGCAACTCAAGACCAATTAAAAAAATGAATAAATATGGTTTAAATATTATTTAACATAATCTATTAAATACCTAATCTACTAAATTTAAATATTAAAACTTTATTATTTTTTCTCTCATGTTTCTCTCATAAATTTTAAACTTTAATATCTTTCATATACGAGATTTTTTTAAAGAAAAAAAATTACACCAAATTAACGAGCGTTTTATTATATTTCCAACGAGTACCATAGTGCTATATAAAAAACGGAGAAAAAAATGACTATTTTTTGTAACCCGACAGGTATTGTGTCAGGTTTGGAATTAGTTTAAAAAAAATTTATGGGTTTGGGTCGGGCCTGGGATTAGGTGATATCCGACCCAATTACCTTTTTTTATATTAGAATATGATAACTTATGGCAGAGATTTGTTTAAAATAATAATAATAATAATAATAATAATAATAATAATAATAATATTCATTAATCATATATTGGCAAGTTATTAATTATGTTGTCATATTAGATATTTTATTATGTCATATTAGATATTTCAACCCGGAAAGCTCTCCAACAGGTAATTGCTATATATATGTCATTTTTATAGTTTATATACTTTTAATTTTATTCACTTTACTTAGATTTCTCAACCCGGGACGCTCCCGGGGTATAAGCTAGTAATATTATAGTTTTATACAATACTTACATATTTGTTACATCAACTTTACTCAATTTCTGTTTATTTAAATAGTAATTACACTTTTGCACCTTTATTTTAACCAACTACCCCACGATTTTTAAACGTTCATAACTTTTTCAGACGATAATATTTTCTTAATATTATTACACCGTATAAAAGATAATTTTATTCTCTTTAATTTGAGTATAGTATTCCTATAGTTTTTTAACCAACTACCCCACGATTTTTAAACGTTCATAACTTTGTCCCATCAACTTTACTCAATTTCTGTTTATTTAAATAGTAATTACACTTTTGCACCTTTATTTTAACCAACTATCCCACGATTTTTAAACGTACATAACTTTTTCAGACGATAATATTTTCTTAATATTATTACAGCGTATAAAAGAGAATTTTATTCTCTTTAATTTGAGTATAGTATTCCTATAGTTTTATATATGAAATAGGTCAAACTTATTGATGTTGATAATATTATCTTATGTTTAGAAAAAAAAAAAAGGAGAAGTTAATATATTAGTTTTATTTTTATATACGTTTGAATGTAAGCTTCGTTTAAAACACACTTGTGTGTGATAAATATCATCCATCTAAGCATAGGCAAACATGTCTTTTAAAAAATATACTTACACATATTTCCCTCCATCTTTACTCAATTTTGGTTTTTTAAATAGTAATTACACTTTTACACCCTTAATTTAACCAACTCCTCATGATTTTTAAACATCCATAACTTTTTCGTGGGTGAATATTTTCTTAATATTATTACACCATATAAACGAACATTTTATTATTTTTAATTTAAGTATAGTATTGGTATAGTTTTTTATATAAAAAGTGATATGATAGGTTTAAGTAATAACTGAAACGAAAACAAACCGAATTAGACAAAAAATAATAGTTACATGTTTTCCTTGTTTTAAGGAAATTACCCCCCCCCCCCCCCGATTTTTAAACGGCCATAATTTTTTCATACGTTAATTTTTTTTAACATCGTAGAATGGGGCCCAAAAAGATGGGCCATTAAGCTCATGCTTTAGTAGGCTTATACTTTGGCCAAAGTTTAGTTTTGGTTATTAACAAAATTGCGGACTGAAAAACGACAATCTAATCAAATAAACCGAACCAATAACCCAATCGTCTAATAAGATTATTTAACCGTTGACTTTGGTTTTGGTTGAGGCTCATAACTGGATTGAACCGAATAATGCATACCCATAAAAGTAGTTGTGTTTTCCACTGCATCGCGTGGGCACGCTACTAGTGAACAAAAGTCCGCTCAATTCGACTTGACTCATGAATATAATTACTTTGAATATATTTATATTCACGAGTCAAGCGGAACCGAGCGGACCTCAGATAGCGTTTGGTACGGAGGAATGAGAGGCGAAATGGAATGGAGCATTATGATGGAATGAAAAAAAAGGTGTTTGGTTGGTCAAGGTAATGGAATCATCCATTACCTCGTCCATTTCATTCCCTCTAAAAACCCCATATTCATTCCATCCAAAACCTCTCTTTTTTTTTTCCATTCCATTCCCTCTGTCACTCTTAATCACCACTGACTACCACCACCACCACACACCTCTACCACTAGCACCCATCGCCACCACCAACACCGACCACCACTACCGACCACCGCCACCCACCGACTCTCGCCATCACCAACCACCGCTACCCACCGTCGAGCACCGCCATCTCCACCTCCACCACCTACCACCAAGCACCGACCACCACCACCGACAATCTCCGTTACCGACCATCGTCACCCACCGACCACCATCGCCACCACCACTGCCAACCGTCGCCGCCACCACTCACTGTCGTCGTCACTTCTTGTCATGGCTCGTCGCCACCGTCACCGCTACTATCACCACCAGACGCCGCCACCGATCACCACAACCGTCATCGCTACTATCACCACCAGACGTCGCCACCCACCGCCACTAACAACCACTACCACCACCGTTGTCGGCGCTACCGCCACCACCGACCACCACTACCTCTACCACCACCAACCACCGTCGCTGGCACCCACGGCCAACAGCCATAACCACTACTCACCACCGCTAATTTTATTCTTTTGTCTTTTCCTTTATACCAAACAATACAAAGTAATGATTCATTCTAGGCCTATAAAACGAACCGAACGAACACGAACACAGGCGTGTTCGTGTTTGTTCATTTAACTTTAACCGAACACGAACACGAACACATAATCGAACACATTCTTGTGTTCGTGTTCGTTCATTAAGAAATTTGTCGTGTTCGTGTTCGTTTATGTTCGTTCATTTAAAACCTAAACGAACATTTCATGAACATAAACGAACACAAATGATCAATATAAACGAACACAAATGAACATAAGCGAACAAATGCATAAAAACGTTGCTTTAGCCAGAACAATCAATGGTGGATGGCATATGCCTAGCTTCTAATCGTGGTAAATTGGTAAATAATAAAACCCACAGAGCTATGGAGAAAAAAACGATAAGAGGAGGTGGGTCATACTTGCAGCGCTGTGGAGGCTGGAGAGTGGAGACCGGGCTGTGGAGACTGGAGACAGGGTTGTGGAGGTTGGAGGCAGGACTGTAGAGGTGGTCGGTTGGAAGTGGAAGAAGGTAGTGATGTGGAATGTATAGAAGAAGGGAGGTTGGGTTGTGAAGTGTGGAGATGGCTGATAAGTGATATGTTTAGAATGTTAGGATTAAGGTTAGGTTTTTAGAAATATGAATTAAGGTTACTTAACAAAAAGGAATAAATAATAAAAATAAAATTAAGTTTAATTAAACGAACATAAACAAACATAAATGAACGAACATAAACGAACAAAAAATTGTGTTCGTGTTTGTTCATTTATTTAAATAAACAAACATAAACGAACTTCCCTCCGAACAGTTCATGAACATTTGATTCGTTTACAGGCCTAATTCATTCCATTCTTATATGTAACCAAACAAGACCATGAATGGTAATCATCCATTTCATTGTCCCTTCCATTGCCCCATGCCAAACAAACCATTTTGCACCTTTCAAGAGAGGAGACTGAAGTCGCTACGAAGGGAGAACTAGTTCATTCATCTCTTCGTCTAATCAAAGATTCAACCATAAACACCTCTATTCCGTCCTTACCCTTCAAAATCTGTACGCATCTCCAATTCCTTCCAAACCCTAGTTTTCTTTTTCTTCTTCTTTTTATTTAAACCGATGCGTCGATTCCTAAAACATTTCGATTTCAGTAACATTTAGTAATCGCAGACTTGAATTTTTCAGGGATTTAGATGGAATCATCGTCTTCAGTGATTACACCCGAAGACGTATTGGAATCGTTGATGAACGATGGCACTATTGACACCTTGAGATTAAAAATCATCAATCAGCTCAAAGCCAATGTAAGTTTTCCATCTTACTTCCTTTAATAATATCTTTAACAAATTATCTTTTAAAAATTTGAACTTTATTATAATGGTATTCTTTTTGTTGTGTAAAACTTCATCTTTGATTATTTTTATTCTTTACATTAGGGTTAGGTCTGATATTTAGAGGGTATGATTGATTATTAGTCTTGTTTTGCACAATCACACTTATTAGGAATGCTAAAATTGGGGCACCTTATTTTTATTTACAGTCGAGTCGCCTCTGTTTAAACAAATAAAGACATGATGTTAATTTTTTGGTTTTATTTTGGATATCCAGATAGAATTGTGTATTATTTACTACCTTCTCCTTCACAACCATGTCCAATTGTTATTTGTCTTTTAATGTGGAAAGGCGTGTGAACGTCAAGCGTGGCTGCTGAGAAAAGTTAAAATTGCATTGAATTAACAGAGTGATTACATTAAAGAAGTAGAAGGCGTGTGAACGTCAAGCGTGTCTGCACTGTTTGATTTAGAAAGACACTATTAGGATTTAATATCCTTCATCATAAGCAAACTCTAACTATGATATAAAGGTAGTGTTTGTTTGCATTGAATGATAAAGTAATAAACGACTTAGTGTAGTACGTAATCAGTGGCGGATCTAGAAATTAATTTCAGTAGTAACGTTTTTCATTTTTTTCATTTTAGTAGTAACGTTTTCCGAATATCGTCAAAAAAACAAATTTTCCACTACGCGTAGGAAGTTGAGTAGCAACGGACGTGGCACCTAGCTTCAAGCTAGGTCCGCCCCTAAGTACGTTAACACCGTTTCATGATCTGTAACATTCTGTTTTTATCTTCCAACTTTTTTTTTTTATATAATAGGTGGACACTCAGATCTTTCTATGCCATATTGAGGAGGGTTTTTTTAGAGTTGCATTTTATTCGCTTATATGATCTCAAGATTGGTTTTCTTTGTATAGGAAGATTTAAAAAGTACCACTATAAAAATGGTAGAGCAGAGTAAGGTTCTCAACACACCAGGGGCAGAGAAACAAACTAAAAGGGAGCTCTTTGATGCTCTTCGGCAAGAACTTGAGTAAGGATTTATTATTACAAAGTAACTCATAAGATTTGATAGTTTTTTTTCCTTCCATATGTTATTGTTTGAACTTATATTCTATATTGGTTTTGATTTAATGCAGAACCCCAGTGCTTGAAAAGGCTTCTAAATCTGTTTGGGAATTGATTTTAGACGGTAATGGATTAGGGAAAGAAATAAATGAAACAGTTGAAAAAGTGTTTTGTAGACTAAGCGGCAGAGAACCGCCATTGTTTGCTCCTAATGGTGAATTACAATCTGATAAGGGAAAAGAGAAAAAGGCTGAAAAAGGCAAAGGAAAAGTGAAGGAAAAAGATATTCAAAACGAAAACGATCATGTGGACCATACAACAAAGAAAAGAAAGTTGGATGAGAAAACGAAGGCGAAAGATTCCGCAGAAGAAGTTGCAAACTGATCTACAGATGTTCTTTCAGTTATCAAATCTATGAACCCTAGGCAAGTGTCACTAACTAATAATCTTTATGAACATGTTTTATTTGTTTCACATGGTGATTAGGGAATATCTGGTTCTGTTCTAGAAGCGATAAGGTTTGGATGTATGGCTGGTTGGCAAAGTCTTAATTTTTTAGGAATTAATCAGTATAATGACCAAAAGAGACATTATTATTGTAAACAAAGGAGAAACTTTATGTGAAGTTGAATTAAAAGTATCTCAAGCTTGGTTAAAAGAAGGGGTAAAATAGGTCTGTTTATCCTTAGATTGCAACTAATCACGAATGATTGCCCAAAATCAACAATTTAGCATTCAGATAATCAGATAAATATGTTTATCCGTATCCTGACTTCAAGTCGCAATAATCAGATAATCAAGCTTCAAAAGTGCTAAAACATAAATTCAAATAGTTTCAATGGGTATTAGCACTCTCAAACGGTTTCTTGAATCTTGATACTTCGTTTAAGTGGCTAACTTGTAAACTTGGATAGTGTAGAAGAAACGAAAAGAAGTAAGAAAAAAACAGAACTCCACTTATTTTGTGTGTGTTCAAAATTGTAAATTCATTACCCAACTTGTGACTTGCTTATTAACATGTGATGGTTTGATAAAGCAGGGAACAAATCTGCATGGTCTTACCGCAGCTGCAGACAGATGACTTCTTGATACGCTTTAATGGCTGAAGTTCTACCCGGCCACTTTGGTTTGTAATGTTTTGAGGTGTAGTAAGTTGACTTTGGCTACTGTTTCTTGTTTTTAGTTTAGAACCACTTTGTGGTTTTGACCAAACAAAGTGAAACCTAGGTAATGTAATTCCTATCAAGATATTAACAAGCAGAACTGAATTGAAGATTGACTGGCTAGTGGCTTAGATTAAAAGATCATTCTAGTTTGTTTGGGTCCATATAAGTAAATGAAAAAAAATAAAGGTTTAATCTATAGAGCGTCGACGTTGTGGCACTGTTTGTTTTTAACCTTTATAATTTCCTTTTGCCCGTTCATTATTTTTATTTCAAACACTTTCTGCACTCTCACCGGCTGATGGCAATGTGAAAAATTGTTCATTTCTATATATATGTGCCGCCAATAGCCACTCCAACGCCGCAGGTGCATGTGTGCACTTCTTAAAGGTAGGAATAGCTTGTGTCATATCACCTTTGCTGCAGTCCTCGTTTGCACACCATGACTTTTGCTGTTTGTGACATTTTTTTTGTTTATCGATTTCAACAGAACCAGCTTTTTGATCAAGGTTCTGGGTCTTCCGTTACTCCAGCACCTTTTCATCGACCTTCAGCACAATTAGTGCCACCAATGTGCTGATGGTTTGGACGCTCTATTTGTTTTTAGTCGATAGAAACAACTTGATCAAGATTTTGAGTTTTCTGTCTTACCACTATTTCTTCGACCTTCTGCAAAATTAGCGCCACCATTAGCCACTAGTTGTTGAATGTTTGGGCAATCTGTGCTCGTTTTCAGCAGGTTTCCAATACAACATGGTTTGGATTGTATGATAACAGAGACAAGATTATACAAATAGATTGTTTAAAAGATAAGGAATTTAGTTTGTTACAAGATTCCAGTTTGGTGCAGTCAAGGGTGTCTTTGAGGGTGTGAAGATTGGGCAACCGCACTGCGCCTATGTTCTTGAGGGGTCCTAAAAAAATCCTCTTAGGAACTGCAGGCCGATTAAATTGTATAAACAAATGATAAGTTTAATACTAACTTCAAGTTCTGGAAGGGGACCAAGTCAATAACCATAAATTAATGGAACTAATCATTTAACCCAAATGCCTAATACCCCTTTGGCCTTTTTAAACACTTGATATGATAACCTAATAAACAATTGTTAGTGGCGATTTGAAATTGAAGAATTGGTATTGGCGACTGGCGGACTGTTGATATCCAATCATGTGTTTAACATTTTAACTCCTTGGCCCTACATAGAATTATCCCATTGGATAACCGATTAAGGGCATATTTTTACTTTTTGCACATGGCCTCCGAAATCTCAGAGACGGCCTTGGGTGCAGTTAATCAAAAGATAAATGTGTTAGGCAAAGCTGGGCTAAAGTTGAGCTAATGATCTTAGCAGGGGAATATGTAAATGACCCTAAGATAAATTCACTAGAAAGTGGTAATTCTTTAGGATTTAGTTCATCAAGTAGAAATTGGGTTTATTTGTTGGTAAAGTCACTTTTTGTAACCGTTTAACCATTCTAGTTTAGTTTTTATTAATGGTTAGAACTAGGAGTGGCTATTCATGACATAACACAAAATGCTCATGTTTTAAGTTGTCATCATGTCTTTAACTTGGTTAATAAACAGATATTGTTGGGGGTGATGTGTTATATGTGTATACTCATCTCATTATTTTGAGTCACTGCTCTGCCAATGGATTTTAGTCATATGCAAGATGTAGATTGGTCCTTATCCTAATGAAGGCGTTACATGCACGTTGAGACAAGTCCCTCAAATTGATATCGAAGTAGGTTGACCCTTAAAACTAAATATTTGTAGCCTAGCAGTACCAAGGTGCATAGAAAGATATTTCTTACCATGAGATTAAGGGTTCAAGTACGTACCATAGTGGACAAATGTGTAGATTTAGGAGTAGGTTAGAGAGCGTGTAAGTTAAGGTAAATATAAAAGGGAAAATGGATTTAAATACTCCCAACTATCGCCTGTTGGCGGATAATACTCCCAACTATCACTTTGGCCAATAACAATCCCAACTTTCAACTTAGTTTGTTTCATCATCCCCAAACTAACGGAGATCTAACCTAGTTAGTTTTCGTGGCCAAAATGTAAAAACCTAAACTTAATGGACAATGTACGTGGCACAAATGTAAAAAGGTAAACTTAAAAGGACCTTTTTGAAACTTTATTATTATTATTATTATTATTATTATTATTATTATTATTATTATTATTATTATTATTATAAATCCCCTACCCCCTACCCCCCTTTCTTCTTCTTCTTCTTGTGACCTGACAGACATCCACCATCCTCACCAACCACCGCCATTCCCACCAACCACCGCCTCCACCTTCATCCCCAACAACCACCGCCTCCACCATCATCCCCTACAACCACCAGATGTGTGTGTGAAAGATAAGATGACCGGAATGATTTATCGAGCAATTAATCAATAGATTGGTACCTACCAGAGGAGTGACCAGAGACTGAACGGAATTCAGATCGGAGACCGAACCAATCACCCGATTTCCATACCTGATACTACACACACATCGATGCGTGTGTGGGCATTAAGATAATCAGAAGGTTTATGGGTTCGGTTGGTTTAGAAACAGAAGAACATGGTTACCGGTGCTAGATCCGGTTCTTCAAAACAGAAAAGGAGAAGGGGTTAATCGTACTGGGGTTGGGGTTAATCGTACTCGGGAAGGGGTTAATCGTACTCGGGAAGGGGTTAATCGTACTCGGGTTGGGGTTAATCGTACTTGGTTGGGGTTAATCGTGCTTGTTTGGGTGGTTGATGGCTCGCCGGAGACATGAGTGGTCGGAGAAGATGACCGGAGGTGTACTCTCTCTCTCTCTCTCTCTCTCTCTTCTATCTCTCTCTGTTCACGTCTCTCTCTCTCTCTCATCTCTCTTTCTTCTCACGAGTGATGGACAGGAGTGGTTCGGCGGCGGTGTGGTGGTGCCGGTGGCTCTCTCTCTCTCTCTTCTAGATCATCTGTGATGTTTATTATAATAATAATAATAATAATAATAATAATAATAATAATAATAATAAAAAGTTTCAAAAGGGTCCCTTAAGTTTAAGTTTTTACATTTTGGTCACGAACACTAACCGGGTTAGACCTCAGTTAGTTTGGGAGTGATCAAAGCAAACAAGTTGAAAGTTTTGAGTGCTAATGACCAAAGTGATAGTTGGGAGTATTATCCGCCAACAGGCGAGAGTTAGAAGTAATAAAATCCATTTTCCCAATATAAAATAGAATTGCCAGACTGCTAGTTGCAATACAGACAACTACCATCCCTTCACCACTTGTCCTTAATCACTAGTCATAGCTACAGATTACTTTTAAGTTTTATCTTGTTTACAAATGATATGTTGAAGGTTCTAGTGTTTTTAGTGTTCAGCTCAATCTACATTTTTTTTAAAGGCGAATTTCTTGCTCCTTATGAGACTTGAACTCAAGACCTCACACTTTTAGTGTATTAAAAGGCTTTGCCTCACACTTTCAGCTCAATCTACATGAAAATATGTCTAACGAATTTGGTTTATATTTTATAAAATTAAAGGTAATTTCCATCTATAACTAAAAAAAAATATATTTATAAATCTACATGAAATATATTTATATTTATATTTAAATTATACAGGTCCAAATTTTCAATGGACTTCCTCTAAAATAATTATTTTTTGTTGATTGTGTTTTCATGAGAGTTTTGGATAACTTTACCTGAATTATCATGGATTTTTATGTTATAGCCGATTAGATGCTAAAATTAGGATCTTATTTTCCATAGCAGAGGATTTCAATGGTAAAGTAGTTGTTACAACCCGACAAATAACGATCATAAATAGAAATGTAGGGGGTGAATATGGGCAATCTCAAAGTGTGTGTTGGTGTTTTGGTTGATCGCAAAGATGTAGGAGTAAAATCGTGAAAATTCAAAGTTGGAGATGATTTTGTCTTTATTGTGAAAGTTGAGGTGTCGATTACATAAAAGCCACCGGCTTTTGTGTATAAGACGTAGACAATGTTCGTTTTTGGAAAGCAACATTATCAAAAAAAATTAGAGAAAAATCAAGGGGCCATTGTCAATAGTAACACAAAAGTTCAATATCAAATCGGTAAAAATTTGATTAACAAGTTGTTTAGAAAAAAAAAAAAAAATCATGTTGTTACAAAAGATATTGCATTCCTTGTATTAGAAAAAAATGAGTTGACAATAGCAATGTCTATCTTCATTTCTTTGCTTTGTGCAATTTATAAGCATACTAGTTTATACCCCGGGAGCGTCCCGGATTGAGATATCTAAGTAAAGTGAATAAAATTAGAAGTATCTAAACTATAAAAATGTCATCTACCAATATATGATTAATGATTATTATTATTATTATTATTATTATTATTATTATTATTATTTTAAACAAATCTCTGCCATAAGTTATCATATTCTAATATAAAAAAATGGTAATTGGGTCGGGTATCACCTAATCCCAGGCCCGACCCAAACCTACAATTTTTTTTAAACTAATTCCAAACCTGACACAATACCTGTCGGGTTACAAAAAATAGTCGTTTTTTTTTCTTCGTTGTTTATATAGCACTATGGTACTCGTTGGAAAGATAATAAAACGATCGTTAATTTGGTGTAATTTTTTTCTTTAAAAAATCTCTTATATAAAAGATATTAAAATTTAAAAGTTATGAGAGGAAACATGAGAGAGAAAATAATAAAGTTTTAATATTTACATTTAGTAAATTAGGTATTTAATAGATTATGTTAAATCATATTTAAACCATGTTTATTTCTTTTTTTTAATTGGTCTATAGTTCCACATCACATCCTATGTGGCATCTCTTAAAAGAGAGATTGCATAATATTATGACATGTCATTAAAAATGCTTTGGTTTATTATATATATAGATATATATAATTTGTCTCGAGTTCCACCATCAAGCCAGCAATCGACCATGGGACTTTTTTTTTTTTAGGGATGAGATCAGGACGGTATCGGTACCAACCGATCTCGAAAACTCCTGAAACCCAAAACCGATACTGAAAACATACGGTACGGTACCGGTATGGTATCAGTATTTTACCTTAAAATATCGATACCATACCGATACCAAAAATACCGAAACTGAAAACCTCTAAATGTGAGTACCGATACCAAACACCCTCGGTTCGGTATTCGGTGCGTTTTTTGTGCTTTTGTCAGGTCTTCTATCAAACTTTGTTGTAGATTAATCGATTTTTTTTTCCGTTCTAATATGAATTTAAGCTTATGGTATAAAGATGGTAGACTGTGAATTTATGATTAATATTTTCATCACATGTTCTTCTCTGTATCATCATGGTAGATGACCCATTTACAATAATGATCTATACATGCACTTGGGGGTAAGCAAATATCGGTTCGGTTTTACACATAACCGAAATCGATAACCGAAGTTTGGTTTTAGAAAAAAAACCATAAGCGAAACCGATCGGTTAATCGGTTCATTTAATTAGGTTAGTATGTCAGTTATCGGCTATGTTCAGTTAATTACCAAAAATAAAACTTGCGCACAATTATAAACTTATAATAGTTAGGGGCTGTTTGGTTGATTAAGTGCTGAATTATTAAGAGGTTTGAATGGTTAAGTGCTAAAACATTAAGTTGTACCTCTTAATGGTTAGTATTCTTGTCCCACATTGGTAGGAGAGCCTCATTAAAGTTCAGCCTAGTTCAGTGCTTAATGGTACAACAACATCTCAAATCTAAATGGTTCAGCCTTAATCATTCCATTCAGAAGCTGAAATAAACACGCTAAATGTTGAATCATTCAACGCTGAATGTTTCAGAGCCTCGTCAAGAGGCTTACCAAACAACCCCTTAGTCAAGTGTTTTGAACCTTTTCAAAAAAATATAAATACATGAAAACATATGAAATGATGCATTGAAATATACAAGAAATACATAAAAAAATGTTTTAGACACATGGATATACATGATAAATACATGAAATACAAAGAAAATACGTGAAAATATGTTCTAAATGCATGAATATACATGAAAAACACATAAATATAACTACCGGTTCGGTTTTGGTTTTTCGGTTATGAAGATGGTGTCATCTATGTGGCGAGATGCAACCTTAGGTGGCAACTAGGTTTTCAACGACAACTAGTGTTTACAACGATTAATCTAATTGAACTACGGTGGCAACTAAGGCTTTGGAGAGTTGGGTGTGTTTTTAGTGTTTGATGAAACACAACCTCTACTAGGGTTTTAAATGCTTACTCTGAGTGTTTTATTTAGCACATTATGAGTGCAAGTGTAACGCCCCAAAAATGATATATAATAATAATATGATGAAAATTGAATATGTATATGTATATATACGTATGCGCGTGTATATATGTAAGTATGAGTATGTATGTATGCGAGAATATATGTGTATGTATAGGCAAGTAGCCCTAGTTGTAAGTAGTGCATTGTTAGTGGTACATTTAGCAAACATAAAATTTACCTAGTTAGTTACTTGGGTAAATTGGTGGAAGTTTAATTAATAAAGAGAGAGGGGTTTAATATGAGATAGCACTCAACTTGAGGGGTGGTTTGGGAAGATTAAAAGTGGTAAGTAATTAAAAGGAATAAAAAGGGAAATTGGGAGCATTTTAGAGGAAGAAAAAAAAGAAAGCAGAGAAAGAAGAAGGTGGGAGGCGACAAGGGGGTTCCAAAACAGCCCTCTAAGGTCGAAAATTGGGGGAGAAGAACACCTCTAATCTCTTGCATGTCCATGAATCTTTAACTAACTAGTGGTGCTACTCATCTTGGTAAGTTGTAGAATTAGTTTTGGTAAAGTTGAAAGTGGTAGGATGGATTGTATGATTATGTTATGATAACTACTTGTTGTGGTTAGGAAGGCATGCTTGCTATGTGTAGTAGTGTGAAATTGAAGAGAATGTATGCTAATTGTTGTATTAGGGTTGAATTGAGAATGTGCAAAGTGGGTATTGACCTTGGTGTAGCCCATGGTCATTCTTAGTTAAATGGGTAGATAGATTTAAAAAGAAAGTGATGATTGCTATGTTGATAACTATTGAATGAATGGTATGTAAGGTAGGGAAGAAATATGATGAATTGTGTTATGAGCTATGGAAGTATGCATGAAATACTTGTACATTGTGTTTCAAATGTTGTATGCACACCAAGTGTTTGATGAAATGCCTAGATTAGTCTAACTTGTGAATTGTAAGCAAGATTGGACAAGTATGAAAGTAATGTGATAATAGATATAATTGAAAGTGGTTTAGCACAAGAGTTGTGTACTAGGGAGTATTCATGTAGGAATTTAGTGTTATGAGATGTTCTTGGGCTATGTTGCTAGTTGGAGATTATGAAGGCCCTAGTATGTATGTGAGGCAATGTATGAACGTATATGACAACCATTGTGACCATATGGTTGTATGTGTTCCGAAATATATGAGGATGTTGTTATGGTAAAGTTCATATGGTCTAGTACGCTAATATGGACATATGTTCTAAGTAGGAAGTTTGTATAGTTGGAAGTTGACTTTCTGAGAAAGTCAACAATGTATGACTAACATGGTTATGCTTCCTAACATGATTATGGGGTTAAGGAAATCATGTGATATATGTTAGATTAACTAGGTGTCATACATGAAGATATGTTGGATTGCTTGATTGATAAACGATGTAGTAGTTAATTATGTGATATGCATATTAGTAATTGACCGATGAAAGTCATGGGAACAAGTAAATGTAATATGATTGATAGTATGCAAGGTTGTGTATACTAACGGAATGGTGGGAATGATAACATGAATGCGTAGGCAACATGGGCTCAAGCATGAGTGGCTAATGGGTCAAGTGGAGACAAGTAGCAAGCATCAACTTGGAGGACATAAGGTAAGTGGTTCTTATTCCACTTAGGATAATGAATCTTAACATGTATATGTGTTTGTAAGTAGTATGAGGACCGTGAGATGATGGAACGTAAATAACGAGGTTAAGGCTTGAATTGGATTTTATAATGGAATAAACGTGGCTTCGAATGGATCGGCGTGGATGGGTCTAGAAGGGGGTGGAAAGGAGAAACAAAATGGGAATGTGCAGAGTCCACCGTAGGGGTACGGTGGCACCGTTCCCTTACGGTGGCCCCTGCAACGTTTTCCCACCGTAGGGCAGAGGGGTACCACCGTTGGGTTTTGAGGTCCACCGTAAGGGTACGGTGGCACCGTTCCCTTACGGTGGGACCTGGAACATTTCATTTTTGTTTTGTTCATTCTATCGTATGTTGGTGTTTCGCTTATGTGTGCGACCCGTATTTGCGTTTAACGCATCAATTAACATTGTTGGACCTTGTGTAAGGCTATGTAGGGGTGTAGCATGTAATAGAAATGTCGGTTTTGTAAATATGATCATAGTACAGATTGATACAAGTGTGTGTAGTTTAATTGATACATTGTTCGATGGTATCAAATACGGTAAGTAGATTGTCATGATTATGTAGATTGAAGATGTGATGTACATATGGGTACTCATGATCGGGTTAGAGAGAGAGAGTTTCATGTATGTAAGGGTTGGAAAGTATGCGTAGATTGAGTATAGGAATGGAACGTTATATTCGTCTTAGAGATCGGAGAAGAAAGAGTAGCATGACGGGTCAAAGTAAGTTATATAAGTGAATTGTATACTTGTATGTATGGTGGTATTATATGAGGGAATTGTATACTTGTATGTATGGTGGTATTATATGAGGGAATTGTATACTTGTATGTATGGTGGTATTATATGAGGGAATTGTATACTTGTATGTATTGTGGTATTATATAAGTGAATTGTATGCTTGTACGTATGGTGGTATTATATGAGGGAATTGTATGCTTGTATGTATTATGGGATTATATGGAGGAAATTGTATGTTTGGACATATTGTGGGGTTATTAACCTTTGTTATGTGAATGATAGGAAACGTAGGTATGTACGTATGATTGCAGGAGACGTGGAAGTTCGGATCGGGGTAACCCACCCGAACTCGAATGAAGGCGGTTGGACAGGATCACAAAGTATTGTTGGATGTTACTTCCGCGTCATGAGTAGATTACATGAGGTTACTTATTGAACTAACGAAATGGTTTTGTGGTGAATGCAGGATGTCTTGTCCATCTTGAGAGGCAAGGAAAGGATGGAGATCGAGCGAGGAGGCGGATTGTACGTGGTCACGGTCACATAATCAAATGGAGATGAGTCACGTAGAATGTATTAAGAAATATTTTAAGATGTAACACCAAAAATACATATTAGAATCGGTTTCTAAACGTTCAAGGTTGTTATTAAAGAAAAGAATTTTTCGGTTGGTTTTTCCGCTGCAAGTTTCTGTAAAATGGTTTAGGGTGTTACAGCAAGCCATACCTATACAAGTTAGGCAAATCGGAAAAGGTGAATGTATACCATCTATATACATAAAAGAGCTAGGCGGAAGGGTATAAGGACGGGGAGGTGAGGTGGCACCCTCCACCGACAGGGACCACTGCCTCTCTTCAAATTTCGGTGCTAATTAGGATAATTCATCATCTGCCCCGATCTCTCCTCTCTATCTCTCTCTTTCTTTTCTCTCTCTCTCTTCTTGACTTTTGTGAAGTGTGAGAATAACTAAAATAATCACGATGTTAAATATTGACTATTGTAGTGTAATAAGTATTACACCTCAACAAAATAAAAGTAGCCTAAGGAGTAATTATTATTCGACTTCAAAACTTTTTTTTTTTTGAACGGCCAACGAATCAATTCTGAGCACTCTCGGGCACCCTTTTGGCGAATCAGGTACTCGAGAGTACCCGGGCCACCAATTGCCACCAATTCCCGGGAAAACCCGACCACTCACCCGCCCGAAGGCACGACGGTGAAATAGTCGGTAAAACCGGTCGGGATCAGGATTCGAACCCAAGCCAATGGCCGGGTCATCCCTCATTTCCCATCCACCAATGTCCTCCAAAATGTAGCTTGTCACACCCTCAAATTTCCACTGCGGGGTTTATACCGCGAGGCGCATGACAAACCAGGATCCCATAACCATAAGTCACAGGAACGAACTCTAAATGCCCAACCCATTTAGTTCGTTTTCAAAAACCAAGTTTAGTTAAGCTGCGGAAGCGTAAACCAAATTTAAACCCTTTTTTAAAACCATGCGCAAAACAACGCGCCCAAATTGAAACCATACGAAAGCATAATATGTAATCTATGTGTATGCCCGAGACCCCAAATGCAGTGAAGTGTACAGTGCTTTCTAATCCTGACACCGGAAGCTAACTACCTGCAAAAGCATGTAAATCGTATGTCAACATAAAGCTGGTGAGTTCACAGAGTAAAGTAATTGAGTATGTAATTGCGCTGGTTCCCAAAACCACGTAACCAAATGAAAGTGTAGGTCCTCCAGACCAAAAAGTTAAAGAGTTGTCAATTTAAGTGTGTCAGGGGTAGCTAGCCCACTCAATGTAACTAAACAAGATTATTGGGAAACCTTCAGAAAAATAGTTATTTGCCTCAATGACTGGCGTCTATCAACACCAGTCGGAAATTGTGGTCAGAAGTTCATGCCCGTGCCTCAAGCACCTCAGACATGAGGTTGCTGCATCAACCTAATAGCGCTATCAACTAATACCCCGCTCGCCTCCAGCGATTAACCCAATAATATGCAAGGACTTTAAATGATAGAGTGTTTAGATTACAAAGGACCAATAAGTTTTAAACTGACCGAAAACCCGATCCACACAAGGAATCGTAAAACCCGACCCACACAAGGAGTCAAAACCCGACCCACACAAGGAGTCAAAACCTGAGTAGTCCCAAACTGGACTAGAAAATGTTTACCAAAGTTGTCTCTAATCCGAGACGCATGCTTTTGAGAAAAAGAGTAGTGAAACTCACCTTAACGTGCAAGCAAAAGAAATCCGAACCGCAAGTAAAGTATGCTACCGACACCCTAATAACAGTGTCACTAGGTGAGTATAGGCGTAATATCATTACACCATATAACTCGTTTGTCCAAGGCGTTTTAAACGTTCAAAAGTGTGTATGTGACGCCTAGTGATTCTACATGAAATAGTAAACCCTACGGACTCTTTGGTGAATGTGTTGGTTACAATTAGTTTCTACATTACGTATGTGTCTCAGACAAGTGTACTTTGGTTTCATGTCAATTCCATACCACCTAAGACCTCAATTAATCACATAAGCACATAATACACAATCTGTGTTTTCAGGACAGATTGTGCGCCATCAAAACGAATTTATTTAAAATAGCAAATCAGTGAGTTATCCTCCCAAATTTTTACTGAATTTTCTTTGGAATTCACTTAACAATACCTAATTTTTTTTTGTCTTAAATCCAAACACAAAAATACTTAAAATTCGTCTAATACAGCTATGTTCAGAAAACCTTCCTAACAGGTCAGTTTGGTAAATAAATTCCCAAAATTTGTGTATTCATCCAAACCGGATGAATCCACTTGGAAAACTCATATTACTTTAATATTAACCTTCTGTAAAAATTTTACAACCCAACGCTTTATAAAACTTGAGTTATGATGTTTCAAAGTTGACTCAGTTTGATACCCGAAATTCTGACCTGACCTATTTTCAATGAAAATTCCAAAAACGACTCAACCGACGTCCAAAACACTTGATTTTACCCATTATGAAAAGCTAAGACCAAGTGTGATTCAACCATACAAAGAAAATACCAAAATCATCGTGTTAAGGTCGTGTTACAGCTCCTACAAATTTGTCTAATCATTCTGTCCAGATTTTAGTTTCGCCTAAATCATACTTTAATCGACTACCGGGTGCATAAAAACAATCAACAATCATCAATAATCATTACCCAACATCCCTAATACTTATTTTGATCAGATTCTATTACCAATCATGCAAAGATCACAACTTTAAAGACCAAAACATCAATAACTTGCGCAACAAGTATCCTATGATGTTATTAATCGTTTATTATTATGTTTAATCCGTTTAATCTTCAAAAACCTCATGTTTTAATGATTATTAAAAACTTTCAGACCTGGAAAAACTTTGTTACATGATTTTTATAACAAAAACATAAGATAAAAGTGTATGGAATCAAAGGTTATACCCTTTGCTCTGATTCGATCAACCGTGCGCCTTTGGAGCTTCCCAATTGATGATCTTGAGCCTTAGGAGGAGTTTTAGGGTTAATATTTCGTGTGGGGCAGTAAGGGGGCGATTAGGGTTGAGTTTAGGGGTTGCATGGGGGTTAAGGATGCTTAAATAGGAGTTTAAGGCGGTTTAAACCCGTCAGACATGAGCGAGCGGCCGCTCGGGCCCTGTGAGCGGCCGCTCACAGGCCCGAGGCCCTCGTTCGTGTCTCGTTTCGTCACCCGACGCGTTATCCTTTGACGTTTTCGCTATTTCGAACCGTAACAAGTGCAACCCCATGCGTTAAGACCCTAATCAACCTCATACTCCTCTTTTAGTGATTTTTATTAACGTATTCGGTTTAGGTTCACATAATCACGTATGGTTTTCACATAAGTTCATCAAATATCACAGAGACACATAAGTTCGTTATTCACCAACGTCCGAGGTTCACTAATCATGTACCCGATATTAACTCACAACAATGCACATATATCCTATCTAGTTAACCCTAGTTAAGTATAATGCAAGGAATGTAACTAGAGTTTAGTTAAAGTAAGAACCCGAAATTGCGGGGTATCACATCATCCCCAAGTTGAAAAGAATTTCATCCCGAAATTCAGCAAGTAAACAATAAAGCTAGCTAGAAAAGTGTGTGCTTGGTTCCCGGATGTCACATCATCCCCAAGTTGAAAGGAATTTCGCCCCGAAATTCGCTTTGAGCGAGCTGCTTTATGTTTAGTGTTCGATCTATGTTCAAGTTCAAGTTCAGAAAAGAGGTGTGGATATTTGAGCCGCATTCGATCTCTGCGCTCCCACGTATATTCCGGTCCTAGACGGGAATTCCATCTTACCTTAAGAATAGGTATAGTGTTTTGTCTGAGTTTCTTGACGCCTTGCCAAGAATCTCCACTGGTTCTTCTACGAACTGATCGTCCACCTGGATCTCCTCCAGTGGCACTACCAGTGTCGTATCTGATAAGCATTTCTTTATATTTGGTACGTGGAGTACATCGTGTACCCCATTGAGTTCATCTGGTAGATTTAACTGATAAGCTACCGGACCAATCCTTTTAACAATCTCGAAAGGTCCAACGTATCGTGAGTTCAACTTCCCACGTTTCCCAAAGCGTATCACTCCTTTCCAAGGTGACACCTTTAACAAAACCTTGTCCCCAACCTGGAACTCCAAAGGTTTTCTACGTTTATCAGCATAACTTTTCTAGTCGATCCCGAGCAGCAACCATCCGGTTTCTAATTTGCACTATCTTCTCAGAAGTTTCGTGCACGAGTTCGGGACCTGTTAGTTGACTATCCCCAACCTCAGTCCAACAGATGGGAGACCTACACTTGCGCCCGTAAAGTGCCTCAAAAGGCGCACACTGTATCGAAGTGTGGTAACTGTTGTTGTAAGAAAATTCGATCAAGGGCAAGTGCTTATCCTAATTATTGCCAAAGTCCACCACGCACGCTCGTAGCAGATCCTCTAATGTTTGGATGGTACGTTCACTCTGTCCATCCGTCTGCGGGTGATAGGCTGTGCTCATATCAAGACGAGTTCCTAAAGCATCTTGGAGAGTAGTCCAGAAACGAGAAGTGAATCGCCCATCGCGATCAGATATAATGGAAGTAGGCACCCCATGCCTAGAGACTATCTCCTTGATGTAAAGGTTTGCCAGTTTCTCTAGTGAGTCCGTTTCCTTTATTGCCAGGAAGTGGGCCGATTTGGTTAAACGGTCCACAATGACCCAAATCATGTTATGGCCCGTTGGCGTTCTAGGAAGCTTTGTAATAAAATCCATGGAAATCCCATCCCATTTCCACATCGGAATTTCTGGTTGTTGGAGTAGGCCTGAAGGTTTTTGATATTCAATCTTAACCTACGCACAAGTCAAGCACTTACTAACATAAGTGGCTATCTCAGCTTTCATGTTTGGCCACCAGTAAAGAGTCTTAAGATCTTGGTACATCTTGTCCGAACCAGGATGCACCGAATAGCGAGAGGTATGTGCTTCGTCAAGCACCAGTTGTCTGAGATCCCCAAATCGTGGTATCCAGACTCGATCCATGAAGTACTGTAGACCATCCGTTTTCAGTTCCAAGTGCTTATCAGCACCATGTAGGGTCTCAAGCCCGATGTTTTCTTCCTTCAAGGCTTCACCCTGGGCTTCACGTATCTTATCAGGAAGATTAGAATGGATGGTGAGTTGTAAGGCTTGCACCCTTCTGGGTTTTGTTTCCTTTCGACTGAGGGCATCAGCTACTACGTTAGCCTTCCCTGGATGATACTTGATGGCACAGTCATAATTATTCAAAAGTTCAACCCAGCGACGTTGTCGTATATTCAGCACCTTCTGATCAAATATATGCTGAAGGCTCTTGTGATCAGTGAAAATCGTGCACTTCGTTCCATAGAGGTAATGCCTCCAGATTTTGAGAGCGAAAACCACCGCTCCCAGTTCCAAATCATGAGTGGGGTAATTCTTCTCATGGACCTTCAGTTGCCGCGATGCATATGCAATTACCTTATCACGTTGCATCAGTACGCACCCTAAGCCTTGGATAGACGCATCACAGTACACTACAAAGTCCTCTGTACCCTCAGGCAACGATAGTATCGATGCACTGCAAAGTTTGGACTTTAGTAGCTGAAAGGCAGATTCTTGGGCATCTCCCCACTTGAAAGTAATACTTTTCTGTGTTAGGGCGGTGAGAGGTTGAGCGATCTTAGAAAATCCCTCAATGAATCTACGATAGTATCCCGCGAGACCAAGAAATTGGCGCACTTCAGTAGGGGTCCTAGGAGCCTCCCACTTTTTGATAGCGTCAATCTTGGCTGGGTCAACATGTATTCCTGCCTCGTTGACCACATGCCCAAGGAATTGGACTTCTCGAATCCAAAAATCACATTTAGAAAACTTTGCATACAGCTGCTCATCCCTCAGTAGTTCCAAGATTAACCGCAGGTGCTGCTCGTGCTCCTCCCTGCTCTTGGAATAGATCAGTATGTCATCTATGAACACTATGACGAATTTGTCCAAGTAAGGCTTGCACAATGCACACACGGTTCATTAGATCCATGAACACACACCGGTGCATTAGTTAGCCCAAATGGCATAACCAAAAACTCATAATGTCCATAACGGGTTCGAAACGCCGTTTTCGCCACATCCTCTTCTTGGACTCTCAGCTGATGGTATCCTGACCTCAAGTCAATCTTAGAGTAGAAGCTCGACCCTTGCAGTTGGTCGAACAAATCATCAATACGAGGCAAAGGATAACGGTTCTTAATCGTTACCTTGTTCAACTCTCGATAATCTATGCACATGCGAAAGCTCCCATCTTTCTTCTTAACAAACAGAACTGGAGCTACCCATGGCGAAGAACTGGGCCTAATGAAACCCCTATCCAATAGCTCCTGGAGCTGGGTAGACAGTTCTTGAAGCTCCCCTGGTGCTAAACGGTACGGTGCGCGTGCAACTGGCGCTGCTCCAGGTGCAAGGTCAATCTGGAACTCCACTTGACGAACGGGTGGGAGTCCAGGTAATTCCTCTGGGAAGACATCTTGGAAGTCTCGGACCACTGGGATGTCCTCAATTCTAGTTTCAGTTTAAGCTCGAGTATCAGATATGTTAGCCAAAATGGCCGAACAGCCCTTGCGAATACACTTCTGGGCCTTCAGATAGGAGATGATGCCCACCATGGCACCACGTCGATCACCCTGTATGGATAAAAGTTCTCCACCTGGGAGAGAAATGCGAACAATTTTCTCCTGACAGAGAATTTCTGCGTGTTGCTTGGACAACCAGTCCATGCCAACCACGAGATTAAAGCTACCTAGGGTGATAGGCAAGAGGTTGATGGCAAACAATTGCCCGTTCAACTCGAGCTTACAGTCACGATGTATATGGGTTACCTCGACAGGCTTCCCATCAGCCAGTTCAATAGAGTATGGGGTATCTAGAAGAGTAGGAACCATCCCTAATTGTTTACTAAGTTTTGATGAAACAAAACTATAGTCCGCACCAGTATCATATGAAATAGAAGCAAGAGTGTCGTTCAAGGAACACGTATCCGTCACGACATTGTTATCCGTCCTAGCTTTCCCGAGGCCAATCACAAATGCTCTTCCCCGAGCTCCCGTTGTTGTTGCTACCGTTGATTGTTGTTGTTGCAGGACTTATACCTCACGCTATCCCACGTCCTCTTGTTATCACCAAAAGTAGAAAATGAAGCACCATGCTTCGGAAAAGTACCACGGTCGGCAGCCTCGTCAGTGAGTTTGCGAGTCAAGTGAAAGATTTGTAGGTGAGCTGCAGTGGCCAAGCCATGAATCTGAGGGGCCCACCCTTTCGGTATAAAGTTCGATCCATTTGTAAGGTAGGTTAAATAGATTTGAGCCTATAGTGGCTATCTCCTGTAGCTTAGTAGTGTAGGCGTCGATCTCAGACCCATCCTTCTTTATATAACCAAATTTCTAGATTTCACCACAGGGTGTTACGTTCTCCTTCCAGGTATTTGTAACTCATCGAGTGTGCATGTAGCATACATTACCCCATCCAGCCTGGGGCCAATGCATATGGCAGAGACTTACACTATCGAAGAAATCAGACGGTCGCCTTCAGTTCCGTTGGAGTTGTCGAGGATTACGATCAATAAAAGGCTTGAAGATATAATGGCAGGTTGTTGTTGTGACATGTGCGTTCGAGGAATAAGAAAGTTTAAATGTGGAAGTCAGAGGAAAAGAACGATTTAGCAAAATAGATCTATACTAGCTTGGAAGATGCGAGGGCCTCCACCACCCTATCGTTGATCATAAAAACTCAGTCTTATCTAAGTTAACAAGGGAAAAAGAAAAGAAAATACAGGTAAGAAAGGGTAAGAGCCAATCGTCGCCACGCTCCGTCTAGATAGTAGAGCCTTCATCTTCACTGCCATATGCTCGTCCTGCTCAGGTTCCCCTTCTTCCTCCTCTTTCTTAGTGTCAGTGTTATATGGTTCTCATCACGTCCAATCTCCTTCTCTAGTCCTATGTAAACCCGTTTAGTGGTAAGATGTACCACTCGTTCCTCCAATCGTGGCTATCAGCCATTAGTAGGTTTCATCTTCCCTTGTGATGTTGCACTACGTCGCAAGCTTTACATAACTCCCCAAGAGTGTGTGTAACAAGCCCCAATCAAATGTGTTCCCCTGAACCTACCATATGCTCATGAGAACACAAGGATATGCAGTCATACGTTCGCCCGCTCATACTAGGCGTAAGGTACTAAGGTAAGAAATAAGTTCTATATGCGTAACCCAGTCCCGTTTGTGTTTCGAATGGGAGTAAGAAGGATCAAGTAACAAGGAACAGAAACTAATTGTCCCCTTGCTAAGTGACAAAAGATAAGTCTCAGCATTCGAATTCCTTCATAGTTGATTTAATGGTACCACGTCATGCGCATCGTGCAGCTTCCTGTGTACGTGCGTCACAACGCTCGCAAGGGCTCCCTCCCTTGTACTATTGTTGTCTCCTCGTCCATGAGGTTAGTTAGGATATTACTCCCAGCAATGCGCCACCTGGTGTAACCCTAGGTTCCCACCATTGACGTGTTCAGAATTAAGTCTAAAATTTGAAGATAACAAATCTCCCGAAATCATATGTTGTAGATATATGTAGCTAAAAGCTAGTTGTGCACTTAAAATTGTGAGCGTACTTACGCTATGATGATTATAGACTAGACTCAACATGCAGTCCTAGTTCACTATAACCAATGGCTCTGATACCAATCTGTAACACCCTGCCCCTCTCACCACCAATATTGTCCGCTTTGCCCATCTAGAGCTCACGGATTTGTTTTTGGTTGCCCAAGTGGAGACTTCCCAGGAGATCACCCATCCTGAAATTTCTCCCACCTGAGCACGCTTAACTGTGGAGTTCTCCTCTCATCCACTAACATTAAGCCCCGAAACGCGTTGGTGATTTAAGAGGCAAGACATTACTTATGAACCATGGATCTCTCCTGGCCACGGCCGATGTGGGATTTTCCTGGGGTGTCACATAGCTAGTGAGAATTGAACCCAAACCTCTCATAGAAAGCTTTAGACCCTAAATCATCTAAGCTACAAGCATTGGACGACTTCAAAACTATACCTCAACAACAATAACTTAAGTTAAACCTAGATATGTACTTGTAATTTACCGTAACACTAAAATATATAATATCTTCTTTGAGCATGTTTGGCTCTCTTTATTTCTACCTTCTTATAACTTATTCTTTTTTCAAAAAGTTGATAAGTTAAAAAAGTGTTTGAGAAAGATGACTTATGACTTTTACTTATGAGATTTTATAACATGAAAAAGGAGTTTTGAAAAGTAAGTAGAGACTAAACATGCTCTTTATGCAAATAAATTGGAATTTTGACAAAAGTGATTTGGAAACTTCTAACGGTACCATTTTTTCAATTTTCGCCTTCTTCATACCCTTCATTTCAAAAGATAAAATCGATTAAAAAAATCAGCAGTTTCTTATTTTATTATTATTATTATTTGAGATTCTGGCGTGGAGACGAATCGATACCTTGCCTCATATTATTAATTAGTGAATGATATTATAATACACAACCGATCGGTTGAATCAGTAACGGTTATAGGATTACGATGATGGATATCCAGAAGAAGAGGTTCCAGTTACTTGGTTTTATTATCGGCCTAATTGCCCTCAGTTTCACAGGTAATTTGTTATTTGTAGTAACTGTATGCAATTTGTTGGTTTAGATTAATTAATCTAATGTCTTCAATCAGAAGAAAAAGTAGTATGAAATGCTGATGGACACTCAGATTGTACATTTTTAGGGCTTAAGTTATAACAAGTTTACATCTTTTTCTGTAAGATCTGAAAACAAATGCAAAATTGTGTAAATTTTGTAATCAAGTTGCAACATATCATTCAATTGAATGATTGATGCTCTGCTGTTGCTGGTAGTTTTTTTTTTTGGTAGGGATGTTGTATTTGATCTTTTGTTATAGCTTGATCAATATATGTTGTATGGAACAGAAAGAAAATAAGTAACTGTTATTTAATTGGAAATCGAATAACGAACGAGTGAGAATACTGCAAATAAAGTTATGGAGTTTTTAGTTTATAACAGAATTTAAATAAGTTTTGCATTTGAGAAGCACTCAGAAGGCAAATATCTTGAATGTTATGAAGCAGACCTAGGGTCTTACTTTTTTTTAATATATGGGGCTTTTTGGGACCAAATTCGGATGGGAGTTTTCAATAGAGGATCAAAAGTGTTGAATTTGATTTGTCTGAATGCTATATCTTAAATTTCTCTCTCGACCATAGTTGTCAAAGTGCCTAGGCGCACTCAAGGCGCCTAGGCCGAGCCCGGAGCCTAGGCGCAAGGCGCATAAAAAACGAGGGCTTTTTATAATTAGGCACATAGTATAGTATAAAATACATTTATTAGGGATTTTAGAGATGTTTTAGACTTGTTTAGGGCTACTTTAGGATGTTTTAGGGTTGTTTAGGACTTGTTAATAGCTCATTTAGGATGTTTTAGAGGTTTAGGCAACTTTTAGCCTGAATTTGGCCGGAAATCAGCCTGAAAATAGCCCTGATAGTGCGCCTCAGCGCCTACATGCATGCCTCATAGGGCGCAGCGCGCTTGGTGCGCCTCGCGCCTAGGCGCGCTTTCAACTACTATGCTCTCCACTTGATTATTATTTATCAAATCCTTTTTGTAAGACATTGGGATGAAAGTACGAGTTTTGTTTTTCTACTAGTTTAATGACTTTTATCATCTTTGTTGGTTTAGTTACTATTTTGATGATCTTTGTTACTGAAATCATGGTTTAAAACTTATGTAGACTTATTATTTGAATGTATCTAGTTAGGGGTTTGTATTGGATGTAGCATAACAACAACCACAACCGTACCCAGTAAATCCCACAATTAGCAAAGCTAAGAGTAGGGTCTGGGGAGGGTGAGATGTAGGCACACCTTACCTCTCTCCTTGCAGATAGAGAGGCTGCTTCCAGAGAGACCCCCGGCTCGACAACACACACTCGACAAGTAAACAACACTACTAAACTAATAAAGAACTATTGAAATTAGAGAAACATTGAAAGAGTCACCTAGTATTGGATGTAGCATGTAGTATGCAATTGTCATAATTCGATCTTTCTTGTCACATTTGATAGCTACATCATTGGAAAAATACCTAGTGTAGATAATTCCTGTAACTATTTCAATTGAGACTCTGAAGTGTGGCAGTGCTGTTAGAAAGAAGGTGGCATCTTATATTATATTATATTCTGTATGGATCTAATTTGATGTTTGATTGCATAGCAGTGTTTGGTAATATTTTCATGTATGATGTATCTGTGGAAGTGTTCTTTGTCGTAGTAGTTTATCACTTCACGTGTCTTATATCAGGTGCCCACTTTGTCCTTTTACAGCGGAAGTGTCAAAAAATATCATGTTGCAACTTTATAATTGTTAGGGAAGTAAACATGTGAATGACCTATGCTGCTACATTAATGTTAGAAATTTGATCATTTTTTTTACCCAATAAACCATTAAATATGCTTTTTACCTTTTTAGGTTTAGTTTTTTTCTTTGAGTGATCTCCTTTTTTAAATGGTCTAGATGCCTCTTTTCTAGTTTTTCTTCCTTGTTTACTATAATGCTTTGATATTAGGGTCACTTGTTTCTCAAAACATGCTCTTGCCTTTGGTTCCCTGTTTGGTTTTTGCAAAACTGAAAACCAGTCGAAGCATATATTTTGATACTACTAGATGGGTTGTATAATATTTTTCTAGTTTCATTTATCATTAAATATAGAGGTGGCAAGATGGATGGATTGGGCGGGCTGTGTAACGGTTTAAAGTGGACTGATGAAACAATCTGGGTCGGGTTGATCCACTAACACTTTATCCATCTGTTAACTTTTTTATATTAATAATCGATACGTTTGTATGACTTACAAAAAGTATATTATCACAACTATAATCTGGACGTTGAATACAAATGATTTAGGGATTTATATGCATTAAATATAGTTTGTGCGACTTTCAGTCTCTTTACCCTTCTGCTTTTGGCTAATTTTCTTGATTTGACCTGTTTGAAATAAATAAATCAAAATTTTCGCCTATATGAAAATTCGTTCCTGACAGTTTAATCTTTTTCTTCTTTTTAGCTGAAAAATTTAGAGAAATAGTGGGAGAAACAGGTTCATCACAGAGTGGGAAATTTACCATTTTCAACTGTTTTGACGGGGGTTCAGGAACAGTAGCATGCTTAGTAAAAGAAGGTGTGAAATTATATACATACAATATAAGAACAATGCATGTTGAGGTAGCAAGAAACAAAGCGATTGAAGCATCACTAGCTGATGCAATCTCACAAGGCATGGAACCGATAGCTGCTGCTAAAAAAGCCCAACTAGATGGAGCCAAAGCAGCCAAACAAGCAACCCGAAAAGCCAAACGGATTATAGGTCCAATTATTTCTTCGGGGTGGGATTTCTTTGAAGCCCTTTATTACGGTGGAACGATTACAGAAGGTTTTTTAAGGGGCACTGGAACATTATTTGGAACCTATTTTATAGGGTACTTAGGGGAAGAAAGATTTGGTAGATTCGGGTACTTGGTTGGAAGTCAACTTGGGAGTTGGATTGGAGGTAGGATGGGGTTAATGGTGTATGATATCGCCAACGGTGTCCATTTCTTGCTTCAATTTGGTCCACCAGAGGAGAATGTAGGAGAAAATATTGACTTCTCTCAGGATGGTCAGACGGCGGAAAATGTAGGAGAACAAACTGCTTATGGGGCTTCTTTTCTTGATACCATTATGGGTTATGTGAGTTCATATATGACTGAAACTTCTAAAGATATAAGCTCTGAGACCGTTGAGGAGGTTGATACCTACGAGTCACCGATTTATGAAAGCTACGATTCGCCAGTTTATGAAAGCTACGAGTCTAATGAAGAACTCTGATAAGGTAAATGCAGTTTGCATCCTAAAACTTATTTTATATATTGAAATACTTGATAGTTTGTGTAGTAAATGTAGAATGATTCATTAAACTCAGATGATATAAAGCTGAATCTAGAGCCCCTTTGTTTCATTATATAGATTAAAACTGTTTAAGATCTAACGGGTCAGTGCGAAATTGTTATACCCATATGTGATATGTTGTCCTATGTTTAATATTGTGATATTGTGATATTGTGAGCCTGTTAATTCTTGCATGATACACGTTCATGATAGAGATTGATGGTATGATGTGTGGGTGCATTAAAATATGACAAATTTCCTATTCCAATTAGAATCAACATTGTGTGATTGAGGCTGCTGTTAAGGAATAATGTTCAAGTTTAGTGCCCTTTATCCTTAATGTAATTGAGGTAATACATCCCAACATAAATGACAGTTTCATGTAGATCTTTAATTCTTTATCATGATGAACTATTGTGTTAAGATGGACTATTGTGTTATCAAGACTCAAGACGTTATGGACGTTACCGAGTTTTGTTTCTAGCAACAAGATGACATCAATCTAGTATGAAACGAAGATAGCTTTGAGTGTAAACACGAGAGTTTTAGTGACTGAAATGGTAGTTTCATCATTGTTTATGTAAGTGATTTGGAGGACATTCAAACGATCATAACACCATTAGGCGCAAGCCTTGCACTTCTGACTTCTTTGAGATGATGGGTGTACAGAAGGTGCACTAGTGGCGCATACAAAAAAGGCTTACGGAGCAGGCATGAGGTGCCTTTTGTACATGAGAAGATTTTGTGCATCAGGATGTATATATAAGCTTTTTAGGCCATACATATTGGTTTGTATATCGAGTCACATATGGATGTTAATTATATCTAAATTTAATAAAAAATGTTATATAAATACTTTGCGCCTTGCGTGTGTGGGCGCAAGGGACACCATCGTCTTGGTGCGCTTCACACTTTCTAGAACTACTAGTCACAACATCCCCTAACAAGTCATTAGTGGCAAACTTTGGAGTTTGGAACATGGACAAGGGTTTAAGCATAGGAAAGTCTCACACATCAAATGTTGGTGATGGTTTTTGTTGCCAAAACTGGGTAGGCCCACTGGTTTGCTCAAGATGAAAAGAGTACAATCCGTGAATCAACATGACCAAAGCCCAAACACTCATCATGGTTTGAGCTATACATTATGTTTACCAGCCACACCAGAGTGCATTGCACCCCTTTTAGATGAATCATTTTTTTTTTATTAGTGATGATCTCCATTGAAGTAATTACACTAAATGTAGATCATCACTGATAAAAGTATTTTGAGTTTTATCTCGAAAAACCTTTAAGAAAGCTTTTTTCTCTTGTTACTAAGACTATAGCTGAACAAAAGAGCGTATGCCAGACCGAACCGGGTTATACTCGAGATTGACCAAGACCAATTGATTTGGTCTTTCGGGTGTTGGGTAAAGTCGGTTGCGGTGCTTTGGGTTGTACTGTAGGACCAACCAACCAATTGATCACTTTGTGGCTGAATTTACATCAATAAGACTTCAATCCCTGCAATTCATTGTGAATGATTTGATGTTAGACCAATTGTTACATCGAACAACTTACCATGTCATATGCTTGGAGGCATTTACCATGATTGCTTAAATTCATAACTAAGTTTGTTTAGTGCTTTGATTTTCACAAGAGTGTATATTTTAGTTATAAGTTAAAACTAGATGAGACTATGTTAACTGATGTGCTAATCAAATTCATAATCAAGTAAACTATAAGTCAATGACACTGTTGTGCTAAAGACATTTAAAAAACAGAAGCTTACAACTCTAAGGTGTCTTAGATGTTATATTAAAGACCAAAAGGATACTTAATTAATCGAGGCAGAAACATAGTATAAATTAACAAGAACAAAGGGAATATTCAAAGCTCCTAAGTTCCTATTAGTCATTTGTAATTGGACTGCCTGTACTATCTATTTTGGTTTGTATAAATTGGTGGTATAGTTGGGGACAAAAGAAAATTTGAACCTAACGGGATTACCCAAACACTCGAAAACACTCAGGACAGGTATGAGATTGATAAAAACCATTGTGGATTCGGGTTTGGGTACTAGTCTGATATTAGGTGATACCAAACTTGATTACCATAAACCATGTATGTTTACGTGTATCATATACCTTAAAACTTTATTTTATTTTTTCTTGACCCGTATCTAGTAAAGTTTTATTTTAGTAGTTTCATTAACTAAAATATGGAATTTTCTTTTGAGATATGCATTAGATGATGTTATTTAAATTTTGAATGTTATGAAATATGAACTTTTTTTTTTGGTTTATATCATCATGAAATTCACATATTTAAGATACTAGAAACAAACATTTATGATAATGTTTATATGTATCACTAGATTATATCACAAAAACTTTCTGGATAAATCTAATATGATGTAATAAAATATGTATTATGATGTAACATAGAAATTAGTGTATTATAATATAAAAAAACAACAATTTTAATCACGTGAGTAAGAATAAAAATGTATATTAAAAATAACATGTATGTTTTGAATGAGTAGCACAACTAGAAACAACCATTTTTTTTTTTTTTTGAAAAGTAGTGGTTTTAACCTATTTTGTTTTTAATGAAAATATAATTCATAGTTTGAACATGATTAGTGACTTGCCTAGATATTATTAATGAATTACCTGAACGCATTGTGTTTTTTTCCTGTATGAACAAAAACCGACAAAAAAATCTTTTTTTTTTCGTTTTTTATATAACACTATGGTATTCGTTAGAAAGATAATAGAACGTTCATTAATTTGGTGTAATTTTTTTTTTAAAAAAAATCTCGTATATAAAAGTTATTAATCTTTTAAAATTACGAGGAAAACATGAGAGAGAAAGACACTTTTAGATGAAAATAAGGAGGATGCCACATGGCACACTCAGGGGGGGGGGGGGAATGACCTATTTGAATGTCATGTAGGATTTCATGCTTTGAAATATATATATATATATATATATATATATATATATATATATATATATAGGGTGGATAATATGGAAACTCCATCTTTTGGAAAAACCTTGCAAACTCTATGGTGACCATTGATCACGTTTGATCAATGGTCCATAATTAATTGTATTTAATAATCAAAAGCAACTTGCATTGTGTGGTTATAATTGAGATCAAGGGCAATATGGTAATCTTAAATAAGCAAGTGGGCCACTTAAATTTTCTAAATCCTAGGTTTAAAAAGGTTGATTTGACACTTGTCAAATCATCTCTCTCCTACTTTATGACACTTTTCCAGCACCAAATATTAACGTACGTTAGTGTTGTGATAAAAAATTCTGACCTCGTGTGACACATCGCTAACATGTGTTAACAAACATATACTAAAAAGAACAAAATAAAAAGAACACATAAAATGTATATTTAATTAAGAAATGATAAAAACGATCATTACAATCAATACTAAAAATGTATCAAAAAACGTTTCATACAAACATAATTATTTGCGAATGATAACAAACTATCATAACAACATAAAAATGATCTAGCTATGTTTTGTTCTTGATACCCATCTTCATCTTTAACACAAAAACATCTCTTCACCTACAAAAAAAGATAACACGTGTTAGTTGGGCTCTCCAAAACACATAATGAGACATCACTGACATGTGTAGTGTATTCTAAAACATATGTTTTACTGAAATAACGTATGTCATATGAACCCTAACACATGTTTGGGCATATACTAACATACGCCATATGAACCCTAACACCTGTTAGTTAGGCATATACTAGCATGTATTAGCATCACTAACATGTGTATAAACAACACATGTTAGTTAGGCATATACTAACATATGTCATATGAACCCTAACACATGTTAGTTAGGCATATACTAGCATGTGTTAGCATCACTAACATGTGTATATACTCAATTTACAACTATGTTAATACAACTACACAAATACGATTAATAGGGTTTGAAATCCAACAATAATAAATTTAAAAAATCAAATCATAACCAATCCAAATCCATATACCAAAAAATTATCCTCATATTCATGAAATATATAATATAATAAAAGACATCAGTAGCATGTGTTAGCATATTCTAAAACATATGTTTTACTGAAAATAGCGTATGTCATATGGACCCTAACAACTGTTAGTTGTGTATATACTAGTATGTGTTAGCATCATTAACGTGTGTGAGCATACAAGACCCGGACCGCAAAAAATAGGCATATACCCTATACGAGTTCATAACAATTTCACTTGCCAAAAATTTATTAAATAGAATACAAAAATTATTTAAACACCCTATTCACCAAAAGATTAAAAATTTATAATCTTTATAAAAAAACATCACTTACCATTGCCACATCATCAACGCCGCCTTCTTCCAATAGCCTACTCGTGAAAACCAACACTGAAACAGATACACATGTTAGTTTGGGATCCTCAAAACATAATTTATTCATCACTAACATGTGTTAACATATACTAACATAAAAAGACTACAAATTTATTCATCAATCACATCATCACATGTGATATATCAACCTCATGTCCCCAATCCAATAAAAATCAAACATAAACAAAATAATAAATACAAAAAATAAAAAAAAATAAAAAAAAGGTTAACATAAGTTTTTTTTTTTTCATTCAAGCATTTGATCGAACACTTGGTATGCGAACAAAAAACATCCCCAAAAAATGTTATCATTATTATTGTCTGTTGAGCCATGTTTTTTTACACATAATAAAAAAAATCAAAAAGATTTAATAACTAATTTATTTAAGGCTAATGATGCCATAAACATAAGCAAATAATAATAATCCAGCCATCTTCGTGGTCAATAGTTTTGCTTCACAAAAGTCAAACCACACTTTTTCTAAACAGAATATTAATCTCACCCACCACACATAAACAAATAATAATAATCTATCCATCCTACCATAAACACTATCACTTTTTATAAAACGGAATATTAATCTCACATAATTTATTGTCACCACCACCACACTGTCACTCTCCCACACCCGACTGTTCTTCATTCACCCCATCAAAATCTCGATCCTCACCCAACAAATAATCATCATACCAATATCTCAACCAATAACAATAGTAATAATAATAGTATTAATAATAATAATACCTTATAGAGGTCGCATGTCTGATGTGCCAGAAAGCAGCCAGAAGGTGGATCGAAACAGAGCATGGAAGGTGGATCCAGGTCGACGCGAGTCTGTTGTTCATCGTCCTGATGCTCTGTTTTCTTGAACGAGATGAAAGTTGGATCCAGGTCGTTGTTTTCGAGTGCTTGGAGGAGATGCAGGTGGTGGTCGGTGGTGGTGTCAGGTGGTGGCCGGTCGTGGTTGATGGTGGTTGTGGTTGTTCTTGTTTGACGCTGATGATGACGTGGTGGTGGTTGTGGTGGTTCTAGAGAGAGACAAGGAGAGGGGAGTGTAGAGAGAGGGTAGAGAGAGAGATCTCAGATCTCTGCTTTGAATTTGAAAACAAATTGAAGAGAGAGGAGGGAAAACACTATATATAGGAGGGGAGAGAAGGTGAAAGTTAAAATGTCTATATTGCCCTTTTCAATATTATAATATAATGGTGATGTGGAACAATATGGACCAAGTGTTGGGTTTACTAGAGTTTTTCCATTTGCGAGGGTTTCTTGTCTATACTTCCACTATATATATATATATATATATATATATATATATATATATATATATATATATATATATATGCGCGATTTGTTATATTTGTATTTAATAGAATTGTATGAAAAAAAAATAACCTTTAAATCCCAACAGGCAGTTTTTTAACAAATATACATGTACACCCAAAATCCTATAGGTAATGATCTAATTTATACCCAATTACAGGCCAAGCATTGAAAACATATTTGCTAGCAAGTATGAGAGTGAGATTACTAATACTCGTCACTAGGTATAGTTAGCCTTTCGATGACTTAATTTTCAATCAAGATTAGTTAGAAGTATCAAACAACTCACAATGTTCATGTAACTAGTTAGATTCAATTCTTAATACAAGTTTGCTATTGTTGTTCCTTTATCGATGGAATATTTGTCCTGCTTGAATATATTGTGTCTTTACTTCAGTTTCATATTATTGTCATTGCTTTTTGCTAGTTTTATTGGGGATTTTTGTCTTAAGCAATCATCATCAGGGGCGGATCTAGGTATTGGCCGGTGGGTTCCCGGGAACCCAGTCAGTTTATAATTTTTAGTGTTAATGTATATAGAAAAAAAAAAGGAACCCATAAGAAAATTATCTTAGGAACCCATAACTAAAACTTGATGGTGCCTTAGTGGTAAAGTTCATCCATCAACATACATAAGTTCAAGGTTCGAGTCCCGTCTCTTGCTTTTAATTTTTAGCTTTCCATTTTTTTTTTTATTTTTTTGTGTCAAAACTAGGGTAAAACAACAAGCTTCACACAGCCTTCCATACAAAAACCGCACATACAGTATACAAGTCTGTACAACAGTCCCGCCGCCTTCCTCTAAGCTCCTCCTCCGGCGACCTCCACGGCTCCGCCGACCGCTGCCCATCCAGACCTCTGCCGCCCTTCCGCCTCCTTTTAATTACATCTTTCATAACGATAATATATTTTTTATATCGATTCATTCTCTAAATTCAGGGTTTTTCGGATCGAGTACGCCGCTAAGGCTGTTTGTTATTGATTTGTGAATTATAGGGTGTAGAGAAGCTCATTGTCTCCAAGATGAAGTTGCCTGGAATGGTAAGTTTAATCATCTATTGTTTTGTTGCTTATTCACGTTTCTATCCATTTAACTTTCAAGTTATTGTATTGTTTCTACTCAAATATGAATTCAACAGCTACAAAAATCATAACACCATGTCAATACAGAAGATTTTTATGTGTTTGATTTTGATTTTAGTAAAATTTGATTTGACTATGTGATAAAGCTCATTTGATTTGTATTCTACAGGTGTCCTCATTCATATATATAATAATAGTTATTTGTAATTGTCATATAGGAAATCAATAAAAAGAGATATCATCCGCAAGACAAAAACCCGCATTGCGTATTTGGTAATTTCTTTTCTATTTTTTCATGTTTTTTTGTGTACCATGGATGACATATTTGTGAAGATACTTGTTTAAACTTATGATTTGGGAACTTGTCATAGAGATATGTTATTCACAAAGCCGCACTTATGTTTCAACTCGGTTAGAACTGTGAACCTGTTGATTGTTTCATTCACATGTTGATTGAATCAAGGCTGTATCAGTTGTGCTTCTACGGTTCTTCATTTAACACGTTAGTAACACTTCGGCTTTTAGATGAGATGATTTAACCAATTGAAACTGAAAGTGTGAATCTAGTCTGTTTTACGATTGAATAATTTTAGGGATGTTAAATTTTAACATGTTTAAACCTGAACCGACTCGAACCCCTGTTCCGACCCGAACCGTCAATCCGACCCGAACCCTTATACCAAGCCGAAAAAAAGGAACCCAGTGAAAAAAATTCCTGGATCCGCCACTGATCATCATAATGGTTTGGAGGGATTTGGATGAGACCTTTTGTGGTCAAGAGTACAAAGCTCAATTTTCCAGTTCGGTTTTTCAAGTCTAAACTCTGAGGATGACTGGATGAGGACCAAACCAAACCCGAGAAGTGTAAACAAGATATTTGCCCAGCCATAGAGTCAACCCAAAAATTTAGTTTTTTTGTTAACAAAAATTAATATATAGGATAATTTGAAAATTCACTATATCCCTTCATCATTTTTTAGGCCAACAAGAAAACTATTAAAAAAAACAAACGTGTCGACGTCGGTTCTATCAAAGTCCTTCATTCTTGAATTTCTAAAGTTGGGGAGAGTTTGACCTCGAACTTATTAGAAAGGGAAAATCACAAAACTAAACATTGATCACCCTATAATTACAAAAATAAACATATAAAAAGTCTTAAGTTTAGAGACTTCACACTATCTAACACTACTCAGAATCTGACATTTGTTCAAGAGTCTTAAATAAAGACTCTTTAACTTGTAATGGTCCCACAAACCAACCAATAAAATGATGACACGTGGGTGAAAAAGGCTACTAGACGTTTGAGTTTTTTCGCCTAGAGAACGAAGATTACATAGCATGACATATGATACGTGTATTGTTAAAGAATAAAGAAGAAACAAGAAAACATCCGTTGTTTTTCTATAACTACCCCTTGGCATCACTGAAAGGATTAATTGCTAAAATAATTTAGTAGACAAGTAGTGTTTTATATAACCACCCGTTAACTTCTACTTTTATTATGCATCGTCCATACCAAAGTCAATATGCCTTGTATATAGAATTTACTTTTAATTATTTTATTTTTTTAATGCAAAGGGATAATATATATAGTGAATTAAAAACTAACACAAATATATTATAGAATAGAGAATAGAAACACTTACGTCCAATACACCAATAGCTTTATCGATGGCTCGATTTATATAATCTATGCTTAGACGTTTCAATCAAATGGTCCTGTTTTTAGTTATCTAAGTAATTATCAGAATATGGGATTCATCAAACATGACAAAAAGGGTGTGTCAATCTTTTTGTATAGTAACTATCACATATTATACACGAAAATAGATTTTGATATTGTCACATATTAGAGTGGATATTATATAAAATAAACATGAAGACAAATATGTGACAACCCCTAAAAGGTTGTGTAGCATTATACGAAAAATACATGTGTGAAAATTTCAAGGGAAGTTGAAACTTTCACGGCTAAATCACCACTAATCTCCACATATATTAAATGAATATAATATACCAAATTTGTCTAACTTATTATTTATAGATTACTAGTTTATGTCTGGGAGTTTCTTAGAATACACAAATCTCGTATGAAGTGATAAAATGTGTGTATTATAAAAGGAGTAGACCGTTTTCTCATAAAAAAAGAAATTTGCAAAAGGATCAAACTTGATAACTCGTAAATCTTACTTTTAATTCTACGTATGCACCTCTTGCTCGAGTGAAGTCTATGTACAACTTTGTCACTTCCTCAAGACACTCTAAACTAGCGATGTGAACCTGGAAAAAAAAAACAACCAAATTGGTAAAAAAATGATATGTCATAATGATGATGATGATGATAGGCGATTCTGATGTGTTAGGTGAGCATGTGTAAAAAAATGAAATACATGTTCAATCTTTATTATGGATATACAATCGATCACTTAGGGTGACACCGAATAAAATAATCAATAGGTAAACAGTGTATCCGTTTTGAGATAAATATAAGTGATCTAGCTGCAATCGACTAAAAAATTTTTAGGGCGCGGTTCTTCTCGTCGAGTGCATGTCTCCCGACTATTTTCTCTAATCATACATAATTTAAGTATCTATTTTACTAATCACCACATGTCAGTTGATTTGAAATTACATAATTTAAAAACGTTCTTAGAGGCATGCATGGTTGAGTGATTAATTACTAGTTATCAGCTAGAGATTTACATATTTTCTAAGAATCATATGTTATATCTAACTTGCTTAGCAACCTTTGTAATCAATATTCCTAGCGACACCAATCAAATTAAAAAAAGTTAAATTCTTACAAAACTGACTACATCTATGAATATATATGTAGTTAGCGGGCTCTTATATGTAATAATAGGTTTATATATATATATATATATATATATATATATATATATATTACCTTAACATGATTAGTAACTTGCCTAGACATGATTAATGAATTACCTGAATACGTTATTTTTTTTTCTGTATGAACAAAAACCACTATAAAAAGTCGTTTATTTTTTGTTTTTCTATATAACACTATGGTACTTGTTGGAAAGATAATAAAACGCTCGTTAATTTGGTGTAACTTTTTTTTAAAAAAAATATCGTATATAAAAGTTATAATGTTAAAAAATCGTGAGGGAAAGTTCATGTATCATGCACAGGAGAGAAAAAAAGACTTTTGGAGGGAAATTAAGGAGGTGGATGACTTCTCTAAGTGTCATGTGTCACACCCTTTTTCTTTTATTATATACTAGAGTAGATATAAACTCCGTGTGAAAACACGAGTCTTTAGAATTTTTTCATACCAAATTTTATTAAACAACAAACGACTATAATCAATCGTTAATCAAATAACCAAGACATGAATATTTCAAGGTTATCTGACTGTTAACTCTGCACCGGTGGAATTGCTATGGAGCTGAAGGAAATTGAGTTCTTAGATCGAACCAATCTCATTATCAGGCTGAAGATATTATGGTACCCTCTTATCTTCATTTTACTGCTCCACGCTAACATCCAGAGCATCAAGTTATGCGTATCCAGGCATAAATGGTATTTAATAAAGAAATTACTTATCCAAACATTTAAAAAGGGATTTTGATGCATGAAAAACCGAATAAAGAAAAATGTGTAAATCAACATTGTATATGAAACTCAAGCATCAATATGTTGACAAACTACTATCGAATCCATGTTTGAAACTATAATACAAAATAATGAAAAATTGTTTTCGAAGTCTCGTTTCCTAGCACTTCTTATACAACAAATTAACTTTCTCAATACCACATTCAACTTAGAACCTAATATCCAAATGTAACAAATATTAGTGAAATGCACTAATGTAATCAGAAAACATATTAACCCAGCCATGAATACAACAATGAAAAGGAACTAAGCATACACACTGTAAATTCCTCAGCTCGCCTACTTTTTATGCCAAGAAGTTCTGTCTCATTGATTCTATAGCATCATTATATAGATGTGGGTAAAAAGCCAGGAAATTAAAAGACAAAAATTGTGTAGACCACATACAAATCTAGTGAAATATTTTGTGAGGAAATCATGCACAAAACAACCATGTATGGATACATGATCACAAAAATGCATAAGAATAATGGTAGCAAATGTAAACTATTGAAGATTAAACATATAAGGCTAGGTGGTTTAGCCAAATCGGTATGCTGCCTACGTCTTATATTTCTCATACGCTTACTTTAAAATATTGAAGATCAAACATATAAGCTTACTTTAAAACCTTAGGTTGAACATTTGATATTTGAAGCTTATCGATATCACTGATGACCAAATCTTTGATAAGGAAAAACATCCCATCTCATACATTGACGGGAATATGAACCAAGAATGTCACAATTATAGTTGGTCATAAAAATCTCCAAACTACAATTTAAATAGGATGATGTTGGATATAATCAATCATGGTGTAAATTCAAGAAATCTTGAAGCTACCTTTAGATTATCTCCTAAGTACTTATAAAGTTATAGGCTATAGCTCTTTAGATTATATGTGCAGAGCCAGGTCTATGTCTCAAGTCTATTGTTCAACTTATCACTTGTAAGAAAACTGAAGATCTATTTGCCCTCTAAAAGAATATGTTTATCAAAGAGTAAATTACCAAAACCGTCCCTATGGTTTGGCCCAATTTGTCACTCCAAACCAATCTTTTAAAAAGTGCATGAACAGTCCTTGATCTTTCAAAATATTTGCCAAAATGGTCCAACGACTTAACCTAGTTAACTTTTCTTTGTTAAGTCAGGGGCATTTTCATCCAATCATGTATAATTTTATAAGCAGACTTCCCTTTCTCCTTTATAACCCTGATTCAATCCATTTTCCCCCCAATTCACTATAAACCCTAAATACAAAATCAACTCCTTCCAATTCAAGACCCAATAGAAGACCTAGTAAGTCGTTCCCTACCACAGCAGGCCGTCTTCTGCAGTTCGTCTTCTTCTTCTGATTTACTGTTTAGGTATGTATGTATTGCTTCAATTAATGTAATTATTTAGGGTTTAGGTATGTATGTCATCACTGATTTAGGGTTTAGGTGTGTATGTTTGTATTGATTTAGGGTTTAGGTATGTACGTACTAATTTACAGCTGCATTGTTGATGGCTGACTGGTGATGATCCATTGTTCATTATTAAAGCTGCATTGTTTATCTTGGTCAAGCTTTTAAATGTAAAGATGATATGGTGATGAAAATACTGATTTACAGTTGCATTGTTGATTATTTAGAGCTGCATTGTACATTATTTACAGCTGCATTGTTGATTATTGACTGCATTGTATGCCCTAATAATGATGAAAATCTTATGCACTGATAATGTTGCAGGTGCAAATATCCAATTCTTATGATGACTGATAAACCTTCCAGTTCCAGTTCTGATGTTGATGACTCTGAGAGTTTGACTGATGATGATCAAATTGGAGATCCACCTTTTTATCTTGGCCAATCCTTTAGATATAAAGATGATTTCAAGATACTTGTTAAAAACCATGTCGTGTTTGACAGGAGGCAAGTAATGATTGACTGGAATGACAATGTCACCTTTCATGTGGTGTGTAAGGGTATCAGTCCCCAAATGACTTGATATGACTGGGTTTTGAACATTGAAAGGGACAAATCTAAGGTGCATGGATTGTGAAATCCTTAAACATGGACCACAAATGTCAGCTAATGAGGGATGTTAGGTTATGGTATGGTTAGTGGAAGGAGAGCAAGAGAACTTGCAACATGAAGAGGAAGAAATACAGTGGCCCTTCTAGTTTATAGGTTATTTTAATGGTTTGTTGTAGTTTATATAGTTATGGAATGACAATGTGACCTTTATGTACTCTTTTGTTAGAATCTTTTGTATTCGGATATGTTGACTTTGTTAGAATCTTTTGTATTCAGATATGTTGACTTTTAAATGTTATGGATATGTTGTGTGTGTATGCACTTTTGTATGTTGTGTTAACTGCTTTATGTTGGCAGTAGAATATTTGCAAGTCAATTGTTGACCCATTTGGAAGTCAAATGCAGGTCCAACCTATATATGCAAGTCAATTGGGTGTGTATGCACTTTTGTATGTTGTGTTAACTGCAGGTCCAACCCATATATGCAAGTCAATTGTTGACCCATTGATGTGCTCAAAGTGGTTTAATAAAAATTAACTAAATTAACCTAAACTAGACACTCTAAGTTTTAAATTTATAACCTAAGACTCTCTAAACCTAAACCACACAACCGGCAAGTGTACCGATCAGTGCAGTACAGCTAAAGTAAGTCCGAGTATCGAACCCACGAGACTCTACTAGAAAACGTAAACTAGACTCGATTACTTATCCTAAATACTGACTTAATAATGTTTTTATGGTTTGGGGGGTTTTCTAACAAACTAATGCAAATAAATAAAATAAAACTAAAATAACTAAAGACACAAGCTGGAAACTGGAGTTCGGATCAGGTGATGGGAAGGCACTACCTAGACTAGAATCCTACAAATGAATGATAAGCTTCTAATAGTTATGGAACCGGTGTGGAACCGGGATCATAAAATACTAAACATCAAGAATAAACTAGACACCCTCGACCCTTCTCAAGGGGAAACCTTAGAATACTGTTGTGCTGTTAAACCACCGGTTGAGAGGTTACCCTCACAGGCTTACCTACTTGAATCTTAAAGTACCCGCTAGACAGTCTACCTCACAACGCGAAAGTCACAATACACCCAAAAGTGCAAGGGGTAACTACAATATTTCTGATAAGACTTGGCCTACAAGGAATGCTAGGGAAACTAGGAAGATCTTCTTACAAAGCCTCTAGAACTAGCAATTTAACACCCTAGACAGACCAACAATCTCGCACCTTACAGCTATTGAGAATTGGTAGAACACTTAGAATTACCTAACTAACAATTACAACTCCTATGGATAACCTGCAGAAATTAACCATAAACTAGTTGCTAACACCCAGTCCGTAACCTAACCCGCATTCATACATGAAAGACATTCACAAAAACGCAAGTGGAGTTTATAAAAATTAATTAAACAAAACTAAATACGCATGCACATCAAACCAGAAAATAAAGAATTCTTTACTTCAAAATTCACCCACAACCAAAAGTTCCAAAACCAAAAGAAAATAAATCAAACAAATGAAATCATCCAAACCTAGGTAGCTAGAATAATTTAGTCTCTAATTGTCATGGTAATATCAAAACAATAGAAACAAATTAAATTCATTGTGTTCACAACGAGTTTAAATAGATAAATAAATAAAGTAGAACTAACCCGTGGTCGCACCTATGCTTCAATCCCTTTTGTCACCCACCTCCTGACCGATCAAATCTTTCTGTTGTGATCTCCTCCTAATTGCCGCTGGTCTTCCTTGGCGGCTGTTTTGTTGATGTCGAGTTCTTCTCGATAATTATATTATTGCTGCCGCTAGATGTCCCAATAATATCCCTACCACATGATATATATCATTTTTCATAATCACTTTGGACCGTAGGCCTTTGGCTCAAGGTGACATCTCGATTTATTTTTTTTATATTTTTTATTTCTTCATTATTATTATTATTATTATTATTATTATTATTATTATTATTATTATTATTATTATTATTATATAGTAGTGTAACTCCGCTTTTGAATCGGGTGTTCTTGACTTGACCAAAGTTGCTTGTTTACGCTCCAGCGTCCATTCGAACACCTAACAAAATATAAAATAAATTAGGTAAACACTAAAAAAGACACAAAACTAATAAAAATCTATAAAACCTATACTAAATAAAATAGACCGGTACAAGCCTAAAACTAATAAAAACACTATCTAAACGACTCGAAACTGTACAAACTTTACACTGGAAATAGATGTATTTTACAATACATCACCCATTTTGAAGTCAACTACTGTATATGTGCAGACAAATATGCAGGCTCTGTATGTCTCATTTGGGTGGATCAAGTCAACTACACATTTGTCACGGGTCATGGGTCATCAGCAACTTCAAATGGGTCATGGGTCATCAGGAATCACACACACACACATATATATATATATATATATGCACTAAATGGCTCAACTGCACATATATGCACACATATATGCAGCCCATTGAGAAGTGAACTGCTGCATATGTGCAGACAAATATGCAGCCTCTGTATGACCCATTTGGAAGTCAACTTTTGCATATTCTGTGTGTATATGCAGCCTTTGTATGACCCATTTGGAAGTCAACTTTTGCATATCCTATGTGTATATGCAGCCTATGTATGACCTATTTGGGTGGATCAAGTAAACTGCATATTTGTCATGGGTCATGGGTCATCAGAAACTTCAAATGGGCAATGGGTCATCAGGAATGACATATATATGCACTAAACTAAATGGCTCAACTGCATATATATGCACACCTATATGCAGTTATATATGATCAAGTCAAATTGTACAGTTGTGCAAGTTCAAAACTGCATATCAATACAAATGGGTCATGGGTCAACAGCTGATATGCACTAAACTAAATGGGTCAACAACTGATATGCACTAATATAGCCAAACCGCATTTTACATACAAAAAGCATGAAGTTCAAGCCATCAGATTACCTACCACATCAATTTACCATTGTTTATCATACCAAAAGACTGAAGTACTATGATCTTAACCTACTAACACACCTACCTACTTCCAATGACAGTCATCATCTGAACAGTAGGGTGAATATGATGGATCATACTACCCTTCATATGGATCATGGTACCAATCATCATCTGTGTTGCGATAATAAAATGCTTGCTTCAACACATCTGGATTAATATCTGGAATTGGGTCATCTGCTCAACCTCCTTCTTAACTTGCTCAAAAGGATCAATCTCAACCTGCTCAAAAGGATCATCCTCAACCTGCTGCCAAACCTGCTCATGCCAATGCTAATGAAAGACAACTCTGTTTTCTAATGCATCACAGTTAGGATCAATATGCTCAACATATATATCAATTAATTTCTTAGTTTCAGCAATCTTTGTGACACCCGGCAAACTCAGGTTAGTAACGTTGACTAAACTAGTAAGTCTACCTTAGCGAGTCATGCATATTACGTACTTAACGGGGTCAGTCGAGTCGGTATGATGATTCTGGGAATCATCGGGAGTCGTTACGATGATCCACGGGATCATCGGGAGTCGGTCCATGACCATGTGTACAAGGATTGGTGATTCGTGGAATCGCCGGGTTTAACGCACACACGAGTCTCGAGTCCCGGGAATTGGTGAACGGATGTAAACGTGTTAGTTATCATGCATTATATGTTTGAAATCATTATGTGACTTGTCGGTATGTGAATATGTGTTTATATGTGTTAAAATAGTGTTTAACGCGCCAAAAACCCATTCCAGCACCCTATAGGCGATTAGGAGTCTGGGGGGGCTCCTAATCGCATGAACATAGGCGAATAGAGGGGACTTGGGGCGAGTAGGAGGCCTACTCGCATGAACATAGGCGAGTAGGATCCCTACTCGCCTAATCTGGACTGCTACTCGCGTGAAGGGTTGTGCACGAGTCAAAACACCTATAAATAGAACCCTTGACTCCCCAAACACCATTTGTGCAACCCTAACTGATCCTAAGCCTCCCACACACCTTGAAACACCTCTGGAACTTGCTTTGCCTCAAAACACACCATCACCAAGCTTATACACCCTTCTTTGATAGAATCCAAGGTGTGTTCTTCATCCTACACCTTTGTAATGTTATTGTTTTGATTCCCCAAAAGTCCAGACCTTGTTTTGCTAAGTTTGTGTCTTTAAAACCCTTTGAAAAGAGTCCTAAAACAAGTCTACACCATAATACTTGCTATATGTGAAGTATTTGTGCATATGATGATTGTTGGTGATTATAACATGAATGTTTCCATGAATTTGTTGTACTTCTGATGTGTAGGTGTTGTTAGGATGATTATCTATGAGTTTAAGCCCTTGTTATGATGTTTAGGTGCAAGTATGCATTTTGACCCATTTGGGTAATTCTTGAAGAATAGGATGTATGATGTGATTCATTGCTTGTTTATGGTTAGAAATCATGTTAGGATGATGATATATCATAGAGATGATGAATTGCAACTTGTAGGAGATGAAATCTGATTGTTTCCATATAGGGAAAGATAAGGTTAGTTAATGAAACCTAGTATTTGCCATTTTTGGAAATAATCGCACCGAGCCCGTTAGAGCAGAGATAAATTGGGGGTTTTTGCTTGAAAAGGGTTGGTTAATAGTTTAGTTTTGATATTGGGTGTTTTTACATGTTTCGGATCTGATTTGGAGGGTTTAACGCGCGAAAACGCGCAACAGCAGTGCATCAGGCGAATAGGGCCCTACTCGCCTAAAGCTTCATGCGAGTAGGAGCCTACTCGCCTATAGCTTCATGCGAATAGGCCCTACTCGCCTATATCCTTCCTCCTACTCACTAGTTGACTTTTCCTAATTGCATGAAGGTTTCCTAATCGCGTGTACTGCTGTCGTAAACGCGTTTTGACATCCCGGAACATGATTTGACACCTAGGAACATGATAGGAACCCCGGGATACACCCAATGACTTAGTAAGACGTGTTCGGACCTGATTATGCGTTAATCGGACATTATGCTAGACTAGGTGAACCATTGCGCGTATCAAGTGTTTAATTGCATATGTTGCATGATGTCTTGTATTTACCTAACACGTGGGATGTCGGGTCACCAATGGGATGTCGGGTCTTGTCTGGCAGGGTCGGTTTAACAGTTAAAGATGTTTTCAAACGTTTATGGTCACGGTCTGGACATTCGGGGACTAGTTAACCTGCGGGTTGTTAGTCCGGATACTTATACACATCTTATGATAGGTCGCCGCTATTTGGGGCTATCATAGCTTAATTTCTTAACTGTTTTCAAGTAACGCAAACCGAGGTGAGTTTCACAGCCCCATTTTTACTGTCTTGCTTTCGGGGGAGAAACATGCTTTGTACAAACTATTTAAAGGTCATGTTATACTATGGGCACTTTATGTTACTATACGGCTTTTATGGAAAGTCCCAGGGGGAAACCATGAATGTGCTGGAACGCACAACGGGGGAAATGTGGATAGATCTATTGGGCCTCACAAGCCCCACTCGACGGCGGGGCCGGGCGGGTGCATATTGTCTCTACCTATCGGGTTACCGAGGCATCGGTAGCCCAGTCATCTGGGCTGGTATCATCTTTTGGTTCATGTTTAGTAATGGGTTCCCAACCGTAGTAGTAAAAACACTTAACGTCTAGCTAACGTTCTTATGACATAGTATTAACGGGAATGATCTTTGTGAACTTGTGACAACACTTTTATAAAAGAAAACCTGTGAACTCACCAGCATTATATGTTGACATTTTTGGCATGTTTTCTCAGGTCACTAAGGTAGCAGTCAATGGGCTAGGCGCACGGAGTCATGCACAGCGTCTAATATTTTGAAGCATATTAAAACAATGTTTTGTAAACAATGATATGTCTTTTGGTTGTAAACAAGAATGCTTCCGCTGCTGGTTTACAGCTCAAAGCATGATATTTTGGTTTTAAATATATTTATGAATGCATGTTTGTTGTATGTTTATTGTGATCGTTGACTGAGATCCTGGTGTGTCACGCGCCTCACGGTAAAACCCCGCACGTGGAATTTGAGGGTGTGACAGATTGGTATCAGAGCCAACGGTTATAGTGAACTAGGACTGCATGTAGAGTCTAGTCTATAACTGAGTCGCACACACTAGACGGTCACAATTAGTCGAGTCTTAACAAGTGGGTAACAACATGACTTGTCGGGGGTGTCGGTGTCATCATCTTCTACGCTACATCATCTGTTTACTCTTTATCATCCTATTTCTTGACTCATCCTTACTATGATTCGATGGCGAACGATATACTATTGGACTTTTTGGCGGCGGTGTACATTGGGGCAGCTTCGGCGTACTCTTGAGATCTGTCCAGGGATTTGGACATCTCCCTTCTATGCCCTAATGAACACGCTCGTTCTTATGCATACTATCTTGTACTTATACTTATGATAATACCATGATTGGGCGCTAGTGTTCGGTGACTTGAACTTCAAACTTAAAGCACGCCTGGAGGACCATTGTGACATCCGTCACCCTCGACTCTCATCTAATTTACAATATTAGTCCTTCCAATATTTCCATTAAAATCCCGATAAGTTTCGTCGTTTTCAAATTTAATTTTAGAGCGAACTAAAAAATTTAACATTTATATTTATTTAATATGGACCGGGTATAAGTTTTAATCGAATGAGTATGTGTAAACGTGTTCGTAAAATCTTTTATATATAAAAAAAAAGAGGGTTTTATAAAAGTTTTAAGTTTAATCTAGTTATCTTGGTTAAGGTTTATTAAAGGAAAACTAACTTAGTTATATAGTAAATTAACCAAGATTAAGATTGAGGGACCGTTTCTGCCAAATTAGAAAAGTTTAAAAAAAAAGAATAGATAAACCAACTCATCCCTGTTCCACGATTTTTTTTTTCTTTTTTTTTTCCGATCGGCCCTGTTCCGGCGCGGCCCTCCTCCGGCGAGTTTTTTTTTTCCCCAATTCAATGTATGTTAATACTCCAATGTCAATCTTATGCGTTTCACCAAAGAATTCTAATGATTTAAACAAACTTCCATGCGTTTGAATGTGATTTACTCGGCCATTAAGAGGAGTAACGACCGGAGGTTACAAATGGAGTCAATTAGCCGTTTTAGCCTAAGCGTCCATATAAATCAAACCTAATAATCATGGTCTGCACTCATCTACGTCTCAAACCCACTCAAAACTATCTAATATCGTGTCGGGAAGCTCTCAGATTCGTGATCTTCTTGTTCGTTCTTTGAAGCTTCAATTGCACACTCATCTCATATTTGTAAGCCTAAATTAATTATGCCGTTTTGGTTAGTTTGTTGTTGCGATTAAAAGCCCCATATTTTCGGGTTCCATCTTAATCAAATTGAAGGTGATAGGAAACTAGGGTTAGGGTTTGATGTTATTTGGGGAAGAAGATGGTTTTAATAATATGTTAAATACTTAGTTTGTTGGGTAAAATTAATAACTTGATGGCTTGGTCTAGTGGTGGAGGGTGAGGTTTACACAGCAAAGGTCAGGGGTTCGAACCCCATGACCAGCAATTCTTTCTTTTTTTTTTTTTTTTTGACTTTAGGTGGTAATATTTTAATATTATCTTAATTAGATATAATCATTTAAAATCCATATAAATCTATAATATTCATAATAAATTCATCTTTTGCCCAAAAATTATGAAAATTTAGGTATAGCTTCTTGACATCATAAAGAACATTTCCACATTTTTATTTTCTGAAAAGTGTTTTATTTTTATATTTTTATTGAATTAAATTGTTTTAATCATAATTAATTGATAAAAAATTCATTTTTAATGATTTTAACCTCAAACTTTTTGGGTAATTATTTCTAACCATTCTAATCTGAAATAAAAATATTTGGGTTAGAAAACACTTATTTTTATTTATTTTCTTATTTTTAATTATTTAAACATGATTTAACCTCATTAAATCAGTTTTAAATATAAATAAGTCCATATAAATTTTGGGAAAATTATTCTAATATGTTTACATCAGAAATCATCCATTTTCTATAAAATAAATATTTTTGGATCACGTATAGTATTATTAGTCTTATTTACGTTTAGTTGGACATAATAAAACATTTATTTATTTATACGAATTTTAACATCTATTTTATAAATGTTTTTTAGAAATACTCGTATGGTTTAATGTCTTATTTATTCTTTGTTGAATCGTTGTGTAACACAAAAATTATTTATTTATATATTTATGGTTATCGTATTATTTTAATTTAGTTAAAGTAACTAACTAAATTATTTTGTCTTGATTATTCAAACATATTGTTATCTAAATATTGAATCGGTAATAATTATATTACCTAAATCATGTTACAAACTTTGGTATATTATTTTTAATATGCAACTTTTACATTTATTCGACTAATCATAAAATCTCTAATTCCCCAAATCGACTTAGCAAACCCTAATGCCTTAGACCCTAGATACCTTAGACTTTGTAGACTTTACCTTACTAGTATTTATATACGTTATAGGTTGAATTCCTCGGAATTCTCACTACTTAGCTCACAACCGCTTAAGTGGATTTTGATCTCTTTCGCAAACTGTGAGTATAACTTTCCCCTTTTTACTGTTTTACTATTTTGGGGTGACTCATGTACTTACTATCAAGTTTCTATTTCTTTTACTAAATGCAATTCTCATGTGTGTTTGCTTGTGTTATTTGTGTATCTATGACCTGTCAAATCATTAACCGTTGCGGCCTGGCATTTCAATGAATAGTACTATGGTTTATACCCTTGTGACTCTGTTGAGAGTCCTCGTCATTGCTATGTATTACATTACTACTAGCGCATACTATATATATCTGCTTTCTTCTCTTAGGGTTGATTTGACCCGGATACTACTTATTTCATCTTGCAAAATAACACACGAATTGCTAAAGTTTACCTTACTATATATAACAAACGGATGTACTCACCAATACATTATATGTGTTGACAAAATCGTTTTGTACATGTTTCAGGTGACGTTTGATGTTTCATGCTTTCACGCTTAGGCTGGACCTAGTGCTTAAATAAAAAGTTGAACATTTAATATTTATGGTTGAGATTTCTATTAAGACTCTTTGTATTTCGTTTTGAATAATGGAAGTTATTTGCTATTAATATTTACAATTTAGTCCATGTGCTATTGAACAATCGTCACTACGTGACACCTCGATGTTTCCGCCATCGGTTGGGGTGTTATAGATTGGTATCAGAGCCATGGTTATAGGGAATTAGGTTATTAGTAAATGCTTTTGACCTAGACTATAACTAAGCTACCCAATATATGCTTTCTTTTATCCTCATATTTCTTTAGATGTATTTTCTCCTTTTACTTTTCATTATACTCGGAGAAGATTTTTATTCTACAAATGGAACGAAAACACCAAGTTAGGAGTGATATCCATACCTTGGTGAATAGTTTCACTCTTTATATGTTTTATTTATCTTGGAATATTTTCCTTTCGAGATAGGAGACGTCCAAATCTCAAGGAATCTATTCCTCCAAAAGAAACTTACTCACTAAGCTAGGAGTGATATCCTTATCTTAGTGACCAGTTTCACTCCATCATATTTTTACTATTTGGAAGTATATCTTTGAGTTAGGAGTGAAATCCACATCTCAAGGATATATATATTTCCATATCTCAAGTTCCGCTAGAGTTTTGCAATTTATTTGTGACGGGGCACGTGCAATCTGGAAGGGTGAGCGCCTGTATTCTGAGTTTTCTGTCTAGGTTGGTAATTCGCATAAATCCCAATCAGACGAGGGACCCGTTTACCTACCTGGGAATTCTCGGGATGAGCATTCACTTATAGGCTAAAGTACGCCCCCACAAGTCACTAATAATATTTCAATTACTTTAGTCAGTCAACAGTTTCTTTGGAAACACTCTTATATCTCGTTTTATACTTGGTATCGTTTTTCATTTGAAGTTTTATCATGATTTTCCTTATGAGGTTCATAACTTTTTTTCTTAAATCAATTTATAATATCTCATGTTATGTGTTACTTGTCTTGATATAAACTATGGCATTTCCAAGATTTTTGGAATCAAATCTCATAATTGTTGTTCACTTTTGTAGATGTCTGATCGCGAATCTCGTAAGAGAGCCTCGAAGCGTCAGGCTAAACTGAAATCTGATCAGCGTATCGCGACCATGCTCAATGACAAGTTGGAAACACTTGTTCCTAACATCATTAATGCTATTATTCCAAACCTTAACCTGAACGGTAGCTCGAATGGGAACTCTAACGGGGATGCAAGTGGAAATGGTGGGGCTAGTGAAAATAAGTGCACTTTCAAGCACTTCAACTCTTGCCATCCCAACAAGTTTAATGGCACTGAGGGAGCCACTGGGTTACTTGAATGGTTCGAAAGTATGGAGAATACTTTCATTAATAGCGACTGTCCAGCCAACTTACGTGTTCGTCATGCCACGGGTGTTCTTCAAAAGAGAGCGCTCACTTGGTGGAATGGTGAAAAACATGCTCGAGGGACGGAAGCTGCTTTAGCTATGTCTTGGGATGATTTCAAAATCGCCATGACTACTGAGTTCTGTCCTCGTAGTGAGATGAAGAAATTGGAGGATGAGTTCTATCACCTTAAGCAAGACAGTGGAAACAATGTTCCCTACAACAACCGTTACCACGAGTTGAGCTTACTGATTCCTCGTATGGTTACCCCGGTATCCTTGGCAATTGAGAAGTATATTGAGGGACTGCCACCTCAGATTCATGATTCGGTTATGGGAAGTAAACCTGCTACGGTAGAGGATGCCATTCGTCTCGCAGCATCTCTTACTGACAAGCATGTCAAGGATGGTACTCTAACTCGTAAGGGTACTAAAAGGACTACTGAAACCCCTGCTACCACTGAACCGTCTCAAGCGAACTCTGTCTCTACCTCCAGTTCCAATAAGAAACGAAAAGGTGGAAACCAGAACTATGCTGTTGTTACACCCCTTAACCAGGTTCCTGTTGCAAACACATCTACTGCACCTCAAACTCAAAAGGTTCAGGGAAACTATTCGGGTTCACACCCTAAATGCATTTCATGCAACTTTCACCATCCAACTACTCGACCCTGCTATAAATGTGACCTTGCGGCAAAGCAGGCCACACTGCTTCTCACTGTCGGGAAACTGAACCTGGGAATGCTCAAAACCAGAGGACTGGTCAACCCAGAGCTTGCTATGCTTGTGGTGATCCTAATGTCACACCCCAACCGATGGCGGAATCATCGAGGTGAGACTTAGTGGTAGATTGTTCAAAGACTTCATGACACTAGATTTTGTGACAATATAGTTTAAAGATAGAATTTCATTTATTGTCTAAAAATAGAAATACAAGTAGTTCATATAACGAAAAATACAACAACAAGAATATGATAACTTGAACTAGAGTGAGTTTCTATGTCCAATCCTAAGTAGTTTTCTTGAATGTCCTGCAATAAATATTTCCTGCAACATGTATAAAATATCCGTCAACACATAAAGCATTGGTGAGCATACTAGTTTTGACATACATACATAGTATAATAAAGTTTTGCTTATAGGCATATGCAAGAGAACCATACAAACGGCGACTAGCCACGAAGAATTTTGCTTAACATGACCCATGTAGGGGGCGGATAGCCAATCCTATAGCGCTATACATGCAAGGTGGGTTGTCAACTATATGAACATTTGTATGTTAGGGTAAATAATTCTACATAGCATAGCGTACAAGCATATAATAGACTTTAGATTGCGCATGATAGAATTTAGAATATGATAGACTTTAGACTAAGCATAATAGATTGTAGAGTTTAAAATCGTTTGAGCTTTGATAGTGATACATGTTGAGCCCCAAAGAATAAAGAATAAAAGGGGGACAAGTATGAACTCACCTTTGGGTGCGTTTTAGCAAGGTTCCAAAAGAATGAGTCTTGGGGGATTAGTTCCTTAGCCTTGGTTAACTAGAATTAAAAAAAAATAAGAGTCTTAGGTTCGAGTTTAGATTATAGATTCAAGAGAGTCAAGCAAGCCTTTTAGGCAAACCAAGCACAAATTGCCTTTAGGGCAATCCGGATGGTCATGAGAGTCAAGTAGTGCCTTTAAGGCTAACCAAAACACAAACCACCATAAAGGTGATTCGGATGGTCAAGAGAGTCAAGTATTGGTAAGGTAGGGATGTATCCACAAACCTTCCAAGTTATTAGATTAGTAGAGTTTTGAAAGTATATATTTTAGTATTTACATAATATAACTATAGGGTTAAAGTAGTGTATGGTGACTTAGTTTGGAAGAGCCTTGGCTTTCCTTTGTCAACCATTAACCATAGCACAAGTCCATTAAGTTGTTGGTGAACTTGGTTGGTATCACTTCAACTAACCTTCTAGTGCATAAAAACAATATAAGATGAACCACCTTTGAGGCCTCATTTTGGTGTCCTACTCATATTTATTTGCCATAGCAAACAAGAGCAAGGTCCTAGAGATTTCTCCAAGAGGTTAGAAGAAGAGGAGAAATGAAGAAAGAAAAGGGAAGTGAGAGTTTAAAATGAGAAAACTCACTTAGAAGTGGGCTTCCATCACTTAGGATTTCTTGAAGAATTTAGATGTTTAGAGAGGATTTGAAATTGAGTAAGTGTTAGAATGGGTAGGGAGTGGTGTATTTATAGATGAGGTAAAGTGGTTGAGTATTTAATGAATTAATTAGGGTGGTTAGAAGTGAATTAAGTGGGGGTTGCACCCAAAAAAGAATTAAACATATTAAACTTGCATTCGACTTACGAAGGTAATACATGCACTGAGATTTAGTTATTTTTTTATAGAAAAAAAAAGTCAGCAAAGCACTTTTTATCTACATCATTTATTTAAGAAGCCTTTTTTTTATTGTTGCCTGTATTCTTGATGAAATTAATGAATGTATCAGCTTTGACAATTGTAATATGTTATATTCTGTTTTTTTTTTTTTTTTTTTTTGAAAAGAGAATTTCATTAAAACACCCAAGAACCGACGACTCTCTCCAAGTTAGAGAGAGAAGCCAAAAACCGAGGAAATCCAAACATTACATAATAAAAACGCTACATACTAATTAACATCGAAAGAACACCAAAGGTTCCAATCCACATTCTCGCCCTTGAACCTGTGCTTGTACCATAAAAAACTCCACGATTTGATATCCGCCAACAATTTCACCACATTCGTATCAATACCATTAAAGATCTTCTCATTCCTAGCTCTCCACATACGCCAACAAGCAATAATAACGATGCCGTGTAAAATTTCCTTCTTAATACCCGTAAGACTAACAAACTCGTGTAGAAGAACCAAATCCTTCACATGAAACACAAACGGCCTTGGAATTCTGCACCACCTAGCGATCATATCCCATAACCCATGCGCCACTATACAACTCGTGAGAAGATGCTCGATGGATTCATCATATGAATCGCACCAAACACAGGAAGTACTCCCCACCACTATATTTCTTCTCGCTAAAGCCATTTTGGTAGGAAGACGATCCAAGAAGGCGCGCCACATAAAGATGTTACATTTATTTGGCACCCAATTACTCCACCTAAAATCGAAAACAACATTAGGAATCGGCCCACGTAACCACTCTTTGACCACGGCAATTTCAAAGACTTTATTAACACCATTGGACCACAACCAAGTATCTTCTCCATCACTAAAAACAAACTGCTGAATAGATGCTTCCAGCGATAATTTTGCACTAACCTCTTCTGGCGCTGTAACTGCACGAGTCCATTCCCACATAATCGACCGTCTATCCCCTAAGGAAACCACGCGATCCGATAACAACACGCGTTTAAATTTTTCAATCGTGTACAACATAGGAAAAGTAAGACGCAAAGGTTCATTCCCTAACCAAGTGTCTAACCAGAACCGAATCCGCCTGCCATTACCGGGATTGCCGCGAATAATACAATTAAGACCAACCCCGTCAACCTTGTGCTTGTTCCAGAAAGTAACATAGTTCTTCCACACACCTGTGATCGCGTTGTTACATGGGGCCACTCCCCAAGATCTGGATGAACCATGGATAGAGAAAACAACCCGTCTCCATAATGCAAATGGATCGTTAAGGAACCTCCAAAGCCATTTAACTAACATAGCATTATTGGTCACTTCTAACGCCGCCACCCCCAAGCCCCCATCTTTAATACTCTTCGTAACCGTATCCCAAGCCACCCAATTCATCTTCCGGACGTCATCCGAACCACCCCACAAAAATCGCCGCATTAAGCCTTCCAACTCGGCGATAACCTTCTTGGGAGCCTTAAAAAGAGAAAAATAGTACACAGGGAGACTATCCAAAACCGACTTAACCAACGTCAACCGACCTGCGATAGAAAGCGTATTAGCTTTCCATTTAGACAGACGACTTTTAAATTTAGACACCACTGGCTCCCAATTGGCAATTCTGTTCATATTAGCCCCCACCTTAATGCCTAAATATGAAAAAGGAAGAGTCCCCTTTATGCATCCTAACTCATTTGCCAAGCCCGTGACTTCGGCGTCTCCAACCCCTACACCGTATATGACAGATTTATGCAAATTGATCTTAAGACCAGAGCACAAATAAAAGATGCGAAGAATTCGTCTCAAATTACTGAAGTTAAAAGACGACCATTCCCCCATAATCATTGCGTCATCCGCATACAAAAGATGAGATAACAGCGGCCCTTCATTCGGAAGATTAACCCCGTGAAAGGCGCCGACATCACACGCCTGTCTAAACATACCTGAAAACGCCTCCATCAAAATAATAAATAAGAAAGGGGAAAGAGGATCTCCCTGACGAATACCTTTTTGACAGCCGAACTCGAAAGTAGGAGACCCGTTTACTAGCACCGCGGCTCTAGAAGACATTAGAATACCCCGGACCCACTCACACCACGCATCAGGAAACCCCATCTGCGTCATAACGGACAGAAGAAACTCCCAGTTAACATTATCGTACGCCTTTTCGAAATCAATTTTAAATAAGAATATTTTTCTGTCCCTCTTCTTGGCCCAAGAAATAACTTCACTAATCATAAGAGGCCCGTCTAAAATATATCTTCCTGATAAGAAAGCCGATTGGGTATCAGAAACCAGACGCCCCAGAACCATTTTCAAACGATTAGCCATCACCTTAGAAACAACTTTAATAATACTTCTGATAAGACTAATTGGTCTAAAATCCCCCAGATTCGAGGGATCACCAATTTTGGGAATCAAAGTAATAAAAGAGGACCCGACACCCGGGCTAAACCGTCGCACCTCGTGAAAATGCTCCATGATAGCGATAAAATCAGGCTCAAACAAGCTCCAAAAATGCCTGATAAATCTGAAATTAAACCCGTCCGGCCCCGGGGCTTTGTCCACACCACACTCAAAGACCGCCCGTTTTATCTCCTGATTTGAAAATCTATCGACCAGGCTCACGGCATCTGCATCGCTAACCAACGATAAACCATAACAGACAAGGGTTGGTCGACTGGGCATCGTCTCCTTGAATTTGTTCCTAAAAAACCCCATAACTTCCCTTTTAATAATACCCGGAATGGTCACCCACCTACCATCTACCTCCAAACCAGGGATGTGATTGGACGCCTTACGCTTATTAATGAAGCCATGAAAATACCTGGAATTATCATCCCCATGAGTAGCCCAATTACATCTAGCCTTCTGCTTCAAGTCGCGGTGTTTAAACATATCAAGCTCACCAATTCGTCTCTTAATTTCAGTTAATGACCAGACCTCATCCTCCGATAACTCTCGCACCTCCACGGCTGAGTCTAAACAATTAAGTTCTTCTACCAAAATCCGTCTCTCCTCCATTTCATTAGCTTTTACCACGGCCGCCCAGTTATTAATATTCTTGCGTAATAACTTAAACTTGGACAGTAACTGTGCATCTGGATACCCGGAAAACACTCCTTCCTCTAACGAGCTCTTGACAACCAAATCAAAGTCTTCACGTCCAAGCCAAGAATTATAAAACTTGAACGGCTTAGGGCCGAAATTTCTCGATCCTGTCTTCAATAACATAGGGCTATGATCGGATTTCAATCTTTGAAGAGCAACATACTCGGCGCACGGCCATTCCATAAAGAATTCCCAGCTGACGAAAATCCTGTCAATGCGACTTAACTTCTCACCTGCAACAAAAGTAAACCGTCTCCCTTTCAAGGAAAACTCATGTAAGTCTAAACTGTCAATAAAATCATTGAATTCCGAGGTCTCAACCGCATTAAAAACCGAATTCCTTCTTTCCTCTTCGTGCCTGACAGCATTAAAATCACCGGCCATAATCCACATACCATTCCCCTCCCCCACTAACCCTTTGATTTCCTCCCACATGGTACGCTTAGCTACTATACTTTGAGGAGCATAAACGTTTAAGATATGACAGTGAAAACCACTCCCTTTAATGGTGCCAGAAACAAGGATCCAATTAGACTGCTTAACCACCCTTTCCATGATAAAAACTCTAGAATCCCACATCGACACCAAGCCACCCGACCTCCCCGTGGAAGGAACCCAATCATAACTAAAGTCCCCGATACCCCAATACCGCCCCAAATGACCCGTATTTAAAGAAGAAAATTGAGTTTCCTGCAACATAACAAAACTAACCTCATTCGAAACTCGAAGACCACGAACCCAATCCGCCTTTCCAAGACAACCCAAACCTCGAATATTTAAGGAAAGCACATTCATTGTTCAACCTCTTGAAAGCCTTCATTACGTAGTACCTCTTTAACCTTTGGAACAAAGGATTCTAAATTAACAACTCCCACTACACGGCTGAAATTTATGGTTTGGTTCACTTCTTTATCCATCGCGTTCTCCACTACGTCAGACGCATCCAACACAGTCTCCTCATTCTCATTACCAGGTTCAGTGACTATCCTGTCGGATGGCACCGAGTTAGCCGAAGGTTGTCTATTTAAATCCGGAGTAAGAAACATGTCGTCATCGGTAACATCATAATTATCAACGCCACCACCTCTTTCGGTGTTAACCGATAAAATACCAATCAATCTATCCAAGCCAAACATGTCGTTATCTTCCCTTGATCTTTTCTTAGGACGTTCGAGAGAACCACTTCCTTCAGCCCTGTTTTTAAACAACGACTTACGTCGAAACTTCTTCCTACCCTTAGACAAAGCCAATTGAGAACCAGAAGACCCCTCTACACCCACTTCGCCTCTGACTTCTGCTGTAGCATCAAAACAGTTCCTTTCCTTCTCCACATACTCATTAATACCCGGTTCTTCCTGTGGGATTTCACCCTCCTCACGTACAGCTGAAATCTCAACAACCTCAGCCTGAGACTCAGCGGCTGGAGGTTCCACTTCTGCATTAAAACTACTATCATCCTCCTCTAAATCAGCGATACATTCAGGTATCCATTCGCCGCTATCTTCATCAACCCACACATGAAACTTGCTGCTCCTCCATCTAACCTCAACCGTATCCTCTATCCGTTTGCAAGTCTTAGTGAGAATTCCAACCAGCGCATACGATAGATTGTTATCGTCACCGGATAGAGACGCTGATTGAAGCACTTTACCATGTCTACTAGCGATCAAATCATATACTTGATCCAACGCCAGCTGAGGTGGGAGCCCGTGCACTTGTAACCAGGCTATACGGCCCTCCTCCACATGACTATCCTCTTTCCATGGTTGGAGCACATCAAACCAAGCAGACCACGTTCCACCTTCGTTACAAAAACGCTCGGCATCTCTGTTATCATAAAACACCAACGCTACCGTTAAACCCCCCAAGTACTTGATATCCAGCTCTTTCCAACCACTGCTGTTAAGTAATTTCCTCAATGAAGTCAGCGTATTAAGATTAACCACCCTCCCACGTAGAGTATTGCCAAACCAATGAGAAAAACGTTCCACTGACCCATCAACATTGATTACATCCATCTTGTTTCTGTTTAGTAACGAATCCGCAAACGTCCTTCCATTACCCACAGATGCATGCATGGGACTAACCTCCTCACCCCCTGGACTAGGGTTTACGGATGCATTCTTTTCCGCCGTCGTCTTCTTTCTCTGGTCATTACCCGGTCTAACAACCTTTTCTCCATCGACAAATCTTGCAATCGTAATGAACAGCTTGTACGTACCCAGCCACACGTCTGATAATTCGTTCTCCAACCTGATAATGTCTTGCACATCAGAAAACGTAACAAACGCGAATCTCTTACCCCATTTATCCAACTTCCGTGCAATATAAGACGCTTCATATTTTCCGTAACCACTCAATAACTCCTTTAGATCTTGCGATGAACACTTGGGAGGGAGATTAGACACGAAGAATTTGGAGAAAACCTTGTTCTGACCTTCTGTAGATCGACTATTACGCGTACCTTTCCGATTACGAGGGAATTCCCAGCCTTCTGGATCCATTCGCCTATTGTCGCCCGACATTAGCGGAGCGGCTGCTAGGGTTTTTTTTTTTGTTATATTCTGTTGATGATATCTAATAAACCAATTAAAAAAAATTGACATACATTGACTCTTTCTTGCACACAAAATTATACGTACATTAGGTGCACATGACGTGTACTATGATTTAATGTTTTTTTTTTTATCAATTACACAACAATTTTATTCTATGTTTCCATCCGAGTGCGCGCCGCGATAAGCGGCGGGTTAATCCTCCCCTCCGCGATACGCATCTGGTTAAGGTTTAAACCCATTTTAACATGTTTTTGGATTGAGCTTGATTCCTAAGTTGAATGGGTTCGTTTATGCTTTGGTTGTAGGCTTTTTAAGCGTGCAACATGATTGAATTAGATACAAAATTGACTATGAATAAGTATGTTTGACTAAAAGTTTTTTTTTTTATTATTATTATAAGCTCGAGATTACAAGGGGGTAAAATGGAAAATTACAAGAGTATAGTGACTAGAATTGAAAATACAAAAGGTACGAATGTTACAGTCTCTCCTACTTTAGAAAATTTCGTCTCGAAATTTAATTAAGAGTCAACCTTTTGAAAAAAAATATGTATGTGGTTTGATATAAGAACAAAGCTTGTTAGTGTATTATGTTTAAAGCAAATACGGTATCTAGTCGCTTGTGCGATAATTATGCTCGTAAAAGAAGTACTTTTAAAATTTTACCCAAGGTTGTACGTAGAAATTTGAGAGTTTAACCGACATTAGCATTTTGTAAATAGTGAAATAAGGGGTACATATAAATAGGTTTGTATATGGAGTTGATGCAACAAGTTTTGGAAAAATAAGTAAATATACAGTATGACATACATGAAAGAGTAAAAAAAAAATCTTGTGAAGGTAGGTAAGTATATTTGTATAACATATAGAAATTTTGGGAAAATAAGTAGTTATACGGTATATCATATATGAAATAGTAGAATTTGTTGGCTTGTAAAAGAGGTGCCTTTGGGTAAGTGGGGGAATAGTAAAAATGTGAGCATAATGAGTGACCAGATGTGGGAATGAGTAGTATTTAGTAATAGATATTTGGTTTGCACAAGGTCGAAAATTTTACTAGAATATTTTTTTTAAAGGCGACTAAAATAAACGAGAAATTAGACTATTTGAAAATAGATTTTTTTTTTTTGGCGATATAAATAGTATTTATTTAGTTTTGAAATCCAGTATATAAGTAGTCAGGAAAATATATGAAAGCGAGGAACAAATCTTGTTTTACATGTATAAATGCTTTTAGAGATTAAGGCCAGAGTTTATGGGATTTAGAAATAGATTCTTGATAATGATAGGATTGCTGATTATGCAAGGAAAAGCAAGAGGAAGGAAACGAAGTTGATTGAGATTACAAGTATAGATTATTCATAGCAAGGATGATGTTGCATAGTAGAGAGTGTGGTTCAAAACAAGGTTATAAAATGCATGAAAGATAAATAATGCAAGCGTAATTAGACTAGCAAACTATAACATAAACGGCGTCGCAAAAGGTAAATAACGTAAGTGTTGGTCAAAATTTAAACTCGACACCCAAAACTTCTCATGGCACGAATAACTCTACTTTTGGTAGTATGACAGGACATTAATGTATAGGATGTACCGGTGGCATATCCACCATGCCGTTATCATACCTCATCCGTGTTGTTATTCAAGTCATGATAGGTTACACACACTGGGACTTGTTATATTTCCCATACGCCCAATTTTTGTAATTACGTGTGCACCCGTAATTATTCCAATTGTCGTATGGTCCACATAATTCGTCTTAGTTATGTGTGGGTTGACGCAAAATATTTATACAAGGAAACGACATTAAACTAAGACATTAAACAGTTTTGATGTTGTAAACATAGCAAGCAACGTGACATGCAAACACATAAGGTGAAAAGGCATTAAGAAGGTTTTTGATGTTGTTAACCGTACGTGTTTTTGGCGTAGATATATGGTTTCATGACATAATGGGGTAGACTTGTGTATATGTGGTTACTTTAGTGGTAAAAAAAAAAACAAGCAAAAGTATGGACAATTGGATTTTAAATGAAAACGTTCACGCGTGAAAAAGAATATTTTGACTAAGAGTAACATAAAATTTGAGTTCATTACAAATTTAGTTTATGGGTATGCGAGCGATTTTTAGCTTTTCGAGGCTAAGGGTCAAATTTGATGGTAGAAGATTTTAGTGCGTTGGATGTTAAGGAAAACGGATTTAATTGGAGTGGGAAAATTTAGTGTAAAGGTTTTATCGAAGATGGTCGTTTGATGTATGAAAAATCCATTTTATTAAGCGAGAAAAATAGTTTATTGACAATTTTAGTTTGACGTTGATGAATATTTTGACTCGTGTTACGATTTCAAGAGAAAAGGTTTTTGGGATTATAAAGAAGTAGGTTATTTGATTTAGTTCACAAGTCCTGTTTGCAAAAGAAAATTTATTTTAAACACTTTTACCATTTAGAATCTTGTTTGTCGTATAGACTCGACGCACACATTTGTTAGTGGTTTGAAAGTTTAAAGTGAGGATTTTATAGAAGAATAGGTATCCTCGTAGGAATAGTAGGAAGAATTTTACTCAAAAATTTTGAAAAAGTTTGTGCGCGAGAAGAAAAGGGTTTTGCGATGTTTGGATTTTGCCGATAAATTATGATTATAAACTAAGATAACGATGGTATTTCATAATTCGTAAAAGAAAATTTCACATCTGAACAATTTCTTGAAAACATTACATAAAGAAATTATCATTTTTTTTTAAAGAAAAGAAAATCAATTTTCCTTAGTGCGGTGAGTGGGTCTTCCAGCATCGTAGATCACCGTGGAAAATGTTGGGCATTGGTTGGGTTGGTTTTAGTGGGTGAGGTACTACTAGTAGGTTCATCAGGTCGTGGTTTAGCGGTATGGCGACAAGTTTTGGTTAAATGACCATATGCACCACATTTGGCGCATATGTAGCATGGTGTGTGAGTGGGATGGTGGAATTTACAACTCTTACATAATGGATAGGTCCCATGGTACTGCTTTTTGTTGGGGATCGGAGTCTCAGGGGTTGTCGAAGTGTGGCTTCGTTTGAGGTTTTTGCGTTTTCGGTTACCTTTTTTTTTTTTTTTTTTTTTTGGGTAAGGGTATGGGTAGATGGTTTAGTATCTACATGGTTTGTGTTGTCTTGGATGGTATCGCCGAAGTTTGGAATTTGGTTTGTTGGTGTCTTTAGGTTAGGGAGAATCTTGATCAATTTTTGGCTAATAAGACTTGCCAGTTGGTTGAGATCGATGATGTTGAGACGGGAAGACATCGACGAGAATCATACATAGGAAAATTTGCATAAGTTTTTTTTTTTTTTTTTTTTAACAAGGTGACTTTTGAATTTAGGAAATAAGTTACTAGAATTTTGGTTAACAATGAAAAGCTTGCGGGTAAGATTAGATCGGTGACATTGAATTAAATTTAGATAAACAAAATACATACGCTCAAGTTGTTCTCATAGATTTAGTATGCAAGTTCAAGTTACACGTATAGGACGCAAGTTTCACATTGTTCAAATAGCGTAACACATAAGTATGAGCAAGTATAGTGCACTTAGTTAACATGAAGGAGTTTTGATTTATGTTGGTTGTGATTATTAGTATTGTTTGGAGATTGCTAGAATACTAGAGATGCGAGTCTTGAGAGCCTTTGCGAGTAGTGAAAAAAAAAATTAAATCGAATATATGTAGTGAAAACATAGCATGGAAACATCATTGAAAATAATATTAACATAAAATGAGGGGCTTGTTTTAAGCAAGCCATTGGAGTGTTCCGGAACGGAACTTAGACTAACCAAAGTGGTTCGAATTTACCTTTGAGTTTGAAAACATGCTTTGGCCTAATAGGTGGAAATACTCTCGCCGACTTGCGGTTAACGGTATTCACCCTTCCAGTTACTACATGCTTCTTGTTATTAGTAAATTTGAGACTTTGGCGAGATTTAAAAAAAAAAACATATCAAGGATTGAAACTAGTCGCTAAGTTGTGGATTTCACTCCTATCTTAGCGAGGTCGTTTCTTTGAGTGTGGTTTGTACACTTTGTCCAATGTGGTAAGAAAATTAATTCTAACTTTCAATTGGTAAGTGTCCACTAGAACGAGAATTGTGAAATTTCCACCAAGGTGAGGATATCACTCCTATCTTAGTGTAGTTTCAAAAAACATAAAGAATTTACGTGGATTGAAAGTTATCACCAAAGTGAGGGTTTCACGCCTATTTTGGTGATTTCCTTTCGTTTGTGTTATACGAGCGTCTTCGAGTGTAGAGTAATCCACAAATAGGAAGGGAAATTTTTTTTTTAAGTCCAAAAGAATGGAGTAGAAGCAAGATAAGGAGAACAAGTATTTTAAGCATGATAAGACGAATGGTCAAAAGGGTTCTTAACTATAGTCTAGGTCAAACATGGCAATTTTTCCTAATTCCCTATAGTCATGGCTCTGATACCAATCTGTCACACCCCAACCGATGGCGGAATCATCGAGGTGAGACTTAGTGGTAGATTGTTCAAAGACTTCATGACACTAGATTTTGTGACAATATAGTTTAAAGATAGAATTTCATTTATTGTCTAAAAATAGAAATACAAGTAGTTCATATAACGAAAAATACAACAACAAGAATATGATAACTTGAACTAGAGTGAGTTTCTATGTCCAATCCTAAGTAGTTTTCTTGAATGTCCTGCAATAAATATTTCCTGCAACATGTATAAAATATCCGTCAACACATAAAGCATTGGTGAGCATACTAGTTTTGACATACATACATAGTATAATAAAGTTTTGCTTATAGGCATATGCAAGAGAACCATACAAACGGCGACTAGCCACGAAGAATTTTGCTTAACATGACCCATGTAGGGGGCGGATAGCCAATCCTATAGCGCTATACATGCAAGGTGGGTTGTCAACTATATGAACATTTGTATGTTAGGGTAAATAATTCTACATAGCATAGCGTACAAGCATATAATAGACTTTAGATTGCGCATGATAGAATTTAGAATATGATAGACTTTAGACTAAGCATAATAGATTGTAGAGTTTAAAATCGTTTGAGCTTTGATAGTGATACATGTTGAGCCCCCAAAGAATAAAGAATAAAAGGGGGACAAGTATGAACTCACCTTTGGGTGCGTTTTAGCAAGGTTCCAAAAGAATGAGTCTTGGGGGATTAGTTCCTTAGCCTTGGTTAACTAGAATTAAAAAAAAATAAGAGTCTTAGGTTCGAGTTTAGATTATAGATTCAAGAGAGTCAAGCAAGCCTTTTAGGCAAACCAAGCACAAATTGCCTTTAGGGCAATCCGGATGGTCATGAGAGTCAAGTAGTGCCTTTAAGGCTAACCAAAACACAAACCACCATAAAGGTGATTCGGATGGTCAAGAGAGTCAAGTATTGGTAAGGTAGGGATGTATCCACAAACCTTCCAAGTTATTAGATTAGTAGAGTTTTGAAAGTATATATTTTAGTATTTACATAATATAACTATAGGGTTAAAGTAGTGTATGGTGACTTAGTTTGGAAGAGCCTTGGCTTTCCTTTGTCAACCATTAACCATAGCACAAGTCCATTAAGTTGTTGGTGAACTTGGTTGGTATCACTTCAACTAACCTTCTAGTGCATAAAAACAATATAAGATGAACCACCTTTGAGGCCTCATTTTGGTGTCCTACTCATATTTATTTGCCATAGCAAACAAGAGCAAGGTCCTAGAGATTTCTCCAAGAGGTTAGAAGAAGAGGAGAAATGAAGAAAGAAAAGGGAAGTGAGAGTTTAAAATGAGAAAACTCACTTAGAAGTGGGCTTCCATCACTTAGGATTTCTTGAAGAATTTAGATGTTTAGAGAGGATTTGAAATTGAGTAAGTGTTAGAATGGGTAGGGAGTGGTGTATTTATAGATGAGGTAAAGTGGTTGAGTATTTAATGAATTAATTAGGGTGGTTAGAAGTGAATTAAGTGGGGGTTGCACCCAAAAAAGAATTAAACATATTAAACTTGCATTCGACTTACGAAGGTAATACATGCACTGAGATTTAGTTATTTTTTTATAGAAAAAAAAAGTCAGCAAAGCACTTTTTATCTACATCATTTATTTAAGAAGCCTTTTTTTTATTGTTGCCTGTATTCTTGATGAAATTAATGAATGTATCAGCTTTGACAATTGTAATATGTTATATTCTGTTGATGATATCTAATAAACCAATTAAAAAAAATTGACATACATTGACTCTTTCTTGCACACAAAATTATACGTACATTAGGTGCACATGACGTGTACTATGATTTAATGTTTTTTTTTTATCAATTACACAACAATTTTATTCTATGTTTCCATCCGAGTGCGCGCCGCGATAAGCGGCGGGTTAATCCTCCCCTCCGCGATACGCATCTGGTTAAGGTTTAAACCCATTTTAACATGTTTTTGGATTGAGCTTGATTCCTAAGTTGAATGGGTTCGTTTATGCTTTGGTTGTAGGCTTTTTAAGCGTGCAACATGATTGAATTAGATACAAAATTGACTATGAATAAGTATGTTTGACTAAAAGTTTTTTTTTTTTATTATTATTATAAGCTCGAGATTACAAGGGGGTAAAATGGAAAATTACAAGAGTATAGTGACTAGAATTGAAAATACAAAAGGTACGAATGTTACACCTAACCACAGGCAAGATAGGTGTCCTCATTTAGCTGCTTTCATTCAGTCTCGTCAGCAAACCCCAGCACTTCCAGCAGCTCCAGCAGTTCCAGCAATCCAAGCAGCTCCAGCTCGTGGTCGTGCTTTCAACATCAACGCTAACCAAGATCAAGCTACCAACGACGTTGTCAATGGTACATTTCTTATTACTAACTTATATGCTTCGATTTTGATATCGGTATGGATAAGAGTTTTGTCTCGCTAGAAGTTGAACCTTTACTTGCTCGTACTTGTCCTCACCATACCCATCCTTTTGCTATGGAGGTTGTTAATGACAAATCTTATTCTTATATGCTCCGAAAATGCACGTAGAACCTAAACGATTATAAATTTTCTGTTAATCTAATACCTGCTTTTAGGAACCCTACGAACCGAGTTTATAAACCTTTCTTGGATCAAGTCGTAACTGATTTTCATCGATAACATGCACACATACACCAGAAACCTTCACTTGAAAGAAATTTCGAGACGAAATTTTCTAAAGTAGGGGAGCCTGTGACATCCGTCACCCTCGACTCTCATCTAATTTACAATATTAGTCCTTCCAATATTTCCATTAAAATCCCGATAAGTTTCGTCGTTTTCAAATTTAATTTTAGAGCGAACTAAAAAATTTAACATATATATTTATTTAATATGGACCGGGTATAAGTTTTAATCGAATGAGTATGTGTAAACGTGTTCGTAAAATCTTTTATATATAAAAAAAAAGAGGGTTTTATAAAAGTTTTAAGTTTAATCTAGTTATCTTGGTTAAGGTTTATTAAAGGAAAACTAACTTAGTTATATAGTAAATTAACCAAGATTAAGATTGAGGGACCGTTTCTGCCAAATTAGAAAAGTTTAAAAAAAAAAGAATAGATAAACCAACTCATCCCTGTTCCACGATTTTTTTTTCTTTTTTTTTTCCGATCGGCCCTGTTCCGGCGCGGCCCTCCTCCGGCGAGTTTTTTTTTCCCCAATTCAATGTATGTTAATACTCCAATGTCAATCTTATGCGTTTCACCAAAGAATTCTAATGATTTAAACAAACTTCCATGCGTTTGAATGTGATTTACTCGGCCATTAAGAGGAGTAACGACCGGAGGTTACAAATGGAGTCAATTAGCCGTTTTAGCCTAAGCGTCCATATAAATCAAACCTAATAATCATGGTCTGCACTCATCTACGTCTCAAACCCACTCAAAACTATCTAATATCGTGTCGGGAAGCTCTCAGATTCGTGATCTTCTTGTTCGTTCTTTGAAGCTTCAATTGCACACTCATCTCATATTTGTAAGCCTAAATTAATTATGCCGTTTTGGTTAGTTTGTTGTTGCGATTAAAAGCCCCATATTTTCGGGTTCCATCTTAATCAAATTGAAGGTGATAGGAAACTAGGGTTAGGGTTTGATGTTATTTGGGGAAGAAGATGGTTTTAATAATATGTTAAATACTTAGTTTGTTGGGTAAAATTAATAACTTGATGGCTTGGTCTAGTGGTGGAGGGTGAGGTTTACACAGCAAAGGTCAGGGGTTCGAACCCCATGACCAGCAATTCTTTCTCTTTTTTTTTTTTTTTTTGACTTTAGGTGGTAATATTTTAATATTATCTTAATTAGATATAATCATTTAAAATCCACATAAATCTATAATATTCATAATAAATTCATCTTTTGCTCAAAAATTATGAAAATTTAGGTATAGCTTCTTGACATCATAAAGAACATTTCCACATTTTTATTTTCTGAAAAGTGTTTTATTTTTATATTTTTATTGAATTAAATTGTTTTAATCATAATTAATTGATAAAAAATTCATTTTTAATGATTTTAACCTCAAACTTTTTGGGTAATTATTTCTAACCATTCTAATCTGAAATAAAAATATTTGGGTTAGAAAACACTTATTTTTAATTATTTAAACATGATTTAACCTCATTAAATCAGTTTTAAATATAAATAAGTCCATATAAATTTTGGGAAAATTATTCTAATATGTTTACATCAGAAATCATCCATTTTCTATAAAATAAATATTTTTGGATCACGTATAGTATTATTAGTCTTATTTACGTTTAGTTGGACATAATAAAACATTTATTTATTTATACGAATTTTAACATCTATTTTATAAATGTTTTTTTAGAAATACTCGTTGACAAAATCGTTTTGTACATGTTTCAGGTGACAAAATCGTTTTGTACATGTTTCAGGTGACGTTTGATGTTTCATGCTTTCACGCTTAGGCTGGACCTAGTGCTTAAATAAAAAGTTGAACATTTAATATTTATGGTTGAGATTTCTATTAAGACTCTTTGTATTTCGTTTTGAATAATGGAAGTTATTTGCTATTAATATTTACAATTTAGTCCATGTGCTATTGAACAATCGTCACTACGTGACACCTCGATGTTTCCGCCATCGGTTGGGGTGTTAGAACCATGTAGAACAGTTTATCATGTCGGGTGCACACGAGATTATAAACTGTGATGCATGGGATCCCTGGCGGACTTCGGGCTTGAACGGATGGACCCGAACTGGGCTCGGTCTAGTTTCTTGAAATTCCTAATGGGTTATACCACGGGCAAGCCTAAATCTTTTGTTTCATGTTGTGACAGAAGATGTCGGGAGCTCTTGGAGGTCGCAGAGGCGGCCGTGCTGGCGGTCGTGCTGGCGGCCGTGGTGGCGGCGGTGGCCGTGGGAACGTTAATATGACCCAAGCGGAGTTGGATAACCTGATGCAGCAGCATGTGAATATTGCTTTGGCTGCATTCCAAGCCGCTCATAATGCTATGGGTGGTACGTCGATTCTCACCTATCCTATCTTGTTCTTGGGTACTGTACCTTTTCTTGATTCTCCCCTGTGTGTCTGTTCCAGGTGGTGCTGTCAATCCCCCTCCACCCCAGTGCTCTTACAAAAAGTTTATGGATTGCAAGCCCCACAACTTTAGTGGCACTGAAGGGGCAGTGGGACTGCTCCGCTGGTTGGAGAAAATTGAATCGGTTTTCTCGATGTGCAGCTGCCCGGAAGGCGACCGGGTGAAATATGCTTCTGCGACCCTGGAGGGTCAAGCTCTGACTTGGTGGAACTCCACCACCCAGACTATGGGTATTGGGGAAGCCCACGCTATGCCCTGGACAGAGTTCATTCAGTTGTTGAAAAACGAGTACTGTCCGAGGGATGAGATCCAGAAACTTGAGCACGAAGTCTGGAATCATAAGATGGTGGGGTCCGAGATTGAAGCTTACACTGCTCGGCACAATGAGTTGGCGGTGTTGTGCCCTGATCTGCACGCACTCGAATACCGGAGGATTGAGCACTATGTTGCTGGGTTGGTACCGGAGATTGCAGGGTTAGTTGCTGCGGGTAATCTCACTGTTTATTCTGAGGTGGTTCGGTCGGCTCACAGGCTGACCAACATGAAGGTGGCTGAAGGGGTCTTGCCTCCTCGAGGCGCTACTGTGAAGGCTCCTGATAGTAACAAGCGGAAGTGGGAAGCTGTGGGGAAAGGCTCGAGTTCGGCTCAGCCTCAGCAGGTAAGGAAGTCTGATGTTGGGGGATCGTCGTCTGAACAAAAACCGGGGGGTTATACTGGGAAACTGCCAAAATGTGACGGTGTGGGTTTCACCACAACGGTCGTTGCGAGGACCGGAACCGCTGCCACAGGTGCCATAAGCTTGGGCACAAGGCAAAGGATTGCAGGGTTAATCTTCAGGGTAACCGGAACCCACCTGCTACACCTACTCCGGCTCCTCCTGTTGCTGCTCCCCAGGGAAACCAGGGTAAACAGGGGTGCTTTAATTGTGGTGAGCTGGGTCACTACAAGCGCGAATGCCCCAAGTTGAAGCAGGGCGAGGCTGGGAAGAACGGGTCGGGTAATGGAAACAATGGGGGCGGAGGCAGGAATGCTCGCGCCTTCGTGATTGGTTCGAGCGGGGCTCGACAGGATCCTGACACTGTTACTGGTACGTTTCTTCTCGATAATCGCTATGCTACGGTTTTATTCGATTCCGGTGCCGATAAGAGTTTTATATCTCTTGGGTTTAGTCAATTGCTTGATAGGGTACCTACACCTTTAGAGGCTAAGTACTTGATAGAATTGGCTGATGGTAAGAAAGTCGAGGCGACGCACGTCCTTAGGGAGTGTCACCTTGAGTTGTCGGGTTATTCCTTTCCTATTGATCTTATGCCGGTGTCCTTGGGTAGTTTCGATGTTGTCGTGGGTATGGATTGGTTGTCTTTGTATCATGCTGAGATCGTTTGTTTTGATAAAGTCATTCGACTTCCTCTCCCTGATGGAGAAATTCTGTTGGTGCACGGTGAGAAGAGCGGGGTCCCGTTGAGTATCATTTCGTGTATGAAAGCCTATAAGTATCTTCGGAAGGGGTATTCTGCCATTCTGGCACTTGTTTCGGTTTCGTCTGAGGAAGAGAAGAAGATTGAAGATATTCCTGTTGTCCGTGATTTTCCCGATGTATTTCCTGAAGACTTACCTGGTCTTCCGCCTTATCGTCAGGTCGAATTCGGTATTGAACTTGCTCCAGGTGCGGCCCCTATTGCCCGTGCCCCTTATCGTCTTGCACCTCCCGAGATGCAGGAGTTGTCGAACCAGCTGCAGGAGCTGTTAGAGAAGGGTTTCATTCGACCTAGTTCGTCCCCGTGGGGAGCCCCTATTCTGTTTGTCAAGAAGAAGGACGGAAGCCTATGAATGTGTATCGACTACCGAGAATTGAACAAGGTTACCATCAAGAATCGTTATCCTCTTCCTCGCATCGATGACTTATTTGACCAGCTTCAGGGTTCTAGTTTCTATTCGAAGATCGATTTGAGGTCGGGGTACCATCAGTTGAGGGTTCAAGAAGCTGACATTCCGAAGACTGCGTTTCGAACTCGCTATGGCCATTTTGAATTCTTGGTCATGCCTTTTGGTCTCACCAATGCACCGGCCATTTTTATGGATCTGATGAACCGTGTTTGTAAGCCTTATCTTGATAAGTTCGTGATTGTCTTCATTGATGATATTCTAGTCTACTCCAAGAACGAAGTGGACCACCAGGAGCACTTGCGTCTTGTTTTGGAACTCCTGAGGCGGGAACAGTTGTACGCCAAGTTTTCTAAGTGTAGCTTCTGGTTGCGTGAAGTCCAGTTCCTTGGTCATGTAGTTAATGAGAAAGGAATTCACGTTGACCCAGCTAATATTGAAGCCATGAAAGACTGGGAAGCGCCAAAGACGCCATCTGAGGTGCGGCAATTCCTGGGCCTTGCAGGTTATTATCGTCGTTTTATCGAGGGATTTTCGAAGATCGCTCAACCCCTCACCTCGCTTACCCAGAAGGACAAGAAGTTCGACTGGGGTGATTCACAGGAGTCGGCCTTCCAGATGTTAAAGGCTAAACTCTGTTCTGCTCCTATCTTGTCCTTGCCTGAGGGCACGGACGATTTTGTGGTTTATTGTGACGCTTCTATCCGGGGTCTCGGTTGTGTACTGATGCAGCGCGAGAAGGTCATCGCCTATGCTTCTCGTCAGCTCAAAGTTCATGAGAAAAACTACCCCACCCATGATCTGGAATTGGGTGCTGTAGTCTTTGCTTTAAAGATTTGGAGGCATTACTTGTACGGTACCAAGTGCACTATCTACACCGATCACAAGAGCCTCCAGCATATCTTTGATCAGAAGGTGTTGAATATAAGACAGCGTCGCTGGGTCGAGCTTCTTAATGATTACGAGTGCGCTATTAAATACCATCCTGGCAAGGCGAATGTGGTCGCAGACGCCTTGAGCAGGAAGGAAACGGCTAAACCTCGTCGTGTTTGAGCTCTTCAGCTCACCATCCATTCCGGCTTACCTGATCGAATCCGTTCGGCGCAGCAAGAAGCTTTGAAGGTGGAAAACCTTAAAGCTGAAACCGTGCACGGTGCTGATAGCCACCTTGAGCTCAGGTCCGATGGCCTACACTATTTCGCTGAACGTATTTGGGTTCCTTTATTTGGGGGCTTGCGGGAGCTCGTTCTTGATGAAGCTCACAAGTCCCGGTACTCTATTCACCCTGGCTCCGATAAGATGTATCAAGACCTAAAGATACTTTATTGGTGGCCGAACATGAAGGCGGACGTGGCTTCGTACGTGAGCAAGTGCTTGACCTGTGCCAAGGTCAAGATCGAATATCAAAAGCCATCCGGCCTTCTGCAACAGCCTGAAATTCCCGAGTGGAAATGGGAGCGGATTACGATGGACTTTGTGACCAAACTCCCGAAATCGCCCAGTGGTTGTGACATGATCTGGGTAATTGTCGATAGGTTGACAAAGTCTGCGCACTTCCTCGTTATCAAAGATACCGATGGCCTCGAGCGTCTGGCACGGTTATATCTCAAGGAAGTGGTCTCTCGGCACGGGGTGCCTGTCTCTATTATTTCTGATCGTGATCCTCGGTTCGCCTCTAACTTCTGGAAATCCTTGCATAAGGCTCTGGGTACTCAGTTAGACATGAGCACAGCGTATCATCCGCAAACTGACGGTCAAAGTGAGCGGACAATCCAAACGCTAGAAGACATGCTCCGGGCATGTGTGATCGATTTTGGCAAAGGGTGGGAGAGTCATTTACCGTTGGTGGAATTCTCCTACAACAATAGTTACCATTCTAGCATCAAGGCAGCTCCGTTCGAGGCTCTTTACGGGCGGAAATGCCGGTCTCCTCTTTGTTGGGCCGAGGTGGGTGAGAGTCAACTCACCGGCCCGGAACTTGTGTACGAGACTTCCGAGAAGATCGTACAAATCCGTAACCGCATGGCAGCAGCTCGGGATCGTCAAAAGAGCTATGCCGATCGTCGTCGCAAGCCTTTGGAGTTTGAGGTTGGCGACAGGGTTTTGTTGAAGGTATCTCCGTGGAAGGGCGTTATACGTTTTGGGAAGCGGGGTAAATTGAATCCTCGGTATGTGGGACCGTTCGCAATTCTGGAACGGATTGGACCGGTAGCATACATGCTTGATCTGCCAGCTGAACTCAGTAATGTTCATAATGTCTTCCATGTCTCTAATCTGAAGAAGTGTTTGGCGGATGAATCTTTGGTTGTTCCTCTCGAAGAGATCAAGGTGGATGATCGTCTACGTATCGTGAAGGAACCGGTTGAAATTCTTGACTATAAGATCCGTAGCCTTCGCCGAAGTAAAATCCGCATTGTTAAAGTCCGTTGGAACTCAAATCGTGGACCGGAGTTCACGTGGGAACGGGAAGATCAAATGAAGGCTAAGTATCCCCATTTATTTCCTAAACGCGCGTTCGAATCAAGGCATGTCTCTGCTGAAGCTGAATGAATCTCGGGTCGAGATTCCTTTCAACAGGGGGATGATGTGGCAACCGGAAAATTTTTCTTCTCTTTCGTCTCTTCCTTTTTGGCCTTGGGCAATTTTCGGGACGAAAATTCTTTCAACAGGGGGATGATGTGACACCCGGCAAACTCAGGTTAGTAACGTTGACTAAACTAGTAAGTCTACCTTAGCGAGTCATGCATATTACGTACTTAACGGGGTCAGTCGAGTCGGTATGATGATTCTGGGAATCATCGGGAGTCGTTACGATGATCCACGGGATCATCGGGAGTCGGTCCATGACCATGTGTACAAGGATTGGTGATTCGTGGAATCGCCGGGTTTAACGCACACACGAGTCTCGAGTCCCGGGAATTGGTGAACGGATGTAAACGTGTTAGTTATCATGCATTATATGTTTGAAATCATTATGTGACTTGTCGGTATGTGAATACGTGTTTATATGTGTTAAAATAGTGTTTAACGCGCCAAAAACCCATTCCAGCACCCTATAGGCAATTAGGAGTCTGGGGGGGCTCCTAATCGCATGAACATAGGCGAATAGAGGGGACTTGGGGCGAGTAGGAGGCCTACTCGCATGAACATAGGCGAGTAGGATCCCTACTCGCCTAATCTGGACTGCTACTCGCCTGAAGGGTTGTGCACGAGTCAAAACACCTATAAATAGAACCCTTGACTCCCCAAACACCATTTGTGCAACCCTAACTGATCCTAAGCCTCCCACACACCTTGAAACACCTCTGGAACTTGCTTTGCCTCAAAACACACCATCACCAAGCTTATACACCCTTCTTTGATAGAATCCAAGGTGTGTTCTTCATCCTACACCTTTGTAATGTTATTGTTTTGATTCCCCAAAAGTCCAGACCTTGTTTTGCTAAGTTTGTGTCTTTAAAACCCTTTGAAAAGAGTCCTAAAACAAGTCTACACCATAATACTTGCTATATGTGAAGTATTTGTGCATATGATGATTTTTGGTGATTATAACATGAATGTTTCCATGAATTTGTTGTACTTCTGATGTGTAGGTGTTGTTAGGATGATTATCTATGAGTTTAAGCCCTTGTTATGATGTTTAGGTGCAAGTATGCATTTTGACCCATTTGGGTAATTCTTGAAGAATAGGATGTATGATGTGATTCATTGCTTGTTTATGGTTAGAAATCATGTTAGGATGATGATATATCATAGAGATGATGAATTGCAACTTGTAGGAGATGAAATCTGATTGTTTCCATATAGGGAAAGATAAGGTTAGTTAATGAAACCTAGTATTTGCCATTTTTGGAAATAATCGCACCGAGCCCGTTAGAGCAGAGATAAATTGGGGGTTTTTGCTTGAAAAGGGTTGGTTAATAGTTTAGTTTTGATATTGGGTGTTTTTACATGTTTCGGATCTGATTTGGAGGGTTTAACGCGCGAAAACGCGCAACAGCAGTGCATCAGGCGAATAGGGCCCTACTCGCCTAAAGCTTCATGCGAGTAGGAGCCTACTCGCCTATAGCTTCATGCGAATAGGCCCTACTCGCCTATATCCTTCCTCCTACTCACTAGTTGACTTTTCCTAATTGCATGAAGGTTTCCTAATCGCGTGTACTGCTGTCGTAAACGCGTTTTGACATCCCGGAACATGATTTGACACCTAGGAACATGATAGGAACCCCGGGATACACCCAATGACTTAGTAAGACGTGTTCGGACCTGATTATGCGTTAATCGGACATTATGCTAGACTAGGTGAACCATTGCGCGTATCAAGTGTTTAATTGCATATGTTGCATGATGTCTTGTATTTACCTAACACGTGGGATGTCGGGTCACCAATGGGATGTCGGGTCTTGTCTGGCAGGGTCGGTTTAACAGTTAAAGATGTTTTCAAACGTTTATGGTCACGGTCTGGACATTCGGGGACTAGTTAACCTGCGGGTTGTTAGTCCGGATACTTATACACATCTTATGATAGGTCGCCGCTATTTGGGGCTATCATAGCTTAATTTCTTAACTGTTTTCAAGTAACGCAAACCGAGGTGAGTTTCACAGCCCCATTTTTACTGTCTTGCTTTCGGGGGAGAAACATGCTTTGTACAAACTATTTAAAGGTCATGTTATACTATGGGCACTTTATGTTACTATACGGCTTTTATGGAAAGTCCCAGGGGGAAACCATGAATGTGCTGGAACGCACAACGGGGGAAATGTGGATAGATCTATTGGGCCTCACAAGCCCCACTCGACGGCGGGGCCGGGCGGGTGCATATTGTCTCTACCTATCGGGTTACCGAGGCATCGGTAGCCCAGTCATCTGGGCTGGTATCATCTTTTGGTTCATGTTTAGTAATGGGTTCCCAACCGTAGTAGTAAAAACACTTAACGTCTAGCTAACGTTCTTATGACATAGTATTAACGGGAATGATCTTTGTGAACTTGTGACAACACTTTTAGAAAAGAAAACCTGTGAACTCACCAGCATTATATGTTGACATTTTTGGCATGTTTTCTCAGGTCACTAAGGTAGCAGTCAATGGGCTAGGCGCACGGAGTCATGCACAGCGTCTAATATTTTGAAGCATATCAAAACAATGTTTTGTAAACAATGATATGTCTTTTGGTTGTAAACAAGAATGCTTCCGCTGCTGGTTTACGGCTCAAAGCATGATATTTTGGTTTTAAATATATTTATGAATGCATGTTTGTTGTATGTTTATTGTGATCGTTGACTGAGATCCTGGTGTGTCACGCGCCTCGCGGTAAAACCCCGCACGTGGAATTTGAGGGTGTGACAATCTTGTTCAACACGCGTACATCACTGTCATTTCACAGTTATGTTAAACCCAGTCCCAATCCTTCCCATGGAAGCCTATAGTAAAACCTAAACTCGTCATCCTGATAATAGCCAAGTTCCACCAACATGTCATACAAGGTGATTATAAAGAAATAATCAGAGTTCACCTCATCGATGTAGTTAACCTTCCCGTTAACGTACATCAGATTTACGTGCATTGGATCAAACTCCCCCCATGATGAATTTTAAATGAAATTTTTTCGGTAGAGTGACCTGCATTGTTGATTGATAACCAAATTTTCAGCATGCATATTATGATCATTATGGGTATAATAAACATTGGGTTTCAATGTAAGATGTTGATCGATTGCCTTACCGTAGTGTTCTTCAAGATTGACTTCGTGTTCCCCGGTTCGTACAACCCATTGTGTCATCTTCCTCTTCTTACGTTCTTGAATTTCCATTTGTGTGTGTTTGGAGGGAAATTGGAGAAGAAGTGTGGAGGTGGAGGGAAAAAAATGGAGGGAAACAGGTTATAAAGGAGAAAGGAGAGTGAGTGAAGTTTGCTTATAAAATTATACATGATTTGACGAAATTGCCCATGACTTAACGAAGAAAAGTTAACTAGGTTAAGTCTTTGGACTGTTTTGGCATATTCTTTGAAAGATCAAGGACTGTTCATGCACTTTTTAAAAGATTGGGCTGGAGTGGCTAATTGGGCCAAAGCACATGGACGGTTTTGGTAATTTACTCTTTATCAAAATGCAAAAATCAATACAATAAAAATATTTTAAAAAAATCATTCTAAGATAAAGACAAGTAAACACTCTTTCAGTGAGCATCATTAACACTCATGCGAAGGGAAAAGAAAAAAAAATTAAAAGCGTTAATGAATCTGCATGTGTACTTACATGGTAAGCAATATTCAAATTTCTTAACATGATCCATCGTTAAATGTCTTATACCAGCCCTGTATTTAAAATAGATATTAAACAACATTATCTACCAATCTGAGTACAAGAAAACTGCAAGGCTATATGGTGTGCTCCCCCTTCCCCCTTCTCCCCCCTTGTCCACATTAGCGCCACATCACCCTCCCCCTTCCCTTCTACCTTTTGAGGGGTGTGCTCCCCCTTATATTTTTTTTATTTAATCTATTTAATTATATTTTTATATTTAAAACACACACACACACACTCCCGTTCATCTTCTTCATCACTCATCTTCTTCATCTCCTTCATCACACCTTTCTCTCCTTCCTCTTCGCAACCCCACCACCGTCTGCCTCCACTGGAACCATCCCCATCATCAAACAAGACACACACGCACCAACCCCACCACCATCTGCCACGACTCATCTCTCTCTCTCTCTCTCTCTCTCTCTCTCTAAAACTAAACACACACACACACACACCACACACCCATAAACAATAAAATACTCCAAAATAATAAAATAATAATATAAACAAATCGGGAAGAAGGGGGATGGTTCCCCGTTGGCACCGATTTGGGGTCGGGCGGGTGTTCATCGACGGGAGGAGATGCCACGTAGGCTCCCCGGCCTCTTTCCAGTTCCCACTCCTCACAACCTAACACAAACATTAAAATATAGCCATTTTGACACAAACCATTAAAAAAACACCAAAAACCTAACTTTTCCACCCTTTTATTTTGCACTATTTTGCCCCCAAAATAGCTAAGCAAGCTACAAAGGGGTGAGAGAGTGCAATAAAGAAACAGAAATGGCTAACACCTCAAGAGGCAACACATAAACATAAAAATACGGTGATTGCATGGTAAGGCCCAACTACGTTGTCTGGAAAAAATAAACTCCAAAAACCTGGCTAAGGTACAAGCAACCCGATTAACCTAGCCAACGACCTATCACTAGCCGAGGACATATAAATAATGCACTTACAGTCTCCCCCTTGGACCTAGCTAGTTATTTACAAACTTAACCTATCACCTAGCTTGGGACACACACAAAGTGTATTAACAGACTCCCCCTGGACCTAGCTGGTGTATACAATCTTCGAGTCTTCAAGTCTTCAAAATCAGGTATTCTTCAACCTAGGTATAACACCACATTGTACTAACTCCCGAAGACTTGAATACTTTCTGATTTTAGCTTGTGTCATGGCCTTATGAGAACTCGTCTTGGTCTAAGATAACTTGGGAGGAATCCAGAAATCTCTACTGTTTTTTTCTGCTTCACAGTTTCACTCTCATCTATCGATTCACATCTTCTTCAGCTTCGGTTGCTGGAGCTTTACCACGATCTAGTTACTCTAAAGATGGAATGCCGGGTTCTTGGTGTTCATGATGATTTTGTTGTTCAGGTTGGGTCTTTACTCAGCTTCATACTTTATCGTTGTCACATGACGAGCATACTTGTTGTGTTTAATCTTGCAGAAAAATTTACTAAAAAATGCACGAATAACAACTTGCGTTAGAGACAACAAAAGCTGAACTTAATCAAAATTCTCAAATTTTGAACTACTTGAAGTCAATAGATATTCGATCAATCATTTAAACTTCCAAGATTTGTCCATTGTGACCACATGGAAAATGACTCAATCGCCAGTAAACTTTGGACGAATGGTTAATTCTCCCTCTGAACATTGGAATATTTTCAATTTTCATCCTGAACTTTTAAAAACTATTACTTTTAACCCTAAAAGTGATGATTTTGACCCTTGAAGTTTTCAAACTTAGATTTTATTTGTGTTTTGGCTTCAGATATGAGATTCTAATTGAAGAGTACTTGTATTCCAACATCAGTCAATAAAAATAAAGACAAAAGAAAATTTTTTATTGGATTTTATAATAAATTGCATAAATCAAAGAACTTAAAATTTTAAACTATTCACATGCATATTTTTGTGAGTTTCGTCTTTTAGGGAATCATATTAGTGCACGAACTAATTGGAACACTCCTTTTGTTCAGTTTATAGTTCAATTACCAAGAAGCATCCTACAACAACTCCCAATATTGTTTTCCACCTAAACTCATAATCAGATTTATCGCTAGGCACTTCAAATACGTTAAGGTAATGATTAATACTGACTAAACGGTGTTCCCCGTATACGCGACACATTCCCGTATCAAGGCATGCAGAAAGCTTCCTCGTAAACAGTGAGTAAGTTGTTGTCATCCGTATTTACAAGGAATGGACTCAGTGGTGATCAGGTTTGCATAAATAATGCAACAAAGAGACTAATGAGATCCAGACTATGATTCAAGTCAGATACTGTTAAATGATTTATCGGTACGATGCTTTATGCATATGATTTGTTACCATAGAGCAAACTCTCAATGAGAATTAGGGTTTTGGCATTTCAAATCTTTTTGCTCTTTCTAGGATTCCCAAACGTCTCCTTATTAGAATTTATTTTATTTTATTTTGTTTTTGTTTTTCTTTTTCTTAGACTAACATAGAGGTGCCTAAGTTCGGTTGAGAACCCAACATACGACACATGTGCCAATCTTTGATTCTGAGAGACGTTCAGTTCACCCCGGATGAACTAACAGCTTAAAGACCAGAAACCTCAGATTTTGCCATTCTATCAAATGAGATTTCGGTACTAAGATCATATGCCAACGAGACGTTAATCCACACAGTTAACAGTCGATTTAGTTTATATAACCATTTCCGAACTTAGAAATAAATTTGAGCCTGCTGACACATCATTGTAGAGGTTACTTATCGTTTCCAATTCTATAAAATTTTATAAGAGGTTCAGATAGCACACTGATGAATTCATATCATTTTCCCTTTTTCACCAAATGAAAACTCAATTTTTGTTTTTCTCATGTTTTTGGATTTTTGAATTTTCAATGTTTTTGGATTTTTGAAAATTTTCTGATTTTCTCCTCGTAAAAATCTAAAAGGTTACGAAAGTCAATCTTTTAAGATTTTTCAAAAATTATTTTTTGAAGAAAAATATTTACAAAAACCGATTTTCCAATGTGGTTTACTCATATTTTCCCAAAATACCATTTACCATTTAAAGATAGTCAAATTTGGTAAAAATTTCGACATATTAGTAGTGAGTGTGGACTTTGGTAATCACCGACTCTTTAGTGATTACTATGGCAGCCTCATATTCAACAAGAATGGGAGTGCTAAGAAATTGCAATCCATAGTTACTCATTTGTTGTTGTGTCCAAAGAACCTGGAAACAGCAGCTAGATGCAGCTATCGATTCGGCTTTGTAGGTTGAGATGGCAACAAACGTCTCCTCCCAAGACTTGACATCCACACGTTGCGGAGTTCACATTGATTTTGCAAACACCATAGACAGAATCAATAAAGGTAACGGTATCAATCTTATCTTCATTAGGGTACCATAGACCTTCAGTCGAAAACCCTATAGATAATGAAAGAATCGTTTACGGCAACCACGCGATCCACTTTTATTGCATTACTGACACCCGTTTGTAAAGTCGAAACACTGGGTCATGAATTAAAATCCAATTGGACATTATTCTTTCTTTCTTTATTTTCTTCTCCCTACTTTCTTCTTCTCTTTCTTTTCTAAATTGATCCCCTCCTTTGATTAGAAAAAAGTTTCATATCCTCCAAAGATATTCTATTCAATTTACCAGAGCGATATGTCACTTATTTTATGCTAGGATGCCCCACTGCCAACAATCCAAGGACTATTAATAGTTCCTACTTGAACACCCTGCGCACTCATCAAGCATTGGAAATTCCATCCAATGGCCTAATGTATGTGACAATCCTCCACCTTTCTGCTCACAAACTTTGACACTTGACGATTAAGAAAATGTACCCTCAGATTGTCTTTTAGCTAATTTTGGTTTCCAAATCTGCTCATGCTTAGCCTTTACAAGTATTTGCTTGACAGATTTGGGTGGTACCTGAGGCTTCACCTTTGGGTTTGCCAGTGGCTTTGCCCTTTGGTTAGCCTTTAGACCTACTTTCGGGCCTCCCTTTGGTTTTGGAACCTTAGGTGGAGCCTTTAAGCTTGATGCCTGGTCAGCTTTATGCTTTGAAACATCAACAACAACCTTTTGTTTCTTTTTCACATTCTTTGGTGTCACCGGAACATTCTGTTTAATTTGTTGTTTAGGTGACCTGTATCTTTGGTTGTTGTATCTTTGGGGGTTCAAATGCTTTGCCCTTTAATTTTCTCATATAGGGACAATTAGCAATCAAATGTCCAATCTCATCTGATGAAAACATCTCATCTGAAAAGTTTTTTTGACGATTTTGATGAAAACATCTCATCTTCTTTTCCAGCTCAGGTTCACAGAAAAAGTGATTTTCAATAGAAATATTTGAACTTGATTGGACATTTTTACTTTCATGGGATTCTTTATCAGAATCCTCAAGGTCCACCTCTGGTACAGTCTTTGGTTTTAATTTCACTTTTTGTCTATTTACTGAAGGTGTATTGTAACCAAGTCGTTGATTTTCCTTTTGCAGAGGCTGGTTCTCATGATCAATATCATTTTTATCCAACACTAACTTTGCTAATTTAAAACCATATAGCTTATTTTTGGCTTTTTCATAATCAGGTCTTGCTTGCGTTAATTCTTTCTTCATTTCCTCAAGAGTTTTAGAAAGCTCAGAATTTTCTTTCTTTAGAATTTCATTTAAGTTTTTAAAATCCATTTCATTTGCTCTGAAAACTTCATTGGCTGTTACGCATTTAGCATGATCGCAAGTAAGAGTCTGTTGGTTTTCAGACAACCTTTTAATCGTACCTTGGAGTTCAATATAGTTAGAATGGACAAACCTGGAAGATCTATTCGCAGTAGAGTCAGTTCCGTGCATGACTTGAACTCCAACTTCCTGATTTTGATCATCAGTATCTTCCTCTTCTGATTCACTCCTTCCAAAAGTTGAACAATTTGCATCAGTTTTGTTGGTTTCTTCAGAACTTCGTGCAGGGTTTTGTTCACTTGCTAATGACTCACTATCTGCATTTGTACTCTCTTCTGAGGTTTGAGCACTCTTTGACGTTTCTCCTAATTCTACAGTCTCTATTCGTTGAGCAAAACACGTTATTTCCCCATTATCACCTGCCTTCAGTTGTGTTTTCCGGTCAAAACCTTTCTTAGTATGCATAATCAATACACTCGCAACATCCATGTTTGTTGGGACAGAGTTAATTGCAGGAGCAACCAAAATCACAACTTTTTCTTGATTGTTTTGAACATCATTAAGTTGTCTGGTTTGATTTGGTTTGCTTTGACTAGCATCTGACGTTGACTTCCTCTCTAGATGGGCCCACGGATTACATCCGCAAATCCCCTGTAGTTGTTGTTGTTGAACCGGTTGGGTGTTCATTGAAGACGTGAAAGCCCACGGGTTGGTTGCATTTTCCATTATGAAAGTCTTATAAAAAGTCAATGTTGGTCAACAAAAGTCAAACTTTGGTCAAAGACGGTTCACACAAACGTTTTTTAGTCAAACTTGGTCAACGAAAGACAACTTTGGTCAACGTGAGTCAAACTTAGGTCAATTCAGATTTTTTTTATTTAGTCAAGTAGGTGCTACTAGCTTTCTTAAGGTGAAAGTAGGTGCTACTAGCTTTGCTAGTAGTGTAAATAGTACACACGATTGGCTAGCTAGTAGTGGGAATTGTAGCACGATTGGGTAGCTAGTAGTGTGAATAGAAGCATGATTGGCTCTAGTCGTGTCCTACAGAGTTGTTGGCTTTTTCTTCACAAAAATCAGTCGTTTTGCTCAAATCTCTCTAAAAATGATGTGTTTGATGATTAGGAATGTGACACCAGGTCAACATCCGTACACATTTTGCTTACTATTGTCATTTCATGAGCATAATTAGACATTTTGCACCAACTATACCCCCCAGTCTAGTAAAGCATGAGTTATTCAGAGAACTCAACAAATCACACGTTCATGCATACAACACCCGAACTATACAAAACAATTGGCATTGATCAGTCAAGCTAAATCAAACGCTCAACAGAGAGCAATCGAATACCCACTTAGTGCACAATACAAAACAACTGTGCATGTGACAATGCCCGAAGTGGAAAGCTATATGATCCACTCAAACCCGAAAAATCACAAAGGATTTTATGAGGTTACCACACCCTAACATATGGTAAACTCCTCACTAACACATGTATACGAATCACAAATGCTATCATAAGTTAACATGGGGTTATTAATACATGTTAATATCGTAATCGAGTCTCTTAACACAACTAAGTTATGTTTTGAATTTAACAATCAAATATATCCCATGATAGCTTAAGTACAATCCGGTGATCCTAGTCCTTCGATGATTGAAACCAATAATAATCCATTCAATCACCTATAATCGGCCACCTTGCACACAATTTTACATCCAATTCCACATCAATGAAATGTTAAACAATCCACAACTATACACACATTTGCATACACACACGCACACATACGGATATGGATATATATATTTATAGATTGCCTGATCCTCCATTTCACCAATAAAGGATCTTTCCTCCATTATAAAACACACATATCCAAGAGAAAGCCTTACCTCATTTGTATAGCTAATCCATGTGACCTCATACCACCCATCGATGCCACCTATTCCCTTGTCTCTGCAATCGGCCGAAAACAACAAACCTAGGCAACCTCATGTCCCTTTCAAATGGTTGTCAAGTTCTTACACCAAAATAGCAATGACAACTAACTTAACCACCCTATTGTGATCATGATCATCTCTACAAATGTCCTACACCAATCTGATGGAAGAAAGCAAGGGAGGACAATCACTATCATCATGCTAGACAAATCCTTGGCTTAAGGTCAAGTCACTATCACCCTTTCATTCGTCAAAACTCTCAGCCGATGATGACACCATCTAATACTCACATAATTGGTTTAAGTATAAGACAAATTCTTGTGTCAAAGATCCATCCCTTTCACCTCCCTAATCGGCTAAGTCCACCTACACACATCCTTAAACACTTTTGATCACCTTCCTATTTGATGTATGTATCCATTCCCAGTCGGCCAAGCAAAGGAAAGACTTGTCAACTTGCACAAGAATGGATAAGAAGCCAAGCTATGAACTCAATCCCCATGCAAGGTCAACTTCCCTATTTGTTTTGATCATCCAAAATCGGCCCATATCTTGAACATGCGTGACACACTTGTTTGCATACATCTTACACAAGATCTTGTACTAAAATGTGATTAAAGTTCCTAAACATTACACCATCCTAGGATAGATTGTTTACCCCTTTTTGTTTTTTCATCAAGCTAATCGACCCCTATATAAAGTGCCATTGAGAACAACTTCATTTCACACATCAAACTCTTCCTTTTCCTCTTTGTTCCTCTTGGCCGAACCTTTTTACCCCAATACCAAAACCATTTTCTTGATCCAAGCACTAAGAACACAAGATTAGGAGCTCAAGTGGAGGCTAGAATGTCTCATCATTCGGTGTTCACCAACATTTATACAAGGTAAGTTATTATCTACAAACTCATCTTCCATCCACCTTATATTGATCGGCCTCTATGTTGACCCAACCCCCGACCCCTGACCCTTGAACACCACGTATTCGGCCACACAAAACATTCTAGATAGTTATTTTTGAAGGTATTCGTTTATTATCATGAATAGACAACGATTTCTAACATACACTAGCACTCTTATACATATGTTTTGCACATAAACTCACCACACACGAATGCAACATAAACAAGTCTAGACAACACCTTCACATTGTGATCCACACCTATCAAACCTCCCACGACTTTTAACTATGCCAAGAAACCGATTTTTGTATCAAATATATATATATATATATATATATATATATATATATATATATATATATATATATACGTACTCGATAACTCACTACATTTTGAGGACAAACATACATGATTTCGTGAAAATAGACCTATACACACTCATCATCACTCTCTTATAGCCTAGTGTTAGATTGGGAACAATTATAGCCCATGACGACATGTGGGGCCCATTTTGTTCACACTAAATGACTCTCTACAATGAAACGCCTGGGAAACCAGAGCCGTATGTTTTACAAGTACATATAAATCCACTATAAAATGCCACGTGCACAAGGACATGGCCCACGTACACTAAAACCATGGTCCACAATGTCGGGTGAACAACTTGTATGATAAGCAAGAACGTACAACTTACTTTGTCCTTAATAATCATAAGGCAATCATTGTCTGGACGATAGTTACCTCACATTCCAGCTTCACTAGACCACACGTGTCATTATCAAGTGAGTTTCATGGCTCCATTTTACAGTTTCTACATTTTGGGGGACAAACATGCTACAAATCTAGTACAAATATCATTTTGTGTGTAAATTCTATCATGACTACCATGTGGAACATGAGACATTTGGTTCATGAGCTCAACAGTCCTCGTACTTACTTTATACTGTAACCATTAGCTATCAAAAGCCATGGAACACTTTAATAGATTTATTGGGTTGACACCCCCACTCTTGGTTAGTCACTCTAACCGGTTACATACAAAACAGTGATAGTATTCTACCATACATACATTGTCTTTAGTGTATAATGCATGAGGCACAACAGTCAAGAGGTTTGGTTATGGGACTCATGGTTTGCACAGTAATCATTCGCTTAACTAGCCTATGATTGGTCATACACGAATTACACAAGCACTTTACATTAAAACCTGTGAATTCACCAACATTATTGTTGACAAATCTTTTATGCATGTTTTTCAGGTAATTGGCAATGGGAAGCAGAGACTTGGGAGAGGGGTTCGAGCATGCACCGAGTGGTACCATTTTGGATCAGGTCTTGTCAGTTCCACGTTATTTCAATAATTGAGTCATGAATTCCAGACAATTTACTATTTTTCAAACAATGTTATGATAATTTAAATAATTTATGACATCATCCATCCTTCGATGGTATCCATTTATATAAATTTGTGTGTTACTTGAACCACTTGCTTGAAAACCTTTTGAAGTCGCATCCCCATGTTTCCGCCTTGGCGAGGCGTGACAAGGAAAGTTTCCAAAACACTTTTGGAGCAAAACCCAATAAAAAAACTCACGTTTTTAACAATAAACACTATCCAAATCAATGAAAAAGTGGGTTTTTTTTATGAAAATGGGTTTCAAACTTTCATACACACATTCAGATCTCAAAACACAACGATTTTAATCAGTTTTTGTTACAAAACCACTCGTGATACGAGCCTCCGCTCTGATACCACTTGAAGGACCGTCACGGATGATCCAGATATCACAGGTTTGGACATGAACCGAGTGCGGAATCCTCGGGTCGTGGTTTTAAACAACAATAAACATCAAACACATATAAAAACGAGTTGCTCGGATCTGGTTTTCAATGGTAAAGATTATATTAAACAGAGCTCAAGTGTTACAAATACAATATGATCATCAAATAACAAGTTTTCTCTATAAATGAACAAAATGAACAACTGAATGATTTGGGCAAGCAAATTTGGTATTTATACTAGAAGCCACTTGCCCTAGTCCCTAGGGGTGACTGGCTACAATAGAGGCGACTGGGTTAGAAACCCAATGGCCTGACTTGCTACACGACTGGCTAAGCCAGTCATGTATAACGACTCAATCTCCAAGAATAATTACCAAAATTCCCTTAATCATATGTATGAGCTATAAACAACTCGATTAACCTAGCCAACGACCTATAAGAACCTATCACTAATTGGGGATATACAAAAAATGCACTTACAGGTATGATGGGATTCACAAAGAGCAGCACCTTATAATGTTCATGACCAATCGGATCCTGACGTAAGTCAAAGTACTAGAAAGAGCACTATATAGATTGCTGACACTTCTAGTTACTTATTAAATCACAACAAATATTAAGTTAAGCCTAAAGATTCCCTGGGTAAAAAAAAATGCTAAGTTAAGCCCGAAGATTCCCCAAGTAAGAACCATCGGATCATCCACGAATAGATAATCACCAAAAATCTGAAAATAGATTTGTCTTTGCATCAAAAAAAGCATAAACATGCAATTAAAAGAAGAAAAAAAATTCGAATTATATTTCTAAATTCTAATTCTTGGAATTTTTTTAAGTCTGGAAAGAAGTCCATAGCAGAAGTACCAATAACCTTTCGATCCTCACTTCGGAATATTCGGAACGAATGTAGAACAAAGGAAAAAGGAATGGGAGACATTTTAGAGGAAGATCTAAGTACCGAGAGGGAAATGGAGCTCGAATCCATAGCATTCTCCACCTGAACTCCTACTGTCCTGCTACCAAGCATTCTCTCTTTACTCGTCTAAGGGTATGTGATGTGCTCAAAGTGGTTTAATAAAAACTAACTAAATTAACCTAAACTAGACACTCTAAGTTTTAAATTTATAACCTAAGACTCTCTAAACCTAAACCACACAACCGGCAAGTGTACCGGTCAGTGCAGTATAGCTAAAGTAAGTCCGAGTATCGAACCCACGAGACTCTACTAGAAAACGTAAACTAGACTCGATTACTTATCCTAAATACTGACTTAATAATGTTTTTATGGTTTGGGGGTTTTCTAACAAACTAATGCAAATAAATAAAATAAAACTAAAATAACTAAAGACACAAGCTGGAAACTGGAGTTCGGATCAGGTGATGGGAAGGCACTACCTAGACTAGAATCCTACAAATGAATGATAAGCTTCTAATAGTTATGGAGCCGGTGTGGAACCGGGATCATAAAATACTAAACATCAAGAATAAACTAGACATCCTCGACCCTTCTCAAGGGGAAACCTTAGAATACTGTTGTGCTGTTAAACCACCGGTTGAGAAGTTACCCTCACAGGCTTACCTACTCGAATCTTAAAGTACCCGCTAGACAGTCTACCTCACAGCGCGAAAGTCACAATACACCCGAAAGTGCAAGGGGTAACTACAATATTTCTGATAAGACTTGGCCTACAAGGAATGCTAGGGAAACTAGGAAGATCTTCTCACAAAGCCTCTAGATCTAGCAATTTAACACCCTAGACAGACCAACAATCTCGCACCTTACAGCTATTGAGAATTGGTAGAACACTTAGAATTACCTAACTAACAATTACAACTCCTATGGATAACCTGCAGAATTAACCATAAACAAGTTGCTAACACCCAGTCCGCAACCTAACCCACATTCATACATGAAAGACATTCACAAAAACGCAAGTGGAGTTTATAAAAGTTATTTAAATAAAACTAAATATGCATACACATCAAACCAGAAAATAAAAAGTTCTTTACTTTAAAATTCATCCACAACCAAAAGTTTCAAAACCAAAGAAAATAATTAATCAAACATATGCAATCATCATCGTCTAGGTAGTTTTATGATCTAGCCAATAATTGTCATGACAAAATCAAAACAATAGAAACCAAATATATTCATGGTGTTCACAACGGGTTTGAATAAATAAATATTAATAATTAAAATAGAACCGACCCGTGCTCGCACCAGTGCTTCAACCCTTAACCTTCACCTCTAATGTTTGGGCTGCTGCTCGATTCCCCTCTTAAAATCGCTGCCCTCCTCCAATAATAATATATCGGCTGTTGTGTCTTCCAACTTCTAAATGTTCTGCCGCTGTCCCTAAACTCTCTTCACCCGAATATTAATATGCGGCACACCTTAGATAATTCTCCCCACAAGATGGAGCCCTCCACCTCTTGGGGCTTGGGCCGAACAAAACTTTGTTTTTGTGAGTTGTGACATCAAAGTCACGTATTATCATTATAACATATTATTATTATTATTATTATTATTATTATTATTATTATTATTAACTATACTATTATTATTTATATATAGTATTATAACTCCATTTTCTTAATTCGAGTGTTCTTGACTTGACCAAAGTTGCTCGTTTACGCTCCAACGTCCATGAACACCTACCAAAATATAAAATGAAATAGATAAATACTATAAAAAGACACAAAACTAATAAAAATATATAAAAACCTATACTAAATCAAATAGACCGGTACAAGCCTAAAACTAATAAAAACACTATCTAAACGACTCGAAAACTGTACAAACTTTACACTGGAAATAGATGTATTTTACAATACATCAGTATGCACTAAGAAATATTGCTACAACGACAAAAGGAAAGAAAATATACACCCATAAATCGTAGACCCCTCGCCTACGTGCACTGCTTCCTTGCCTTATGAAAAGCATATTTACATTTTTTTATAGTTTCGAAAACCCAAGTAGTCCAGACCAATGGAATGAATAATGCGTAGAGTTAGGAAGTAGTGCATATTGTGCTTGTTTTAGTTAAATTGGGCGTGTAGGATATATTCGTACGGGTTTCTTATGTGGAACCATAGACGAAATTCAATAACTACTAATTGGTATATATATATATATATATATATATATATATATATATTCATGCATCAATGAGGATAGTTGCATTCACCATAGTTTCCAAGGGTTGACCCGGGGCTTACCTTTCATTACTTCTTTCACGGCGAGAGAATCGCATCCGCATCAGTCGAAGTGGTGGAAGTCCCTTTGAGTCAAAGGGAGAGCTTCTACGCCTCTCTCCAAGAGATAAAACTCGGTATCTTAATCGGCTGAAGGATACTAGTGTTAGTACACCCTTCGGATATGTCCCTAACGTAGATATCGGATTAGGATCGTTTTATGTTCGTTGTATAGTCGGTTGGGTTGCATTATAGTGATTGGGGATATTTTGGGGATTTTGAAAAGCCTTCAGGTGTATGAATGTCTCATAAGCCTGGTTACTTGACATGTATGAGCCTCATACGTGTTCTACCATGTAGGTGTATGAGGCAGTCACTATATATACCCCCATGCCTTAGCCAGTTCAAAACTTTTGTCATATTCTACCAAGTGCAGCCCATTTGGTGTGTGTTTTTGTGTGTGCTCTCATATTATTATCATCTTCATTAACATACACCTATAAATACTAACCAGATCATTGACATGCCCTCGATCCATTACGCGTGTGAAACTAATATCTTGTCCGAATCGATCCTACAACTAGCAATGACTTCCTCTTTCTTACTTTATTCTTTCCATATCCCTCTCCTTTGTTCTTAGTTACTCATCTCCTTTGTTCTTAGTTACTCATCAAATGACACTCAATTCATATTTTTAATTTAAGTTCGATCATTGACATGGTTCAAAGAAAGGGCCGGCTATTGATAAAGAATCGATTCCAAATAAAGTCTTCCAACTACCTCTGATATTTCCCTTGATCTATTAGACGTTCCTCATGTTCGGGTAGTAGTTTAACATAAAGGCCCCCACCCTTGTGGTGGAGTGGCATGCAATTGAAAAGCGAATACGGGTGGCACCGGTTCAACTCAGATGTGAGGCGAGGTTTCACCGATTATTCCACTGTCGTGCCTTCGGGTGGCTCGAGGTCGGGTTTTCGCGCATCTGGTAGAGCCAAGGGACGGCAGTTGAGTAGTCGACCTTGACCACAACGCCCGATGTCACGGTGATTGATACATCGTTCCTTGTTCTATAAAAAAGTAGTTTAGCATTAAGATTCGTTTTAGTGTCTACTCATTTTGCAATAAATTCATCTATTGATCTAGAGATATATCATACATACTATTGTATGTATGACTATATCTTGAGAAAGTCTCGTTATCTAGAAACGGGTAATTATATTATGGGAAGTTATGTGTAGATTGAATTATCTACCATTAAACATTTATAATAAACCATTAGGGCAATTAAAATATAGAGGGAATGGCAAAAATTGTTTAAGAGGTTTGCTCACTTTGCTAGATTCAACAAAAAAAATTTTTAACTGCATCACTGAAATTTGTTAAATATTGTCAAATACATATATTTATCTAACCCTGTAAAAAACTAATGGCAATTGAGAGGTATTTTCACCATTTTACATATTTGTGTTGTTTTCTAATTTTTTTTACATTTACTTTTTATTTTGACATACAACATAAACTTTGATGATTTTTTTTATATAAACTCATAGTCTAAGGACTAAATATGCGAACACCCTAGACCTTACTAGTTTTGGACATATCAGCTCACGTAAGAAAACACATGTATATTTTTTATGAAGTTACAAAGAGGTATATGAGGTATGTTATTTGCACAACAATGAAAAATAGGTTTGCACAACCTTTTATGAGCTGTAGAGGTCTCTATTGTAAAACAAGGCCTCGAAGGCTCAGTACTCCTCGAGTAATTGCTACAAGGTAGGTTGCCGAGGACTGAGTACTCTAGGCCTAGGTCGAGTACTCCCCGAGTACTCTCTGACTAGGCCGAGAACTCCCTGAGTACTTCTGACTCCGACTAGGGAGCGCCTAACGACTTTTGCAACATTGGTAGAGGTTTTCAAGAACCGTAGAGTGTGTTAGTGTAATAAATGTGGTCTGAAAAAACAAAAGTCAACAGGTCGTAGGGCCCTTCATGGGTCGTGGAGGGATGCTTGGCAGTGAGCATTAAACCCTACACGGTTGTATAGGGCTCCATGACCCGTACTTAAGTATGGGTTATGATGTAAATCAATGAACAGGCTGACTTGCAGACTAAGCAGTTAATATCACCGATATATCCGCTATATCGGTCCGATATATCGGTTATCGGTCATCAACCGATATATTGATACCGATATTTTGACTGATATTTTCTACCTATATTATCGGTGATATTGACCGATATTTGACCGATATCTTACCGATATTTGATCGATATATCACCGATATTCCCGATATCGGTATCTTTCTTATTAGTTCTTCTATTTTTCTTGCTTCTTATTGATGTTGTTAGTGTTTTAAGTCTTAATTGTTAATTGTCAGTGTTAAATATTAGTGTTTAAAGTCTTAATAAGTTCCTACTTGCTACAATTGTTATTGTTTTGCATGTTGCAAGAGGTCAATTTGTTAATTGTAGGAGATTATATTTAATTGTTAGTGTTAAACCTCTATATATATATATGGATTTTGCATGATATAAAATTACCGATATCCCACCGATATCTCACCGCGAAAATCGATATATCAAATATCGGTCCTCAACCGATAACCGATATTGTCCGACATTAACTGCTTAGCTTGCAGGTTATCAGTCTGAAAAAGCAAGCCTCCACAGCCTGTGGAGGACTCCACGGTTTAGGCGACCGTATTTGTTTAGAGCAATTATATTTGTTTTGGGCGATTATATTTGTTTTGGGAGATTATAATGTTTTGGGTGATTATATTCTTTTGGGGCGATTATATTCGTTTTGGGCGATTGTATTTGTTTAGGCGATTGTGTTTGCTTAAGGCGATTATATTTGATTTGGGCGATTATATTTGTTTTGGGCTATTTTTTTTTTGGGTGATTATATTAAATTATTTCTTATATGTTTTGCAGATATGGCAGCCACTCACGCGCAAGGGGATCTCAATGCAGGAGGACTAGCACGACTGGCTGTACACAGACTTCGTCCAGGAGACTTACGAGCATAATAGATTTATGAGGCTTTATGAGAAGAATATTGGTAGGTCTAGGGGGACTGATTGGGATGTGATTAGGCAGGTTGGTGTGGAGGACAGGGCCATGGCCTGGATTCACGTAGGTAGCCCTTGGGATCGGATGCTCGGCGACTTTAACGCATGGTCGCATCGGCCCTTGACGATAGAGTTTCTATCTACCTTCTGCTATCGGCCACTCAAGACTGGTCAAATGCAGGTGATTTAGGCAGCTGCATAGTTTTTCTATGGACCAGTGGTTTGTTTTTCTACCCTCGTTTTATTATTAATCAAACCAAACGGAAATCAATCAAAAACTGAATTAACCAAAAACTGGTTAGCGGGTTTTTTCTACCCTCGTTTTATCATTAACCGAACCATTCATATATTTATAGCTTTCATACCTTCAGTTCACGAATTCCATATTCTCACCTTCATTTAGTGTATTTATACTTCTATTTCATGTATTTATATATATTTTATGTATTTCTAAGCAAAAGCTTTAGCCGAAGTATGGTTTTAGCTATTAACCGAAATTAAACGAACCGAACCAAAAACCGCCTATAACGAGCAAATTTCGTCGCGAAAACGCTTTTTCATTTCGTTGCTGCTAGTCCTTATTTCTTGTAGTGAAATAGACTAACCGATAACTTCGATTGAAGATAATAACCAAACCGACCAAACTATGCACATTCTGACAGTGTCTATGTTTTACGCCACATCACGCGAACCCTCTTCTAATTAATAGACTTTTTTATGGAGTTTCACAATGATATACATTATGCTTTTCTAAAACCTTATACAAATTAGAGCATAACATGATTGTAACTGTTTTATTTATTAAGTGTCATGTAAAAAACAACAAGTCATTATTTTTGTTGCTTTCATTTCGTCCAATCATTTTATGTGGTCTTGTTAGGTGTTAAACCCTACTTCGCCCAAACTTATGGACCCTCTCAAATTGTTGAAAAATAATAAGAAAAAAAAAGGACAAAAACACAACCGCGCTTCACATTTTTTAATAATGAAATAAAAGATTTATTGATTATATTAATATATTAAATCAGTTAATATAAATAACATATATGAAGATGTATCTATATCTATACACTAGCTGATTACCCCGGGAAGGTCCCGGGGTTGAAAAATCTAATTTTACGTGATAACCTATTGCAAATGGCTCAAGTTAACTAACCACAAAATCTCTCAATCAATGCATGTTCATAGTATTCTAATCAGTAATAACTCATATTCCCCACAAAATCTAATTTTACGTGATAACATGAACACTTTGTGTGTTTTTTTCCTGTATGAACGAAACCCCACAAAAAATAGTCGATTTTTTCTCCGTTTTTTATATAGGACTTTGGTACTTGTTGGAAAGATAATAAAACGCTCGTTAATTTGGTGTAATTTTTTTCTTTAAAAAATCCCGTACATAAAAGATATAAACGTTTAAAAATTATGGGAGAAAATATGAGAGAGAAAATTTTAAATTTATTTTTAAATTCTTTTTTCCTAAAATAACTCAATTTAATTAAAAAATGAAACAATTCAAAAACACCAAAAACTCTCCATTATGATGTCACGTGACACTCTCAATGGAAGGTTGAGGTCTCCATTGCACGTCACGTCAGCATATACGTTTTCTTTTATACATATAGATAGATAGATATAATAAAACAAAGCTATTTTAATGACATGACACTCAAAGAGGCATTCTCTTCCTTGAGTGTGACATGTGTCATCCCATGTGACATTTAGATATTTTAGGAAAAAATAATTTAAAAACCCTCTTGTTTCCTCCCATAATTTTTAAACGTTAATATCTTTAATATACGGGATTTTTTAAAGAAAAAAATTACACCAAATTAACGAGCGTTTTATTATCTTTTCAACGAGTACCTTAGTGCTATATAAAAAACGGAGAAATTTTTTTGTGGGGTTTTGTTCATACAGAAAAAAACACAAAGTGTTCAGGTAAATCATTAATCATGTATAGACAAGTCACTAATTATGTTTAAATCAGTAAATATGAATTTTTTTTTCAACCAGAGCCGAATAGGTTAATAGAGTTATACGTTGTTATAAGTTAGGTATCAATATTAGTATGTTAGAGTTGTACATTTGTTTAGTGTTTAGGATAGGTGTTAATATTAGAATTACATTAAAGTTCTACATTCTTTTAGGTTAGGTGTTAGCATTGAAGTTGTACATTGTTAATTTGTTTTAGGTTAGATATAATTAATATTAGAGTTATACATCAGTCTATTTCATATGTAAAAATGATGTATCATATTAAAATTTTCAATCCGTGACGCTCTCAGGGTATAATCTAGTTATTCAATATACAATTTTGGTTTGCATGAAATTAATAATCTATTATAATATCCTCTTTATTTAATTATTTAACAAAGAATAGTTTCACAACCAGACCATTGTTGAAACGGTTGTCGTACATCTTCATTTTGCGATCGGTTATGCTTAATAAAGCATATATATATAAGCATTTTATGCTTAGGTTAGGGTTTAGAATGAATTTTTATACAGAATAAAAAGCCGAAACATAATAAGTAATTTAAAGCTTAAACATACAAATATCGAATTTTAAAATAAAATATAACAATCCTTTATTTTATGTATGAACTAGTTATTGTCTGGTTTTCTGTCTGGCCGACTGGTCCGCTCCGATTCAACTAAATAATAAAAGTATATTTTCTTTGATCAGTTAACAGTTGCAGATCCTCAAGTGCCCATACATGTTCATTCCAGCGATCGGTTATGCTTAACAAAGCATATATAAGCATTTTATGCTTAAGGTTAGGTTTTAGAAACACTTTTTATGCTGAATAAAAAGCCGAATAACGTAATAACTAATTTAAAGCTTAAACATACAAACATCAAATTCTAAAAAAAAAATATAACAATCCTATATTTTATGTATGAACTAGTTATTGTCCGGTTTCGTTTCTGACCGGATATGGTCCACTCCGGTTGAACTAAATAATAAAAGTATATTTTCTTTGATCAGTTAAAAGTTGTAGATCCATGAATGCCCATACATGTTCATTGCTGCGATCGGTTATGCTTAAAAAAGCATATATAAGTATTTTATGCTTAAGGTTAGGTTTTAGAAAGACTTTTTATGTAGAATAAAAAGCCGAATAACGTAATAACTAATTTAAAGCTTAAACATACAAACATCAAATTCTAAAATAAAATATAACAATCCTTTATTTTTATCAATGAACTAGTTATTGTCCGGTTCCCGGTCCTACCGGCTAGTTCGCTCCGGTTCAACTAAATAATAAAAGTATATTTTTTCAGTTAACAGTTGCAGCACATCCACAAGTGCCCATAAATAGGGCACGCATCCCCTCAACAATACTACACAAATTAACTCCATTGGTTCTGCCTTCTGACTTGCAGAACTTTTTGAGTCTTTCAATTAGAGAATCTTTTGCCCTAAAAGAAGGTTTCCTCATAGTGTCGACATGGGTTCACATCATGAACACACTATCTTGGTCCAGAAGGTGTGCCAGATCTATGACAAAATTTCAAAGCTTGAAACCCTAAAACCATCCAAAGATGTCGACACTCTCTTCACAGAGTTGGTCCTCACATGCATCCCACCCTCTTCCATCATTATATCCAACCTCCCAAATAATATTCAAGAAACTAGGTCTAAACTTATTAAACTTTGTGGTGAAGCTGAGGGTCATTTAGAGGCTCACTTTTCAACCCTTTTAGCCACTTACACAAACCCTCTTGACCATCTTGAGGTCTTCCCATATTACTCAAATTACCTCAAGCTTAGCCGTATCGAATATGACATCCTTATTCGACACGGCTATGGCCAGACTGACCCCCCAAAGCACGTTGCCTTCGTGGGGTCTGGTCCTTTGCCACTAACATCGATAGTGCTTGCTTCTTATCATCTAAAGGAAACAACTTTCCATAATTATGATATTAATCCTTTGGCTAACGCTATGGCGTCTCGCCTTGTTTCGACCGATCCTGACTTATCACAAAGGATGGTCTTTCACACAAGTGATATATTGGATGTCACTGATGAGTTGAAGGAGTATGATGTGGTGTTTATGGCTGCACTTGTGGGGATGGATGTTGAGGAGAAGGTTAAAGTGGTGCAACATTTGGAGAAATACATGGCTCCAGACTCTATCTTGATGTTGAGGAGTGCTCATGGTGCCAGAGCTTTTCTTTATCCAGTGGTTGACCCTCAAGACCTTCATGGGTTTGAAGTTCTTTCGGTTTTTCATCCTGTTGATGATGTGATTAATTCGGTTGTGATCGCGCGTAAGAATCCGATCACATCAAACAATAATCATCATCATCACCATCATCAATTGGATAGTGAATCTATCATGCCTTCAAGTTGCAAGTATTGTGAGTTCCAAATGTTTAACAATCCACTTAACAAGAGGAGCATGGTTGAGGAGTTGGCAATTGATGATTAGATGATTATCAAGAAAACATTTGTACCACATATCAAGTAATCCCTCTACCTCACCCAAAAAAAAAAAAAAAAAAAAAAAAAAAAAAAAAAACTAGATATTTATAAAGGTATTTGGCTATTTGCTAAAAAAAAAACTTTATGTGAATGTTTAACTCTATGTGATTTGAAGTAAATTTGATTTTCTGTTATCTTGTAAGAAGTTGATGAAATAAATGAACTTAAGTAAATTAGGTTATGAATATGTATCTCATTCTACAGATGGTTGACATATTTTTTTCTAATCTTTTTAGTTTTAAGGATTTTGATCTTATGCACTTGTTAGAAAAAACATATGGAAGAATGTTTATTTCCTCTTTCTTATCAGATCTTGAGGAGTTTACAAGGCTAATGAATTATACCGAAGGTATATCCCTCGGTTTTTTAATTTACTTTGTCCACTTTGTAGTTATTTTTTAACGGCTTAAATTACATTAAATTCATCTTCAACAAGGCTCAAACTCTTAACCTCAAGGAGCAACACCTAAATTAGTTGATTCCGCCACTAATTATACATATATGCTGTCAATTGATGGTTCATCAATCATTTGTGTAACTTACTGAATGAAATTTTCTGTTTGTGTTCGTTTGTTAAGAAAATGAAGGTGTACGTGTTCGTTTGTGTTTGTTTGTTAATTTTAGGTATCGGATAAAAGGGGCGTGAACAAACACAAAGTTTATGAACACAAACAAGCGTTTACAAACATAAATGAATACATATTATTTCGAATACGTTCGGTATCTTCCATCACAAATATTACGTAGATCCGCCCAAAATATACTAACCTAATTATCCAAACATACTTGACATAATCTTGATAATATAATTAGTATTACCATACAATAATATCCCAACTTCCAACATAACACCAAATTATCATATTAAACTTGAAGTACTCATTTAATCCAACAAAAAAAATCTTGAAGTCTTTTAATCCGCCCAAAATAATAGTTAATCAAAACAAATAAAGTAATATTAATATGTATTACACTAATATTTATAAAATAATCTATTACTAGAAATTTTGAAGTACTTGTATTAAAAATTAGAGTTAAAGAACCTACCGAACAATCGAACATAAACAAACACGTTATCGAATGTTTAGTAACATAAATGAACAAACGCGATCTCTGTTCATGTTTGTTTAGCTAAACGAACGAAATTTCTTGTTTGTGTTCGTTCATTTATTAAACGAACGAACACAAATGAATTTTCCGTCGAACAGTTAACGAACTGTTCACCGAACGTTTTGTTCGTTTGCAGCCCTATACATGTGTATCAAGTTGTGTGGTGTTGTTTTGTAGGTGGTTATTTCGTTCATTATATTAGTGGTGTTCTCTTTGATTTATCCGGTGTGATAGGTTTTGGTTGTTAATGTCGTCGCAGCATTGCATTTTTAGGTATTATTATATCTGTTTTTAAATGTTATCTTCTAGCTAGGTTTTGTTATGTTTTTTGTGAGCCAATCATAAAAAGCATAAGAATGTTTTGTGGACTAAAAAAAAGTCCCTGTTAACATATGCATGAGTTACATAACTTACATTTAAAAGGATTGACAACGACATTAGATTGAGTGAATATTTCTAAAATCTTCAACGAGATGAAAATTGGTTGAGACGTGTTTGAGAGTCTTTCTCATGACACACGCCTAGTTCAATCAACTTTATAAATGAGCTAGTCTAGCGATAACAACGGATTTCAGGATCAAGTTATGACCACCCATTCCGTTTAGGTTTATTTATAACTAGTTTTTATCCCGTGAGCGTCCCGGGTTGAAATATCTAATATAACATAATAAAATATATTATTATTATTATTATTATTATTATTATTATTATTATTATTATTATTTTAAACAAATCTCTGTCATAAGTTATCATATTCAAATATATAAAAAAACGAATCTCTGCGTCGGGGTATAAATCTAGTGCCATTACAAATGAATTCGGAAGTTTGTAATCGATCATTCTAAAAATAACTAACATGAAATAAGAAAAAAAGTTAATTATTGAAATATCGAACGCATTAGTCTAAGGTTATGTGATGCGTTAAAAAATTCATTGGTATATGATCGGGTATGTAGTTCGGGTATTTGGGTATGTTGTTTCGGGTAATCGGGTCGGGTATCACCTAATCCCAGACCCGACCCAAACCCACAATTTTTTTAAACTAATCCCAAACCCGACACAATATCTGTCGGGTTACAAAAAATAGTCATTTTTTCTCCAATTTTTATATAGCACTATGGTACTCGTTGGAAAGATAATAAAACGCGCGTTAATTTGGTGTAATTTTTTTCTTAAAAAAATCTCGTATATAAAAGATATTAACGTTTAAAAGTTATGGGAGGAAACACGAGAGATAAAATAATAAAGTTTTAATATTTAGATTTAGTAGATTGTGTATTTAATAGATTAGGTTAAATCATATTTATTTTTTTTTTAATTGGTTTAGAGTTGCCACATCACATCCTATGTGGTATCTCTCAAATGAGATATTGCATAAGAGTATGACATGTAGGATTCATCCCTTTGCAATATATATATATATATTAAGCACTTTAAAATTCATACATTAGAATTTAATATATTTATATTATATACATAGTATAAAATAAACTATTTGTTATTTCTATGGGAAAATATTTTCTCAAATAAAGTGACATAAAATTTGTTTAGTCACTAACACCATAGAGTGTTATGATCAAATACACAGTTAAAAAAAAGGAAGTTGTATGAAGGGTATTAAACGGAGTCCTAATGAACTCATTCAAGCGGCATTGAAACCGTCTTATCGAACCCTAAGATTTTCGTATTTTGGATTTTTAGCCTGTATTTTTAGGAATTAGTGTTATATCATTGTCTTTTAATTTCTTTATTTTCGTCATTGTGTAATTTTTGTGATTCATTTTGTCTTTTTCCCTTGCATTGTGTTATATTTTGTGACTCATTGTGTTATATTTCCTGATTCGTTATGGTTTATTTATTTATTTATTTATTTTTGTATCCTTCTCACCCTTCTAATTTTTTTACACTATGTAAGAAAGTATCAAAGTGTGTTTTCTCATTGATTTGGAGATGTCAATATATACAATAAAAGAGCCTAAAGACTAGTAAATACAATGTTAGAAATTAGGAAGTACTTTGACTAGACATTAACTAAATACAAAAGATTAGGAACTACTTTGACTTTGACTAGACATTAACTAAATACAAAAGAGGTTACAACAATAATTGAATTGAATTTGAAATTCAATTTGATTTGGTGGCAAACTCGGTTTTGACCGAGGTAGGTTTGATATGCCCCTGCAAGATGGACGAGCGTGAGAGGAGACCAATCTTGGAAGTAAGAAACTGGAATTGTTGTCTGAGTAAAGGTTTGGTTAAAGCATCCGCAAGTTGATTAGGACTCCGTGGTTTACAAGCCATGAAAGTCTTGTAGGAACAGCCATGCGCCGTGTTTTCAACTTCTCTATCATAGATAATAAGACATCATCAATAACAGTAGGTGATTACAAGGCCATAGGAAGTACAACAATTCGATATTTTACCATTGTCATTGTCACTCGTCCTTCGCCGGCCATTTCCACCAGATCCACCACTGTAGTTTGCGCGGTTAGCGTCGTGCTGCGCAATCACGCGGGCTAGCTCTTCGGGCATGGTTGGGAATGTGTTTTCCTTGGTATTGTGGGTGTTCCTTCGGGGCGACATGACTTCTTTCTAATACATCACATATAAAAAGAATGAGACACATATTTATCGATAATATTGTCAATCATGTGTGCTCGAATAAACAACCATAATGGCCATGACCTACATAATCACACAACCATCGAATGCAATACTAATCATACACAACCACACAATATGCAACATGAACAACCAATAAACCAGAACATAAACAGATAATAGAGAACAACCAATAAACCATAATATCGTCATTTCATTAACTTGTTTTTGGTACATTGGTTTGTAATAGAAATACAAAATAAGCGGGGCACTAACGACCCAGTACAAGTTATACAATGAAACAACCCAAAAGATACTACTTCTGGTTATGATAGATAAGAACCTCAAACTACGACAACCACGACAAAACTACTGAGGAGGTGGGGGAAATGTAGCAGCTAGCAGAGACAGCAGCTCGCATCCCCTGATCCAGCTCATCCAACCTATGCTCAAGAATGTCCACACACCTCCACGCCTTGACTCACCCACGCTCAGCCTCGGCTCGTCCACTATCGGCCCCCGTACGTCCATGCTCAGTCTCCTCCAATCGAGCTCGCAGACTAGTAAGGTGCTAAATGATGGCGGCCATCGTATAACCCTCAGCATGCCCATCGGCCTCCAACTCGTTCGCTGGATCACAAAGATCGCGGATCAAACCATCATGAGTATCGACTATGTCACGCACCGAGTGAAGAATGCGGCGCATCGGGAAAGGTACCAAGAGGACCGGGGGCAGGAGGGTCAGCAAGGGGCTGGGAGGTCTCACCACCATCAGCAGCAATGAAGATGTCTTCGTTAGATTCCTCGTCGCTATAAGCCAAGTAGCCTGCTACAGTAGGTAGGAAGGTCTGCTTGCGGGCCTGGGACCTCCTAAGTAACTTCTTTCGAGGGGACTAGAAAGCTCAGCAGCATGACTGGACTGGGCTGGTGCCACAGGTTCCACGGGCTGGGGCCTGCGCACACGCTTCCTGGCAGTGCATACGGTGCGCGTACTGCCAAGAATCAGACAGCGAGGGCGGGAAGAAGACTCCGGCACATCAGCGGGCGGTGCCTCCTCCACGCGTGGTACCTCAGCTGGCGGCTCCACGACCATAAGGGTTGGGTCAGCGGCATCCGCAGCGTCTCCCTGAGCCTCCCCGGCAGGGACGTCCGGCTCATCATCGAAACGACGGGATCCAGCCGCATATCATCTCCCACAACGTCCACATCCTCGTCCTCCTCAGTGTGACACCCGGCAAACTCAGGTTAGTAACATTGGTCAAACTAGTAAGTCTACCTTAGCGAGTCATGCATATTACATACTTAACTGGGTCAGTTGAGTCGTTATGATGGTTCTGGGAATCATCGGGAGTCGTTACAATGATCCACGGGATCATTGGGAGTTGGTCCATAACCATGTGTACAAGGATTGGTGATTTGTAGAATCGTCGGGTTTAACGCACACATGCAAGTCTTGAATCCCGGGAATTGGTGAACGAATGTGAACGTGTTAGTTTTCGTGCATTATATGTTTATAATCATTATATGACTTGTCGGTATGTGAATACGTGCTTATATGTGTTAAAATAGTGTTTAACGCGCCAAAAACCCAAACTAACCTGCTGAGGGCGATTAGGAGGGTAAGGGGGTGAGTAGCCCCTACTCGCTAGTTCTTAGGGGCGATTAGGCGTAATTACATGCCCTAATCGCCTGTAACTGATCCTAATCGCCTGTTGTAGCTGGAACGACTAGATACACCTATAAATACCACCCTTGACTTGTAAAACACCATTTGTGCAACCCTAACTCGTCCCAAGCCTCCCTCACACCATAATACACCTCTGGAACTCGTTTTTGCTCTAAAACCCATCATCCCTAGGCTTACACTTCCTTTTTAGCAAAACCAAGGTGTGTTATCTATCCTAAACCCTTGTAATGTTGATATTTTGGTTCCCAAAGATCCAGACCTAGTTTTATCAAGTTTGTGTCTTTGAAACCTTTGAAATCAGTTTCTAAAACAAGTCTACACCTTTATACTTATTCTATGTTGAGTATTCATGCAAGAAACGGTTTTTAATGATTAAAACGTGAATGTTTTCATGTGTTTGATGTTTTACTGATGTGTATGAGTTGTCTAAATGATTTCCTAAGGTTTTGAACAATTATTATGGTGTTTTGATGATAATATGCAGTTTGACCCATTTGAGTGATTCTTGAGGATTTAGGGTGTTATGATATGATTTGATGATTGTTTGATGTTAGGGTTTACACTAGAATGATATAATATCAGAGGAATGATGATTTGCAAGGTTGTAGGTGATGAGATCTGGTTATTTACCGTTTAGGGAAAGATATGCCTATTTAATGTTTCCTAGTACTTTGCCATTTTTGGAAATAAATTCAAATAGGATGTTAGACCAGTGATAAATTGGGGTTTTTTGCTTGGAATGGGTTGTTTATTGATTTGGGTTTGATGTTGGGTGTTTTTACATGTTTCGGATCTGATTTGGAGGGTTAAACGCGCGAAATATGGCTTGATGCTGCAGGGGGCGAGTAGCCCTACTCACATGCCATTAGGGACGATTAGCCCTCTACTCACGTGTAAAACAGGCGATTACAAGTCCTAATTGCCTAGTTGACTTTCCTAATTGCTTGTTGACTTTCCTAATTGCCTGTTTGATTCCTAATCGTGTGTTTTGCTGTTGTAAGTGTATTTTGACATCCCGAAACATTTTTTTACACCTAGGAACATGTTAGGAACCCCGTAGCATGTCTAATAACCTGGTACCACGTGTTCGGACTCATTTATGCTATATATGACCCGTATGATAGATGTAGTGAACATGGATGCATGTTAAGTGCATAATTGTATGCTTCAGTGTCTTTGTATTATATGGGGGTGGTTTCCTCAAGCTTGATGTGGAGATTTTTTAGGTGTCGTTTCTGCTGGTCTTCTAGACCGAAGACGTTGTCCCAGGTGGGGGTAGAGAGGATGACGTCGGATAAAGGATGTAGTCGATGGGAGATGGGGTGCTGTGGTGTATTAGTGACGGAGGGATTTTAGGAGAAGAAGGGTTTTGAGAGGGAGTGTGATTTAATTGAAGAAGGGTTTTGGGAGAATAGTTAGCAAATCTTTTGGAGAAGGGTTTGGGATCTGGATATTTGGTGAGGTTATGGGCGGAGAGTGTGGGAGGGAAATTTCATTTTGGGGACAGAAAATTATGACACGCAATGTTTGACTATTGTCATATTTTTTATTTTTTGACACAAGATTCTTGACACTCAAAAAATATGTGTCATTAATTTATCAGATTTTAAAAATTATGACATTCTTTTTATGACATATGGTTTTGAATGTCAAGAAAGGGGTGTGTGTCAAGAAAAGTATGTCAAGAAAGGCCTATTTTGTAGTAGTGACGGCCAATCCATAAAAAAGTTCCAGTTTACGAAAACTCGATCAATACGACTTATCTTGTCACCTGCAACAAAAGTAAAACGCCTCCCTTTCAAGGAGTATTCATGTAAATTTGTTTTATCAATAAACTCATTAGCCTCCGCCGCATTAAAATAAGAATTACGCCTTTCGCTATCGCTTCTCACCGAATTAAAATCCCCCGTGATAATCCACCTCTCATCCCCAACTCCAACAAAACTACTAATCTCCGCCTATAAAGCCCGCTTCGCAACCAAATTCTAAGGCGCATAAACATTAAGCAAATGACTCGAACTACCACTTCCTTTCACTGTACCCGACACTAGTAAACAATTAGACCGTTTCACCACCGCCTCCATAACAAACACTTTATGATCCCATAAAGATAAAATACCACCCGACCTTCCCGCCGAAGGCACCCACTCAAATTAAAATCCCCAATCCCCCAAAAACGCCCTAAGTCCACCGAATCCAACGAAACAAATTGAGTTTCCTGGATCATAACGAAACTAACCTCATGATGTACCCGAAGACCTCGAATCCAATCAGATTTGCCAATATTCCCTAACCCACGAATATTCAATGAAATAACATTCATTGATTACCATCTTGATAACCTTCAAATCGTAGCACCTCATGAACCTTTGGGACAAAATCATGTAAATTCTCCACTCCTAAAGCTCTACTCAAATTAATTGTTTCTGAAGCCTCATTAGCAATCGGCCTCTGAGCATTCACTTCCACCTCAATTCCTACCTCATCTAATTGTTGAATCCCATTACCACTAACCGCGTCATTATCCGATCTTTTGTTCAAGTCTGATGTCAAAAAACCGGCATTCACATCCACCTCCTCGATCGGACTCTGTTTGAAACTAGCCGACATAATACCTATGACCTTATCCAACCCAAACATATCATTATCATCCCTAAGTAGTGGTTTTCTTTATGAGACTTGATTAGAGTCTTATGACTAATAAAGAAAATTTAAGTCTCTAATTATGTTAGACTTTTCACTAGCCATGGTTAAAGAATACATAGTAGACTTTGTGCCTCATTTAATATGAGAGAAAAATACACTAAGAAACTCTCGCAACACACATATACTCAATCGTAGCAGCCAAGTTTCAATTATCTTTCAGGCAAGTGTGCAAGTCCGGCAATGCACCGCCACTGTTTAGAACCGTTGTACCCTTAGAATAAACCGCAAATCTGTTTAAGGGAATTGTGTCAAACACAAGCCTGATTCACGCTGATGATTTCATCTTCGTTTTCAATGTAAGTTTTCTAAACTTAAACAGATTAGTAAAACAAACTTTCGTGAAGATTGGGAACCAATCTTAAAACGTTCTTCTTAAGGATTTTTGGGTTCGCAAAAGTTTGTAAATGTTTTTCCTTTTGGAAACATGTTGTAGTACATCGAATCGGATTAAATTTATGATTGGAGTGAAATCTTTAATCCGAAGATTCTAGTTTTTTTCGGGTTCATGGGTTTTGTGCCATATTTAGGTAAACTGGATCATTAACAAATATTAACATGTTTTTAGACGTTTTGAATACTAAATTTTAATGAATGTATAAAAAAAGACATAGTGTAACACCTCAACCGATGGCGGAAACATCGAGGTGTCACGTAGTGACGATTGTTCAATAGCTCATGGACTAGAAATATAAATTTTGATACATTGAATTGAATAATTTATTACATTGAAAGAAATACAACAATTAAAACTAGCAATCTAAACTAAAATACAGTAAATCTCAATCTAAGTCTAAGTTCCAAAAAGCTTAGAAGTGATCTCATAAGAACCTGAAACATGTACGAAAATAATTTGGTCAATACAAAAATGTATTGGTGAGCATACCCTGTTTGAATAAATATAGTAGGAAAAGTGTTTCGCAATTCACGTGTCGTATACTGTTTGCAATTATGTAATAAGTAGTATCCGTTCAAAATCAACCCTATGTAATGAAAGGAAATATATATAGTATGCGCTAGTAGTAATGAAATACATAGCAATGACAAGGACTCTCAACAGAGTCACAAGGGTATATATCATAGTACTATTCATTGAAATGTCAGGCCCTCAAAGGTTAATGATTTTGACAAGTCATAGACACACAAATCAACACAAGCAAACACACATGAGAATTGCTATTTTAGTAAAAGGAAATAGAAACTTGATATAAGTACATGAGTAGCCCCAAAAGTAAAATGAAAAAAAAGGGGAAAGATATACTCACAGTTTGCGAAAGCGATCAAAATCCACTTAAGCGGTCGTGAGCTAAGTAATGGAAATTCTGAGGAATTCAACCTTTAATGTGTAAGAATACTAATAAGGAAATGTCTAAAAAGTCTAAGGTACCTAGGGTCTAAGGCATTAGGGTTTGCTAAGTCGATTTGGGGAATTAGAGTTTTTATGATAAATCAAATTAATGTAGAAGTTGTATATCAAAAATGATATGTCAAAGTTTATAAATGTGGTGTAGGTAATATAATTATTACTATCTGAATATTTGCGTAAAATATGTTGTTGAATAATTAAGGCAAAATAATTTAGTTAATTACTTTAACTAAATTAAAATAAATACAATAATCATAAATGTATAACTAAATAATTATGAGTTTCACAATGATCCAACAAATGGTAATTAAGATTTTCAAACATAAAACATTTCTATTTTATAAGAAAAGTATTTATAAAATAGATGTTTAAATAGAGTAAATAAATAAATGTTTAATTATGTCTAATGAAACGTAAATAATGCTAATAATACAAGACATGACTATTTTTTATAAATACTTGATGCTTTCTGATGTAAATTAATGAAAATAATTTTCCCATAATTTTTATAACTTATTTATATTTAAAATTGATTTAATGAGATTAAATCATGTTTAAATGATTAGAAATAGGAAAATTAATAAAAATAAATGTTTTCTGAACCAAATATTTTTATTTCAGCTCATAATTATTAAAAATAATTTCCCAAAAAGTTTGAGATTAAAATCATTAAAAATGGATTTTTAATCAATTAATTATGATTAAAACAATTTAAATCAAGAAAAATAGGAATATAATGTATTTTCCAGAAAATAAAATGTGATAATTTTCTTTAGGGTGTCAAGAAGCTACACCTAAATTTTCATAATATTTGGAGCAAAAATGAATTAGTTATGATTATTTTAAGATATAAATGTATTTATATATAAAAAAAATAAGGAATGAAAAAAAAATATATATGTAATCTGAAAAAAAAAAAAAAAAAAAAAGCCCAGTCGTGAGTGCTTGCAAGAATCGAACTTTGGTCCCCAATCTATCTACAAACAAAAGGATCTTAACCACTCCACCAAGGATGTTTTTGTTTGATCAATTTTAAAAGAAATAATACTCATATTATATCATAGATTCATCTTCTTCCCCAAAATACCAAACCCTAACCCTAGATTTCTATCACCTTCAATTAAACAAGATTAACATCTGACATCATAGGGCTTTTAAAGAGTAATAACAAACCAACAAAACTTTTGATTGGACTTACAAAAACGATTTGAGACCGAACGAGAGGAAACAAGGAGACGAGAACAATGGCGTCGATTCAAAGGATTTTGGTCGTGATTTCAGCGACTTTGTTGTGGGTTTAAGAGGTGCAGACGTTGGGGAATGAATTGGTGAAGTCAATTTATAAGGTTACAAAGAAAAAAATCGTTTGATTCTTGTTAATTAGTCCGACGGTTACAACATACAATGTCTTCAAAGTCGGTTTGATGGCAGATTAATGCGCTATTACTGCTAAACGATCGATGGCAAAGATGGAGAAATCGAAACAGGGCCATAAAAGTCAATAAAACATCATGTAATTACATGCTGAGTAATGGTGAATAATATGTCATACTATATGTAAAGCTCATTCATACTGAAATTGTATAATGTTGTGGTTATCAATTGTTTGTATTTTTGGGTAATAGTTATAAATGAGCCCATTCACATTAATATATACCAAATGTTAGACTGTCGCTGTGTTGCTTAAATCATGTTATTTGTATAACAATAAGTCAATAACTAACGCATTTTTTAGTCAAAACATAATAGCAAAATTAATGTTTATTTGCACTTGTATAAATGTACATTTCACTTTGTCGAACAACATATGTCACATTTTATGAACTAGACATTGTATGTAATTAATGCTAGTTACACACTTGAAAGCTCAAACAGTTATATTTTATAACATAAATAATCAAATACATAATAGCCAAGCTTGATAATATAAACTCTAGTGTTGTGTTTTGGTTAGTATACCCTTATAAAAGTTAATCAAATTTGACTAGTTAATCATAACATGTATTCTTTTTTTTTTTTTTAACTCCATGAAACTCAAACTTTTTATAACTACAACAACTTAAAAGAGATTTTTTTTTATATAAGAAATCAAATGAAGCATGTTTATAAAACAAAATTGTAAGGTTTAATATAACTCAAAATTTATTAATTTGTGAATAAACAAAAAGTACAAGGACTAGATTTGACAACTAGCTAAAAGATAAGGGTGACGGTTGTCACACATAGTATTTGTAAACCCATGTAAAACGCTTGCTAACATTTTCTTTCTAGTAAGCGTATTAGAAAGTTGGTTTCAAAGTTTTGAAATGTTTACATTTTCTAATGAAAGCATTGAAAAATAGTTATGAAAATAAAAGGTTTCAAAATAAAAGGTTTTGAAACATGTATTTCTAACAAGCGTGTTAGAATCGACAGTGTTGAAAGAATAACGTGTCATAAAACCTTTCTAATGAAACATTTCTAATGAGCGTATTAGAAATAATTATTTACAAAATCGTAAGTTTAATTTTTAAACTTATATATTTATTTTTCCAACGAGCGTGTTAGAAATTAATGATTTTGTAAAGACAAATAAGATGATTACATTTTTTAACGAGTTTTACATTTTCTAACGAGCGTGTTAGAAAAGATTATTTTGGAAAAATAATCAATATTGAAACGGTTTGGTTAAATTTTTATGGTTTCTAACGAGCGAGTTTGAAACAGATTTATTTTTAGAGAAAAAACAAAGTTAACACCGTTTTATGTAGACGTTTAATTTTCTAACGAGCGTGTTAGAAACGGTTTATTTTTATGTAAACCAATAAGTTTTGAAACGATTGTCATAATCATTTATTTCTAATGAGCTGGTTTGAATCGGTTATATATATAAACCAATAACCTTTAAAATGATTTTGGGTAATCGTTTGTTTCTAACGGACGTGTTAGAAAACGTTTACTTTATATAACCAAAACTCCATATAACGAAACATATAATCACTTGTATTCTAACAAGTATGTTAGAAATGGTTAGTTCTTGAAACCGAATGTTTTTATATATGGTACACGTATAGTTTCTAATGAGCAAATTAGAAGCGGTTAATCTTGAAAAAACCATATACTTTAACGATTTATAATTGTTTGTTTTCTAACGAGCGGGTTAGAATATGATTAGTGTCTTGTATCATATAATAGTCTTGAGAGACTATTTAGTAGAAAACAACTCGATATTGTTACGAGTATATATATTATTGTTCAACTACCTGCGTGTAGTTAATTGTAAACAACTTTGGTGTTCTTTGGACAATTTGTCTTATTGAGGGAGTACCTCAAAACATGCAACAAGACGGTATAGTTATGATTATTTTGGTCGAATGATAAAAGTGTAGAATGCAATAACACTTGTGACATATTTGATGTATTTATCCTTATATGAATCCGTTTAAATATATTGAATATTATATATATATATATATATATATTTGGGCTATCGTTTATCTATAATCTATATCTATAATCTATAATCTATAATCTCTACTACATTATAAAGGATGAGTGATGGCTAAATGTGTCCAAATTGGCAAATTTAAGATGGCATCCCAAGAGTCTCAAGTGTAATCCTCAAGTTTTTACCTCATTTCTTCCAAATTTACCCTTGTGTATCACCTTTGATACCTTCTCTACTACATTATAAAGGATGAAAGATGGCTAAATGTGTCTAAATTGGCAAATTTAAGATGGCATCCCAAGGCTCCAAACCTAATTCTAAAATTCAAAATTTGAAAATCCCGCTCATACTACCTATCTACCCCATCTTTTCATAATAAATAAACCATAACTTAGAAAAAGAAAAAAATTATACATGATTATGTGTAATTTTATTGTTTTTTATTTAATAAATATTTGTAAAAAAAATAAAAAAATAATAAAAAAAATATAACGAGCTGGCTCGAGCCAGCTCGAGCTCGGCTCGAACATTTACGAGCCGAGCTCGAGCTCGACTTTTCAGCTCGACCAGAAAGACGAGCCGAGCCGAGCTGGCTCGGTTTAAGTTCGAGCTCGAGCTGGGCCTGGCTCGGCTCGACTCGGCTCGTGTACAGCCCTATGCTCAGTGTCATCACGGTTACAAGACAAAAGCAGTTGAAATTCTAAAAAATATGCAGAGGAGTAAGGCCTAATAAGTTACATTATATATATGCCACTGTTAAACACATATTGCAGAAAAAATGATACTAACACGGCCTTTGTTTTGTTTGTTAAGATGGTCAATGATGGAGAAAAACCTGACCTATAATTCTCTCATTCATAGGATTGTCGTTTTAGGCTAGACTGAAACTGCAATAATAATCTTGGAAAAGATGACAAAAAGAGGAGTATTCTATGATGTTGGGGTATATAATTGTAGTTTTCAGCCATCCATTTTTATCTCCAAAAAAACAAGGAGTAACCAAGGCTGTCTCTGAGGGTTCAAATAGTTTGTGCGACATGTAAACATGAATCCTTAAAATAGACGTATATTTGATCTTTTGGAGAGGAAATTGGAAAAAAAAAAAAAAAAAACATAGTATTAAAGAAGTTTAAAGCTCAAATTAGTACACGCGCACCAAAAATATCAACAACAAATACGTATGTAAATATAAAGTATATAAAGAGGTAGACATAGATCTCCTAGAGAAGAAATTGCAACGAGTAACGGGTAGCCCATAACACGGATATCGTCAACCCCTATATATATCTATCTATACAGACACATTTAGAAAGACGCTATGAATGACATGTAATCACATTATAACAAACTTGTTTGAATCCCGAAATGGGTGGTGGTTCGTTATAGATATCATAATTGAATGTGATATCAGTTGAGACACCCGCTGCAACGCGCGGGCATTCCCACTAGTACATTATAAAGGAGGAGGCATGGGCAAATATGTCCAAATTGTCCAAAGTTAAGATGGCATACCAAGGGTATTTTTACAATTTTCTAAATTTTATTATTTTTCTTCCCTAAATGCCCCTAGAAGATAATTAACTTTTATATGAAAATGGAACTCACCAAAACTAAATAAACACACGGGATAGCAATATTTTTGAACAAATTTCATATAATGGCGATCAAATATAATAATTTATGTTACCACAATGAATAATCTTATCTCAGATAAACTTGCATGAATTTTAAAACTTTGTCATAATAAAACTTATATTATAAACCCATTTCATATATATGCGTCTACCCAGCGGCAAAATGGATGGAATGGTTCGACTCACTGGCTACATTGGGCAATTTTTTAGCTCTTGGGTCAAGTTGGGCAAGTCTATTACAAACTTACAAATCACAACTTTTAATTTCTAAATGGACAATGACCTTCGTATGATAGTTTATACAATATCAGATTACTGGGTTATGTACCCGTGTGACACACGGATTGAACAATTTAAATTATATATATTATAAATATAATTAAGAAAAATTAGATTAATATTTTATTTAAAATAAAAAAAGTTGCCTTTACAACCGAAAAATATTAAATATTCATCAGTCCCTAAATGATTTATTGTAAAAAACATTTTTATTCACATAAAACTTTTTTAAACATTCCAAAATGTATCTTCCATACTGTGGCTATTACCTTATAAGACTGCATGTACAACAAAACAAAAAAATCAAAAAAGTAATAAAGGTAAATCTGTTTAGGCTAGGATATAAAAAAATGAAATTAATTTAAAAGTATCTCCTCATACGTTAAACCATCCCAATCGAGTATTGTTCATTTTAGAATTTGACATCAAGTTTATTCCAAAGCCAAAGTATTTCTAACTTTGAGTGTATAATCATTTTTTTTTCTAACATCAAGGTCCTTAAACATAATGACATTTATTGATTCAATTTTACTGTATTATAAAAAAGAATGTGTGAATTGATAGCATGAAAATAAAGATTGAAACGAATTAGTCATGAAAAGACTGTTTAGATATTGCATTTCTCTATTGAAGTAACTTGAAAAAACAAAGTCAATGAAGATTTCAAATAATGATTTTTCATATATAAAATGTATTTTATATATCAATATATTATAATACGAAAATAGTTAAACATATTTAGTTTTGTATTAAATCAAATATTTAATTAATGTGAATTGATTTGTTTTATTTTGTTTGTTCAGAATATTGTAAGAAATATAGTTTTAAACTTAGAGTGAAAGACCACATATTAAAAACACGTTTTTAAGGTACATGATTTAAATTTAATAACACATAAATACGTTATCTTAAAAAAATAAATAATTTCTAATAAAGATTACTTTTGTTAGTTCATAAACATTTTCAAATTATGTCTAATAATTTATTTCTAATTTTGTATTATATTAATTGATTTACAAAAAACATGGAATATATATATATTAAACTGAATTCCAGTAATTATACTAATAATTATAGTTGTAACAAATAAAAACTGAATAAGTAATAATTATTAAATAAAGAAACAAATTAAAATTAATGTATTGTTTAAAATAATAAAATGGGAGGCTTTGTGATGGAGTTCTATGTACTTCATGTGCTGTCTTTTATTACTATAGATAGAAATCGATTAATGTTGATTGATTTATTTTGTTTATTTGTTTTGAACAACATGAAAGTCTCATAAAAAAACTTGACTAATTGCATTGTGTTATTATTAATTTGTTTATTTGACTTTTGAATTTTAAGTATTAAATTTAATATGTATTTGTTGAGCATGGTTTAACTTCTAAAACAATGACCAAAAAAAAAAAAAAAAAAACTTAATAATCAATTGTCAAATATTGTAACAAAATTAATTTTAAACTTAGAATAACAAATCAAATATTGTAAAAAGAATCATCATGTGTTTTCTTTTATTAATGATTTCGGTTACAACTATGATTATTAATATAACTAATAAAATTCAATTTAATAAATTTATAATATGCTTTTGCAAATCAATTATTATATTTAAATTTGAATTTATTGTATTAAATAATAAAATGAGAGAATTCATGCTGTGTGTCTCTCGTGTGTTTTATTTTATTAATGATGATCAGTTACAACTATGATTATTAATAAAATTAATAAATAAAATTCATTTTAATAAATTTATAATATGCTTTTGCAAATCAATTATTATAATTAAATTTGAATTTATTGTATTAAATTAAATAATAAAATAAGAGAATTCATATGGGAGTGTCATGTGTCCCTCATGTGTTTTCTTTTATTATATAGTGTAGATGTAGATGTAGATGTAGATGTAGATTACTACATGCTTTTGTCATGTGAATGAACTTTATCATTTAGCAAGGTATTTTCAATGGCACGGTTATGTAGATATGCAATGACAGGATAACTTACACAAGAATGATTTTATGTTCATATTGGTCTATTACAATAACATACATTTGGTTTATTAAGATTTGTTCAATAACGAGTACATGGTTTTTTGTGGTGAATTGCAATTAGTTGTAAGTGGCGGTGCAAATTTCTTTTCTTTTCTTTCTACGAATACTTATTAAAACACAGTGTGCACATTTCTATTCTTTTTGCGTAACTTGCGGTAAAAAACCTAAGTATCATAATGTTATATTGCAACCCATTTGTGGATCTCGCTGCAACGTGCGGGTAAACCCACTAGTAAATTTAGATAATCAAGTGGATTAAAATCTAATAATCGATAAATATAAAAAGGAAATGTAAGATGATATTTTTTATTATTATTATTTTTGGACGACGAATTTGATAAGGATGTTTAGTTAATGGGTTGTGCAAGGAGTGTCTTGCAAGAACACAATGAGCTGGTTGTGATCATGACTTATGCAATAAGTCACATACCAAACATCAAGCGTGTAACCACATCATGAGCGAATCATGATGACCGTGGCAAGTGTATTGAGATTAAATACACGAAAAGGAGATATGTCATCTAATGTTGAGAGCATCAACATGGAAATACACATTTGTGAATTTTCGATGACTATAACATATGTGACGATATAAGAATAGATTTTGTAAAAAAAAAATCTATAATTCATTAAAAAGGATTACTCGAGAGGACATGATATATAGTTCACTAGTTATGATTCTATTTGGGTTAATATGAGAACTCATATAGCTCAGGAACAGCTCGTGTGAGAAATCTAAGTAGAGTAATATAATGAGATGATCTTAATAACACAAAGATCTAGATAGTCGCTATTTTATCACGGGTGTCTAATGTCATCATGAGTGATATTACTCAAACTTAATAAAAGTGCAAGCAATGTGGGGGGAAGAGCCATTTAAGAAACAACCCGTATGGATGTAAAAAAATGGCACTTGAGAAGTTTTTCTCAAACTTCATACGAAAGGGAGAAAATTTCATCACCCCATTTGGAAATTATCCAATAACACTTAAATGTGGGGGTGCCTTGCATTTGAAAATGGAATATTTGACATGATAGATATGGGATTAACGGATGTGATTTTTGGGAGTACAAATCACACGAACCCATAATGGACTCGTTATAAGTTAGTCCTATTATGTGAACAAAATTATTGAGAAGTTCAATGGAAATGAATCTAATGTGGCTAGAACTTTCATTGACACGAGGCAACATCTAGCTAAGAATCGAGGTGAGCCTGTTACTCAATTAGAGTACTCAAGAATTATTGGCAGCTTGATTTATCTGATGAGTTGTACTAGACCAGACTTAGCAGCAAGCTAAGTAGACACACGAGCAACCCAAGTTCAAGTCATTGGAGTTACGTGATACGGGTGCTTCGGTACTTAAGATACATATGAGACTACGAGCTGCAATATAATAGATATCTAGCAGTTATTGAAGGTTACTGTGATACGAATTGGATATCTGACACTAATGATTCTAGGGCAACGAGTGGGTATGTATTCACACTTTGAGCTGTTGCGATAACGTAAAAATCATATAAGCAAACGTTTATTGCTAGATCCACGATGGAATCAGAATTCATCGCTTTAGATGAAGAGGATGAATAGGCAGAATATGGCTACGTCAATTTGTTAAGGATATACCTAGGTGGCCGAAGTCGGCATCGGCCAAATGTATGCACTGTGATAGCCAATCGAAAATTGGCAGAGCTCATATCACAATGTATAACAGTAAGAACATGCATATAAGATGTAGGAATAATACGGTACGACAACTAATCTCTATAGGAGTTATCATTGTTGACTATGTGAAGTCAAAGGATAACATCATAGATCCGCTAACAAAAAGGCTTAAACAAAGAGTTAGTTGAGAAGTCGTCCATGGGAACGAGACTAAAACCCTTGAATAATTAAGTTCATACGAAGGAAACCTAACACAGTTAACTGGAGATCCCAAGATCTGAGTTCAATAAGACAACCTAATTGTATGAACAAGTGAGGTCACTGTGGGGGGAGAGTTAGTGGAAACCCCACGCTTTGAAAAGGGGAGTTTGCCATAGGAATTTGGTAAGCTTCCTAGTCCATTCCTAAAAGTGACAAGCTTTGAGGCTAAGCCTATGGCCTTTAATTATTCAACTCATGTAAACATTCATAGTGAATCACCTATGTGCGAGAGAAGTGAGGTCGATTCGAAGGGTATTGTTGGGGCACAATACTTGAGAGCTCCCGCAGAACCAGGCAAGTGTCCATGACCATAACTGACACAACTATGAGGACTTGACGTTGTTAGGGAGAGTCTTGTGTGAAGCGTAATGTCGTCTACACAAACGGCAGACGAGTTCAAAGACATCGTTGTCTACTCAGAGCCAGTGGATTAAGTGCGTTTCATGAGAGAAGGTTCAAAGGGTCACACTTACCTATCGTATGTAAAACTCAACTGTTGAAATTTAATCGGGATGAGGTTGTTTCTGAGAATGACTCCCATTCATGTGGGGGTTTGTTGGAAATTTTGTTTGCTTTGATCAATATCCATTCATGTGGGGGATTGTTGGAAAATTGAAACGTGAATGTAAATTTAATTATAATTTAGTGAAATTATAATTATTAATTATATTCTTCATATGTGGTGAATTTAAGACAAACTCATGAGTAAAGTTTCTTTATAATAGTTGATTAGAGTTTTATGGCTAATAAAGAAAATTTAAGTCTTTAATATGTTAGACTTTTCACTAGCCATGGTTCATGTATACATAGTAGGCTTTGTGCCTCATTTGATATGAGAGAAAAATACACTAAGAAACTCTCGCAACACACATACACTCAATCATAGCAGCCAAGTTTCAATTATCTTTCAGGCAACCACCACCACTGTTTAGAACCAGTGGACCTTGGGAAACAGACTGCGAATCTGTTTAAGGGAATTATGTCAAACACAAGTCCAGTTCACGCTAATGATTTTGTCTTCGATTTCAATGTAAGTTTTCTAACAACACATCATATGTATATGAGTGACGTTGGTGGATTACATGACATCGCACGATCAATTTGTTTGAGCTCAATATTGTTGGTCCTACTTGGTTGGGATCCAAATAAATGTAATAGTTTCATGTCAATATTTCTATAGCATCCAAATGGTTAGTTACGGTCACAAATTTTCTGAACCATGAGTAAATTACTTGATATTTTTCTTTGGATATTTAATGTTATTTGTAAAAATTAGCTAATAATTTCCCTGCTAATGTTATGGAAATAATAAATTGGAAAATCTACAACCGCATACCTGATAAAATCCTACTTATATAGAGAGTGAGTTGAGAGCAAACATATCCTATCCTATCTTGATGAAAAATTGAAGAAGAGTGAGTTAAACACATCAAATGTTGTGTTATCCTCAAGAACACAGCCATTTTATTCCTTTTTTTAGATATCAATAGTCCTGCAAATTATGCATGTATATTATAAACTATAAAAACTATTCAAGTATCGTTTTAAATGGAGTTGCATAAAAAAGACAATGCACCAGCCGGGAATCGAACCCGGGTCTGTACCGTGGCAGGGTACTATTCTACCACTAGACCACTGGTGCTTCATATCTATACTCTTTTGAGCTATTCCAAATATAAAACCCTTAGTTTAGCCTTCTGTCTGAACCAATCCTGAACACCGCCCAAAATTTGTGCTCGTCTTCACACACACACACACCAAATATTTAGGCAAAAACAACAAACATATATATCATGGCGCCTTTCATTTCAAATTAACCTTCTTCTCATAATAATAATAATAATAATAATCACACACATCCAAACTCCATCCATTCCAATCCTCCAAACAATGATCGTTAGAACACCTCTTGCCAAGAAACCACGGTCCGAACCCACCGCCACGTCAGCTAGCCCTAACTCCAATGGCCGTTTCATCATCTTCGAAGACCTCCCTGAACCCCAACCCGAACCCGATCACCAACACTCCGATCAGATGCTCTGCACTTATCAATGCCGCCAACTGGTAATTTATTAATTATCTATACAAATCATTTATTACCCTTCCGCTTATGCTAACCTACGCCTTTCCTAATTGCACAATTTCTATTTATTATTATTATTATTATGTAACTTTTGTGATACTCATGTTTCGAAATAATATATAGGTCTTTTAATACGGATATGATAGGTTTTGTGTTTGTTTTGATGTTTTGTAATAACCTAAACCTAGGGCTTACTTAACTATTGGTGTGTTTATTTAAACATGAAATACAATTGTGGTCTGAACTGAAGAAGTTATTGTCCTTATAGGTTAAAGCAGATTTTCTGGATGCTTTAACTAGTGCAGAGAAGCAATCACAGGATTATCAATCTAAACTTGAGACGATGGACGTTGACTTGCGCAAATCGGGTGAGTCAGTTTGTGGCTAGTTAAATGAAGTTTCTTATAAGTTAATTGTGTTTTTGATGTGTTGCGTCGTCGAATTGGAAACATAATATCTAATATTTGATTTTGTTGTAGGCAGCAGTATTTATGGTTTTATAGTGGTTGCTAATGCTTTTCTAATACGTTAGTAATTAAACCTACCGTAATTTAAACCTAGAACAGGCAGAGTCAAAAGTTAAAAAGTAAAAACTCTGCAAGTTCCATTTAATTGTTTTTAATGCCTCACATTTCTCTATACATAAATAGACAAGAAGAGAAGCTGTAAAAGAATGTTATCAAACAGTTTCTCTACGCGTAATTCGTATTGCAGTTGTGAGTTTGTATTAATAATAATTTGTGTGTATAAAGCTACAAAGATGAAGTGTAATGAGTAAGATAATGCTATTAACACTTAAAAGGTTAAATATCAAAGAACCCCTATTTGTCCCCTGGAGCTTTGTTATGTTGGTTAGACAAGATATATGAATCTGAAGAGGTAAAAAGATAAAACTGGTTTGATAGATAGATATCCTTCTACGAGTCAATCACACTTTCATGTATATCTTCTAATCTACCCAATCTGTTTTATGCATTTGGTGAATTTCTTATCTGTCATGTACAATAGGGTTTAGTTTAGATTTTGTATCACTAGTGAAGATGCATATTCATGCAGTTGAAAGTTAGCTCATGGTGGAGACCTAAACTAAAAGTTAAGAACAAGACTACTAAATAAGCGTTTTGTTTCCTTGCCATTTAATTTTGTTTTAAGTTTAACTTTCAAAGCTTATTGAAGAGGGTGCTTATTATGTTTACAAAGGATAACTCATGGCTAGTCAGTTGGTCACATAGTTGTTAATAGCGAACATAGCACCCCCTATAGCAAATAGCGGGAGATGGCGACACTTTTGTATTTTTTTGGGTAAAATATACATATAAAATATCTCTAAAATATTCTTCTAGTTTATCGCTAAACATGGAATAACGCCCACTATTTCATCGAATCATCGCTATTGATATGTCGCGTATCGGTAGCTTGTCGCTATTGTCCGTTATTTACTATTGACAAATATGGTTGGTCAACTTTATTTTTAGTAGTTCCATTGTTTTTCACTCCCTTATGGTTGTACTTATTCTTTACCTTCACTCATGAGTATGTCTTTGAGAATATACTCTATAGCTTTTAAGAGTGATTACCACTTGTTGCAGAAGCTGAACGGATAAAATTACGGGATCAACTTCTATATGCTGAACAAGAACTAGCTGCTGCCAAGGGACGTGAACAGGCGTTGCAAGATCAGCTCTTGAAAGAAGTTAATGAATCGCAGGAGCGACTAAGAAAGCAGATTCATAATCATAGTGAACTTGAGGTGTAGAATGAACCATAGTTATTTCAATCTACTTTCTTTTCATTTAATTTCTTCTCAGATTTTTGTAGATTTAGACCTAAAACTTCAACATTGAGGTTAATTCTAGTGTACAATCGTAAAAATGAGGCTCTGTGCATGCATGCACAGGGTAAAATCTTTCATTTGAAGTTAATTTTACATTACACTCATGTGAAACTAATACATATAATATCTGGAAATTCCTGAAGTCTTTATCTTTGTTTCAGAATTGCCTTAGATCTATTTAAGATGAGGAAAAGTTGCAATTTTTTTTTATTTGAGATTTATCGTTTCTGTTAAGGCAGAGTATTCCATAGTTGGAGGTTCAGTTGGTGTGCTTCATTGATTGACTTGCTATGAAGTTTAGCTATAGCTTCAGTTGCTGTGTTATTTTTCTGTTGAAATTATTATTCCATCTTTTCTTGCTTTTCTGTTTTGCTTACCACATTCTTTGTTTGGATATTTGTTTAATTAATAATAGTTTGTTAACTTATTTAGGTAAAATATAGAAAAGAGATGGATCTTCGCAAAACGGCAGAATCTTTGTTGTCCTCGGCTGAAGAAAAAGCAACCCTTTTAGAGGGAAAATTGAGCCACGTCTCTGAGAGTATAGAGAGGGAGAAAGTCCGTCTTCAGAAGGAGCTTACACAACTTAAACAAGAGTCAAAACATTCCATGGCTAGAATTAGTGCAGATGTGAGTAGTCATAAGTAATGACAGTTTTTTTAGTTATCATTATTGTTATTTGTTTATTTCTTTGACATGATATGGAATTAATTGCTACTATCCTTCTACTTAGCTTGAAAGGATGGAATGCAAAGCTAGCAATTCTGAGAAAGAAGCAGCTCTGCTAAGGGAACAACTGGAAAATCTTCAAACAAAATTCAATGAGGTTATATAACATGTTTAGCTGTGCTTTGTTCTGAATTTATTGTATTCTTCATTGAATGATATAGCTTTTTTATATTTTGTGTGGAGAGTGGAGACAATATATGCATAAATCTTACCTCTGAGAATAATTTAAATCACTAGCCTTATGGCTTATTCACATCTTTTTTTTTCATTCATTTGCTACATTCTTAGATTTATGCAATTGATGGTTCTTGTGTAACACTCTTATTCACAGTGCTTGCATGAGAAGAATGAAGTAGAGAAAAAACTTTCTACTTCAACACATCAAGAATTTCCTTCGGATGACAATATCTTGGTGAAGCACTTGAGAGAAGAGCTCAGAAACTATGTATGTTTTATTTTCTTTTGTCACTGCAAGTACTTTAATGTTCATGTTTTTTTCTCCACATACCTAACATTGACTTTAATTACTTGTTGATAGAAGGGCCAATAGGGCAAAAACTAACATTGATCATGAAAAGCAATAGGACTAAATTCTCAATATTTATTGAAATAATAGAATTCACTTGCTTTAAAGTTACAGTAGTCAGATGAAATGAAATTGCATTTTGGTTGATTCTTTCAGCTAGGACCAAAAGCTACTTTAGTCTACACGATTACTTGAACCATTTATATTTAAGTGATTATAAAGCTACAAGTTACAACGATTGTCGATTATTATGTATGCTGTATGGGTGTCTCATGCTGAATGCATGCATACATCAATCAAACGGTCTACATTCCTCTTAAAAATAATGAAGAAAATTTTGCAGAATTTCCATAGCTTCTAGCCTTTTAGCAAATAATGTGTACCTTTTGTAACACACTACTAGTGAGTGTGTATGATTTTAGTCAAAAGTAACATGTTTGTATGTGTTTTCAGTTTGCCATCATGATTGTTCAAACATGGGCACCTTGCTAACAAGCTTTTAGAGATTTAACGTCTTTAGTTCTTTCTTCGCAGCAGATTATTGATTAATGTTTTCTGTATTTTGCATCAGGAATCAGAAGTGCGTGAAGCTAGAAAATGGAAAGCTTCTCATGAGGACATTGAGTTATTGAGGGAGAAATTGTTGGAGGAAAAGGGTCGCAGAGAGAGGGCAGAGTCAGAGGCTTTGAAATTATCAGAAGCACAGATAAATGGAAAGAAGTTGGAGGATGAATTATCTTCATGGAAATCAATGATGAAGGAAATTCCTGGTGTAACATCTGCTGCTGACATACCTCTTAAGTTTGAAGCCTTACAAAAGTTTGTACCAATTTCATTCTATAGTTTTCTGTTTCATTTATTCAACCTACTTAACCATAATTAAAAAAAAGGCTACTAAAATGGTAGTTATTAGCATTGTCTTTTTTTTTTGGCATATTCAATTGTAACGATGTCTTCATAAAAGTTCAGTTAAGCAATCATGGCAAACTATGCTTACTCTTTCTCTTCCTAAATCGATGGTGTGCACTATAGGGAGGTTCTTGAAGGCATGATGAAGATGGGAGAGGTGACTGCACGTTTAAAACAAGTGGAGGTTGCACTTGATGTTGCTGAAAACGCTAGACAAAATGTTGAAACAGAGTCTGCATTAACCAATGAGAAGATGGAACTTTTAAAATTGGAGCTCAAGCGAACTGAGTTGCTGGTAAGTTGGTATGAAATTACAAATATGCTTGTGTGTAAAATAAGATAGATTGCAAAGTTAAATTTCTTTACATCATCAACTCTTGGATATTTAGTGATCTCATTTTTGTGTGCTTTGTTTGTTTGATAGTATGACCTATGACTGATTCATGTTGTACATGAAGTTGTTGGTTTTAAGTTTTATCTGCTTTATATAATTTGCAGCTTTCTTCAACTACAGAGGAGAGAGATCGTTTGAAGATTGTTATTGATCAATTGAAACAGCAGAAGACTGTTGAAGCAGGGGGTGCAATGACCGATGGGACGGTTAAGGTTGTGGACTTGAGGTCCTATTTTGAAGTTTTATCTAGTATGTGGGTTTGTGCTAATAAAGATGTTGTTACCTTATTCTGCAAGGACAGGAGCTTGAAGCATCCCTTGCCATGAAGGAAGATCTTATAAAGCAATTGGAGAGCTCTATACAGGAGCAAAAAGATGTGAATGCCCGTCAACATAATGAAATAAAGTTACTTAATGAAAGGCTGAGTAATGAATCAAGAAGAATAAAGTCATTAGAGAGGGAGGAAGATCGTCTCCGCTCAGAGATAGCTATATTGGAGTCAAAGGTTAGATTCTTTAATATTGAGTTTCTTCTATTCTTTGGCACTTTTATAATAGTTTCTTTGGCCCTATTCCCATATATGGCATTGAATATGCAGGTGCCAGGTAGTTCTAGTTGCTACTGAATTATCCTAAGCAAATACTTGAAAACACAGCTGATTGGCCATCTTTATTCTATAGTAGAGTTTCACTATAAGATTTAGCATAATAACATTAATGTATAAATATTTTTCATATTTTGACTATTGGAACCTATAATATAGAGATAAACCGGCCCGTGGGCTCGATACTAAAAGCCTAAATACCATAGGGTTCAGTATTCACTTGGTGTAGATTGTAGAACTATTGAAAAACGCATTTAGGTCATCAATTGAAGTCAATTGATATGATTAAAAGTTCAACACTTCAACTACGTGTTTCATCTTTAAATTTCTGTTCTGTTTTTTTGTTCAATGATTGTTCAGTTGGTTATACATCCTTTCATTTGCAGTTGGGTCATGGTGACTTTTCATCTGCAAGTACAAAGGTATTGCGTATGGTGAACAGCTTGGCAGTTGACAGCGAGGCAAAACAGACAATAGAGGCTTTGCAGAATGAATTACAGAAGACAAAAGACAAATTACAAGCCATTGAGGAATTAAAAAAACAATCAGGTATATTTGTGATGTGTATACTGAAAATTACAAGTGCTGCGTGTTACTCTTTGGTATCATTACAAAATAACATTGTGATTGTTTAGTTCTCTTTTAGTTATTCCTTGGTATCTTTTTTCAAGTAATTTTGATCTTCTTTTACAAGTTGAACCATATATAAGATTATAAGTAGCACCACCTATTAGAACTCAACCAATGATAATGTGTCTTGTATGTTGAAAATCTCGAATATCACGATTAACTATAAGGGTGTTCATAAACTGTTGAAACCAACTGAACCGCCCAAACCATAGCGAGTCTACCGGTTTGAGATCTATACAATTCATTTCACGATTCGGTTTTGGCGGATTGGGGGTTTACTAGTCCGACCAACGGTTTGAAACTTGGAATTGGCCATGTAAACCGAACCGACTATTTTTCTTTTTTTATTTGCAATTTTGTAATATGCAATTACCAGTTTGTGTTATATTCATGAACTATATCATCTTTAAATTTTTAATACAACGATTTTGAAAAGAAATTAATCGGTTCTGACCTCCAAAACCGAACCGTCAAACCACTAAGGTTGGCAGGTCCAGCCAACTTTGATGGGTTGGTTTGTTGTTTTCTGAGACCATGGTTAGCTATTTGACCCATTTTTTTGTGAAAACCTGTAGAACTGGATCTTAAATGTAAATATGTAATAGATGTTAGGTTTATTGTTTAACTGATGGTTCCTTCATTGGCTGCTGGCGGTTCTTTATATATGCTGAGGAAGAATATTGTGAAGAACGTTTTCTTAGTTAATGATTGCAGCATATGTGCCAATTCACCTCCTTTAAAGAATTTTCATGTTTAGATACACATCCACTTGCGCTGTGTGTTACTTATTTATATATGCATACATGATATGAGTCCGATTTGTTCTGTTTTCTGTTCCAATCATTCACTCATTCATTGAACTTTATTTACCTGGGTGTGTTAAACTTTCATATCTAATGATTGTGTTCATCTTCTTTTCCATACTGATTGCTGTTGTATTATGCAGGTGATGCTGGGACATTGGTAGATTCTTATATTTCTGGAAAAGTAGTTCAACTGAAAGAGCAAATTGCCACACTCGAGAAACGCGAGGAAAGGTAGGTGACATGTTTTTTTGGAACTGTTTTGGCTCTTGAAAATTAAATTAAAGATGCCGCATGATATGATACAGGTATAAGGCTGTTTTTGCAGACAGAATTTCAGTTTTCCGACGGGCTTGCTGTGAACTATTCGGCTACAAGGTATCTGTGGAACTTGCATAGATTCTTTTGTTTGTTAATATTATTCAGATGAAATTCAATCTCCAAGATTTATAGTACTTGGGTGGGCCTGGCTGAGTTCGACAATCTTGTTATGGGTTTCTGTTACTTATATACTGATGTGCAGATTGTCATGGATGATCACCAACAATCAGATGGGATCCCTGTTACACGGTTTACCCTTCAGTCTATATATGCTCAAAGTGATGATGAAAAACTTCAGTTTGAGTACGAATCAGGGAACACAAAAATTCTGGTAAGATGGTAATCTATGTTCGAGGTCAATTAGTCAGCCGTCGTGTAGCATGTTTCATATATATTCAGATAGTCTGTACTGTATCAAAATGTTAAGCCATGAGCCTTACCATGAATACTTGCTTTTGTAATGTTTCAGGGAAATAACTATACCCAACAATCTGATATATCCCACCAGGTTCGTTTATTTTTTGTAGCAAGTATTAGCTTTCTGTTAAATAGTAGATCCGGCGGAAAGGGGGGCAGTTTGGGTAGCACAGGATAGTTTCCTTGAAAGCCAGTTGGCAAAAAATGCCGCTCCCTCTTTTATTGTAAATTTACAAGGATTGCTTGGTTTTTTCAGGTTGAAATTTTCGTTCGGAAGTTGAACTCTATTCCGGCTTTCACTGCCAATTTAACAGTCGAGTCTTTCAATAAGAGGACACTCTCGTGAGGCAAAGTAACTTGTCTTGTTGCTTTGCAGTTCTTTCGCGAACGGGTTGTGCCTTAAAATTCCCCATCCTGTGCAATGATTTAAGTAGCTTTTTACTGAAGTGTAATATTTTCTAAAATGAGGCAATGGTGTCGAAAACATATTTGCATTTAATAACTTGTTTGTGTTCTTGACGGTTTAAAGTTTTATGCTTCTGTCCTATTTTGAAATCCTGAAATTGTGTGGCTTCTTATGTGTTTTAATTAAGTATATATGATATTTTTAACTCTAGAAAATATATTAAGAGTTATCTGTGTTTAATAGTCTTTAGCCTTTTACAGGTAACTTTTGTACATAACTAAAATTGATTCCCACATGTTGTGTTGATTTGGGCATACTAATTTTTTTTGTAGTTGCTTATCGATCAAAATGTAGACCAATTGAAAATGGCCATAAAAATAAGTAGGAACATGTTTTATGTTTGACATCACTCGTGAAATGTAAAGTAACTTGAATCTGTACCGTTTAATGAAAACGTTTATATTTGACATGACTCATTTTAGAACAAAATTTACGTCAAAACGTAAAACAATTGAAAATGTCTTTATAAATTAGCTTGATAACATTTTATAATTGACATGACTCGCTTTTGGAAAATGATGTTGAAACGGAAAAAGTTATGTCGAAACGTAAACTAACTTAAATGCAGTACCAACACATACCTAAAATAAGCATAAGTCAAAATGATATTTTATAAAGTTTTGTAAATTTGCTGTAACATACTTGTAAGTTGTAACCGACAAGTTACATATGTAACACAACAATTTTGTTTTTTTAATTCTTCAGCGCTTTTTTATTTTATTTTTTTCTCAAAATGCTTAAAAACATGTTTGTTACATTGTGTGATTTTTTCAAAAAATAAAACACTTTTGTAACTTGAGTTTCATGGGTTTTCTTAACTCAATGGGGTTTTCAATTAATCCTCCCCTATATATATATATATGTGTGTGTGTGTGTGTGTGTGTGTGTGTGTGGTGAGTTTATGAGGAACGTCAAATATAAATACGTATAGTACGTCTGACATATGGTAATTACTAATCTTGTACTATACCGTCTAAAATATAAATATGTACAGTATGGCTACAACCACCCTATACTTTGTGTCTTTAGTCATGAAAAAAAAACAGCAGTTAGGGAAGAAACAAGAAGATGGATAAAATTTAGAGGTGAAATGGTGGACACTGTGAACAATGAAAATGGCTAGAAGTTAGGGGTGACATGATGGAAACGGCTAGAATTCAGGGAAGAAACAAATGGCTAGAGGTTAGGAAGAAAGAATGAAACCGCTAGATAGGGGTCAAATGATCGTTACGGCTAGAATTTAGACAGGAATATATGAGTTATATATGAGTTGGAGGTTAGGGGTGAAATTAAGGAAATGCCTACAAAAAGGAAGCCAAGCCGGATTTTTGAAGACGTCTAGAGTTCCCTACATATTAGCCGGTTAGAAGGTTGGATCATGGATGGCACACTTGTAGGTTGTTTAGTGGTTGCACATCACGGCTACTCATTAGCTAAGAGGAGATCAAATGATGTAAGAATCTGCTTCTCTCGTTTTTCGTAAAGACCCTAAAGTTTAACCCGTAACAATGTTTATTTTAGTGAAATAGAGGTAGTCAATGTTTATTTTAGTGATTTTCCCTAAAAAATAATATGAAAGATGGTGATCATGTGGCTGGGTTTTTTGAGTGTTTCTTATTAGGTGACTTTTTTATGATTTTAAGGAATAAGTGTTTTTATGATATGACAGTAACTAGTCAGTTTTCTTAGTGTTTTTAAGCCTTCTTATCGTGAATGCTCTAAGATGAGGAATAATTGGAACTCGTTAATATATACATTGAAATTTAAACTTCATTGTACCTGTTTCCATAGTTGGTTTGCTTTTACTAGTGGATTTTAATATGTCTAGAGTTCCTAATGGACACTTTTTTTTATTTCTATTACATATGGAATTAATTGCTTTTATTCTTGAAAAGATGGAATGCAAAGCTAGCAATTATGAGAAAGAAGCAGCCCTGCTAAAGAAACAACTTGGAAACCTTCAAACAAAACTCAAGGTTATATAAAACCTTAGCTATGATCTATTCTGAATTCATTGTATTCATCATCGAGTGATATGCCTTTTATTATTATTATAACTTGTGTGGAGAGTGGAAACAATATAAACCTTTGGGAACAATCCAAATCATGAACCCTACACAAATCTATTTGATTTTGGTTTTGTTTATTTGCGACATTCTAGCGTACTCTTATTCATAATGCTTACAGTTGATGAAAGATGAAAGAAATTCTCTGTTACACTCTTATTCCCAATGCTTGTATTTGATGAAAGAAATTCCTAGTGTAACATCTGTGCTGACAAGTAATAAATCTAGTTTTACGATGGATTAACATTGTACATGAAGTTGTTGGTGCTTTATATTTCACTTCTATTTGCCTTCTTATATGATTATAGAGGGGTGTCCGAACAATACAACGGTAACACAAACACTATTAATCACGTAACATGTTATTATTTAAAAAAAAAAAAAGTAACTATAGCAATACTTCACTCTAACTAAAGAGCATAAAATGTTCGTTTTATGGTGTAATTTTTTAAATAAAAAAAAAAACAATAGCATATGAAAGATTTAAGGTTGTTTACAAAATCGTAGGGGTAGTTGGTTTAAAAGTCAACAATATGTTTTAAAAAATTATATCATGTATTTTAAAAGTTTACGTTCAAAAAAATGTATTTTAAAAGTTGTATTGATTAAATTCTTAAAATGACGTAAAATCACCTTTTTATCCTTATATGTAAGAGGTGCTTGTGTTCTACACATTACAACGTGTATCATTGTTTTGTTTACAAGTTCTATTGTTGCAGCTTTATTCGGTTACTGAGGACAAAGATTGTTTATTGTTGTTATTCAAGTGAAAGTACAATAGAAGAACGTTATGCAAGGACATGAGCTTGAATCATCCCTTGTTCATAATTCTGTATTTTTAACATAATGTACAATGGTGTGGAAAGCATATCTTACATTTTATCAGTAACCTGTTGCTTTTTTTTAAGGATAGATAAATATGTTTAAGTTCGAGAAGTGTTATAAGTCTACCTAGAATTATGTTTTGGACTTAAAAATGATGCTTTTGATTGTTTTGGCATGATATCATATAGTAAAACACCAAAAATAACAATTTAAAACATAACTTAATTTTTTTGACATAATGTTTTAAGTTTTAAACCTAGAATACATTGCATTGTGTTTTTAATGATTACATTTGATGTTTTTCTATATAATATTATGCCTAAACAATCCAAAACACCATAGCTAAGTACAAAACATTATGGCTACATGTCAATTCCCGTACTTAGATTTTCATCCTTTTTAGACGAGCCCTTACCTAAACCACCTAACTATTATAGATACAACTAGGGATGAGCTCGGGACGGGATCGGTACCGAACCGATACCGATCCCGACAATACCGATACCGAAAAGTCCAAAAACCCAATACCGATCCCGATACCGAACACATACGGTACGGTATCGGTTCGGTATCGGTACGGTACCGGTATGGTATCGGTATTTTGCCTTAAAATACCGATACCGTACCGATCCCGTACCGATACCGATAATACCGAAACCGAAAATCCATAAATATGGATACCGATCCCGAAACCCCTCGGTTCGGTATCGGTTCGGTACGGTATCGGGATCGGAACGGGACGGGATCGGTATTCGGGCTTGAATGCTCATCCCTAGATACAACACTAAAAACACAAAAAGAAAACAATATAACACTATGAAAACAATTCAATTATGGTTTATTTTACCAAAATTACTACAAAAATAAATAAATTAGTTTTCCTATCATTTGAAATCTTTCTTATACCTATTTTAAGCAATAAGCACACAAGTGAATATTAAGTCTACTACAAGTATAAGGAGGCTGCAAACACAATATCTCTCTTGATCTTTGAAACAGCATCTTCAAATTTGGCTTCAAGTTCAACTTCCCCAATTGATTTTGCTGCTAGTATCAACTGCTGAAGAATTTCTTCCATTCTCCTGATACCTCTGATCAAACTGCCTTCAAACACCTGTGTTATTTCCATGATCTCGTAGAATTTCGACCCTTTCGCCCATGAATAAACAGCCTCCATAATATCAGGCCGAAATGAACTCACAAAACCCTCTACATCAATTTCGACCTGTTAAAACATGTCAGGTGTGAGCAACTGGCAAAAATTGTGACGGATCAAATCAGTTTAATGCGGTAAATGGTTCAGAAGTCATCTAACATGTACACAAATGCGTACAATGTCCTAGATCCAGTGTTGTAAAAGTCACCTCTGGGAGGCGAGGCAAAATATAGGAAATAAGCCCTAGGCGAGGTCCTAGGCGTTTTGGGGGTTAGGCGGTTATTAGGCGGGATTAGGCGGGTCCTAGGCGGTGGTTTTTTTATTTTTTTTAAATTCCACAAATTTCTAAGTATTTCTTAGTATTATGTGTATATATCTAATTATTTCTAAGTATTATGTGTTGTATCTTAACACGTTTTCAAAAAAAACACCTAAATCTGTGTGTAAATAAAATACGTATAAAAATACCAAAATTCCTAATTCCGCCTAGTCCCGACTAGTCCCTAGGCTAGACCCCACCGCCTGCCTAGCGCCTTCTACAACCTTGCCTAGATTGTTCAATACTAAAGAAATTACCATATTATTTTAATGGGACAACTTGCATAATATCATATTTATCATGCAGCCAAAAAAAAAAAAAAAATCAAATATACCTATTCAAATAACTTCAAAATTCATATTTACCCATTTCATTAAATACAACTTATTGTATGACCATCATACCCTTCTCTTTCTATGTACACTCCAAACTCTTATATACTAGACCCAAGTTATAAGGAAAGGCCCAAATGTCGTCAATTTGAAAATTGGGTGTATTTGATATTATATGTTTTCAAGTCAATATGGCATTATACCAAGTTTCGAAAAAATATACGAAAATATCCATGTTTTTTTAATACGGTTTTCTTAATCGATATTAACAAGTTAATTATTTTAAACTTGTGTTTGGTGGACGCAGTCGTTCCAACCAAACCAACCAATTTTGACGTGTTACCCAACCCACCCTCCCCACTTGTGTTGCCACCTCTAGGCACCATGTAAATGTTGCAGTTGAGTAATTTGGATTTTGGACTACTGCACACATGATAAAATATGGATGAAAGGGATGTAGGGAATGTGAACCTTGCACTCTAGTTGAACTTTAGCTACTCTTCGTGCGGTATCTTGCAATTGTGTAAAGAGCATGTCTAGTTCTTCCCTGGGCTTTTGAGCATCCTTTAGCTTTTCTTGCCAGACGAAACAAGACAAAAGAGATACCATTTCTTCTATTTTTATGTCTTTTAATACACCATTAAACATAAGCTCTGTTAATACCAATTCATCTGCACTGCTAATTTCACAAGCAACTTTCCCCTTCAGTTCCACAACATCGTCTCTAGTCGCATATCTGTATCAAATTGTACATAATCTTATTAGCTCTTATCAGGATATGCCGGTACTGTTCTTAAACAATACCGAATTGAAAAAAAAATGTTTAAAAGTTGGTCCAAAGAGTGATATTAATGCATAAAACCTTCTAAATCATCGGATAGACGGATACCCATTTGCCACCTATATTTAACACTATTTACTAATAACAAAATAAACATTTTAATATATAAAAGGGTTTATTTTTACCCGAGTCTCCGAAGAACCCTTTTCCTTGCTTTGAGCTCATCTTTAAAGGCAAGCGCAGAGGAAGACCGCATTGACTTCTTGATTGATTTAATGTGAGCAGTAATTTGTTTCTTCTTGTGCAACACTTTCAACTTTTGCTCAATGAGTGGAGATTTTGCAACTTCATGTTTTTCAAATAGGTTCTCTAGAGCCTCAATCCTACGGACCGCCTTCCTGTACGTCCCACTTTGGACCTATTAATTAAATATAATATAACATGAGAACATTTCGACATGTGAAGAAAAAAACTGCAACAAAAAGAAACATAAAAAAAAAAGTCAACCTTCATGTCTTCTTCAGGGTCCAAGAGGGGTACTCCTTGTTTAGAAAATCTTGAGAGAACTTCAGACACCTTTTTTAAGGTATTTTCCCTATTTTCCAGTGGTAAAAGATCCTTCGCTATTATGAGCCGGACACTACTCAAGTTATCTACCTGCTTGTATAAAAGTAAAGAGTGTCATAAAATAAGAAATTGTACATTAGAAGGGTGTTTTGGAACAGAAGTCAACTTAAAGTGTTTAGATTTACGTCTTGGAGCTGATTAATTGATTATTGCGACTAGCAAGTAGCAAATGTTACCTAGATTTGGATAATCAGTTTCATACCATCCGTAACAAAATTGATTGTCCATGTTTCACAAAACATTTCTCTTTTTCTTCCCTAAGATATGTCTTCTTAGGTCATTTATCCGTCAACTCCATATAGAATCAAAAATAGTGTACACTCAACATTTGGTTATCAACTAATCACAACTTCAAACAACGGGAGCACATCGCATGTTATTACAGTTGATATCTGATTCTAATTATTGAACATCACGTAACCATTTTCAAAACGCACATTTAAACACTCCCTAAGACACAAAAAAGTGACAGGCACAAGTACGTTGACCAGAGTTGACCATATGCAGTTGAGCTGCAGAGAAAAGGAATACAAAGACAGTTAGAACCTTGCCTGAGAAATAGGAACAGAAACAACAGCCGGTTCCCCAGGCTCCTTTAGTGGAATAATCTTAATTGTCTTCTTAGAAAGTTCATCCTTAGACACAGTACATCTTGTAAGAACATCCACTGTATAATTTGCATCTTCCGGGCTTTTGTCCACGTCATCTAAATAACATACAGATACATTGACACACAGATATACATAAGTAATTTGTCATCTAAACCAACTAACCTAAGTAGACGTGAATAATGGCAGGTTGGGTGAATTGGGTTTGGATCAAAATTATTGGATTATATGAAGCATGAACTTATATATGTATTTGTGTGTATATTGTATGTATGAACTTGTATATGTGTTTAGTATGTAAATATTAGGACCATGTATGTAAATGTATAAGTAGGACTGTGTTATTGTAAATCAAATTGAAGCTGCATACAATTGAAGCCAAAGAACACAGCAGCATAGTAGCATATATAATACATTGACAAAGGCGAGCCTCAGACAAGTGTGAAAAGGCAGAAGTGTCCCTAAGAAGTAACGGTTATAAACGGTTAATTTTGGCGGGACCGGGAACAAGTAAACGGTTGTGTCCTTAGACAGTTACAACGGTTGGACGACATGAGTATTGTATAAATATGTGTCTTTGTCAACAATTGCAAACTACCAAGATTGATTATCCTATAATTCAATCCATATATTTGTTCTTCGGTTTCATTTCATTGAGTATCAATTGTCTTTGATTTTCTATTCGATTGTTAGTTTCAATACTGTGTTGTTGTTTGAATTCGTTTGTTAAACATCCGCTACCAACAAAAATGGGTACTTTTTTTGCACAGATTAAAGATGGGTTCGGTTAGGTTGGACCAAAACACTTTTCGCCCAAAATTGATAAACGAATAGTAGTTCAAATATGATACACCTACTATATTATTTCAATGAATGAACAGCCTTTAAACCTGTTTGACCTCTTTCCTTTTTAGCTATTTTCTTAATTTACACGTTTGGATATAAATAACCAAAATCAACACGCTCATAAGCAAGGTTGTAGAAGGCGCTAGGCAGGCGGTGGGGTCTAGCCTAGGAACTAGTCAGGACTAGGCGGAATTAGGTGGATTAACCGTTTTGGAATTTATATACATATTTTATATATGTATACACAGATTTATATGAAAAGAACACATAATACTTAGAAATTCACATGTTTTTTTAACCAAGAGGATTATTTGATGGAATTAGGGCTGGTAAATGATTTTTTTTTTTTTTGAAATTAAAAAAAAAAAAAAAGCCTAGCGCCGCCTAATCACTGCCTAATCCCAAAAACGCCTAATCCCCCGTCTAGGTCGAATTTCCAATATTAACCTCCGACTAGCGCCTAGGCGGCCGCCTAGAGCGCCTTTTACAACACTGTCCATCTATCTATATATATAAAAGAAAACGTATATGCTGACGTGGCGTGCAATGGAGGCCTCAACCTCCCTTTGAGAGTGCCACGTGGCATCATAATTGAAAGATTTTAGTGTTTTTGAACTATTTCCTTTTTTAATTAAAAAAAAAAAAGATAAACATAAAACCCTAAATTAAATTGAGTTATTTTAGGAAAAAAAAAATTAAAATTAAATTTAAAATTTTCTTTCTCATGTTTCCTCCTATAATTTTTAAACGTTTATATCTTTTATATACGGGATTTTTTAAAGAAAAAAATTACACCAAATTAACGAGCGTTTTATTATCTTTCCAACAAGTACCATAGTCCTATATAAAAAACAGAGAAAAATCGACTATTTTTTGTGGGGTTTCGTTCATACAGGATAAAACACACAAAGTGTTCATGTTATTCATTAATCATGTTTTTTCTTTTAAACCAGGTTCTTATCTACGAAGTTGAAAATCAGCCCAATCGCCATGTTATCATTGGAATTTTACTAGGTATATTTCATCAAGAGAAGTTAGGAGAAAGAATCGCGCAACACTACAACACATGGTGTCACCTTATAGCAAGGTTATTTTTTTATTTATTTAATTACAAGAGTAATAATTATTACTATTAGTATTAGTATTATTAGAATGGTTATATTTTTCAACCCTGGGACACTCCCGGAAAGAATTGATAGTTGCTGACGTGGCGTTCAATGGTGGCCTCAACCATTTCTTGATTATGCCACGTGGCATAATGAGATGCAATGATTACAACTTCCAACTTAAGTGTTTGTTTAGTTGATTAGGTTAGGAATTATAAGAGCCATTAGAATGTGAGAAATTAGAGAGATGTGATGCGTTTTTTAATAGTTGCAGCTTACATAAGTGATTCTTTAGATGATTACTGGTTAGGTTTTAGATTAGGGAATATGAGTTATTACTAATTAGAATACTATGAACATGCAATGATTGAGAGATTTTGTGGTTAGTTAACTTGAGCCATTTGTAATAGGTTATCACGTAAAATTAGATTTTTCAACCCCGGGACCCTCCCGGGGTAATCAGCTAGTAAGTAAATAACTGAAAATGCAGCCCCTAAATCTATGGAAAAAATTATCATAGAATAGAGATATCCACCTTCTGAAAGAGACTTGACTTTTTGAAAGTTGACTATAACACCCCATGTGACATGATCCTCAACTGAAAAGGCGGGAGTACTTTCGTCACTACCCGTGCAACGAACACATACAAGCCTGCCAGGCTGCAAAAATGGCAAGCAGTATCTGGGAGAAAATATGATGTCACGCACGTCCTTCTTTAAGCTTTTATATTGCTGCAACAACGAGTAATAATTTTCTAAGCTATCCTCCTCTTCAATATGAATCGAGTCCCTTTCCTCCTGAAGTTCCTTCATTTGTCTCTGCAAACAAAATAAATACATACGCAATTTAAAGGGATGTTTTATCTCTAACAAGAAAAATTAAAAGAATTACCTTAAACAAACAAGTTAAACGTTATTTTACTAATTTCGTGAAAATAAAGTTAAAAACGACGGACGGTTAATCATGCATCCTGTGGTGGCGTCGATAGCCAAAAGACAAAGGGGTACATGCACCGATCGGGTTTGTCCCGATTGCTAAGTGTTATGTGCCTTATGGCTAAGGCTTGATACCAAACCACATCGAGCCGGGGGTCTCACTGGAAGCAACCTCTCTATTCTTAGGGGTAGAGGTAAGGCTGTCTACATCTTACCCTCCTCAGACCCTACCTTAGCTTTGCTATAGGTGGGATTAACTGAGTATGATGATGATGATGATGATGATGATGAAACAAGTTAACGGGTCGAAAGTAACCCAAAGTATAATTTTATGCATAAATCATCTGAAAACATTTTATTCAATTAATAAGCATTATTATCAACTTTTTTTAATGGAAAATTTTAGCATTTTAACAAAACAGCCAATTACGAGTGACACGCAGGTAAACGGGCCACAAGCTGCGCCACTACCCCTTTAACACGCTAACTATATTATCAACTAATATAACTTTGCAATCACATTCAACACGCTAATTATCTATTTTCAAAAAAAAAAAAAAAAATAGCCAACCTCAAGATCAGGGATGGCTCGGTCAGCTTGAAATTGATAAAATGAATTACGAAGTAAATTTTCTGGATCACCGTCTTCGCATCTCAATTGATTCAAAAGCATGTTGTAGCTTAAATGGAACGCACTGACAAGGACAACAATGAAAAGTCAACTAAACATGCAAATCACAAAAATCAATACCAAGAACGACATATCAACTAAATTTAACATTTTAACCACAACTGCCAAACTCAACAATATAGTTAACTTTGACTACAAAAGGTATGCCTTTGATCATCATATAAGCAGCAGTAAGAAATGCATACCTGTTCAAACAGTCAGCACTGCCTTTGACCATCATTTTGGCAGTAGAAGGTTCTAATTTTTCATCAACCATAAGAATGCAGACCCCACGATCATCGATCCCTCTACGACCTGCTCGACCACTCATTTGAATATATTCTCCACTAGATAGCCATCTGAATTTATCTCCATCAAACTTCCGAACATTTGAAAAAACAACCGTTTTTGCAGGCATATTAAGACCTATGCTAAATGTCTCTGTTGCAAACAAGCACTGATACCAAATATATCAGTATTAAATTCACAAAACATATGGCAAAACCAACATAAATGAATGACAATGTTCTCATCCCAACCTTAATTAGACCTTCTTGGAACAGTATTTCAATGACTTCTTTCAGTATGGGGAGCAACCCCGAATGATGCACGCCTATTCCACGCTTCAAGAGGGGAAGCATATTTGACACCTGGCAAAGCAAAAAATCAGGAACATTTACACAAAAGTAACAAAAACAAATTAAGTCCATGCATTATTTTAGTAAACGTAGACAGAGAGGTGACAATCCTGCCTGGGGTAGCTTCTTATCATCATCTGATAACATGTCCATAGCACTCCAAAAGATGGTTTCAGTGTTCACTTTCTCGTCATCGTCATTTAAATCCATTTTTGCCATCTACATGATATTTAAGCTAAGAAATTGTAAATTTATTCAATATAATGATGACAAGTCAAAAGAAAAAAAGAATACTAACCTGCATTGCAAGGAATTCACATTCCCTTTTGCTAAAACTAAAGATTATGACGGGATCATACTGACGTTGGATAATCATTTTCACCATTTTGAATATGTCACTATCTTCACCAGCTCGACCATTGACCAAACCCTTTTGGAATTTCCCACTATCTTTCTTTTCATTAACGGGAACAAGAGCATTTAAGGCTTTTTGAAAACTATCCTCACGAAATTTTCCCTTTTCATCCACCACCAAGTATAAACCATCACCACCAGTAGGAAAAAGATAATGCTGAAGTGGTGTTGGCCGATAATCTGTATAAACAATATGACATGGTTGTTGATGAACCTGCATTATACGTCATCATATTAAGTTTTTAACATCGAGTGTGATTATTGTTACTGACAACACCATAATTGTTAAAATATGATAACTGATAGTTTCACCTTTGCAACCCAATCAGCAAACTCCTTCGCGTTCGGTACTGTAGCAGATAAGAACACGAAACGAGCATTTTTAGGAGCCATAACAATGCTTTCTTCCCAAACCACCCCTCTTTCTCTATCGCGCATATAATGTACCTCATCAAATATGATCCATGCCACCTCCCTTGTGAGCTCTGATCCTTTGTACTGCATACTACGCCAGATTTCTGTGGTCATCACCTAAAAACTTAAAATTTTAGTTAAAACAAACTATATTAAGAGATTCAATGGTTCACAGGGATATGAACAACATTACCAAACAAGAAGCATTAGGCTCAATTGTAACATCTCCAGTCATCAAACCCACATCAGAAAACTCTTCTTTAAACTCCCTATATTTTTGGTTACTCAGTGCCTTTATAGGAGAGGTGTATATCACTCTTTGCTTATTTTTTAGTGACATTGCAATAGCATATGATGCCACAACAGTTTTCCCAGCTGATGTATGTGCCGATACCTGTAAAAGGTCAAGAAACACAGTAAGCAACTTCCATGGCTATCATACAGAAAGTTCAATGTTCTAACTGACATAAAACATGAAGAGCTGATAATACTCCCTCTTTGCCTTAGAATAGAGCATAAAAGGCATATAATTCCCATCCTATGTAATTAATGCGGTAAAAAAATAAGATATTGGTCAAGGACTGATATTTGCGATATAGGTTATCGCGGTGGGAATAGGTTACCGCGTTGGGATATCTGTAATTTTAATATCATGCAGAATTTATATCAATTTAACACTAACAATTCAGTATACTAATACTATCCTACCATTAACAAAGTAACATTTTGCAACTTGCAAAACACTAACAATTGTAGCAGAGGGAACTGATTAAGACTTCAAACACTAACATTTAACGCTAACAATTAAGACTTAAACACTAATAACAGCAATAAGAAGAATGACGAATAGAATAACTAAGAAAACTAAGAAGAAAGGTACTAATATCGGGAAAATCGGTCAAATATCACCGATAATATTGGTACCGATTTGACACCACCGATTTAAACTGCATAAATTCTAATTGGGACAAAAATTAGTCAATATTTCTTTAGGGGCACACAAAGTTACTTTTCTCTTAAAACGGAATTGATGCCAATGGTCTCACACTCTATGCTGTCAAAAGTGCGCGAGGCCTGCGCTAAGGCGCAGTGAGTGCGCTGCGACTGGTGAGGCGCAATTCCAGGCCAGTTTCCAGCCAAATTCGGGCTAAAAGATTCCTGAGACCTCTAAAACATCCAAAATGAGCCACAAACGAGTTCTAAATAACCCTCAAACATCCTACAGTAGCCCTAAACAAGCCTAAAACATCTCCAAAACCCCTAAAAATGTATTTAATTATTTATAATATGCGCCTTATTTAAGAACCCCTCGTTTTTTAAGCGCCTAGGCTCAGGGCTCGGCCTATGCGCCCCTAGGCGCTTTGACAACATAGCTCACACTCCCACTACAAATTACTATTGGCCAATGAATCATAGTTTAGATTACTAAAATCCAATTTCCCTAAAACACAAAGGCATATAATTCATTAATTCCCATCCATCAAAACTCAACTAAGTTTCATACCTAAGAAAGATTCCCAACAAATTTGTAAACAACTCATCAAATTTGCATTAAATTTAACATCTTTTTAATTCCCAAATCAAAGTTAGCTCTTTTTTTAAATATAACGAATACCCAATAAGCAAATAAAGTGTTACCATGACAGATTCTCCAGCATTGAGACAATTAATAGCTTCTGACTGAAAAGGGTCAAGAGTAAATGGAAATTCCTTGGCGGGTTTTGAATCTTGGTCGGTGATTGACCGGCGGGGAGCAGTGACGTAGTTTTCCGGGTATGATACGTCATGAACACATGCAACCCCTGTCTCTGTTTCATCGTTGGTTTCTGTTAATATGTTGGTGGGGTTGTCTTTGTGTTGTTTGTGTGGTGGGGATGTGTGAATCGAAGGACCTTCGTCTGCTGATTTTCTTTTTACTGAACCCATTGATGAGTTTAGATGAGGTGTTGTTGCAGGAGAAGATAAGAAGGTTTAAGGTTTATAAAATCAGGGTTTTGGGTTGTAAAGGGGAAGGAACAAGAAACCCTAGTAGAGGATGACTTGGTGTTTTTAGGGGATGTTTTGTTTTAATTTCTCTTTTCTTTTTTTTTTAAGTAAATTACCAAAATCGTTCTTGTGTTTGATCAAATTTGTCACTCCAATCCAATTTTTTAAAAATTGTTTGAATAGTGTCTGGCCTTTGAGAAAATAGGCCAACAGTCCAACGACTTAACCCATTTAACTTTTATTCGTTAAGTCAGGGGCATTTTCATCACATCACTTACAATTTTAAAAACCCAGTTAACCAGTTAAGTTTCGTATCCCCGTTATAACCCTTTTTAACCCTAATTGTTCCCATTTCACGTCATTATACTCCCTCTGCTTTTCTTCTCCCTCCAAATCCACATTCCTCTGCAATTGTTAATCTCCCTTGTTTTGACATTGATCATGGACGACGACGAAGGATGGCGTGCGAGGAAAGACAATCAGGAATTTGATCATGCCTCAAAATATGGTCAGTATAACACTTTTCGTCTTTGTTTTAGTGACTCAAACTATTGTCACTAACCTTTGTTTCTATGATTGTACAGGTTTAAGCAAACATAAGTTTTCGATTAAGCTTTATCATGTTGGTGAGTTTAGTGACCCTAAAGTAGCTACGATGTATCTAAACGGCAAGGTTAATTACATTGATCATGTGCACTCTGATTGGTTTGTTGTGGTAACTTTGTATGACTTTTTGTCTGAACTATGGTACTTAGAGAGTGATGAAGTTAGGTTTTTTTACAGGCAGACAGGATAAAGCCTATATATTGGATTAAGACTAATCTTATTTGATAAACAAGTCTTGGAACTACTCAAACTAGCTGAGACTGATAAGCTAATTGAGGTATTTGTTGAACATATAGTCACAGACTATGAAACTTTAAAAGACATAAAGGTTTGTGAAAATGTTAATAAGTCTGATGAGGAAGAATTCTCATATTAGACAGATTTGGATTTGTGGGAATGTACTGATAGTGAAGATAGTGCTTATAAGCCTGATAGGGATGAGGACAATCAATCATCTGGTAGTGAGGATAGAGCTGATGCAAATACTAGCAAGAAAAAGAAAATCAGGGAAACTGTAGAGAATGATGATGATGTAACACCCCAACCGATGGCGGAAACATCGAGGTGTCACGTAGTGACGATTGTTCAAAAGCACATGGACTAAAATGTAAATATTAATAGCAATAAATTTTCATTGTTCAAAACGAAATACAAAGAGTCTTAATAGAAATCTCAAACATAAATAATAAATGTTCAACTTTTATTTAAGCACTAGGTCCATCCTAAGCGTGAAAGCAAGTAAGATCAAACATCACCTGAAACATGTACAAAATAATTTTGTCAACACATAAAATGCATTGGTGAGTACATCTGTTGGATATATATATAGTACAAAACGTTTCGCAATTCCTGTGTTGTATACCATTTGCAATTATGTAATTTAAGTAATGTCCGTTCAAAATCAACCCTATGTAGTAAGTATCAAGAATCAAGAATCAAAACATTTTTAGTAATATGAATCACAAGACAATGACCAAGGTCTCTCAACAGAGTCACAAGGGGTATATACCATAGTACTATTCATTGAAATGCCAGGCCCTCAAAGGTTAATGATTTTGACAAGTCATAGACACACAAATTAACATAAAGCAAACACACAGGAGAATTGCTATTTTAGTAAGAGAAGTAATAGAAACTTGATAATAAGTACATGAATCACCCCAAAAATAGTAAAACAGTAAAAAAAGGGGAAAGATATACTCACAATTTGCGAAAGCGAGCAAAATCCAACTTAAGCGGTCGTGAGCTAAGTAATGGGAATTCCGAGGAATTCAACCTATAATGTGTAAGCATACTAATAAGGAAATGTCTAAAAAGTCTAAGGTAACTAGGGTCTAAGGCATTAGGGTTTGCTAAGTCGATTTGGGGAATTTAGAGTTTTTATGATAAGTCGCGTTAATGTAAAAGTTGCATATCCCAAATAATATATGAAAGGTTGTAAATGTGGTTTAAATAATATAATTATTACCTATTGATTATTTAGATAAAAATATGCTTGAATAATTAAGACAAAATATTTTAGTTAATTACTTTAACTAATTATTATAAATAAATACGATAATCATAAATATATAAATAAATAATTTTGAGTTACACAATGATCCAACAAAGATAATAAAGACATTAAACCATAAGAGTATTTCTATTTTATAAAAAAATATTTATAAAATAGATGTTTAAATTGTTTAAATAATAAATGTTTTATTATATCTAATTAAACGTAAATAAGACTAATAATACCATACATGATCCAAAATTCCTAGTTTTATAGAAAATGAATGATTTCTGATGTAAACAAATTAGAATAATTTTCTCATAATTTATATAAACTTATTTATATTTAAAATTGATTTAACGAGATTAAATTATGTTTAAATGATTAAAAATAGGAAAGTCAATAAAATTAAATGTTTTCTGAACCAATAATTTTTATTTCAATTTATTATGATTAGAAATAATTTCACAAAAAAATTGAGATTAAAATCATTAAAAATGAATTTTTTAATGAATTAAATATGATTAAAACAAATTAAATCAATAAAAATATAAAAATAATACATTTTCCATAAAATAAAAATGTGATAATTTTTGTTATGGTGTCAAGATGCTACACCTAAATTTTTATAATTTTTGAAGCAAAAATGAATTTATTATGAATATTCTAAATTTATAAGTAATATAAAGGTTTGTAATATGAAAAAAAATGAAAGAAATAACACAAAAAAAATATATATAAGCTGCCAGGGTTCGAACCCGGGCTGCTATGTTAATACCCAGTTGCAGCAACCACTAGACCAAACCCCATGCTTGTTGATTTTAAGGAAACAGATTTATATTTATACTTTATATTTAACTTCACCTTCTTCCCCAATTTCAACTAATCAAAACCCTAACCCTAACCCCAAAACAATAAACCTGATCAAGGCACGATGACGATCAGTAACTTAGGGCTTTTAAAGAAGAACAACCAAACAACAAAACGGCATAATACAAGTTGACTCACAAGTACGATTGAAGATCAAATTTAATGAACAAACTCGTGGCTGTGGGAGTTGATTTCCGCGATTTCTGAACCCAATTAAGAAGATTTTTGAAGTGGGTGAAAGATTGCAATGATCTGGAAGTGTTTGGGAACCATTATTAAGAATTTCCGAACGTTTGATCAATTGTTTATGGCTTCCGATCGGTTACTAAAAGTTGTGATTAAACTCGATTTTAAAAGCGTTAAATGTGTGGTTATGAATTGGAAACGGTTCTGAATATTAGCGAAAACGTTTTGGAATGGATTTAAAGTGATTAAATGGTCGTTTTTTGTTAATGAAGGGTCGCCGGATTTGGGTTCCGGTGGCCGGACCTTGCCGGATTTGCGAGTGGGAAACAGGGAAGGAGTAGGAGGTTTTAAAAGTTTGCTTGTTTGGCAATTTTGGTCCCTCAAACTTAACTAAGTTAGTTTCTTACAATTTAGTTAGTTTTTCCTTTAGAAACTTAACCAAACTAAGTGTATTTAACCTTTTAAAACTTTAAACTTTTTAAACTTAAATAAAATAAATGGGACTTTCATAAGATAACATGATTATACGAATATGGTACGTTTTATATGTTAAAACGTGCGTACACCAAATGTATACATACACCATTTTAAAAAAAAATTAAAATAAAATAGATAATAATTGACAGGGACTAGAGGTGAAACTTCAAAATGGACGAGGGGCTAAAATTGACAATTTGCTAAAAGATAAGGGTGTAGGTTGTCACAGATGATGACTCTGACTTCATTGTAGATGAGGACAATTTAGTAGAGGATTATGAGGTTGATATGGAAAACTTTAAGGCTGCAGTAGACCCAGATGTTAGTGAAGGTGACGAATCAGATGATGAAATGGAAGAGGAGGTTGAAGTAGATTTATATGACGTTGACAGTTTGAGTGATGAGGATGAGCCTATGTTGCATAAGTCACTTAGGAAGAACATGAAACAGAAGAGGAGAGGCAAATCAAAGAATGATGATTGTCCATTTTATCTTACTCAAACATTTACTTCTAGAGCTGTTATAAAAAAAAGGACATCAAAATCATCTTGTGGGGTTGTGGATTATACGAAACATTTATCCGACCTAAATGTTCTCGTATTGGTACGTTCAATGACATTAAACAACAAAAGCTCGACGAAGGAAGAAACCTTCGGGCTATTTTGCAAGAAAAAATTCTTAAAAGGAGAAATCGTCGGCTAAAGAAAGACGAGAGGATATGAAACTTCTCGCTATGAATATCGATCACATTGAAGGTCCGGATCGAGAAATATAATTAAAAATGAAACAACAAATAAGGCAAAAGTATAATGCCTAGTATAATTTTGTTTTCTAATCTGTGTTTTATAATTATTTTTTTATTTTTAGTATTTTTTTATTTTATGTCATGTTATTGTTTAATTAATATAAAAGTTTTTGTATTTAGTTTAGAGTAAATTGTACGGATGGTCCATGTGGTTTGCCCAAATTTAAACTCTCCTCCTCAGCCTTTCGAAATTTACACGTATGGGATATGTGGTTTGAATTTTATTGCATCGATGGTCCCTGACTTCGATGGAGGCTAAGTTTATTAGTTAAGACTATGTAAAACTACTATATTACTCTCTCTTTAAAAAAATAAAAATAAGAATAGAAACAAATATTATAAACTCTCACTCTATCTGTATCTCTATCTCTTTCAACCAGCACCACACCCATTTACCACAACCAAAGCATCACCACTACCACTAACCATCTATCACAACCAAAACAAAAAGTGTTTTAAATAATTAGACATGCAGACCTTGAAATCATTTGGTGGCAGGAAGGTAAATCATAATAAAGTTTATGTTTGTAAGTTTCTGCCTACAATTAGGGCATTTATGGTGAGCATTTATGGTGGCGGTGCAACGTATTGTGTTTTCCCCCTCTGCAAATTACAAAACAAACAAAACATTTTTTTAGCTTCTGTTCAATTGCAAACGTTGGTGGTGACGGTTGCAGGGGGTGGCGGTTGCAGGTGGGAATGGCGGCGGTTGTAGGTGGGGAATGGGGATGGTGAAGACACTCTTCTTCATTCTCTTATTCTTCTTTTTCTTCTTCTTATCAACGGCTGCAGATCCGGCTTCTTTGGGTAGTTTTTTGTCGGCCTTTGGTTTCTTCTCGGCGGGTTCTTATCGACGGTTTCTTCTCTGCTTTTGGTGCCATTTGTTATTTTTAAGGAAATTGGAAAGGTAGGGTTTGTGATTTGGGGAAGAATGAAAATTTAGGATGTTGGTTAATTAGGTGCTTTTGTTGTGTTGTTTTGGGATTTTGAAGAGGTGGTGGTTGTTTGAGGAGGTGGTAGTGGTGGTTGGAGGATGAGGAAGAGGGGGTGATGTTGGTTGTTTAAGAAGGAGGTCGTGGTGTTCCAATAAAATATATAAAAAAGATTAAACTGCTCAGATGGTCCCTATGGGTAGTTTAGTCATTTTACATTGACTTAACTGACAATTTTAACGAAGTTAGTTGGTAAGAACCAAAATGTTATAAAATGTCAACGTTGGGGACCATTGAAAATATATGGGGGCATCGGTGCAATTCATGCAAATCACAGGGACCATTCGTGCAGCTTACTCTTTAGTTTATTTGCTTATTTAAAAGACAAATGAAAAAAAAAAACTAGCTCACTTAGCAGCCACCCCGGGTCTTATGTCCACGCCGCCACCACTTCGCAGAAGTTGGCCCTTGTCCTTCCATGCCCCACTGAAGGGCATGATCACACCGTGTAGTGTTACTTACACTTCATTATAATTACTTTGACCCTTTAACTTTGGTAATGACATATTTAGTCTCTTAACTTTAGTAGTTTTACATTTTTCGTTTTACATTATAGTTTAAATTTTGTGAGTTAACACACCACAACGTGCGTATATAGTTCAATGTGTTTACAATATTTTTTCCGTTTAACTGTTGTGTTGCAATGCGTCTGGTCCTAAATCGACTTAATTATTGTTTTCCATGTTTTACGTTTCACTTGCGTGGTTCATGGTTTTTTTATCAACCAAACACAATTTTATTCAACACCAAACAAAGCGTACATACACTACCCAATCAGCCAGCGGTTACCTGGGCGTATCACCAAAACAGCCCCGACACAACCTACTTATACAACATCCAATAGTATGAAAAACATAACAAAAAGACGCCTATAGTATAGCCGAAATCAATATCAGAAAATTCTTTTCACATTGATGGATCAACACCACAGATCTTGGATCTTTTCGTCACCCACCAAAAAGACTCCTCCTTTATTTCTTCTATAACCTTTGTCGTGCTCGTACTCTTACCATTAAAAACTTTGTCGTTTCGTCTCAACCATATTTTCCAAGCCGTCAATAGAAATATGGCATACATAACATTCTTCTTATTATCGCTCCCTTGCAATGAGACACAATAATCCAGCAGCTGCGTGATGGAATCGTACCAAGGTGGGTATGGGATCTTCAACCACGAGCACACGTTCCACCATACCGTTCTCGCCCATAAACAACCTGCAAATAAATGATTAGTAGTTTCAAGTGTTGTCCCGCACATTGTACACATTCCATCCCCCATCGATACCCCTCTAAATGCCAAAGCCTCCGCCAACGGTACTTTATTGTCAACCGCTCTCCACACAAAGTAGTTCACCTTCGGAATCGCAATTTTGCTCCACCTATACACTCGAACACCCGGTTGCTCCTGCACGAACAAAAATTTCCTGACCTGCCTCACTGGTAATTCTTTCCTGGAACCCGCCTCGCGCCACACCCAACTGTCCCTGGAGGTACCGATTGACTGAAACTGCAATCTATCATTCAGTGTCTGCAGCTCATGCTGCGCTGCAACAGAACCCAACCCACCCGTCCCAGCTGAGATGGCCCCTGTCCACTGATCGCGTGTCGAAGTGCTAATCAAAAACTATATTAAAAACTACTCCTTAGCTACAACTGACTGCAGTATAGGAAGTAGGGTTGTCGAACCTCAGGGAGTTTGTGGGAAGTGCTAAGTTACTAATTTCTAATTAAATTAAGATTAACTAAAGTAATTTTATGAAGTTTAATGTAAAAGTGCTGCAGTGCTGCAAAACGGAATGATGATTGATTTTTTAGAAAAGACAATAATATGGAAAAACGGTCACTCCGGGTTTCTGATTCGGTAATTATCAACTGAATTATGTTAATACCCTATCTAGGAAATCACATAGACATGACTTTGTTTAAGTTGTTCGACCCAATTCAGCTATCATAACATTAATTGCAAAGTTAAATTAATCCTAGTGCAAGAAAACCAAGATACGATAACATAATGCAATAATACTAATCAACCAAACCGTCTAGATCAGTCAAACATACAATTAGACGCAAAGACCGTTAAGGTGTTCACAAAATCTAATCCAAGTAATGAGTATCAAACATAAAACAATTGATAGAATAACCAAATCGTTCACCCGGAGAAACCGCAAGATGATTAGCCTTGCATCTTCATGATTTCGGCTTCAAAACTTGTTCTGGATTGCTCTGGCATCAATCGGAATGAATGGAACTGCAAAAAGTCTTCAAAATCGTCCCTTAGAAGCTCTGGAAGTCGAAGATATCCTCCCCAAACGGCTGATAGGTTTTCAATTGCGAAAATGGGCTTTTTATGGGCTGAAGGGTTATTCGCGACCCCATGAATAACTTACTGACTTATTCGCGTGGCATGAATAAGTCTTAACTTCGCGAGGGTAACAAGGGTAATTAACTGGATTCATTAAGGGCAGTATAGTCATTTTGCAACCCAATTCAGTTATTCGCGGGGCATGAATAACTCCTGAGGTTATTCATGGGGCATGAATAAGTGATCTGACATATTTTATTTTCTTTTTTATCCCTTATTCATCCGTGCACTCGTTTCACCTCCAATTAGACTCTTTTTCTCTCGTTTTAGCCCACGAACACCTGTTTAACACCAAGACACAAATAAGTATCCAAGACACGATATAAACGAACGTTAAATGATTAAAAACTATACAAAAATAATATCTAAATGTGATGCATTTGGCAACACATCATCCACTTGTAACAATCAGCAACCTTAACCTTTTTACGTGAACACACTAGAAATAAAGTCTGAAATTCATCACAAAAACACTGATCGCTACACCAGAAACCTGTCCAGAAGTTCGTAGAACTACCATCCCCTATAACACATAACTAGTGGGTTTACACGCGCGTTGCGGCGTGATCCACAAATGGGTTGTAATACAACATTATGATACTTAGTTTTTTTGCCGCAAGTTACGCAAAAAGAATAGAAATGTGCACACTATGTTCTAACAAGTATTCGTAGAAAGAAAAGAAAATAAATGTGTACCGCCACTTACAACTGATTGCAGTTCACCACAAAAACCATGTACTCATTATTGAACAAATCTTAATAAACCAAAAGTATGTTACTGTAACAGACCAACATGAATATAAACATCACTCTTGTGTAAGTTGTCCGGTCATTGCATATCTACAAAACTGTGCCATTGAAGACACCTTGCTAAACGATAAAGTTCATTTACATGACAAAAACATGTTGTAATAATATGATATTGTATACACTATCATATGAAAGTCACTGTCCATTTAGAAATTAAAAGTTGTGATTTGTAAGTTTGTAATAGACTTCACTTGCCCAACCTGACCCAGTAGCTAAAAAATTGCCTAATGTAGCCTGGGAGCCAAACCATCCCGTCCACTTTGCCACTGGGTAGACGCATATATATGAAAAAGGTTTATAATATAAGTATTATTATGGCAATGTTTTAACTCATAAAAGTTTAGCTGAGATAAGATTATTCATTGTGGTAACATAAATTATTATCTTTCATCGCTATTATATGAAATTTGTTCAAAAATATTGGTATCTCGTGTGTTTATTTAGTTTGGGTGAGTTCTATTTTCATATAAAAGTTGATTGTCTTCTAAGGGCATTTAGGGAAGAAAAGTGGTAAAGTTTAGAAAATTGTAAAGAAACCTTTTGTATGTCATCTTAACTTTGGACATATTTGTCCACGTCTCCTCCTTTATAATGTAGTATAGATATCCGGCTCTTTAGATCCAATCCTCTACTTAAGAAATCTTTATCAATCGACACAATCTCTTTCCAAACACCCGCGGTAGAACGAACGCACGGAACTACCCCTGCCCCTCTACTTCTACCATGAATCCAGAAATCACTTTAACCAACAATAGCTCCGTCGATGTCTTGAACCTCCACCACCATTTGGACAATAATGCCAAGTTCATGTCTTTTATAGACCCCGCCCCCAATCCGCCCCCCGCTTTAGGTTTAGTCACTTTATCCCACGCGACTCACCTTATTTTATTTGTTGTCCCATTACCCCCAATAAAAACTTCCTCCTTATTATATATACATATTAAAAAGCATGGTCGGAGACCATGCATGCTTTTATATAATCCAACCTTAACTTTTGCCAATTGACAAGTTTAATCCCTTGAGTTTTCAACCTAAGCAAAATTAAATCGTTTTGACAATCGACATATGACTTCACCCATTTTTTACACATTTGGACCCTCCTGGACACATGCTATTTCCCAGACCAGATTAAACCATAAATCCATCTTCGCCTGGGGCGGAGGTCGAATCTACGAAGAGAGTGAAACTGAGGCGACGTCGCCGCTTTATCGTCTGACCATTCGCCGGAAAGTTCGAGTTGTCTGTTGCCACCGAGGAGAACCGCCGGATATCATCGGAACACCGTCTATATGCTCTTGACTGCTACTGCCGCCGTTCAGAATTTGGGCTGACAACCACACCTTCTCTCTCTAAACTTCTAATCTCTCCAAAATGTGGATTGTTTTTTAACGTCGATGAACTATAGATATAGACTAGTTTTACCCGCCCCGCGTTGCGGGGCGTAACTCAAATTTATGCCGTCTAATAATAATGTGTTATATTCGACGGCTTATTTTAAAAACAATTTTACGTCAAACGTAAGGCCAATTTAAATTTCTACCGATACATATTAGAAAAACACTATTTTAGATGAGACTATATTCCCAACAAAATTTTACACCAGAAAGCGAATTATGTTCCTATTTTTACAGTTTTATAAAAACCAGCATGTTCCTATTTTTACAATATTATAAAAGTTGTATTCCACCCTCTGATGCACGGAAACGGCAAGGAGCTGCCGTACCACGTCCCCGAAACTCGCAGGGGACGGAAACGTGTACGGGGACGGGGGAAACGTTTCTGGGCCGAATCTTGACCGCTTCGATAAGTCAACGCCGTTTCTTGTACCGTTTCTTGATTTGGGGACGGATTTTTTTAAGTTTCCAGCATAGTTGTCCATCGCTATCTAGTGTTTAGCGGGGCAAAAGCGATCAAATAGCGGTTTCCGGCGACTTCCGGCGATGATTCCGGTGACGCTGCTGTAACTTTTTTGTAAGAAACAAGGAGGAAGATGAATAGCAGCTGTGATTTGAAATAACACTGATTAAACCCATTAGTTATTAATGTAATAATAGGTGGTGTCTGGTGGTTAGCGGTGGTGATGAGTGGTGGCTGGTGGTGTGGTGAGAGATTTATGTAGAGAGAGAGAGTAATAGGTAAAATAAGTATGAAACTTGATGATTAAAATGAACAGATGATAATTTCAAGAGAAAGAAGAGGATAAGGTTGAAGAAAAGATAGAGATCAGACCCTACAAATGTTTACATTTTCACATTTGACCCCCTAAAAATTATAAATTTTACACAGAAAGTATAAATTAGTTTGTGTATATAAACATTTGGTCCTTATACTTGTAATTTTGTATATAAAAATATTTTTAAATATTTTAATACCTTACCTCTATAATATATATTTATTTTTTTATGTATTTATTTTCGTACCCATGCCGTACCCGTTTCTTGATTTTTTTAGTTTTGCCGTTTCCCGTTCCCGTACCCGTACCCGTTTCTCGTTCCCGTACCAGTTCCCGTGCAACATAGATTCCACCACAAGTACACTCCCACCAACATTTATTTCAATCTCACCAAAATTCCTTTAACCTCTTGTCTGCAAATTTAAGTTTTTCATCATATTAAAAGTCTGATGAAGCAAACTACATCGATACAAACTATTACCACACGATTTCAGCAGCAAATCTTTGGTTACCGTTAACTAATATACGTTAGTTGCCGATTCCGGTAACGACACAGCTCTCCGGCGACGGCAGAGGTCATAATGTTCCAGCCGCCTGCCACCACACAACATCGAGTCACCCCCACTCTCTCTATCTCTTTGTCCCAACTCGCAACACAAAGCGAGGCCGAATTCGGTCACATATTCGTAGAACATGGATTTGAATCATGGGTTTCGTCAATCGACCAACAGCTTCCTCTTCGCTACCGACCCACTGACCGTTGGCACAACCGGCGGAATAGCACCGCCTATGGAACCATCCACCAGAACCGCCATGCGGCGATGGTTTGAAGGTGGGAAAAGAGGAGATGATGGTCGTTTGTAGACAATGGGAACAAAGTATCAAAATAACCTCAAAAATAGAAGAGAATTACCAAGATGTCATGCTTGAGTAGGTCTAATGATTTACTGACACATGGCGGTGCATGTTAGTAGTGGGTCATTGGTCCCAAGACCCTACCCAAAATGTTATACTTATTAGATAATGTGTGTGTATATTAAATGAGATAAAAAAGATAACTTTATAAAAGGTGTTTGCCTCTTTGATGGTTTTAGGAAACTACCTTGGTTTTGGGGAAAAAATAAACAATTATTTGATTAAGAAAATAAAGGGGAATTTCTATATTTAAATTACTTATGTGCAGATATAATTAACTACATATTTGTGTAATTCTATTTTTTAATTAAGATAATGATCAACCAACCATCTTATGGTGGAGTGGTATGGAGGCTCATGATAAAAGACCCATGACCGAAAGGTCATGGGTTCGATTCTTGACAGTGTCGGGTTTTACCAATTATTCCATTGTCGTGCTTTCGGGCGAGTGGATAATCAGGTTTTCCCCGAAACTGGTGAACTTGGTGAAACTAGGAGCTCCCTTACATGTATGGCTATGCCGGGTGGAAGGGGTCCTGATTTGACTGAGCAGGGACTCCGAAGGGAGTTTTTGGTGAATTTCGTTAAACGTCCCACCAATATAACATAAGTATTTATTTAAAGTAAATAACGTCATAAATCTATACTATATTATAAAGCATGAGGGAATGATACCAACAAAATTTAAGTAAATACTACATCTTATGCTTATGGTACAACAACTTAATGAAGTTAGTAAAAGGGTAAAATTGTCATTCTACATGAATATTTAAGTTGATTATGTAATAGAGTTAAATTTTAGAGTTTAATGTAAATCTAACTAATTATTAATGAATAAGAAAGAAATCCAAAAGTCTTAAGAGTTACAAAAATCATATGAAAGCCAAAGAGTCACCACCCTTTAATTGCTTCTAACTCTCAATTATTTCAATTAAACCACTCTTTATTGCTTTTAACTCATGCAAATATATCATTATATAAACCAAGTAAAGCAATAACATTTGGTACCCCATTGATCCTTACTCTCTGTTTTTTTCTTTAATAAAAGTTTGTTCTCTATACAAAGTGTAATCAATCAATTAGGTATGTTTTTTTCTTAATCTTTAATTTATTGTAATTCATATAGTTTTTTACTTGTATATATTAAAAAGCATGGTCGGTGGTGACCAATGCTTTTTTAATTTGTGACCTTCAACTTTTTCAAAGTGACATTATCTACCCCTCAAGTTTTTTTTTTTTTTTTTTTTTTGATAAAAGCTAACTTTCTAACTTGACATAATTGCCCATTTACTTTTGGACTTGGCAAAAAAAGGCATCTTTTTATTTTCTAACATCTTTTTAACCCGCAAACTTTTAACATGCAACACATTATATCCACAAACTTTTCTATAAACGATATAAATTCACGTTTCGACATATTTTTTTTCTTACTTTCTAACTTGACAAAAAAAAAAGACATCCTTACTTTTTAACATATTTTTAACCCACAAACTTTTGACATGTAACACATTATATCTACAAACTTCTCTATAAACGATATAAATTCATGTTTCGACATATTTTTTTTTTTCTAAAACGAGTCTGGTCAAATATAAAACGTTTTCATTTTTATTTTTACGTATGATATCGGTTAGTCTACGATTCTGACGTAAATTTTGTTCGAAAATGAGTCGGATCAAATATAAAACGCTTTAATTTGACAGGAAAAATTCGAGTTACTTACGCTTCTGATAAAATACACAAACAACCCTTTAACTTTAGAAATTGGTATTTACACCCCTGCACTTTCTTAAAAACTTTATAAAACGTCATTTTCACCCTCTTGAGTTCTAACTTCTCAAATTTACCCACCGTATTTCATTATTTAAGCTAAAGGAAAAAACAATTTTTTTCTCACGTTGTTATTATTGTTTATGTGTCGGCATAAATTCACGTTTCGATGTAAAAAATAATTTTATGTACACTTTCGGTTGGTCTACGTTTGCCATACATGTTGGTATAAATTCATGTTTCAACTTAAACGATATAAATACACGTTTTGACATAGATTTTTTTCTGATATAATTACGTCAATAACATTTTTTTTCTTTTATAACTTTTAAAATATGACGCGTATAAAAAGCCAACTATAAACAACTCGAGTTTGATTCCATTTCTTTTGTAACCGCAATACTTTAGATCAGATACGTTAAAACGATGCTTTAATCATATTATCCATCACATAACATACCACTAACTATAAACAATTAACGTGTCGCCGCCGCAACGCGCGGCATACGGCAAGAATCTAGTTCTTTCCAAAATTTTAATGACCAACCAAGAGCTTTGAAAAGAGATAAATAATAGTTAGGTGTTTTTATGTCGATTTTATTTTATTCAATTTTTAATATGAGTTTTACCTCGATTTTTTTGCCAAACTAGTGCTACAGTGCATTTTTTTGTGCATTTGGAGGGTGTCAGCAATGAATTTTCAAAAATGGTGTATCCGCAACATGATCCTGCGGATTTGATGATGTGACGGGGAGAGGAGAGAGGCTTTTGCTGACTAGGAAAGATGGGGGTAAATTCGCAACACCATCTTGCGGATTCATATGCTTTTTTTGTAGGATTCAAAATAATGCAAGGGGGTGTTTTGTAACTTATAATGATGTTGGTATATCATCTTGCGGATTCAACATTAAATCCGCAACATCAAGTTGCGACTTCAATATAAATGGACGACATGTTAATTCTTGAAGGGTGTCTTTTGTAACTTATGTTTTGTCTTCTTATCTTTTATGTCGTGTGGATATCACATGGATTAAACCCAACCACACATATGTTTGCAGGTGTTGCAGGGGGCAGCATGTACACTTGCGCATGACCATGTTGCGGTTTCCATATATTATGTATGTTATATAATATTGAGACATACGGTGTTCTCATCTCATATCTCATTTACATGATGTTCAAAAAAAAAATGATGTTTTCATCCAGTAGATGCACAAAAAAAAAGTTCATTGTTTTCATTTTCTCATTTCATTTTGTTACATCCACATTCCATCATTGGTGGTGACAGGAGAAGTTTCGTTTGGAACATTGGATCGATGTTACATCCACTTGGAGTTATAACAGTATTGGGCGGGGATGAGCCATGCTTAAAGGCATTGATGCCCGTTTCATCCCCCGCGTTGCATCGCTTTTCTGGGGTCCAAAAAAGCGGTGTCTTTGGATCGGTGTTACATCCACATGAAACTACTTAGATCGGTGTTACATCCACACGTGGTATAACACGTGTAGAATGCAACACTGTCACTGTAGTTTATAATATTTTGCCGTTGGTTGTCGTTGCTAGTCTCAATCTCTAGTCTACCAAACCCCGACATTCCAACGGTCTCTTTAGGGGGGTCCACTTTCCAGACAAAGCCTGTAGGGCAAGGCCATCCGGTGTTGATGAATCACATCATGTGATTAGCGACGTCGGCGACATCGGATGATGCGATTCTTCAACGTGCTACTTTAGAAATGAATCCTGGGTTGACCATTGGGTACCTGTTTGAAGGAGCACGGTTGGAATCCCAGCTTGATCCCAAGCCCCCTGTTTGACTTCAATAAAGCAATGGAGATGGAAGGCGCGAAACAGAAACTCAATGAACTCTGCAATAAGTTTTTGTTTTGCGCCTTCCATCACCGTTGTACACTAATTTTGGCAGCAAATTTAATCGGCTCTGCGGCTTCTACACCTATAGCGGAATGCACCCCGGTGTTGAAGAATCAAGGTCTGTAATTAGCGACGTCTGGGAGAATATTGGAATTGGTGGTCTCGGAAATAGATTGTTTTGTAACTCGGTAGATTGTATATTTAACGTTTTAGTGCATAAATAAATTTACGTGTGTTTCAGTCATTTCCAATTTATTATTATTAAATAACCTTGTTAAAAACAACATGTCTTTGTTAAAAACAACATATTATAATTTAAGAAAATTACTAAACAATATTCTAAAAAAGACGCCATATTAACTAAAAAATACGATATATTCTGCTTCGGAAATAGATTGTTTAAAAAACGCCATATTAACTAAAAAAATAACCTATTTTCTGCTTCGGAAATAGATTGTTTAAAAAACGACATATTAACTAAAAAATACCCTATTTTCTGCTTCGGAAATAGATTGTTTAAAAAACGACATATTAACTAAAAAAACTAAATATTTAAAAAAATTAACAATATTAAACAGTATTCTATATATAGATTGTTTAAATATAATTTTTTCTATGACTTTATTAAAAAAAGTGTGTTGAATTTTTTTTATTTTTTAAGTACGGTATAGACATTTACTATGATTATCAAAACCGCAAGATGATGTTGCAGTTTTACTTTAAGTACGGTATGGACATTTACTATCATTATCAAAACCGCAAGATGATGTTGCAGTTTTACTTTAAGTACGGTATGGACATTTACTATCATTATCAAAATCGCAAGTGTGACATCCGTCACTTTCCTCTTATTTTATTTTATTTTTGTATAATAATAATAATAATAAATAATAATAATAATAAAATGGAGATTTTATTTTGTGTAAAAAAAAAAAACACAAACCATTGTTTTACACAAACTTTGAAACCCATTATCTAGCCCAAGACATGGCCTAACCCAACTTCTTGTAATTTTTGGAGCCCACAATCTGAGCCCAATAGTACCGGCCCACTAACCCCTCTTCTTTGTTTTAAATATATATATATATATATATATATATATATATATATATATATATATATTTTTTGCTGCTGCCGTGGCTCGAACCGGAGCCGGCCCAGCAACACCCACACGCCAACAACCAGTTGAGCTATGGCTCATTCTTGTTTCAATCCCAACCTTAATTATATATAAACCCACAAAAACCCATTATCATTTCTCCTTTGCTGCTACTGCACGAAGACCAGTTGACCAACCAACAATTTCTTTGACCAACTTCAATCCAAGATTTAGCCTAAATTTTCGGAACAATCATTATCAGTTATTATTTTAAGTTGACCTACCATATATTTTAGGCTGTCACGACCCACCATTAACGCGTACCCGGCTCTTGATTTAGCTTAATTGATTTGGGTTTGACCAAATGAGTCAACGATTCGTGATCCTTCCATTCTTGATGATTTGTATAAATTGAACCCTCTCAAACATAATGCTCTACATTCCGACGCAAACACGCAACCAATTTCTGCTGCTCGTCGCTGCTGGTTGTCAGAACTGGGGCTGTTCGTAGTCGCCGGAACCGAACCATTTTGACGCTCCTATTCTTTGCTTCGTTCCTCACGTCTGGTATGTTTATATACAATTAATCGCTTAGGATAAGTAGATGTAGTTGATCTTTAAAACCCCGTCATCGAAGCTTTAAAAAAAATGATTCTGTCAATTTATGGATAATGGATCGTATGGTTTAGCCTTTCTGTTTGGGGAAGATAACCATATTGAGAGTTGTTTTTAAATTAAATTGGGTGAAAGATGATTAAATCTCTTCATAGCTCAAGTGGTTGTTTTGTTGTTTGATGAATAAACCATAAGTACAGGTTCGATCCTTGGTGAAAACCTATTTTGGTTGTATTTTTTTTCTTTTTATCAATCCATTATTCATTTATTTAAAACTATTATATCAATATATTTTGAACACTGAAAATTTGATACGAGACTTTATAAAACAAGATTTTTGCAACAATATATTTATAAGAAAATAGTATATAAAATTTATTTGCTATATTCCAAAACTTTGGTGAAATAATTAAGTTTTTATGTTATTATTTAAACTCGTATTTATTTTAAATCGTTTCAAAATGCTAGTTACGGATCTTCCAATTCTATAAATTATATAAGTTCATTAAAAGAAAATTAGCTTTTATAAATTCACTATTTTTAAACCTTAGGAACCCTACTCAATCGATCTAGTAAACGATAGACTTATTCGACTTGTTATTCTTAGACTTTGTTTACGTGAATCTAGGACGATTCTTTGTGAATCACGTTGTTAGCTGTACGCTGCTTATTGGATACATCTTTGTTGAGCATGCTGTGAGTATTACTTATCCCCTTTTTCCGCTTTTACAATTTTTGGGGTGATTCATGCACAAGTATACAAAACTTTCGTATTCATTTACACATACATTTTATTCATTTACAATTCATATACGTGTCTTGTTTATCTTTGTGCTTATGCTTGAACATGAACGTAGCTTACATACAAAATCATACATCTAGACATAACTTATGTTATGGTGCTCTTTACACATAGACGTAACTTATGTTACGGTGCTCATTTAGACATAACTTTGTGTTATGGTGCTCTTTTAGACTCACACGTGTTGAGGTGCTCATTATCAATTTCATGGTACAAACTTTACATATGATCTTTGTCTTGTTTGGTTACTTGCGTGTTTACATAATGCCTTGGTGATGCTAGACACATGAATTGTACTACTTTTCAAAACTTATACTATATGTACAAAACTAAGTAGTACTCACCAACATCATATGTTGACAAAATTATTTTCGTGCATGTTTCAGGATAAGCTGCTTGACGCTTCACATAGGACTTTGGACTTAGATTAAATCAATCAATTATCTTTATTTTTGTTGTCTTGTATTTAATTTCACATGTTGTAAAACAATATTCAATAATCATATATTTACATTTTAGTACCATGAGCTTTTGAACAATCGTCACTACGTGGCACCTCGATGATTCCGCCATCGGTTGGGGTGTTACAGATTGGTATCAGAGCCATGGTTATAGGGAACTAGGTTATTAGATAAAATGGCCTAGACTATAACCGAACTTTAACCTTCATGCATAATATTTCCTAAATTACCTTACCCCTCATTTCCCTCTACTTTCCTTCCTCTATCTTTCCATCCTCCTCTCTCTCCCTTCTCCTCATCTTTCATCCTGGTGCATAGAGATGGTGTCCTACAAGGAGTGGAAGGTCTACATCATCATGGAACGGGAGCAGTACCTTTCATGAAGACACTCTTAGGCATAATGCCTACTCTTATTCTGCTCCTTCAAAGTTGTTGAACTTTAATGAGTGTGATAAGGACACGTGCAATCTGGAAGGGTGGATGCCTGTACACTGGGTTTTCTGGCATAGGCAAGCATAGCGCATAAATCCATTTACGGACCTGTTATGCTTACCTGGGGATTCCTGGAGTGAGTGTCCACTTATAGGCTAAAGCATGTCTTCTTTGATCACCATTGGGTTCAATTTCTTTGAAAAGTCAACGTTCTTGTTGGGCTTTACAGCTAGACAAGGGCACTCCAAGCATTTTATGCAAAGTTTTTCAATAATACCCTCTCATTTCATATACAATATTTCATGATTTTCATATATTGCTTACAAGTTCATACTTTCATAATCATCTGTACGGTTATACACTTACATTTTCTAATCTCATGATTATTCATTGACTACCTCATAGATGTCTGCTCGCCGCATGCTCCGTGATGCCCGCCGACGCCCTGTTCATGCTTCTGGACAACGTTCTGATCGTCGCCTCGCATCTTTAGTCGCCGAGCAAATTGCTGCAGTAATCCCAAACCTTGTCAGTGAGTTAACCCAGAATAGTAACAGTGCCAACACAGGGAGTACGACTCAATTTCGGTGCACTTTCAAACACTTTAACTCCTGCAACCCCACAAAATTCACTGGTGAGGAGGGTGCTACTGGCCTCCTCCAATGGTTTGAAAGCATGGAGAGTACTTTTGTGAACAGTGAATGTCCTGATGAACTCCGTGTTCGCTATGCTACTAGTGTCCTTCAAAAGGGGGCGCTAACCTGGTGGAATGGTGAAAAGCGCAATCGAGGAGCTGATATTGCTTTATCATTATCTTGGGCAGATGTTAAGGAACTCATGATCGCCAAATTCTGCCCTAGGAACGAAATCAGGAAACTGGAGGAAGAGTTCCATGGACTGAAACAAGACAGTGGTGACAATCTTGCGTATAATACTCGATATCACGAACTTAGCATACTGGTTCCACACATGGTCACCCCGGTCTCTCGAGCAATCGAGAAATATATCGAGGGATTACCTGACCTGATTCAAGACGTTGTCACTGGAGGCAAATCCACTACGGTAGAAGAAGCCATCCAGCTTGCAGCCACTTTAACAGACAAACACGTAAGGAAAGGAAACTTGGTTAGAAAGGGCACCAAGACGTCTACTGAGAAAACCACCAATGCTATTGAACAATCTAAGACCGTTTTAGCAAAGGCCGCCACTACTTCTTCGAACCCTAAGAAGCGAATGGGCGATAATCAGAACCATGTTGTTGTGGATCCTGTGACTCAACCTCCTATCAAGAAAGCCTACACGGGAATCCATCCTCAATGCAACACTTGCAAGTATCATCACCCTGCAAATCTTCCATGTCGTCAATGCACTAGATGTGGAAGGTTTGGACACTTTGTCACCACTTGTCGTGTAATGGATAGAGCACAGGATAATCATCAAACAGCTGCCCAGGAACCACTACCGATTACTAACGGTCGAGCATGTTATCATTGTGGAAACCCTAACCACATGCGACCTCGATGCCCTAAATTGAATAATGTAAACCTGGTGGCACATGGACGAGCTTTCAATATCAATATCAACGAAGCAAACGGTCAGGATGACGTTAATCCCACTGGTTAAGCCATGGATGGAATCTTCCTAAGACTCGAGAATCCAATACTCGTGTTTTCATTTTCTTGATCCTATTATCATTTTGTACCCAATTATGTCATACTCATTAGCATATAACATCTCCTTGCATACTATTGTGTACGAACACAGATTGGAAATTTATCATATTCGGTTACGTTTATTTTAAATCGTTTAAGCTTCAGACTCTACATTACATTTTATTGCAACATTTGGACTTGATTTCCATAAAAACCAAACTACTAAAAAAAAACTCGATACTTGATCCTACAGAGCTTTTCTAAAAACATCATTGTTTGTTATATGAAACTTAATTTTTCCCTTAATTTGGCTATTCATTGAACATTTAATTATTCACGATACTCGTAAACTATTTCTATAGGCCACTAAGATAACACTTACACTTAATGGTTGCCGTACTTATAAACTTGCTTGCATGTGTATTATCAATTTGTATGATGATCTATGAAAGACAATTACTACATTATCCACTCAACTCAGATAAACATTTCATTTAAAGGGCTCCTCGGACGAGTGGTAGCCCATACTTAAATACTGTTATACTTACAAGTCGTTGCAAACCAATGCAATTGACCTCATTATTACATGGCCTCATTTCATTGATAACATCTCATTGTAACTCAACGTGTTTGTTGTGTCATCTTCTTGTGAAACTTATTTGCTTTAATGTGTTGTTAGTTTAGGATCATAGAAGGACATAAAACCCTAATGTAAGGTAAATTGATGATTCCGGTCCGGAACGTAATCATGAATTTACAGGTACATTAAGGTGGTGTGAAATTCTATTAGAGTTTTTGGTAGACGTCCAGTACGTTTTCAAGGTATCAAAGGTGTGGTGGGTTAGCTGCGGTACACCCTATATATAAACACTAATGATGCATTGAAAGTGAGACTGGAAGTCGGACCAGGAACAAACCCTAGTTACTTGGTAGTTCATTTGGTCTCTTTTTTTATAGTCAATCAACTCATACATTTATTATAGGATTCCTAAAACTTGAAGCTTAGTGTTTTACTAGATTGTTATTCTCTTTATTATTCAAGACGAACCTAATCCAATCTTTAACCCACACCTATCAAGCCTCTTATCCAAATCATCCGAAACAGTCTACTCTGTTACCTATAAATTCACGTTGTGCCTTAACTCAAATTTTCCAAAACCACGGTTACCTTAGTTTTACCCAAACACCCGAAACCCTATGTTTCTAATAACTTCGGGACGAAGTTTCTAAAAGTAGGGAATGCTGTGACATCCGTCACTTTCCTCTTATTTTATTTTATTTTTGTATAATAATAATAATAATAAATAATAATAATAATAAAATGGAGATTTTATTTTGTGTAAAAAAAAAAAAACACAAACCATTGTTTTACACAAACTTTGAAACCCATTATCTAGCCCAAGACATGGCCTAACCCAACTTCTTGTAATTTTTGGAGCCCACAATCTGAGCCCAATAGTACCGGCCCACTAACCCCTCCTCTTTGTTTTAAAAAAAAAATATATATATATATATATATATATTTTTGCTGCTGCCGTGGCTCGAACCGGAGCCGGCCCAGCAACACCCACACGCCAACAACCAGTTGAGCTATGGCTCATTTTTGTTTCAATCCCAACCTTAATTATATATAAACCCACAAAAACCCATTATCATTTCTCCTTTGCTGCTACTGCACGAAGACCAGTTGACCAACCAACAATTTCTTTGACCAACTTCAATCCAAGATTTAGCCTAAATTTTCGGAACAATCATTATCAGTTATTATTTTAAGTTGACCTACCATATATTTTAGGCTGTCACGACCCACCATTAACGCGTACCCGGCTCTTGATTTAGCTTAATTGATTTGGGTTTGACCAAATGAGTCAACGATTCGTGATCCTTCCATTCTTGATGATTTGTATAAATTGAACCCTCTCAAACATAATGCTCTACATTCCGACGCAAACACGCAACCAATTTCTGCTGCTCGTCGCTGCTGGTTGTCAGAACTGGGGCTGTTCGTAGTCGCCGGAACCGAACCATTTTGACGCTCCTATTCTTTGCTTCGTTCCTCACGTCTGGTATGTTTATATACAATTAATCGCTTAGGATAAGTAGATGTAGTTGATCTTTAAAACCCCGTCATCGAAGCTTTAAAAAAAATGATTCTGTCAATTTATGGATAATGGATCGTATGGTTTAGCCTTTCTGTTTGGGGAAGATAACCATATTGAGAGTTGTTTTTAAATTAAATTGGGTGAAAGATGATTAAATCTCTTCATAGCTCAAGTGGTTGTTTTGTTGTTTGATGAATAAACCATAAGTACAGGTTCGATCCTTGGTGAAAACCTATTTTGGTTGTATGTTTTTTCTTTTTATCAATCCATTATTCATTTATTTAAAACTATTATATCAATATATTTTGAACACTGAAAATTTGATACGAGACTTTATAAAACAAGATTTTTGCAACAATATATATTTATAAGAAAATAGTATATAAAATTTATTTGCTATATTCCAAAACTTTGGTGAAATAATTAAGTTTTTATGTTATTATTTAAACTCGTATTTATTTTAAATCGTTTCAAAATGCTAGTTACGGATCTTCCAATTCTATAAATTATATAAGTTCATTAAAAGAAAATTAGCTTTTATAAATTCACTATTTTTAAACCTTAGGAACCCTACTCAATCGATCTAGTAAACGATAGACTTATTCGACTTGTTATTCTTAGACTTTGTTTACGTGAATCTAGGACGATTCTTTGTGAATCACGTTGTTAGCTGTACGCTGCTTATTGGATACATCTTTGTTAAGCATGCTGTGAGTATTACTTATCCCCTTTTTCCGCTTTTACAATTTTTGGGGTGATTCATGCACAAGTATACAAAACTTTCGTATTCATTTACACATACATTTTATTCATTTACAATTCATATACGTGTCTTGTTTATCTTTGTGCTTGTGCTTGAACATGAACGTAGCTTACATACAAAATCATACATCTAGACATAACTTATGTTATGGTGCTCTTTACACATAGACGTAACTTATGTTACGGTGCTCATTTAGACATAACTTTGTGTTATGGTGCTCTTTTAGACTCACACGTGTTGAGGTGCTCATTATCAATTTCATGGTACAAACTTTACATATGATCTTTGTCTTGTTTGGTTACTTGCGTGTTTACATAATGCCTTGGTGATGCTAGACACATGAATTGTACTACTTTTCAAAACTTATACTATATGTACAAAACTAAGTAGTACTCACCAACATCATATGTTGACAAAATTATTTTCGTGCATGTTTCAGGATAAGCTGCTTGACGCTTCACATAGGACTTTGGACTTAGATTAAATCAATCAATTATCTTTATTTTTGTTGTCTTGTATTTAATTTCACATGTTGTAAAACAATATTCAATAATCATATATTTACATTTTAGTACCATGAGCTTTTGAACAATCGTCACTACGTGGCACCTCGATGATTCCGCCATCGGTTGGGGTGTTACAGCAAGATGATGTTGCAGTTTTACTTTAAGTACGGTATGGACATTTACTATCATTATCAAAACCGCAAGATGATGTTGCAGTTTTACCTTTCTTAATATTGTCAATTTCACCTATAAATACATATATGTGAAGTTTCATTATCATTCATTCGAAAAGAAACGTTCGATAGTATGGAGAAGGACGAAGAGGTCGGGTCATATTTCTGTTCTCAACCAGTTGCTAAGAAATCGAAGTGGACGGAAGATCTTTGGAGGCGTATGAAGAGGCCGTCGTCATCCACGAAGGCTGGGCCGTCTACGGAGATTCCGACTGAAAAGCCACCGGAAAATGAGCCCGAAAAAGGTAGTGCTATAGTTTCCAACAAAGATTCAAAGAACTGGTCCCCAGATGTTTTAGAGTTTTACCTCAACGGGGACTCTCCATACTGCTACAGTCGTTTCATTACAAAAAAACTCGACAGATCTTTTTGGGGTGCCCTACTAGGGAATGAATCTGGCGGTCATCTGTCATCTACGGTACACTTAACACGACATATTAATTTTTATAAGTTTTCACATGCTTACATAGTTAAGTTATAGTGTTTTTTTCTTCTTTTGCAGCATGTTGAAGCTTGGACTGTAAGATTAATGCGTGTACTGCAGGCGATGCTCTTAAAAAACCCCAACAAAGAATTACGATGGTCGTTGTTACCTCCTGATTTTTATGATTACATGCAGGATGATAAATCCACTACCCCCCTTTATTATGCCGGACAAAAGGACCCGTATCCTCCATTCTGGGAGGTAGACTGCATCTACCTTCCTTTGTGGATTCGCCAAACAGACTGGCTACTTGTCCGTATTGATATGCAGAGCATAGTGATTACTCAATACTGGACCGATAAAAGATGGAGAAATGGAAAACATTGAGATGTTAGGAACTATATGGAGTTGTTACAGATATTTTTCAAATGGTTTCTAGAACGTATTCACTTTAGGAGGCACACGAGGTACATAACGGAACGTGAGATGTCCCTCGGTTTGGTTGAGACGGATGTCCCCAAAATGAGGGTAACATCGCTAACGCTGGGGTTCTTGTTTGTATGATGATGGAGAAACTAGTTAAAAACAAACAGTTGAAGATACACCATGAAAACACCGTAGAAGAGGCTTGTGTGAACTACCGACACCACATGGCTGGTGAGCTGTATAAGTGCCGTTGTGATAAGTTCTGGTGAGTTGCGTCAGCTGTTTTGTAATATTTCCTTTTTTCATGTAATAAAATTTTTCATGTAATAAAGGCGTCATCGTTTATTTATTTCATGATACTTTGAACTAGCATCACGAGAGTAACACGACAAGTTGATAAGAAATAACAAGAAACAGTACTACAAACATTAACTTACGACAACCAACACATAAGAAATAACAAGAAACAGTACTACAAACATTAACTTACGACAACCAACACACGACAATGAACATCACTAGCCACGGGAGGTACAACTTTTTTTGTTGTGCCCTGTTTGCTTACAAATACTGCATTTGCGGGGAGCACGAGGTTCGTCCTCATGCCTTTCATCCATCTCGTTATGGATCCTCTTCTGTTTCAACCTCCCACGTTTTATGGTAAAATGTGACGGGTTACCACGGAGTCTCCAGTTGGCCTGTGCCCACAAAGCTGTATGACCTAGGGTATAAAAGTGGGCGCTGTACTGAAGACGATATACGGAAGTTTGATATCGTGGATCAACAATTTGATGAAGGTCCTTACGTTTCATGTGGCAAACCGCAATAGCATGCGAACAAGGCTGACGTTCGATTTGCCACTTTGCACAGGAGCAAGTTCTGTTACGGTATTCAACCGTGTAATCGTTCCCCCGTCTTCCATTGCCCGAACGCGAGACCTGACGTGGTACCGTCCCTGTGAACCATCATACAAACGTACAGTATGTTCTCGTGATTTAGCATCACGTTCGCATATCACAGTCCAGATGCAGGGGGCAACATTGTTTGGCAACGCTTTCCAATTCTGTAGTGAATGTTAAACTGATCAACATCCCTTTCCAACGTGTGGTGTATGGCTGCCATAATAGGCATCATCCTTGCTTTTGACAACACATGGTTGAAGCACTCAGACATGTTGGTTGTGAGGTGACCCCATCGACGATTTTCTTTATCGTGCACCAACGTCCACTTAGAGAGCTCAATGTCTCTCAAGTATCTCCATGCCTTTTTGTTAATGCTCTTCATTTGTCTGATGGCATACAGATACTTGTAACGCTGTGATGTGCTACCGATAGTCCAACAAAGCTTTTTCAGAGTTGCACTTTTGAATTTTGTGCCAAGATTGCTTCGTACATGACAAAGACAATACCGATGGTAAGCGTTCGGCTCCCTCCATCCTGGCAATTCCTCCATCGCCCTAATTATTCCGACATGTCTATCCGAGATAACACAAAGGGGGTTGCTGGCGTTGTGTCTTGAAATATGCAGCCTAAACTGCTCCAGGAACCAACCCCAGCTCTCAATTGTTTCCTCATCTACAATTGCATACGCCACAGGAAGTATGTAGTTGTTTGCATTCTTGGCGACCGCAATCAACATCTTACCCTTGTAAGTCCCCTTTAGATGAGTCCCGTCGACGGAGATTACCGGTGCCGAATATTGGAACGCCTCAATTACGGGTGCAAAGGCCCAGAAAACATATTTGAACACCTTACATTCCGGGGGGCTCCTGGGATGATGATACCACTCGACAACGGTACCTGGATTTGTAGCCTGTAACCGAGCCACATACGCTGGCAACTGCTCAAAATTGCTCTCCCAGGTGCCGTACACATTCTCAATTGCTTTTCTTCGGGCTTTCCATGCCTTAGAGTATGAGATATCGACATTCAGCATCTGCTTCATGTAAGTGATGATCTGTTTCACCGGAAACGTTAAGTCAGCCTTCACCTGTGCAAAGATATGCGTGGCAACATTGTTGGATCAGTTTGCTCTTTTTGCTAAGTAAGAACTTGCTATCTTGACACTTAAGTGTTTAGCAAGTCCTTGTAAATCAGATTATAAGCACAGCGGAATGTTATAAGTTAAAGCAACACTTTTTATACAAAGGCAGAGTTATAACTCCCCCTTGATGTTTGAAACTAATAAATGACAAAGTATTTATTATGAATCTAAGTTGTAAATGAGAATTAGATACTTAGAGAGATTCACAATAAATACAGAAATGGAATATAACAATGAGAGTGTTTGAAGGATTTTTCTGTTAAAAATCAATGTCTAAAATAGAAGGTTGAAGCCTTCTATTTATAGACGATTACATGCATGTATCTTGCCTAAAAAGCAAGCACAGAAACTCCAGTGACAAGTTGCACAAGTTGCAACATTGAAAGAAACAAATACAGCTAAAAGTAATATTAAACAACAAACTACTGATGCAAAAAGGCGGTGGAAAATATCTATTGCTAAGTGCTGATGAAGGACAACTACTGAAGAGTAGTTTTGTCTTCAGTACTTCTGAAGTGAACTTGTCTGGTTTGGACTTCAGAACTTCTGCAACTTCAGCACTTCTTCATATCTTCTAATCAGCAGTTTCTTGTCTTCTCTTCAGTACTTCTATACTTAGCCAAAATGACAGAAGTGAATTAGACTAAGGTTTACAAAAGTGGTTTCACCAATCCTCTTTGTCCTAACAATCTCCCCCTGGATTGATGAAGCCAAAACCTTACTAATTCCTTATGTGTTTCTTCTGTCTTGAACAATCTTCCATATCTCTTTGTACATGGTGTTCTTGAGCTGGTTGTACTGATCATCAGATAGAGATCCTCTCTGTGGTTCTAGATGTTGAATTGTGAGCAGGTCTTGTGTTGACAGTTTCTTCAGATCACTGATCTTCTTGTAAGCCCTGCTTGAGAAGTCTCTTCTTGTCAACAGTACTGAGTTGTTATCAGTAAGTGACCATCTGATGATAGGGATCTTTGACTTGTTAAAGTCAGAAGAATAGGGAACCAGACTTGTCCCTTGGGTTAATGGTCCTGAGTGCTGGATGTCTTCAGTTTCAGATAGCCTCAGGTGGGATTCTCTTCCTTGTTGTTGTTGCATACTAGGCATCTGAACAGTTGGGAGATGGTGTTCAGTCACTACTTTGGTATGCAGCTTTTCTTTGATTGTCTTTTGTATTTGATAAGCAAAAGTGGAAGGATCCCTGAACTGTGTTAACAGAGGTTTCTCCTCAATGTCAAAATCTGAATGGACTATTGAACTTCCTTCAAGTAGTACCATTTTGAAATCAGTTTTGACATTGTCCTCTGCCTTCTTCTTCTGAGTAGCAGATCTTCTAGATGCACCAGAAGTTCTAACTACTGATCTTGAAGGATCAGCAGTTTGAAACTTCTCAGGATTTGCAGCCTTGGCAGCCAAGTATTTTCTATATGTATCCATTAGTCTTTCTTCTTTCCATCTGGATACGGAGGCTTTTGAACCATATCCTTCTGCTACTAGCTCTTCTATTATCTGGGCTCTCTTGGCCTTTCCATCTTTGCTTGTGGCCACTTTGTCTGCAAGCAGTTGTGCTCTTCTTGTCAGCTCTTGCATAGAGAGTCCTTTGAGTGTAAAGGCTTTAGTCTTGCTGTTCTTGGTAATATAAGACACCAGTTGTTGTCTTTTATCCTGTTCAGCAATCTCATCAAGGCTAGCCTGCCTTTGTAGTTCAGCTGCATAAGCCTGAAGTTTTTCTTCATGGCTTAAATCCAAATCATCCCTTTCTTCCAGAGATTTCCAAATCTGATCTTCTCTGGCCTTCTTGTTGGCTGCAATTAAGCTCTTCTCTAATAGTTCAGCTGATTGAGAGATAGGAGAAGGGTTTAATACAGTCATTGTTGTAACAGATGTAGGCCTGATGGGATCAGATGTTGGTTGAATGGGAGCAGTGGTTCTGGAAGGTTCAGTAGTTTGAGGTTGGGAAGTGTTAACTTCTGATGTGCTGACAACTGCTGATGGTTTGTCAGCTACTGAAGGATTGTCTTCAGTACTTTCTGATTCTTCATCAGAAGTTTGGTCATCAGAAGTTTCTTCATTATGCCTTAGGGGTTCTTCAGATGTTTGGGTCTCATCTTCTTTCTCAGCAGCTTCAATTTCTTCAATTGAGACACCAAACTGTTTGGCCAATTTTTCTTTCCTGGCCTGATCTTTCTGATCTCTTTCAAGGAGTGCCACTCTTGCCTTTATCCTGGCTTGGAATGACTCCTTAGGTTCCCTGATCTTCTCCCCCTTTTTGGATTCATCAATTTTAACCCTTGAAGCAGAGGGTTGGGAGAATTGTCCTTGAAGATGAGCAATCTGCTGGCTGTTGAAGTCTATTTTGTTGGACAGATCGTTCATCTTGGTCTTGATCACTCCAAATTGGTTCTTGATGGACAGCTCCAAGTTAGCTGTATATGTTTGGAAGTGATTTCTGATGAGTGTATTCATCATGTGGTACAGGGGACCCTCTGGGCTGCATAGCTGGTTCAGGTCTATGTTTGTTTGCCCAGGGAATTGGGTAGGCATTTGCTGTGAAGGGGGTGTTTTTGGGAGATCCTCATGTTGTACAGAGGATGCCACTCTAGGGGTTTTAGGGATTGAGTGGGCTTTAACCTGTGCAGAGGTGACTGGCTTCTTGAGCCTGGATACCTTTGCAACAGGACCTTCAGAAAGTGCCGTCAATTCAGTAGTTGGAGTTTGTGAAACATCATCCAAACTAATGGAATCATCTGAATCCCTGATGTTGCCCTCAATGAGGACTGTCTCAGTTAAATCATGAGCTGAGCCCAACTCAGTTCTCTCATGAACCTCTTTTTCTTGGTACTGAGGATTTCCTACTTCAGGCATTAAGCCTTCATCAGTAGTTGCCACATCTGAGGTCTTAGCTATGTTACTTCTGTCCTCAGATCCACCACTGGGTGGTAACTGAGTAGTAGCAGCCTCAGATGCCCCAAGAGTCTCTAAAATTGGGCTTAAAGACTCTGGTCCACCCTCATCTCTTGGGATAGGGCTAGTGATGTCCACATCCATGTCTGATGTAGTAGTTATGTCCCCTGTTTGTTGTGGTTGATGGGGACTGACATGATCAGATGGGACATTCTCTTTTAGCCCAGAGAGAAGTTTGGCAATTTCTATTGCCTCTTGTTCAGAAATTTGTGGGGTTGGTTCAGTAGTTTGGGCAATAGGTTGTTGTTCAGCAGTTTCAAAAGAAGAGTGTGTTTGATATGTTTTTCTAAGTCTTTTTCTTTTGAATTGAACAGATATGGGTGCTCTTGGTGGGGTTTGAGATGGATGAGACTGAGAGGGTGTTTCAGTCTCATCTATTTGAAGAGCAGAATGCTCATGAGCATGTTCAGGCATCTCAACCTCCTGAACAGCTTTTCTTTTGGGTTGGTGGGGTGCAGTTTTTGTTGGCTTGGGCTTTTTGGCTTTTGGTGGTGTGAGTTTCGAAGATGTGGGCTTCAGGGGGACTTGTTGTTGTTCTCCCTGATCATCTTCTGGCCAGGCAGCCGGTTTGTTAAGTCTTGAGTATGCTTGTGATGTTAAAGGGTTTAAAGTTGAAATTTTTCCCACAAGCACCTCATTACCCAGTTCCCCTATTATGCATTGCATAATGAACCTTGGGTACAACAAAAACTTTTTCTTGGTATTATTGTGATGTAACACCAACTCATTGAAAAATAGTTTTGATGCCCTGAATTTAGTTTCATTCACAATGGAATGAAATATTGGTTGAAAAGTGGAGGGCATCTGGTCATAAGACCCTGTTTTTGGACTCAAACACATAATAATATAATGAAACAAAAGTTTGTATTTTGGTTCAAAATATTTTTTGAATATTGTAGCATGGGAGAGAGTACCTTGATAACCACACTCAGTCATGGTTAGATGAATATCAGTGTTAGCAACATGGTCAGGGGCAGTTACATCATCCAGACCCAGTCTTGTTGCTAGTGTGGCCGGTGTGATGGTCAGTTGTTTCCCTTTTATCTTTGAGTTGAGGGAAATGACCTCACCACCCATTGTAACCGTCTCAGCATTTGCCCAGAACTCATTCAGAGTTTCAGTGTGAATTGGTGGGTTTATTGTGAGAGCAGTAAAGTATTGGGATTTGACGACAAGATCAATGATCTCATCGTATTGGGACCAGCCTTCTTGTTTTTCAAGAAAGGCTCTTTGATTGTGTCCCTGTTTTAGAACTAGAGCCATGTGGTTTGGGTTTTTGATCGAACAGTGGATTTTACAGGTATAGATTGAGAGAGTTTTGAGAGAGAAGGAGGGATATTTTTGAGTTTGAAAGGATAAGTGTGTAGAAAAGGTATTTATAAGAAGTTTTAACCGCTTGAATCTTCTTTATTAGAAGTTTTAAAACCGCCTTTGGTTAAAAATTTCTTTATCAGAGGTTTTAAACTGATTAGGTCAAACCTCTGATGATGGGAAAAGTCAGATTTGTCCTTTTGACTTAAACTGCTGATGAAGGATTACTTCATCAGTAGTTCCCATTTTCTCTTCAGCAGTTTTAACATCTGATGAGAAATGTTTTTATAAATACTTTATTCATAACTTCTGAAGTTTATTTTATCAGAAGTTACACACTTTTTCAGAAAATTATCCCATACTGATGATTTTTGTTCATCAGTAGTTTCTCTCATACTGATTTTTGTTTAATCAGTAGTTTGTTTTTCAGAAGTTTTGTTGCAGACTTTTGTTATTTGTAAGTGAAAACCAGAAAAAAGATGGAAAAGGTTAGCTTGAAATCCACCAAGGTAAACAGGATGGAATCAAGGATGGAAAAAGGAAAAAGAAAAATTTGATGTTTTATGCATAACAGTAGTGATTGATGTAGAAGTTTGATGTAGAGTTGGGTAGAATCAAGTGTTAACTTGGATTCTAACTGATATGCATAAAAATAAAAATAAAAATAAAGTAAACACTTACAAATTTAGCATTCCAAGCATGGATACTAACTTCTGAAATGTTGATGTGTCAAGGGGCTTAGTGAAGATGTCAGCTATTTGATTAGCTGTTGCTACATGCTTCACCTCAATCTTGCCTTTTTCATAGCAATCTCTTATGAAATGGTACCTGATCTCAATATGTTTAGTTTTTGAGAACTGTACCGGATTTTGAATGATGCTAATGGCAGATTTGCTGTCTACAAACAAAGGTGTCTTGGTCTCTTTGATTCCATAATCAAGAAGTTGATATTGGAGCCATTGTATCTGTGATGTACAACTTGCAGCTGCAATGTATTCAGCTTCAGCAGTTGAAGTTGCAACAGATGTTTGCTTCTTTGATTGCCATGACACTAGACAGTTCCCCAGGAATTGACAACCACCAGATGTTGACTTTCTTGTCATCTTACACCCTGCATAGTCACTATCTGAAAAAGCTGATAACTTGGTATTGCTTGAAGCAGGATACCAAATTCCCAGTGTTGGTGTTCCTTTCAGATATCTGAAAATTCTTTTGACTGCTATAAGGTGTGATTCCCTTGGTGCTGATTGATATCTAGCACAGACACATGTTGAAAACATAATATCTGGTCTAGAAGCAGTTAAGTATAAAAGGGAACCTATCATGCATCTGTACATGGTTTGATCAACCTGTTTTCCTTGATCATCAGGTTCAACTTGTGTGATTGGTGTCATGGGAGTGGAACATGATTTACAGTCATTTAAAGAAAATTTGTTCAATAATTCTTTAACATATTTTGATTGATGTATAAAAGTTCCATTTGTTTGTTGTTTGATCTGCAGTCCTAGAAAGTACTGCAGTTCTCCCATGGTACTCATCTCAAATTTTGATTGCATGAGTTTCTTAAAATCATCACACAGTTTTGTGTTTGTTGAACCAAAGATGATATCATCAACATAAATTTGAACAAGTAAGACATGATTTCCAACATGTTTAATGAAAAGTGTTTTATCAATGGCACCTCTTGTAAAGTTATTTTTGAGTAAAAAGGTGGAGAGTGTATCATACCAGGCTCTTGGAGCCTGTTTGAGCCCATAAAGAGCTTTATCCAGTCTGTACACCCACTCAGGATGAGAAGGATCCTCAAACCCAGGTGGCTGACAGACATACACCTCCTCTTTGATTTTTCCATACAAAAATGCACTTTTCACATCCATTTGATAAACTTTAATTTTGTTGGAAATGGCATAGGCCAGAAATAACCTGATGGCCTCAAGCCTTGCAACTGGAGCAAAGGTTTCATCATAGTCAATTCCCTCTTCTTGAGAGTACCCTTGAACTACCAGTCTTGCTTTGTTCTTGATTATCATACCAGCTTCATCTTGTTTGTTCCTGAAAACCCATCTTGTACCAATTGGTTGCTTGTTTTGAGGTAAGGGACAGATTTCCCAGACCTGTTGCTTGTTGAACTGAAGTAGTTCATCTTGCATAGCTTGCACCCAATTATTGTCTTTGAGGGCTTCCTGGTACTTCTTTGGTTCCAACTGTGAAATAAAGGCTGAGAATAGGCAAAAGTTGGAGAGCTGGTTTCTGGTCAGAACACCTGTAGCTATATCACCCATGATTTGATCAAGTGGATGATCTCTGTGTTCAATCAGTTGTTGTAAACCACTGACAGGTGTAGGTGGCTCTTGTTCTTCAAACAAACTACTGAGGTCTATAATATCTGGTTCAGCAGTTTGAGCTTCTTCAGTAGTTGCAGGTGCTGAAGCAGATGTTTGAGTTTGACCTTCAGTATTTGTTTGATCAGAAGTTTGAAAAACTTTGATGGTGTTGTAGTTGACTTAATGACTGTTTGAGGAGTCCATGGTGCAGGATCCTCATCTTCAAACCTTTGATCACCATAATAAGTAGGTTTGGAAGAAGTAACAGTCTTTTCAGGTCCAAAGTGAAAGTTGTCAAGGTCAAAGAGTTCAGCAGGATGTGCTGGAATAAGAGTATGTTTTGACTCATTGAACTTGACATTCAATGTTTCTTCTACTATCCTGGTGTGAGAATTAAAAACCTTGTAGGCTTTTCTAGTTGAAGAGTAACCAAGAAAGTAACCTGAGTCAACTTTGGCAGCAAAATTTGAAATAGATTCCTTGATGTTCAAGATGAAACATTGACACCCAAAAGCCCTGAAAAAGGAGATAAGGGGCTTCATGCCATGAAGAACTTCATAGGCAGTCTTGGAATGTCTCTTGACCACAAGAACTCTATTCTGAACATAACATGCTGTGTTAACTGCTTCTGCCCAAAAGTACAATGGCAGTCCAGAATCAGCTAACATTGTTCTTGCTCCTTCTATCAATGTTCTGTTCTTCCTTTCTACTACACCATTTTGTTCAGGAGTTCTGGGAACACTGTATTGTCTAATAATCCCTTTAGACAAACAGAATTCATCCAGAGTTTTGTTCCTGAACTCTGTCCCATTGTCACTTCTAATGGTTTTGATAGATAGAGAATATTGTTTCTCTACTTGTAGAATGAAGAACTTGATGATTTCAGCAGCCTCATCCTTGGAAAATAAGAAGAATACCCATGTGAATCTTGAGTAGTCATCAATGATGACTAAGCAGTACTTCTTTTTACCAAGGCTCATAATCTTGACAGGTCCAAATAAGTCCATATGGAGTAGTTGAAGACATGCAGTTGTTTTTGATTCTTCAATAGACTTATAGGAGGACTTATGCTGTTTTCCCTTTAAACAGGATACACAGTGTTCTTGACACTGGTATACTTTCAAAGGTAGACCTCTGACCAAGCCCATTTTTGTGACTTTATTTATGGTTTTAAAGTTCACATGGCCAAGTCTCCTGTGCCAGAGATCTGTTTCTGAAGTTGATGCCCTTGAGAAGAAACAGGCAGTGTTGTTCAATACTTTGTCTTTCTCAATGTCCACTGCATAGACATTGCCACATCTTTTGGCAATCAGCAAAGTATGATCTTCTATAATCTTCTCAATCAACTTCTGGCCTTCTGGTGAGATGATCTTGCAAGCTGTCTTTGTGAAAAAGGAAGAATATCCTTTATCACACATTTGTGACACACCTAGCAAGTTGTATTCAAGGTTTTCCACCAGATTGACCTTGTCAAACTGTATTTTGCCAGAGGAGACATTGCCATGTCCTAGCACATATCCCTTGGCATTGTTCCCAAAGGATACAGATCCTTCTCTTTGGCTGATAAAATTGTTTATCAGGTATCTGCATCCAGTCATGTGCATAGAGCCTCCACTATCAACATACCATATGCTGTTTAAGCCCCTGGAAACTCTCTGCACATAAAAGCAATTTAGTTAGATTTGGAAACCCAAGCCTGTTTGGCTTTGGGTTTGCTCTTGAGAACAGTTACAGTTTGTTCTTGACCAGGTTGAGAAATCCATGTCTTTTTGGCAATGGATTTTTCATTATACACTATGGTGGTATCCTTTTTAGGACCACCATCAACCTTGGTCATCAGTAGTTCTACCATGTTCTTTAGATTTTGAATCTCAGCAGTTTGTGAAACTGCTGATGATTCTGGTCTAACTACTGACAAGGAATTTTGAGAAAAAGATTTTGGTTGAGATTTTATCTTTTTCTGAGAAAAGGTGTTTTCAGGTTGTTGTTTCTTGGGTTTAAAGACTTTTTCATAATCATTTCTGATTTGATTTCCCACAACCTGTTGTTTAAATTTTGATTGAACTGAATTCCTTTTCTGTATCTACAAAATTCAGTTTTGTGGTTGAACAGGCCACAAATTTCACATTCTTTTGCCTTTTGTTTTTGATCTAAAGGCAAATTTCTGACAGTTGTGAAAAGATTTTGCTCATCAGTAGTTTTCAGGGTCTCAACTCCTGAAGTAGATGAAACTACTGATGGCTTGTTGTCAGTTTTTGTAAATACTTCTGAAGTACTTTCTTTAAAAATGCCAGGATTTCTGTTTAGAAAGTTTTCATGGAAAGATGTGCATTCTTTCCCTTCAGAAGTTTCATTTGAAACAATTCTTCTCCCATCTTCAGTAGTTTTGGGAGAAAAATCTGTTGGTGTTTCAACATGATGGTATCCTATGCCAAACTTAACATTAGAAGCACTTTGTTTGTTTAGCAGTAGTTGATACCCCCTACAAGATTCCACCCATTTTTCACAAGTGATCCTGGTGTCAGCAAGCTCTTGTCTGACATCTCCCAGGTCATTTAGCATCATTTTGATTTGTGCTTGGGTTTCAATAGCAGAGTCAGTTAATTTAGAAACCTCTTTTGTTTTAGCACACAGTTTTCTTTCTAAATCACATTTTATCTGTGTGTATTTTCTTTCTAAATCATTGGCTTTGCCTTGTAGGTGCAGGTTTGTCTCTCTTATGAGAGCAAAAGTTTCTTTGCAAGAGTTTGAGCAAAGTTTTGTCAAAGATTCTTTTGATACCTGAGACAATGCAGATTTTGAGGTACAGCCTTCAAATGCCATTAAGGCAAAGTTCTTTCTGCCATTGTCTGGTTCTCCCCAGTTGATGTCAAACACTTTGTTGTCTGCATCAGGATTGCACTCTGTGGTGTCATACGGGAGACTGCTCCAGTCAACATACCCGAGGTAAAGAGACTTTGTTGAGGGGGTTGTTGAGGCTGTGGAGGAAGTTGAGCAGCTGGAAAGGGAGGGATTGATTGTTGGCTCTGCATCTGTTGAGCAGGCACTTGAACATATTGTACTTGAGGCATATATTGCTGTTGAGGAGCTTGTGCCTGTACAAAATGAGCACTCCCTTGAGTTCCATTGTTCCTATTATAATTGGGGTTATAGTTATTTCCAGATTGTGATTGGTTAAAGCTAGAGTTTCTACATTCTCTAGCAAAGTGTCCCAACTTCTGACACTTGTGACATCTCAGTTTAGATTTGTCAAAACCAATTTTTGTATTACTGGTCAATCCTGGAAATTTCCTTCCTGACCTTTTATAAAACTTGTTAGTTTTAATGCTTAGCATGGCCAGTTGGTGTAAAATGTCCATTTCTTCCAAGTCATCACTGCTAAAATTTTTCAAATCATCCATGATAAAACATAGATTATCAGCAGTTTGACTTTGGTCATCATTGTCATAACCTGGGAAAGATCTTTCTGATGAGATCCCAGTGGTTATGTCAATATTGTCATAAGATCCATAGGAACAAGTTGGTGAATCTTGTCCCAAAAGTGCTGTACTACCTGGTAGGTAGTCATCAGCAGTTTTACCAGAAGTTTGTAATTTCTTCTTTTGATCGATTTCTCTCTCAAAAGTAAGTAATCTCCCATGGAGTTTTGTAAGAGTGAGGGAGCTAAAATCTGGTGAGGATCTTAAGACAATGGAGTAAGTTTCCCATTTGTCAGGTAGAGACCTTAAAAATCTATGTAACATAGATACTGTTGTATAGGTCTGACCATTTAACTTTAGCTCAGAGATTAATGAGGAGAATCTTTCAAATTGTTGTGTCAAAGTTTCCCCATTAATATAAGCAAATGTTTCATATTGTTGAGCCAAAATTTCTCTGGTGTTGGCAATCACCTCTTCAGTTCCTCCAAACTGTTCTTTAAGACAGTCCCAAAGTTCTTTGGCACTTTCACAATGTAAAAGGCCAGAGTATATTTCATTTGGGAGAGCCATTGCCAACATAGAGAATGCCTTAGCATCTAGCTCAAGTTTTAGGAAATCCTCATCTGTATAGTCTTTGGGATCCTTTGGAATCCCTTCTTTAGTTTCAAGATTTATGTTTACTGGTTTGTGAGGACCATATATCACAGATCTCCAACAACCTGTGTTGGTTTGTGACAAGGTATGTGCCATTCTCTTTTGCCATATATTGTACTCGTTTCTCACAAGCATGGCAGGTTTGGTGGCAGAACCAGTATTATGTGGATCCATTTTTAAAGAGTATAGATTTGTCTGATGACTCTTTTAAGTGATGGATATTGATAAAAAGTGAACTTTTGATCTTTTTATTGAATATCAATAAGAGCTTTGTGTCTGATTCTCAATTTGTTAGATTGATATGTGATCAGATAAACCAATGCTCTGATACCAATTGTTGGATTAGTTTGCTCTTTTTGCTAAGTAAGAACTTGCTATCTTGACACTTAAGTGTTTAGCAAGTCCTTGTAAATCAGATTATAAGCACAGCGGAATGTTATAAGTTAAAGCAACACTTTTTATACAAAGGCAGAGTTATAACTCCCCCTTGATGTTTGAAACTAATAAATGACAAAGTATTTATTATGAATCTAAGTTGTAAATGAGAATTAGATACTTAGAGAGATTCACAATAAATACAGAAATGGAATATAACAATGAGAGTGTTTGAAGGATTTTTCTGTTAAAAATCAATGTCTAAAATAGAAGGTTGAAGCCTTCTATTTATAGACGATTACATGCATGTATCTTGCCTAAAAAGCAAGCACAGAAACTCCAGTGACAAGTTGCACAAGTTGCAACATTGAAAGAAACAAATACAGCTAAAAGTAATATTAAACAACAAACTACTGATGCAAAAAGGCGGTGGAAAATATCTATTGCTAAGTGCTGATGAAGGACAACTACTGAAGAGTAGTTTTGTCTTCAGTACTTCTGAAGTGAACTTGTCTGGTTTGGACTTCAGAACTCTGCAACTTCAGCACTTCTTCATATCTTCTAATCAGCAGTTTCTTGTCTTCTCTTCAGTACTTCTATACTTAGCCAAAATGACAGAAGTGAATTAGACTAAGGTTTACAAAAGTGGTTTCACCAATCCTCTTTGTCCTAACAAACATCTCTTGACCTTAGTGCCCTGTTGTTGTTGCGTTCAACCGTTGAGTAGCATGTGTGTTTTGTTGACCACTTTGACAACCGCCAGAAGGCCCCTCCCGGGCACGTGATGCCGTAGCAGCCCACATGCAAGTTGAGTTTTTATTTTTACATCTTACTCTAAACGTGTATGGCCTGCTTTCGACGACACACAACTCTCTATTACATTGCACGTTCCAATACCGGATCGCTTTAATCACTTTTTCTTTACTTTCAAAGTAGATGCCCACACGGATATCATCTATGTTTCCACTCCACATCTCCATGCTATCTTCATCGTCGTAATCGGGAAGCCGATATGCTTCTAACCCTTCATCTTCGTCGTCAATAGGTACGTCCGTAGGGATAGCAGGATTAAGCCTTCATGGAATTGAGGATCTGTTGGGATAAGTGACTGTCCAGCTTCATCTTCTTCATCCCCGCTTTTTTCCGAGTCAACGTCCGTGGGTTCATGCTCACTTTCTCTGCTCTCTTCAGACGTATATCCTTCTCACCAGTATGAGACCTCATTAGGATAAATTTATCAATGAAATTAGTTTAATATTAACAAGAAAAAAAATACCTTGAGAAGCATCTGACGGTTCGTAGTTATAATTTACAGGCACGTTGTCATCGATGTCGTTATTGTTGTCATCCTCTTCATTTTTGTCATCGTTATAACACCACACATATTATAAGTACGTATGAAGAAAAATATGGATATTAATAAAAATCAATTGACTATATAGGTCTCGTACCTTCATTGTCATCGTTAGCATGATGTTGTTCGTTGTCATCAAGAGATTGATCAGCAACATACTCTTCGTTACAGTGAAAATCATTATAATGGTAATCAGGAGTAGCTCCTTGATGTGAGGTTCCTGTGTTGTTGAACGATGACCCGAGACCGAGATTGGTTGACTGCATATACTGAGATGGCGGAGTTTGCAAAGTGTCGTCTTCTAGAGGCACCGAGGAAAAGCGTCTTAGCAGATCCATAGCACTAGTTTCCTGAAAAGAAACTATAGGCATGGGCTTCACATGTACGATTGCGACGTACATATGTGTATTCTCGGCTAGATAGAACATCGTGTTCATACCATCGTCCCCGACGATGTACGCCCCTCTGAGCAACCCTGAAAAGTGTAGTACAATACTAAACTCAAAGTATAACACTCCCTGTTAATATGAGTGTTACTAAAAACTGCGTCTACAAACTCAGTATATGACATTCTGTGGGTCATAATAAAAGTGGTTGAGATGGTGTTGTCGTCGGCGGTAACACTACCGTTTACGTAGGTAACGTCACCACCACAGTAGAGTTTTACAATGAAAGGGTGAAAGTTTGCCATGATTTGTTTGGTAACAGAGGATTGTGATGGTCCGTAGTTCATATTGCACATACATATATATATTAGATAAAACCGGAGGATGGTCTTGCGGTTTTATTCACCCCAAAAAGGTCGTACTATTTTAGATAAGTAGCAGGATGGTCTTGCGGTTTTATTCACCCCAAAAAGGTCGTACTATTTTAGATAAGTAGCAGGATGGTCTTGCGGTTTTATTCACCCCAAAAAGGTCTTGCAATAATAATGCAAGGGGGTGTTTTGTAACTTATAAGGTTGTTGTAATATCATCTTGCGGATTCACCAAAAAGGTCTTCCATAAATACTCATTACATACTAAGTTGCAGATATCACCAAACGAAACCACAATATGGTTTATTGCAATTGTGGTTCTTCCACAGTAGTCCGTGTATCATCAACTTCAAGAAACCCAGGTCGTCGATTCTACTGCTGTAACAGGAAACCCCGTGGCTGTGGATTCGTATGTTGGGCAGACCCACCTGTAGTAGAGACCCTACCTAGCAACACCCCCACTTCGGGTATGATTAATGAAATCACCGATCAGTTTCATCGTTCTGTAAACATCACTGACCAACAACGAAGAAACCCCGTCCTGCAACACTCCCATTTGCAACAACCCTACCCATACCGTCCGTCTACTCCACCAACACCAAACCATAACCGCCCAGTAATTTTTCAAACACCAAACCATAACCAACCGACATCTCCACAACCACATTCCTCTACGGTGACAACGGTCACCAACCAAATCCACCACCCATGGAAGATGACGAGGAGGACTTTGATGAGTCGGTTCTTGATGAAATCCTATTTAGGAGGTGGCGCAAAGAACGAGCTCGTGAAGAGTATGACCCAGAATCGGCCCCAGTCTGATTGTTCACCATTTAATGGACTTATGTTTTATTAATATAGTGTGTGTCTTCTGTAAGAGGTTAGGTAGGTGGTGTGTTATGGTTGACTTTATTTTAGCATGCTTATGTATGGTCCAGTTAAATAAATTGACTTCTTTGGTAAAAATTAAATTAAGTGGCGAAATGCCCCGGGGGCCACTTTCGGGCCCGTGATTCGATTCCCCGGCCCGGGATTACCGGACACCGGACCCGCCAGCGCGCAGTGCTTAGCACATAGTTTACCGTTGATGCAAGTTTAGGCCTCCAAAATTATTGCTCGGCATCAATATCTGCGTCACAAAACGATGAAAAGTCACATTTTTCGCAGTGCCACTTTTTAGTGTCGAGGAGGTGTATTACCTTCGGAGGTTTAAATTAAGTGGCGAAATGCCCCGGGGGCCACTTTCGGGCCGTGATTCGATTCCCCGGCCTGGGATTACCGGACACCGGACCCGCCAGCGCGCAGTGCTTAGCACATAGTTTACCGTTGATGCAAGTTTAGGCCTCCAAAATTATTGCTCGGCATCAATATCTGCGTCACAAAACGATGAAAAGTCACATTTTTCGCAGTGCCACTTTTTAGTTTTGAGGAGTTGTATTACCTTCGGAGGTTTAAATTAAGTGGCGAAATGCCCCGGGGCCACTTTCGGGCACGTGATTCGATTCCCCGGCCCGGGATTACCGGACACCGGACCCGCCAGCGCGCAGTGCTTAGCACATAGTTTACCGTTGATGCAAGTTTAGGCCTCCAAAATTATTGCTCGGCATCAATATCTGCGTCACAAAACGATGAAAAGTCACATTTTTCGCAGTGCCACTTTTTAGTGTTGAGGAGGTGTATTACCTTCGGAGGTTTAAATTAAGTGGCGAAATGCCCCGGGGGCCACTTTCGGGCCCGTGATTCGATTCCCCGGCCTGGGATTACCGGACACCGGACCCGCCAGCGCGCAGTGCTTAGCACATAGTTTACCGTTGATGCAAGTTTAGGCCTCCAAAATTATTGCTCGGCATCAATATCTGCGTCACAAAACGATGAAAAGTCACATTTTTCGCAGTGCCACTTTTTAGTTTTGAGGAGGTGTATTACCTTCGGAGGTTTAAATTAAGTGGCGAAATGCCCCGGGGGCCACTTTCGGGCCCGTGATTCGATTCCCCGGCCCGGGATTACCGGACACCGGACCCGCCAGCGCGCAGTGCTTAGCACATAGTTTACCGTTGATGCAAGTTTAGGCCTCCAAAATTATTGCTCGGCATCAATATCTGCGTCACAAAACGATGAAAAGTCACATTTTTCGCAGTGCCACTTTTTAGGTATAAAAAGCTAAAACCGCAACTTCAATTCTCGGATTTAAATTCAAAAGGTAAAACCGCAACTTCAATATGCGGGTTTAAAAGGTCTATAAAAGTACATGTATTTCCATCCTTTTACTACCACCAAATATCACCCCAACTCATTATGGCAAACAACAGTCATACACAAATCCTAATGGATCTCGACGAATCAAACCCCGAATTTGAGGACATAGTCCCTGACACACCACCGCATAAGATTCCAAACCAACCCCGATGGTATCGTCCTACCAGAGAGTCGAAGAAATGGTCTCCCAATGTCATAGAATTCTACCAGAATGGTGACGCCCCTGTCTGTTGTAGTGTTTTTCTTGGCCGGATTCCGCTCGGAAAGGATTTTTGGGGAACCCTATTGGGATATGACGGTGAGGGTCACCTTTGGCCACTTGTAAGCATTCTTTTTTAAGGTTTTTAAATATTAATATATATTCCCCTCTATTTTTATTTATGTGTATACATTTTTTTATTAAAAATTGCAGCACGTGGGAGGCTGGGTTACGTTGTTCATGAGGTACAGATGGGTATTGATCAATAAATCTAAGAAACCTGAACAATTGTATCCGTGGACAATACTACCCCCACAATTCCTCGACTTATTGTCTGAAACTCCCAACTATCGTGCGTTGCCATTTTCCATCGGAATTAAAGACAACTACCCTCCCTTATGGGATATTGATATGGTACTATTCTTTAGTGTAACTTAACATATATATTTATTATTTTGGGAAATAATATACGCTAATCTACCTTATGCAGTTGTATATCCCATTATGTGCTGAACAAAGACAGTGGTTTCTTGTTCAAGTTGATATGCGGACACTTCGTACGACGCTGTACTTTGCTAGCTCTTGCGCTTTGTCTACTTTCGGTGAACGACGCCAATCCAAGTGTTGATTTACCAACATTTGTGAAGTTCGAGACTTTGTTCAAGCAATTCCTGGATGAAATTTCATACTGGGAAAATTCCGGAAGAAATTATGTGGAAAAAATAATAGTGTCCGATACAAAAGTCTGGCCGACTGAAGATCACAGCTCAGTTGGTGGTAATTCTGGAGTCCTTATATGTATGTTAATGAAGAATCTAATTAATGAGGAATATATCAACTTTGAAGGAGATCTTGCGCATTCTTGTTCAGCATACCGTCGGTACATCGCTGATGAATTTTACCGTGGACGTTGGACACCAAATAATATGTAACAAATATTGTTGTTAACGCTTGTGAGCATGTGTGTTTCTTATTATAAATCTCATGTGTGTTGTGTGACATTTATCTACCAAAGATGTGTGTTTCATGTATGTTATGTTGCATGAAAACTAACATTAACCATTAAAACATAAACGCTAAAACATGAAAATTTAACATCCATAAACGAATTTAAAAACTATGCATCATTATTACAATAACCAGGACCACCACAACTAGGCTGATTACAGTATCTAGAACCGGTACCACATCGAGTACGCTGGCGATTTCTGGGTGGATTACGACGTTCATCATATTGAAAGGGTACAGGCGTCCAAGAATTATTAAAACCCGTTGGTTGTTCACTTTGATTGGGTGCCCAGTAAGTGAACGAGGATTGCTGGGTGTTTAAACGGGTTATCTGGTGTCAAAAATGTAGACGACTGGGTGTTACTTAGGGGTAGGGGGTATTATACATACTAGACTGTTGGGGAGTAGGTATGAACCCCCTAGAGTCTTGTGGATTGAACCCCCCTAACTGTTGTGGATCAAACCCCCCTAACTGTTGTGGATGAACGGGGTTTTGTGAGGAACTAGCCCCTTCAAAATTACCTCTCCCACTATCATTATCATTCAGAAAACTTGTGAAATCAAAATTCGACCAGTCCATAGACTGGTCATCATTCCTGGGAGGGTCTTGAGTTGCTGAAGAAGGCCCTGCCTGGTCCACCCGACCACGTCTACGGTTTATACGCCCTGACACCCTATTAGGTCGGCTTCTGTCAGCCTGGCTACCGACCGGGTGATCTTGTAGACGCGAAGGATGATTCAAACGATCTCCTTCGCGAATTGAAGTCAACACTGCGGTGGCAGTGTTTTGTATCGCTGCGAATTGTTCAGGAGCGTGTTGCATAAACCGAGCCGCTTGACTATACATCTCTGCATAGCCTTCCATCTGCATTAATATTAAAATACAGAACATTAAAATAATATTTTTGCATTATATACTATTGTGTAAATTTATTAAAGTGATATACAAACCATTAGTTGGGTGATTGACCCATCATCTCGGAACCCGGTTTGTGGTACCGGGTCATTCGCCGGGTTGGTCACAAATCCAACCGTGTGTTCCAGATACCAACTCATGTAATCTGGAAACACGGAAGGAAACCCTGCCAAAATCGGTTGCCCCACCACTCTATTAAATCTGCGATTGTCCCAGGAGGATACATAGGTTTCATGTCTGTTTCTCCAGTCTGTATCCGTATGCCCGGAACGCTTCAATTTACGCAGGGAAAGGTGCTCTTCATGGCTAAGGGGGGGGGGGGGGGATTTTGAGGTTTCCATTGGCAGAACCCGTACTTTCTAAGGACCCGAGATGGTGAGTGGTATTCCACCACTTGATTCCACAAGATATAGCACTCACAACATCAGGAATCCTGCCCTTCTAGACAATAATCCGCCAAGGAACCCATTTCTTCTTCATATGGACGCCAGACAAACTGGTGCAAAAAAATAATTAATTATTAACGCATTGTACGGAATTCAACAGTAATTTAGTGTAACTTAACTCTTACCGAATCCTCGTGAAGATTGGCTAGTTGAGAACGGATTGCGCGTAACGAGTGTCTGGTCGTCTGCTTAAAACCGGTGTGGTACACGCCACCTTTTAAAAAAAATTATCAAACGCAATAGTTAGCAAAAATAACATGTTTTAATATAATCAATAATATGCACGCATAAAATACTACTTACTTGGCACCAAATGGGAGTCTCTCGGCGCCTTCTTCTTGTTCTTCCGGAACAATTCTGGGAGCTAATACCCGGATTCGGGTATACGCCCACAACTGTAACAAAGACACACACCCACACATTGCTTCGCCGTCCATTACTGCTGCTTTGCACAGGTTGCGATACAACCATGCCAACACAGCACTACCCCAACTAAAGGTCCGACATTCATTGAGGTCCTCTAGGTATGGTAAAAAGGACAGCTTCACCGTCCCGTTGCTTGAGTCATTAAACAAAGAACATGACAACAAGAGTAATATCACACAACGGGCGCGTTGTATGATCTCGACGTCAATCGGGTCATCGGGCAACGGACTCGAAATTCTCTCTGTAACATCCCGTACAAGCATCTTGTTTCCAGTAAATTTGTTGGTTGTTATACCCAACAAATTGTAGACAAGTAGTGCCCGTTCATCATTATTCGTCACGTCAAGTACTTCTCCTATCACGGGGGGGCATTAATAGGAAGACCCATTATGCATGCAACGTCCTCTAACGTTACTGTCACCTCACCGAATCGTAGGTGAAACGTGTTGGTCTCGGGACGCCATCTTTCAACGAGGGCAGTTATCAACCCTCGGTCAATCTTCCGGTAACCACACTCAATAACTCAAGAAAACCTGCAGTGCGCAGCATATCTTTAATACGACCATCCAATGGAAAGTTGTTAATTGTCGACCAAAAGGATTGGTCGTCGCGTCTAACATCAACATCTGCATCTACCGCATTTCCTTCAAACAACATCGCCGAACGATGTCGTGATTGATCCCATAGAAGTTCATTGCTGCGAGGACCAGGGTTTACAAATGCCATAGTGCAAATTATAAGAGTGCAAGATATGTGTATACAGATTGAGAGTGAAAGGTAGATATCTGAATATATGTGGTCTTTGGCTTGGATTTTGAGAATGCAGATTACTCGTTCACATGCTTAAAATTTATAAGACTACTACTGCATTGTTGCATGTCCTTGCATGCATGCAATTATGGCATTTGTCTAGTCAAATCTTACTAAAGAAAAGCATGCACCCTTTGTGTGGTTGGGGTGTAATGCATGTGAACCTCTTTCTTACACACACTGCTTCGTACACGACATAAAAGATAAGAAGACAAAACATAAGTTACAAAAGACACCCTTCAAGAATTAACATTTCGTCCATTTATATTGAAGTCGCACTTGATGTTGCGGATTTAATGTTGAATCCGCAAGATGATATACCAACATCATTATAAGTTACAAAACACCCTCTTGCATTATTTTGAATCCTACAAAAAAAGCCTATGAATCCGCAAGATGGTGTTGCGAATTTACCCCATCTTTCCTAGTCAGCAAAAGCCTCTCTCCTCTCCCCTCCACATCATCAAATCCGCAGGATCATGTTGCGGATACACCATTTTTGAAAATTCATTACTGACACCCTCCAAATGCACAAAAAAAATGAACTGTAGCACTAGTTTGGCAAAAAAATCTTTTACCTCCCACGCAACAACCGAACATGAAGTTAAAAAAAAAATGTAATAGGTGGCGGTAATGTTTGAAAAATAGTATCCCTGCAAGCAAGGCCAAAAAGAAAACAAATCCATAAGCGGTTAGGCTAACACAAGAAAAGAAGCTGGTAATCTGATTCGCACTTGTTTTCTCGACCATCGTTTCTTCGTCAATTTCCAAGGTATGCTCTGCTTTGCTTCTGGATTTCTACTTGTATGTTTTTAAAGTGAAAAGCTTTGACAAAAACCTTGAGTATATTATATGTTGAATAAAAAAACAACTCAATTTGGATCAAAGTATATATGTTGAGTTTTAAGAAACAAAAACAAGGTAGGAAACATCTTTTTTATGCAGAATTCTTCCAATCATTTTTAGATCAGTTGATTCTGTTTCGAATTTAATCCACTTCAATGGCGGAACCGAAGAAGATAGTTATCGACACGGATCCTGGCATCGGTAAACCTTAATTTGTTTTCACCTGTTTGATTTCAGTTTTTGTTTTTGTTTTTGAATTTGTTTTAGTTTCAATTAGAAAATAAATGAGTAAATAAATGTAATCTGTTTGTGTGCAATTGTTGAATAAGATGATGCTATGGCAATATTTCTGGCATTGCGGTCACCAGAAGTGGCCGTCATCGGGCTTACGACTACCTATGGCAATGTTTACACCACTCTTGCCACTACAAATGCATTGCATTTGGTTACCCTCACCTCACCTCACCTCATTTCATATTATTATTATTATTATCCATTTGTGATTAATCCTGGAGTTTATGATAAACTAATTATTATAGCCATGTTAGTTGGAGGTTGCTGGAAGAACAGATATCCCTGTTGCACAAGGATCTCATGTTAGTTATACGGTACATCTCCTTCCATTTATGCACACTTTTGTTAATGAGGTTGTAGAAATTTAGGGTTTCAACTCACAAACAACTGAACACAGAGCCAACATAAACTCTAACCAAGAACAAAAAAAGTAGGCGACAAAACAGTGACAAAATCTTATTAACCCAAACCAAAACTTTACCCAACCAAATACCCAAAGATCTCAGCAAACACTGAGATCAAATCAATGGTGTTCAACCAACAATAAGGATCTGCTGGTTATTAAGACCAGCAGATCAGAAAGATACAAACTAAAGAACGAAATACAGACTTACAACTAAACAAGATGATGAAACCCTAGAAGACGATACAAGACTCAGAGAGAAAATAAGAAAATAAAATGTGTTATGATCCCAATGAAAGCAGACGTAAGCTTTTATAATAGAGACTCGAAGCTTCCACAAATATGCCAAATAGACGATCAGGATTAGAAGAACTGAACGGTGAGATCATCACTTGGGATCCAGCTAATCTGCAATTAAAACAACACAAAGATGGGCCAGACATGGGCCACTGTATGGGCCACTCGAATTGTATCATAACATGAGCCCAACAAAGAACTCAATTACTCAGCTGAGGCCCAACGTATATAAGAACAACATATGTAACGTGTTAGTGTATGAATTAGACTAGGAGATGGTATGTCACATTTTAACATCCCCCCTTAATTCAAACACTAAACATGTTACTTAATCCGAGTTTATTACAAAAATATTCATGTTGAGACCATAAAGCCCCTTAGTAAATATATCAGCAACCTGCTGATCAGAAGGAACTTTCACAAGCTTAACAAAACCTGCACTAACCTTTCTCTCAAAAAATGCCAATCTAAATCAAAATGTTTGGTTTTGTCATGAAAAACCGGATTTTCTGCTATAGAAATAGCAGACTTACTATCACAATACAAATTTAAGGGTAACTCACTCTGAACTCCTAATTCTCGTAACAAATTAGAAATCCAGATGAGTTCACACGCAGTCGAGCACATAGCTCTGTATTCAGCTTCTGCTGAAGAACGAGCTACAGTGCTTTGTTTTTTACTCTTCCATGAAACGAGACAACTACCTATAAATACACAATACCCGGTAACAGATTTTCGAGTAATCAAGCACTTTGCCCAATCAGCATCAGAATATGCTGAGAGGGTCAGACTACTCTTCTGAAACATTATGCCTTTACCAGGGGATTGTTTAAGATACCTGAGTAATCTCAGTGCAATTTTTAAGACACTTTGAGTCGGTTTATGCATAAACTGACTCAAGAATTGCACGGCATAACTAATATCAGGACGGGTCAAAGAAAGATAAATCAGTTTTCCAATGAGTTTTTGAAAACCAGTTATATCATCTAACAACTGACTATCTTTATTTTGGACAGTCAAGGCATAATTCTGCTCAATAGGAACAGAAACAGGCTTACAACCAAGATAACCAAATTCTGTAAGAAGATCAAGACAATACTTTCTCTGATTCAGACATATACCTGAATCAGTATATAAAACTTCAATGCCAAGAAAATATTTCAATTTTCCTAAGTCCTTGATTTGAAAACTTTTCTTTAACAAATTTTTTACATTACAGATTTCATCTTCATTATTACCAGTTAACACAATGTCATCCACATATACAAGTAAACAAACAAACATATTATCACTAGACTTTATGAACATAGAGTAATCACATACACTCTGAACAAACCAATAGTTTTTAACACATCCACTAACTTTTCATTCCATTTCCGTGGTGCTTGCTTTAACCCATACAAGGATTTGACAAGCTTACACACCTTAGAATCATTACCAGATGAATAACCTTCTGGTAATTGCATATAAACATCCTCAGTAATGGCCCCGTATAAAAAAGCGTTGTTTATATCTAACTGGAACAAGGGCCAGTCATTATAAACGGCCAAACTGAGCACACACCTGATGGTAACCATCTTGACAACTGGAGAGAACGTCTCTCCAAAGTCAAGACCCTCTCTTTGGTTGTATCCTTTAGCAACCAAACGAGCCTTATACCTATCTACTTTACCATCAGACCTATACTTAATCTTGTAAACCCATTTGCACCCTATAGCCTTTCTGCCGGGTGGCAGATCAGTAACAACCCAGGTGTTGTTTCTATATAGGGCTTCCATCTCACTATTCATAGCCTCAACCCAGTTTGGGTCTTTTGAGGCTTGAGAATAGGATGTGGGTTCTAAAGACTTATCAATACTAGACAAAAAACACAAATTTTCATGAGACAAATTAGAATAATTAACAGTTTTTTCCACACCATACCTCACCTTACCCTCTATCACATAATCACTAAATTTCTTTGGTAACACAGACTCCCTATTAGACTGCCTAGCAGCACTAGGTCTACTTCCCTCAGGAGTCCTTGTGACATCACCTGATCCCTCTAACCCAGAATGATCAAGGTCTCTACCTTCAGTCATTCCAGGTTGCTGATCAGTACTTCCCTGATCTACATCTCTAGAATTACTATGGGAAACACTTGACTCATTCACAGGTGAGTGATCATTATCACTAAAGGGTTCCCCTTCATCATCGGGAAGGTTTGAAAAAACAGTTTTTTCTTTGTCACTTATTATTTCCTTGTTTTCAAAATCAAAAAAATTTATATGATTCAAATTTTCATAAACAAGACCCTTGAACTCTGTTTTAAACGGAAAAATATTTTCATAAAATCTAACATCTCTTGAAAAATCAATTTTCTTAGTTTCTAAATCCAACAGTTTATAACCTTTTTTCACAAAAGAATAACCAATTAAGACACTTTTATTTGCCCTTACACAAAGTTTGTCAAGGTCATCAAGAACAGTTTTAAAGCATAAACACCCAAAATTTTTTAAGTGACCAAGTTCGGGGGGGAACCCATACATATACTCATAGGGACTCTTACCATTCAACACAGACGAAGGAATCCTGTTAATCAGATAACAAGCAGTAAGAACACATTCAGACCAATATCTAAGGGGAACACTACTTTGAAACAGCAATGCTCTAGCTGTGTTCAAGAGATGCCTATGCTTTCTTTCCACAACACCATTTTGTTGTGGAGTGTAGGCACAAGATGTTTGATGTAATATACCATTTTTATTACAAAATTCACTCATTTGTCTATTAACAAATTCAGTACCATTGTCACTTCTGAATACCTTAACTCTTTTAGAAAACTGTGTAACAATTAACTCATAAAGATTTTTCAGATTTTCAAACACCTCACTTTTTGCTTTTAGTAAGTAAACCCATACAGTTCTAGAATAGTCATCTACAACTGTAAGGAAATACCTATATCCTTCCCAGCTAGTGACCTTGTAAGGACCCCATACATCAAGGTGTATAAGGTCTCCCACATTTTTAGACTTGTGTTCACTAAGTGGGAAAGGAACTCTAACCTGTTTAGCCTTGTGACATACCTCACAAGGCTCTGACCCAGACTCAGAAATATTCAAAGAGTTCTTTAACACAGCTAGAACTTGGCTAGAAGGATGTCCTAGCCTGCTGTGCCAAAGACTGTGTTCTGTAGTACTATTAAAACACAGGTTATTAAAACTAACATTCTTTCCAACAAAGTACAGCCCATCCTGCTGCCTACCAGTCACCAGGATTCTCTTTGACTTGGAATCCTGGACATAACATTGGTGTTCATTAAACAACACATCTAACTTATTGTCTTTAGCTAACTTATGAATGGACACCAAATTGACACAATAATCAGGTATGTAAAACACATCATGCAACACAACACCATCAGCTAATACAATATCACCTATCTTAGTGACCTTAGCATTTGTACCATTAGGATGTTTAACCTCCATGTTATACATAGAAACATCAATAGAATTAACTAAGTGTTCATCATTACCCACCATATGTTGATTAGCCCCTGAATCCATTATCCAACCAATTAACAGGGCATATTTGACCAAACTAGAACAGTTAGAAAAATTTTTAAACAACTTAGCAATTTTGGATAATACAGACATACTAGAAAACCCATTCACTATAACAGTCTCACCTCCTACATTTGAACATTGGGGATCTCCATTTGACTTTTCACTGATCAAGTTCATAAGCTTGGAAATCTGTTCAGCTGTAAAAGGTGAAACAGTACTAGAAGAAGAAGTATTTGCACACACATTGTTACTGGTATTGGGCACACTGGTTCTCCAATTACTTTGAGTTCTATTAGAGTTGTTTCTGTTGTTACTAAACTGATTAGATTGATTATTATTAGACTGATTACCAGACCTTTTTTGAACTCCAGTAGGATATCCAATTAGTTCAAAACATCTATCAACAGTGTGCCCTATCATGTTACAATGTGTGCACTTAAGATTAGGATTTGGTCCTCTAGTGGGCCTCTTCCTATTATCAGTAACCTGATTTGATTTAGAGACAAAGGCAACATTGTTACCCTTTGATCCACCACTTGTGCCCCTATGGGATTCCTCCCTAGAGACAACAGCAAAGGCTGTCTTTACTGAAGGCAATGGATCACTGGTTAACAGTGTTGTCCTTACAGGCTGATATACATCATCAAGCCCCATAAGAAACTGCATGAGTTTAATCAGACAACTAAACTCATTGAATTCCTTTGCAGCTTGACATGTACAAGAAGGAAGTTGAACAATGGAATCAAAATGTTTCCACATGGTGTTCAACTTATTGTAATACTCAGCAACAGAACTACCACTTTGTGTTAGACTATTAATTTTTTGGTGTAGATTAAACATAACACAACCATCTATTCTATCATATGTATCCCTAAGATCCAACCAGACATCTCTAGCATAGGTAGAAAAGACTTGACCAACATACAGCTCTTCACACACAGAGTTAATCAACCAAGACAATACAACCGAATTACACCTATCCCACTGATTTGCAAGGACATCATTATCAGTAGACTTAACACATGTACCATCTATGAACCCTAACTTGTTTTTAGCTTGTAATGCAAGTTTCATAGATTTAGACCACACATTGTAATTTTCTGTTCCTTTCAATTTTATATTAATGATAGACATACTAGAAGTATCACTAGGATGGAGGAACAATGGGTCACTTATGTCTAGTTTACTGACCAGAGTTCCTCCAACATCTCCACCAGAATTGGAGCCACTACCATTGGGGTTAGTGACCCCTCCTCCAGTAGAGTCAACAACATCACCCATGAATACAAGACAAATAGTACAATCACACACACAAGAAACAGATTAGCAGAAAGCTAACCAAAGAAAACAAGATCAATAATAGACAAATCCTAAGAGATCGAAGCTGTGTCAGGGGTCAGATAGTGGGTTCATCACTCATAGGTGCCCACCCAGATCTTAACACAGGAGATCTTTAACTAATAATGAACCAAAAGAAATAAAAGACAGACCAAAGAAAAAAGCAAGAACAAAACACAATCAACCAAATAAGACCACAAGTAATTGGCACAATACCGGTCCACCTAACCCGGTCAGTTGCCCTAGACACAACAACAATTATGAACAGTATGAAACAATCTCACAGTGAGGGGGACCCAAGTTAGGGTTTCGCCAAACCCACAACCAACACCTTCACTTAGGGTGTTGAGTTATGGGAGCAATTGAAGCTATTTATTTCCAACTCCAAGCACCAGTACTCCTTAGCCAACAATAGTTGACACCAGCTTTCCCTGTAAATCAAAGGATACCAACAACAACACAAGAACGTAATAGACCAGATCTATAAAGTCAGATCAGATCTACTAACCAACAGACACAGTAAGGTCAAGATCTATGACACAGATCAAAACCCTAACAGACAGACATAAAACACAAACAACAGCGGAAGACAGACACCAAGATCAAGAGCCAAAGGCTCTGATACCATGTAGAAATTTAGGGTTTCAACTCACAAACAACTGAACACAGAGCCAACATAAACTCTAACCAAGAACAAAAAAAAAGTAGGCGACAAAACAGTGACAAAATCTTATTAACCCAAACCAAAACTTTACCCAACCAAATACCCAAAGATCTCAGCAAACACTGAGATCAAATCAATGGTGTTCAACCAACAATAAGGATCTGCTGGTTATTAAGACCAGCAGATCAGAAAGATACAAACTAAAGAACGAAATACAGACTTACAACTAAACAAGATGATGAAACCCTAGAAGACGATACAAGACTCAGAGAGAAAATAAGAAAATAAAATGTGTTATGATCCCAATGAAAGCAGACGTAAGCTTTTATAATAGAGACTCGAAGCTTCCACAAATATGCCAAATAGACGATCAGGATTAGAAGAACTGAACGGTGAGATCATCACTTGGGATCCAGCTAATCTGCAATTAAAACAACACAAAGATGGGCCAGACATGGGCCACTGTATGGGCCACTCGAATTGTATCATAACATGAGCCCAACAAAGAACTCAATTACTCAGCTGAGGCCCAACGTATATAAGAACAACATATGTAACGTGTTAGTGTATGAATTAGACTAGGAGACTGGTATGTCACATTTTAACAGAGGTCAGCACAAAGAACATAAATTATACATGGTTGATTCAGCACATCAATAAAAGAACCTTCAGTTTGTAGCCTTCGAGCGCCTCGTTTTGGGACCAAAAGCCGAGGAGCGGGGTTATGTACAACCAAATAACCTTTATTATATATCAACCGTAGTTATCAAAGGCGCTAGGCGCACTCAAGGCAAATAGGCCTCGCCTTTGGCCTAGGCGCGAGGCGCAAAAAAATGTGGGCCTGAGATTAAAAAAAACGAACAAAGAAAATAAAGTACAAATATATTAAAATAATACTATTTTTTATCTAGTTAGTATCAAAAGTTTAAAATATTGATGTATTAGTGTATTGAAGTAGTTTTCCCTAGATAAAAGTAGAAATCTCGCTGGAATCTAGCCATAATTTAACGAATTTTGCTGGAAACTCTTCAGAATTTAGGAATCTACCTGGAATCTGCGCCTAAACCATCACTTGAAGAATTTAAAGCGCAATTTTCTCGACTCAAAGCGCAAATGCATCGCCTTGCCTAAAAAAATGGGCCTAGGCGCAAGAGGCAATGGCTTTTAACAGCTATGATATCAACCTAATTCTTAAGTAAACCTTTTATAATTTATTTATCTATTTGGTTGTTTTCACATATAAACCTCCTACAGACCCTAATTAGTTTTGACCCATAACCAAATGAAGCGCGCTTTGTTTTCCCCTGATGTGTTTTTCTTAGCGCCTCGCTAAACCAAGCCAGTCATGTACAAATTGAATTTGGTTTATAGATTATGCTTAACTATTGTTTGCATAACTTAAGTCCTCCAGGATTCTGTCATCTAAAAGCCAGGTCTCCTTTTCTCCTTACATTTTCTTGAATCTTGATGGGTTTATGAAAAAAAACTATTATGATGTCCCTGCAACTGTGCTTTCTTTTCTTTCCATGTGCTAAGAAAACAACGAATCTTCGAGCTGCAGGCTTTGTTCACGGGTTAGATGGGCTTGGAAACCAGAACTTCCCTCAGCCGAAGTCAAAACCAATAGAAAAGTCAGCAGCAGAATATCTGGTGGAGCGAGCTAGTCTTTACCCTGGAGAAATCACTGTGGTTGCATTGGGTCCCCTTACCAACATTGCCTTGGTCTTGTTCATGACCTTATTTTTTAATTTATTATTTGTACAAGCAAGTACTGTTTCATGGAAGTGTCTATAAATATCTTTAGTTGATGCAGGCCATTGAACTCGATCTGCCTTCACTAAGAACATTGGACAAATTGTTCTTCTTGGGGGTGGTTTTTTAGTAAACGGAATGTGAATCCAGCTAGTGAGGCGAATGTAAGTAATTCACTTTGAAACTCAAATACTGATACGTGTCCAACTCTTTGGTCACATCCACATTGCAATTTAGTTATTAACCAACTTCCATGTTCCCATGTTTCCCTTATATTTTTGCATGCATGTTTATTATTTCAGTAACTTCCTTTTTGTATTTCTATTTAAGCAACCTCATGTATTATCTTGAGTTTATGAATGAAATTAATTAAAGAAAGCATTATGCTTTTGTCTCTCTTCTTCTTTTGATGTTTCTTGGAAGTTTTGTAGGTTTTTCTTTGTAAAACCTATCAAATACACTCTTCTTTCTACTCTATTTGGGTATGTTTGGCAAAACTAGCCGGTAGCTGGTAGCTATAGTTTTTAGATATGTTTAGATGTTTGGCAGAGTAACTGGAGCTTTTAATAAAATATATAAAATGACCAAAATGGACATAATTAAAAGCTTATATGAATGTTTTTTTTTTAATTTTTTAATGGTAGAATAGGTATTTGTGTCATTTTACTCGTAAAAGCTTGTAGCTAGTAGGAGCTTTTTCTTAAACGCTAGTATTAGTAGCGTTTCAATACGAAGTTTTTTCTCCTAACCTAAAACCTTCAAGCTCCTCCAACCAAACAAGACTTTTTATTGAGTAGGAGTTTTTTCTTAAAAGCTTGAAGCTAGAAGCTCCAAAAAGCTCCAAAAAGCTCTTTGCCAAACATACCCTTTATCTAACTTCTATGAAATATACCAATAGCTACGCTTAACAAATAAGAAGTGTTGCACTATATTTACCATGTTGAATAAATGGAGGGTTTCGTACATTTATGTCTTAAATTCATGTGCAGCCCAGATTAGTGTTTCTGACCCAAACTAAAATGTTTCCTAGCTAAATATACGGGACAAGTAATTTTTTAGGAACAATTATTTGCATATTTACAATACAATGTATTTAATTTACTTTCATTTCGCCATTGGACTGGACGTGTAGATTTCTACTGATCCGGAAACTGCTGAAATTGTGTTTACTTGTGGTGCTGATGTTTTGGCTGTTGGCTCAATGTTACTCGTCAAGTTATTCTTAAAGGTAATCCTTTTTGTATGTTTTCATTGCATCCCCATATCCACACTTCTGATGCTGAAATAAAATATTTTTGTGTTATATATCTAAAGCAGAATTGCAGAAAAACCAAATTACTTTTTGTTTGTGTAGTAGATCGTGATTTATTCAGCATAACTGGATCAAATCATATCATGTCTGAATCATAGGCTTGAACTACTGTCAATTATATCCTATGCTTCGCAAGTTAGTGCATCTACCCATGCCCAATTTATAGGAGTGCAAATATGGTTTTCTTGCGAAGAAACTTGTGAAAAGCATTCGTTTGACTTAAGACTATATGTTGTGAGTTGACATCGATGCTCTAATTTGAGAACTGTTAGAAGTATTAACATATCTATTGTGTAACCATTATTGTGAGTTTTTAGGACATGATCTTGGTTGCTTAACCAAAATATAAATCTTATTTGGACAGACATTACGGATCTTTAAAGTTATGCCTAGTTGTTTGCATACAAGTGAATCGACTTAATGGTCTAACAAGTTGCAATATGTCCGTAGATCATGATCGTGACATCTTGGCAGAATCAGATGGAATATTTGCCAAGTATTTAAGCAAGATCCTGGAATTCTACTTTTCTTATCATCGTGATACATACAACATGAAAGGTATGTGTTTTGAAACAATTTGTCAATCTAATATCAGATGGTAGAACACTCTTGTTCTTAAGAAATAACACTCGGTTGTTCGTGACAGTAACTTTTAATCCTGATTTTGTATTTACGAAAGGAATTTGGACGTATGCTTAATCTGCTGCTGCTGATGCTATTGCTGGGACATTTCACATTTGTGATTTGTGTAGGTGTATACCTTCATGACCCAACAGCGATTCTTGCAGCTGTGAATCCTTCATTAATGACATACACAGAAGGTGTTGTCAGAGTCCAGACAATCGGCATCACAAGGGGCCTATCATTGTTTTCAAACGAACAGAAAAGGTGGAAAATCTTGTTTATTTTCTTTCTTGGTATTTCATTTTGCATTACATACACACACACACATATGTATATACTTATCATGAATTGTCTTTTGAAACACTGCCTGAAAGGGAGGCATGATCTGTACTAATTATGTTGTTGGGTCGTGTTTTATTACCAACTGATGAAAGGCAAAGACCACATGTGTTAATACGTTGGTGTAGCGTCACTTGTTCCTTTCTTACGAGTTACTATTTTAAATACTAATATGTTTACTAAACTATATTATGATAGTAGTAATCTAACTCTTTGAAATGAAAGTGATTTAGGTTGTATGCATCAAAGCACAGTTTGGTCTTTAGTCAACTTTTAACTCGTTTGACTTGTCCAACGCATTTTGACTGTTCCATTTGACCATAAAACTAAAAGAAAATATTAATTTTGTGTAGAAAAAGGTACTCCTGTTTTGTTTTTGATGTGGTAATGTTACTATGCAAGGTTTAACGAAGAGACTTGTAAGAGTTATGGAAATCAACCTCAATGTTTTGAGAGGTTGTTAGGAAGCTTTATTTATAATGAGAAATTACAAGTATATATGGAAATACAATAATACACAATTAATCATAATAATGTACATTGACTAGTCATTTACGATAGTTGACTTTCCTTTATACCCCCCTTCAATCGAAACGGTGGCGGTCCGAGACGAAGCATTGTACGAAAAACTTCAAACTGAGCACGCGGAAGACTTTTAGTAAATATATCAGCCACCTGAAGATTGGTAGAACAAATTTAGTATAGAGCTTCCCAGAATTTACCAATTCACGAATAAAGTGATAATCCAAGTCAATATGTTTAGCACGTTTGTGAGCAACCGGATTCTGAGTCATGAACAGCGCGCTTTTATTATCACAAAGCAATGTAGGGCGATCAGGAGGGAGTGCATGCAACTCCTGTAAAAGATGAGTAATCCAAACAAGTTCAGCAGCAGTATTGGCCATAGCACGATATTCAGATTCACAACTAGATCTGGAGACTGTAGGCTGTTTCTTGGCACTCCAAGACACCAAATTTCCACCAAGAAAAATAGAGTAGCCATACGTGGAGCGTCGTGTATCAAGACATCTGGCCCAGTCAGCATCCGAATATCCCACAATGGATGGAGCATGGGAGCGGCTATAGTTGAGACCAAACGACAAGGTGCCTTTTACATAACGAAGAAGGCGTTTGACAGAAGTAAAATGATCAATAGTGGGAGCATGAAGAAACTGAGAAAGCTGATTGACTGCGTAAGACAAATCAGGTCTGGTAATAGTTAAGTATTGCAGAGCTCCAACCAGAGAACGATACAATGTGGGATCAGAATATGGAACCCCATCCGCAATGAAGGATTCATACGGAGAAAGAGGGGTGGCAACAGGTTTTGCATCATACATTTTTGCCCCGAACAAGAATATCCTTAGCATATTTGGCTTGCGTGAGAAAAAGACCAGTCGGAGTGTACACGACTTCCAAACCCAGGAAATAGTTTAGAGCACCAAGGTCTTTAATGGCAAATTCCCTGTTAAGATGTGAGATAAAGGTAGTAATAATAGATTCATCATTACCAGTGAGAATGAGATCATCCACGTAGACCAGGAGGTACATGATGTGGTCATCTTTGCGAAGAACAAAGAGAGATGTATCTGCACGACTGCATGTAAATCCATATGAGAGAAGAAACGTGCTTAAACGTTGAAACCAAGCACGAGGAGCTTGCTTAAGACCATAAAGTGCCTTGGATAATTTGCAGACATGGTTTGGATACTCGGGACTTACAAAACCTGGTGGTTGCTCCATAAATACAGTTTCATCCAGATTGCCATTTAAAAATGCATTTTTGACATCAAGTTGATGCAGCTTCCAGTTGTTAAGAACAGCTAGTGAGAGAACAATGCGAACTGTTGAGGCTTTCACAACAGGACTAAAAGTATGAGAATAGTCCAAGCCTGGAACTTGGGTAAAGCCTTGAGCAACCAAGCGTGCCTTGTAACGTTCAATGGTACCATCAGAGTGATACTTAACACGGAAAACCCACTTAGAACCCACAACGTTTGCTGATGCGGGACGTGAGACCAGCGTCCAAGTGTTGTTTTTCTTCAGGGCATGAAGTTCATCAACCATTGCAGCCATCCATAAAGGATTCTTAGCTGCCGATTTGAAACCACGAGGTTCGGTAATAGATGATAAGGCAGCATGTAAAGCATAAGAATGAAGAGATGAAAGATCCGTTTGGTACTTTGGTTTGAAAACACCGGCCTTGGCACGTGTCGTCATGGGATGAGTATTTTGGGCAATAGGCACAGGTTCGGGAATGGCTTCGGGTTCGGGAGCAGGCTCAGGTTCGTGTATAGGGTGTGGGATAGGTTCGGGTTCGGGGATGGGTTCAGGTTCGGAAGCAGGCTCAGCAGGCGCAGGTTCGGGGATAGGGTGTGGGATAGGGTCAGGTATGGGTTGCGGGTCGGGTGTGGTCGGAGGAGAGTTGGGCTCAAAAAGTGGGTGAGTGTTGTTTGGGCTAGGAGGTGAAGGAGGACCATGTGGGCCGGTAGAGGAAGGGCACAAGGGACAAGGTTGTGGTGGATCGGTTGGGGTATTGGGATATGATTGGGCTTTAGTGGGGTTGGTTGATTGGGTAGGCAAAGGATTGTGGGACGGAGGGTGTTGTGGTGGTGAATCAGTAAAGGTAGTAAGTACCAAATGATCAAGAGGTGTGGTTGCATTGATGCCTTTAAATGGGAAGGAGCATTCATCAAAGCGAGCATGCCGTGAAATAAATATCCGATTAGTTGACGGATCGAGGCAACGAAAACCTTTGTGAGAAGGACTATAGCCAATAAAAACACATGGAAGACTGCGTGGCTCAAGCTTATGTTTGGCATAATCACGCAAATATGGGAATACTAAGCATCCATATACTCGAAAATTAGAATATTGTGGCACTTGCTTCATAAGTAACTCAAAGGGTGATTTGTTGTCAAGCAAAGGAGATGGCACGCGGTTAATAATAAATGTCGCGGAGGTAAAAGCATCCACCCAAAAAGAAGCCGGAATATTTGCGTTAAACAACATAGCAAGACCAGTTTCCACTATGTGACGATGCTTCCGTTCCGCACGCCCGTTTTGTTGAGGCGTATAGGGGCATGAATAACGATGAAAAGTACCATTTTCTTCAAAAATTTTCCGAACTGTGTGGTTTACAAACTCAGTACCACCGTCACTTTGAAAGACTTTGATTTTTCTTGAGCATTGAGTTTGGACGAGGTTAATAAAAGCGGGTAAGACCGAATAAAAACCTGTCTTGGTTTTGAGTGGATAAAACCACGTAAACCTGGAATAATCATCAATAAAAATCACATAATAACGATAACCATCGGTAGAAGTAATGGGAGCCGGTCCCCATAAATCACAATGAACCAAATCCAAAGGAAAAGATGCACGCTTATCATTAGTATTAAAAGGCAAACGTTGTCCCTTAGCAAGTTGACAAGAAGCACAAATAGTTGGTTTAGGCAACAAAGAAGTAACAGATAAAACACCAGACTTATTCAAACCAGAAATAACATCAAATGACACATGTCCTAAACGTAAATGCCATAATTCATAAGAGGCTTTATTCGACAAATCAGCAACAAAAGCTTGGGGTCCATCTTGAATCACGTATAAACCATCAGCACATGTTCCTTTAGCGAGCACCTGTTTTGTTTTCCGATCCTGAATATCAAAGTAATGTTGTGAAAATAGAACATCAACCGGATTATCAGCAGTTAACTTGCTAATAGATAATAACTTCCTCGTCAAATTAGGGACGACAAGAACATTGCGAAGAGTAATATTATTGCGAAGTTTATATGTTCCTTTATGAGTAATTGGAAGTTGTTTGCCATTACCAAATGTGACCTTATCATTACCTGTATAAGGAGTCGAGTGATGAAGGCAATCAGCTGTTGGAGCCATATGCTCATTCGCACCAGAGTCACCTGTCCAATCGGGCGAGTCATGGTTGACATGACATTGTGCATGAAACGCCTTTGCTAAGTTGTCATCCACAACGGAAGACTGTGATGCAAAGGTATGAAGTTTTGGACAAGCCGAGGCGTAGTGGCCATTGGTCCGACAAAGTTGGCAGTGAGGTGGTCGACGGTTACCACCACGACCTCGTCCAGTAGCAGAATTCGAGGACCCACGATTGTAGGAGCCACGACTGGAAGACCCGCGGCCACGGCCATTACCAGGGTCTCGACGATTCTGACCATAAAAGGCAGCCGGTGGCGCATTCGAACCATGAAGAGATTGCAAAAACAATTCATGACTTTCAGCCTGCGCTATTAAATCTGGAAAAGAAGGAGCAGGCTTGGTTGCACGTAAAGCAGTAGAAAATACCTCATACGAAGGTCCGAGTCCACATAGAAACCAGTGAAGTTTATCAATGTCAGCAACCGGGTGACCAATGGCAGCAAGCTGTTCACAGAAATTTTTAAACTTGCGAGAAAACTCAGTAACAGTAGAATTACCTTTGGTTTAAAGCACGAAGAGAGTCACGGAGGGATTGAACGCGCTCTACGGACGCGTTGCTGTAGGCATTTTCAAGTGCCGACCAGATTTCACGGGCACTTTCCAGGCCCAAAACTTCAGCAGCAGCGGCTTCGGTCAGAGAAGAGAGAAGAATAAGAGCTGCTCGCTGATCATTGGTAGTCCAGACAACAAAATCCGGATTTGGAAGAGTCTTGCTATCGGCGGAGATGGTTGCTGGCGGCGGTGAAGCCGAACCATCTATATGGATTTGAAGCCGATGAAGGGCAAGAAGAAGACGCATATGATTGCGCCACACCAAATAGTTTGAGGCTGAAAGCTTAATTGGTGTAGGGTGGGAGACATTATTGAAGGGGAGAAGAGAATCAGCGGAAGAAGGGGCGGCCATAGGAGCAGCGGCAGAAGCAGGTAGGATCGAAGGGTGAAGAAAAAAAAATTAGGGTTAAGGGATTTAGGCTGATACCATGTAAGAGTTATGGAAATCAACCTCAATGTTTTGAGAGGTTGTTAGGAAGCTTTATTTATAATGAGAAATTACAAGTATATATGGAAATACAATAATACACAATTAATCATAATAATGTACATTGACTAGTCATTTACGATAGTTGACTTTCCTTTATAAGACTGGATGGTGCAAGAAACCGACGGTGAAGGTAGCAGTTACTGTGGACGCTCCTAGGGTAGTTAAATTGGTTATGGAACGCCTTATGTATTGATAACTAAAATCTGTATTTGTTTTATTATCAGTAGCAGCAAGTAATAATCTTTCACTTTCACATTATTATCTTTCAGAATGATAAAAAAAATAATTCTTTCAAAAGTTAAAAGACACAATAAGAAAACAACACAACACATATTATCTAGAAAGAAATGTATAGTTGGCATACTCTTGAAATCAAGCATGCAGATGTATAGAATGTAAAAATAGAGCAGACGAACGTTTAATAAACGAACTCGGCCTCCAAACCTCTAAAAGATGATACACACTAGATCAGAGATCTTTCACCAACAAGCGAATCTATTGGCGAATAGAGAAGCCCTTGGTAATTTGTCGTTGAAAGTCCGTGGGGAAATCGAGCAACGATAAAGACTTTACACCAATGGATCCCCGATGGCCTTTCACCACAATAGAAGACCCCTTCCATTTAAGTTTTTAACCAACTAATCTCAATACACTTGGAACCAGTATTTTTTTAAAAACCGGTTTTTAACTATATAAGGTAGGGGTCAAAAATGTTTCAACCGATAGTACATAATGATAATATAGACTAGTGAACCCTATAATTCCATAATAATACAACTTCAATTTAAAAAATAATATAAAGAGAGAAATACACAAATTGTCCTTTAGTTATTACCAAAATCGCATCCTATGTCCTTTATGATAATTTTTCACTCCTTATGTCCTTTATCTTATACATTTGTTACACTCTCTGTCCTTTATACTAACTTCCGTTAAAAAAAGTCAGTTAAGTCACACATGTGCCCTTCACGTGAGGGGCAAATGTGTCAATTCACTCATTATCCCCTTCCTTCCTCATTTCACCTTCATCCTTTTCATCTCTCCACCAATCTTCAACACCAAACCCTAACCAGATCCACCTTCACTGCATCATCACCACCTCCCTGTTCTTTCTCTCTCTGTTTCGTCTCCACTGCTCGCCCGTCCCTTCTCTATCTCGCATCATCATCACCACCACTTACCCAGCTACACCATCTATCACCACCACCAACCACCGCTAATCACGGCTAACCCACTATACCACGTATACATACTCCATTACTAGAAAAAAACACTCCATAAACGCCATTCACGCAACTCGCTCAACTCAGTGCACGTTTCCCGAGTCACCGGCCCATTCCTGATCCATCACCACTCACTCGCACTCGGTTTCTTCGATTGGGTCTCTCAACAACCAATTTTCACTCACATCTCTCTCTGCTACCAGTTCATACTCAAACCCCTCTCTTTATCCCTCCAATTTAATGCTATTAACAGACTCATGAAGCAAATCAAGATTTATAAAATTCAACAAATAGAGATTTTTTTCGAAGTATTGATTTGTAAAAGCTAAAGATTTGGATGAAGTTATTGTTACGAGTGATTTCCCAATTGAGGAGAAGCTTATCAAGTTCTTCAAGAAATGAAGAGATTTTTATTATTTAAATATTGATATATATTTTTTATTATATAATGATATATTTTTTTAATTTGAAGTGATACGTATTGATATATTTTTATTATATAATGATATATTTTTTTAATATGAAGAGATACATATTGATATATTTTTATTATATAATGATATATTTTTATTATATAATTTGAAGAGATAAATGTTGATATATTTTTTATTATATAATGACATTTTTGCCCCTCACGTGAGGGGCACATGGGGTACTTAACTGAGATTTCTAACGGAAGTTAGTGTAAAGGACGAGCTGTGTAACAATTTTATAAACTAAAGGATTAAAAGGAGTGAAAAATTATCATAAAGGACAGAGGATGCAATTTTGATAATAACTAAATGACAATCTGTGTAATTCTCTCTAATATAAAAGTACATGCGTGGTTATCCGCAACAAAAAAACCAGAAAGGTACTAGATTTGAACTTGGAACACAGTAATGTGTTTGCGAAAAGCGACATTGATCGCTAGGTTTTTTCACCTTTCTACCAAAAGATGGAAGGTAAAACTTGGTATCATCGGGAATTTATAAAAAAAATTAAGGTATGGACTGATTTACTCTCGGCACATAAGGGGGAATGGGCGCTTGTAGTAGATTATTTTCACTTAACTGATTTTAATCAATTATACACTGCCACATCACTACACTGATTTCCTTCACTGAAACACTTTTTTGGAGGCAGTACTCCACCGATTCTTTTTTTTCTTTTAAATTAAAATGTAATTTTTGTTTTTTTTTTTAAATTCACACGGTTTTACCACCAAACGGCCAGACTTATCATAAACCGTCCTACCAACACGGTCAAAAATCATTATGTGCATTAAAATCGGTTCATCTAACCGTCAGAAAATATTGAATTTCACATGCAAAACCGTTAGAGATTTTTTGTATATAAACCACCCTACCACGGTGGTAAAAAACCACTTGAACATCAACAACAACCACACCTTCAAAATGACTCGCTGGACCAAAAACGAAGAAATGATTTTGGTTGTGTGCGTTAAGGACGCACAAAACGACCCATCGTTGCAAGCCAACCCCGCAGTGGCTCAGGGTCCTCAGGAGGTAGCCAAACAGGCTTCTGGGACCGTGTCTTAGCTGACTTCAAACAACAAGTCGACGAAAGCGACCGCACAATTGAGAGCCCACAGAGAAAGTGGATCGATCTAAACAACAAATGTGATCGGTGGACCACGTGCTACGAGCATACCATGAACCGGAACCCTGGCATTGTGCCGGAGTTGGCTGTGGAGTTGACACAGTTGAGCTATGCGGGGCGTTACCGCGGCAACTTTGAGTATCTCCAGGTCTGACAACTCATGCGGCAACTTTAAGTTTTATCTTCTATGTTTTTATGTATTTTTATTTTATGTTTAATATTAATAAATAACGTTTTATGTTTTTTACTTACTTTTGGTTTCATTTATGTTTAAAACTAACGATTTTAGTAAAAAAAAAAAAAAACCAAAATGTTGTTTGACAACGGTTATAAATAAAAAAAATGGAATTATACTAAATTAAAAATTAAATAATACACGGTTACCGGCCCGTTAAATAAAACCAGCAAAATAGTTCACGGGATCACTACCAGCGTAGGTAACAGCGTGTTACCGTGCTGATAGTGGGTATCCGTAAACTATTCGGGTGACGCCCCGTCCCCCCTAATATTTACGGTTTCCTAGTTTAACCAGCCCTTATCATACATGCCTCGCGAGTGATGGCCAGTATTATTTAAGGTATGAACTGATATTTCCCCTTGATTGTTTGTTGCTTGTAATTAGCCAACAGATTAATATTAATCTAGCAGCAGCAGCAGCAGCAGCCGCCCTATTCAAACATTTTTATCTTAATTAATTAATCTCACCGTCACCGACACCGACGGTCCTACGTCACCATCATCACCGTCTCAAGATCTACATTGCAAGTAATCCCATCCCCATTCAACATTTCAACCCAGATCCCTCTTATTAATTAGGTTACAATCACAGATAATAATAATAATATTATTATTATCACATCGCTACTGCGTTTATTGCCCAATTTCATGGGTACTTGATAGCAAAAAGAGAGGGTTTAACAGAGAAGAAAGATTACTCACTTAATGCTGATCTTATTAACTGCCACAATCAACTACTTATACAACATATTAACTGATAACAACCTTTCCCGCTCATTTTAACTACCAGTTAACTTGTTACACAAATGGTCCCTATACTATCATTACTTTTACAAACAGACTAAAACTCAATAATACTTTTGAAAATTACAAAACAAGTCCCTGAACTCTTCAATTCATAACAATGCTTTCCCCATTTAAAATCCTTGACCCAAGGATTAATCAAGCTTGAATTCAGGAAACCTTAACATGAACTCATCACGAAATTCCCAAGTTGCATCACTAAGACTTTGACCCTCCCATTGAACTAGAATCTGGCCTGCTGCCCTGTTTCTTCTTCTTGTAACCCTGCTGTCCAACACCTTGAAGGGTTGTAAAGAAAATCTTGGAATGGTAGGAAGTACTGGAGGACTGATAGGAGGACCAGAAGCTTTTTTGAGTAATGACACATGAAATACAGGATGAATTTGGGCTGTAGGAGGCAGGTCCAACCTGTATGCAACTGTTCCAATCTTTTCCAAAATCAAAAATGGACCATAATACTTTTGAGACAATTTAGTGTAACCAAACTGTCTAAGAGAGGATTGGACATATGGCTGCAACTTCAGATAAGCCCAAGATCCCACCTCTAAAACTCTTTCTGACCTATGAGCATTAGCAAACTGTTGCATTCTGTTCTGAGCTTTATGTAAAGACAGTTTCAGAATTCTAATAATTTCTTCCCTAACATTCATGGAATCATCTATATCAGCAACTGTTGAATCTCTGGGAATGTAAGGGACATGAAGAGGTGGTGCATAGCCATATAAAGCTTTGAAAGGAGTAGTTTCTATAGCTGTATGAAAGTTGGTATTATACCAGAATTCAGCTAAAGATAACCAAGTGTCCCAAGTGTTAGGTCTCTCAAAAACCATGCTTCTCAAATAAGCTTCCAAGCATCTATTCACCACTTCAGTCTGACCATCTGACTGAGGATGGTATGCAGTAGACATATTAACAGAGATTCCTGGACTCTTGTAAATTCCTGCCAAAATGAACTCAAGAATATACTGTCCCTATCTGAAACTATAGTGGAAGGCCAGCCATGTAACTTGAATACCCCATCAATGAAAACCTGAGCAACTTGTTTAGCAGTAAAAGGATGGCTGAGAGGCATAAAGTGGGCATATTTTGTAAGCCTATCCACTACCACAAAAATGACTTCTTTACCCCTGGATTTAGGAAGGCCAATAATAAAGTCCATACTTATATCAGCAAAGACATAAATGGGAATGGGCAAAGGCTGTAATAAACCAGGGGTAGCAACAGTTTCTGTTTTAACCTGTTGACACACATGACAGTTCCTAATGAATTGTCTGACATCTTTGGTTTGCCCCTGCCAGTAAAACATGCTCTTAAGCCTTTGATAGGTAGCCTGTATACCAGAATGCCCCCCCATAGCAGAAGCATGACATTCCCTGATCAAATCAACCCTCAAAACCAAGTCATTTCCCACCACTAACCTGTTATTTCTTTTCAAGAGAGTACCATCCCAATGAAATTGAGAATTAGAATTATCTTGAGTTAAAGCATTGATCAGATGCTGGACATCAATATCACTGACCCAAGAAGCCTTAATTCTGTCAAGAAATAGAGGTTGAAAAGATAATAAGGTCATATCAAACAAGGTAGCTCCTTGAACCCTGGACAAAGCATCTGCAGCTAAATTCTCACAACCTTTTTTATAATTGATTTCAAAATCATAACCCATTAGCTTAACCAACCAAGAATGTTGTAATGGGGTGGTGATTTTCTGATCAATAAGGTGTTTTAAACTTTTCTGATCAGTCCTTATAATGAAATGACCACTGATGAGGTAATAATGCCATTGTTTGGTTGCAAAGATAATGGCCAACAGCTCTTTTTCATAAACAGACAAAGTTTGCTGTTTAGGAGATAAAGCTTTGCTTATGTAAGCCAATGGATGTTTATCTTGCATTAACACAGCACCAATGCCCCTATTACAAGCATCAGTTTCCACAATGAATGGCTTTGACAAGTCAGGTAATGCCAAAACAGGAGCTGTTACCAATGCATTCTTCAATTGTTCAAAAGCAACTTGAGCTGCAGGGGACCACTTAAAAGCATCCTTTTTTAGTAATTCAGTTAATGGTTTGGCAATTATGCCAAAAGATCTGATAAATCTTCTATAATATCCACACAACCCCAAAAAACCCCTCAATTGCTTCACTGTAGTGGGTACAGGCCATTGAACTATAGCCTCTATTTTTGCAGGATCAGTGGATACCCCATCCTTAGTAATCACATGACCTAAGTACTCCACAGATTGTCCCCCAAACACACACTTAGATCTTTTAGCAAACAACTGTTGTTGCCTCATGATTTTTAACACTTCATGTAAATGATCTAAATGCTGTTCAACTGAATGACTGTATACTAAAATGTCATCAAAAAAAACCAACACACACTTCCTTATCAGACCTTTAAAAGTTTCATTCATCAAGGACTGAAAGGTTGCAGGAGCATTAGTAAGCCCAAATGGCATTACTAAAAACTCAAACAGACCTTGGTGTGTCCTGAAAGCAGTCTTTTCAATGTCATCTTCACACATCCTAATCTGATGATAACCAGACCTAAGGTCTAGCTTTGAAAACACAATAGCTCCTCCTAATTCTTCTAACAACTCATCAATAAGAGGAATTGGAAATCTATTCTTTACTGTTGCATCATTCAGCTGCCTATAATCTACACACATCCTCCAACTTTGATCTTTTTTCTTAACCAAAACCACAGGAGATGCAAAGGCACTCTTACTGTTCCTAACTACCCCTGAATCCAACAATTCCTGAGTCATTTTTTCTATCACATCCTTCTGTAAGGACTGATACCTATAAGGTTTAAGATTGATAGGCTTGGTATTTTCTTTTAACACAATCTGATGATCACAGGTTCTTGAAGGAGGTAAAGTTTTAGGAATGTCAAAGACATCACTAAAGGCTTCCAACAGCTTATCCAAATCAGTGTTTTGCAACAACTGACTCAGTTTTGACCCATGGGACAATTGTTCATCAGGAAGCAATTGTAACTCAAACATTTGAGAGGGTACAATTTTAGCTGTGTGTTGCAGCATATTGCACATTTTGTCCAAAGAACACAAGCTAACCTTATTGGATTCAATTCCTTTTAAAACATAACCAACTCCATTCACTTGAAATTCCATAGTCATTTTAGAAAAATTCCATACAATATCCCCCAATGGAGATAACCATTGTACCCCTAAGACCATATCATAATTTTCTAATGATATAGCTAGCACATCAGCCTCAAACCACACACCTTGCATCATCCATTTAAAATTTGGACAGATGTACACACATTCCAACTGATTACCATTTGCCACTGTTACCCTCATTGATTTAACTGTGATCATTTTACAGTTTAATTTCTTGGCCAGTTTAATGTCAATGAAATTATGGGTAGATCCAGAATCCACCAATATGTGTAATGTTCTTGTTCCCATTGTACCAGTTATTTGCATAGTGGAGTAGGATGGTATACCTGTAATGGCATGAATAGAAATGTGTGGATCTTGAATAACAATTTCCTCCTCTACAGGTTCACCACAGTCTTCTTCATCCTCCTCATCCACTAATTCAATGACAAATAACTGTCTGTTTTTACATTTATGCCCTGGACTGAACTTTTCAGTGCACCAAAAACATTCCCCTTTGGATCTTTTCAATTCCACTTCTTTAGGGGTCAATCTTTTGGTTGTTTTGGCAATGCCAGATGGAGTAGGTAATAAAGGCAATTTGGCAGCATTAGGACCAGAGATCTTTTCTGCTTCATCAGTTTTGTGAACATTTACCCCATAAGTATTACTTCTTTTTGAAGAATAACTGGGAAATAATGTTGAATGTACCACCATTTGTTGTTTTGCCAATCCATAGGCATCTCTTAATGAATTTGGCTTAAACATCTTGACCATGCATTTAATCTCAGGTTTGAGACCTCCCACATATAAGCTAACTGCATAAGGCTCAGGAATGTTAACCTTATTCAAAAGCCTATCAAATTCTTCATTGTACACCTTGAGACTACCACTTTGTTGTAACATTTTCAAGTCTTCCATGGCATCTTCCATGGCTGTGGTAGAAAATCTTTGAACTATAGACTTCACATACTCTTCCCATGGCAGATCATCTACAGTACAATTTCTTGACTGCATATAAGACTGATGCCATTCCAAGGCCTTACCATCAAGATTCACAACTGCCACTCTTAGCCTAGCATGAGTAGGGGTTCTGTCCATGACAAAGAAATGGTTGCATTTGTATACCCATCCTTCTACATCATCCCCACTGAATTTTGGAAAATCAATCTTTCCATAACGAGTACACTTATATTCATTGAATCCCCCATGACCTTCATCATCAGTTGCAGCCCTTCTATGATTATTATGTGAATTATTATTATTATTATGATTATTATTATTACTAACATCATCTGTTGCAAATCGTTTATTATTATTATGTGAAGTATTATTATTATTATGAGTATTATTATTAACAGATTGTATTTTCTGTAATAATTGTTCTTGCTCAGCAACAACTCTTGCCATTAGTGTTTCCATACTTTTATCAATACTAGCTTGTAACTCGGCCATGGCGGCTTGTGAATCAATCTCCATTCTTGCAATGGTTTTTTCATGTTCTTTCAGAACTTTTTCGACTTCTTTAATGGTGGTTGCCATATGAAAAACAAAATTCAGAATTGAATCGGAGAAGAATTGAACAAGAATGGACGAATCCCTAATAGATCAATCCACAGGAATCGAATCAATCACGAATTGATTAATTCAATGGAATGAGTTGATCATGAATTGATCAAATCACGTACAAAAGAAAAACAGAATATTTGAAACAGAAATTGAAGGAATCAAAAGAAAGCTGATCGGAATTAATGGTGTCACCGGAGCTCCGACGAGGTCGGTGGCTCTGATACCACTTGATAGCAAAAAGAGAGGGTTTAACAGAGAAGAAAGATTACTCACTTAATGCTGATCTTATTAACTGCCACAATCAACTACTTATACAACATATTAACTGATAACAACCTTTCCCGCTCATTTTAACTACCAGTTAACTTGTTACACAAATGGTCCCTATACTATCATTACTTTTACAAACAGACTAAAACTCAATAATACTTTTGAAAATTACAAAACAAGTCCCTGAACTCTTCAATTCATAACAGTACTGCACCTTCAACGCCCCGCGGCGCTTCACCGGACACGGCGGAGTTTCTTATCGCCTCTTTCGTTGGCCCTAAAACGTTTCCACTCAATTCTGATTACTGGAACAAGTTACTGGACCTCCCCTTTGACCTCCATTGGCCCCCAAACCGTGTCCATCAAGCTTGCCGCACTTTCGGTTAGTTCGGTTTCATAATTAAGAGTGTTTTATGCCGTACTAGGATGCTGTTATTGATTTATTAATCTATTATTTTGTTTTGCAGCACAGAACAATGGTTCTACTAGGCATCTTGCTAAGATATTGGTTCACTTAGCATTGTGTTTGCAGGAATTGTTGTCTGATCCGGATTCGTCGGCTTCGATGAAGGCTGTAAATGCGTCTTATATATCGTCTGTGTTTTTGAAGTATTCTATTGAAAATTTGAGAAGTGATAACCTTGATGATTTGTATTTGTCTTTAGACGAGAATGCGACGATACCTGATAATATGCGTAAAGGTGATTGATAATTTGATATAAGTCTGTAACGTTTTGTTGTAATTATCTGATTTGAAACGGTGTATTAATTTATGTTTTTGATATTAGATGAGAGCATTGTAAGTATGGTTATGCGTGCTGTGCTTAGCTATATTGGTAGAGTGGATGTAAGGTATGTTTCGGGTTATTACTATATTTGTTTATTAGGATTTAGGAATAGGTTTATGGTTTGTTTTGTTTTCTAATTGTGTGTATATAAATATAAATACTCAGTCCCAAGACGTATCTCCTGCATCATGAACTGCTCAACTTTATGCTCATTGCTATGTCTACGCAACTTCTTTCCGGGCCGTCGCCTGGTCCAAATGATGTTCACCCTTTTCTTGATGCAGCAATGAGTCAGGTAACATTAGTTATGAAAGTAATAACTAATGACTAATGAAATAGTGAGCCATTTTCATTTGGTGAAACGCAATACAACAATGAAAGAAACAACTTTTTTTTAATTTGTAGGATAGTAGTCTGGTAGGTTTGGTTGTTCATAAACTGCTGCTGAACTACATCTCACGCCCAAGATCCAAAAGTAGTGCGTCTTATACTTTAATGTCTGAAGAGAGTGGTGTACTGAAGAGAGTTGGTTCTGCTGCTGGTATATCTGACTTGCCCTCTTAGGTTTACTATTTTTTAATATCTTGCTTTCATGTTTGTTTAAATCAGAATTTTCATTTCATATGACTTGCTGCATATAGAGCTGGCAATTGTAATTGGTGAATTTTCATTTAATATGTCCAACCTCCTTAAGATTGTTTCATGATTTCATCATTGAATAATGTTGTTACGTTGTCGGCCAAGCAGTTTTGGTAGTTGACAAAAGTTGTGTTGTCCCATATAATATAGTTTCGAGAAACTCTACGTTTAGTCCTATGACAAAAAAATCTTGTACTTTTTTTCTTAATATTTCTTATATTATGCTAGGTATGTAAATGTTATGCTAGGCATGTTAGTACCATACCCTCAGTTTTTTTTTTTAAATTCCTGTACAACTAATGTTTTAATGTTCCAAAGTGCATTTCATTTTTTCAAATGTACATTTATCTTATTTAGCAACTTTGGTTTATGACTTTATGTATAGCGCATCTGATAAAATGCTCTTTATATTTGACTTGCAGCAAATATAGTGTTATTTCCTCTTAGTTACTTTGTCAATTCAAGTGTTGAAGCTTATAGAAGTCAACTGGCTGACAGCAGTATCAATATACTTCTTATCCTCATTCATTACCGTAAATGCATTCTTGTGGAATCTGTTAAAAACAGTAATGTCAGTATCACTTCTGAATCTCTTCTAAAAGATGAAACATATTTTGCTGAAAACCCGTATTGCAAAGCCTTGGAAAATGTTAAGGATGTTGAGTGTAAGATCCCATTTATCTTTTAAATTTTTAGATGTATTTTGTTGTCATGTTTTTTATCTTTTCTATTATTGCATTTTGAATGTTGTAATCTGTATTTCAGTTGATCGGGTGGATATCGAGGGAAATGCACATAGTGGTCCAGTTGTGAGACTGTCCTTTGCTTCTCTCTTTGATACACTTGGCATGTAAGAGCTCAACTTACTCTGATAGTCTGATTTGATAGTAGCTATTGTATTTTAGCTCACCTTACTCAAGGCGCATAGGCCGAGCCCGGAGCCTAGGCGCATGGCGCATAAAAAACGAGGGCTTTTTATAATTAGGCGCATAGTATAAAATACATTTTTTAGGGATTTTAGAGATGTTTTAGGCTTGTTTAGGGATGCTTTAGGATGTTTTAGGGTTGTTTAGGACTCGTTCATAGTTCATTTAGGATGTTTTAGAGGTTTAGGTAACTTTTAGCTTGAATTTGGCCGGAAATCAGCCTGAAACAGCCCTGATAGTGCGCCTCAGCGCCTAAATGTGCGCCTCACAGGGCGCAGCGCACTTGGTGCATCTCGCGCGCTTTTGACAACTATGATTCAAACATATTTTGATACATTAATTAATAATTATGTATAAAATACAAGAAAGGTACAAAAAAATGCTGACGAGTCAACCTCGTCAACCCGACCCCTATTAATATTACCCATGCTGGCCTGAACCTGTTATCTGACCAGCCAACCCCCAGTTAGCCATTTCTACTTCATCCCAATTTGAATTTGTCCTGTAAATATCCATTTCCGAGCTGCTTTTTACTTGCTTTTGTGGTAAATAACTTGTGTAACATATCCATTTCTGTGGGTTGAGTTTCATGGTGCTTTTATTATGCATCAGATATTGTGTTGTTACCACTTATAGTTACTTCTAGATCGTAATATTCTTGATTCCTGACCATAGGCTCCAGACCCTTTAACCAACACATTCATGTGGCCACCTCTGATAAAACTGAATAACCTCTGCAGGTGCTTGGCTGATGAAACTGCAGTTCTGCTACTGTATGCGTTAGTTCATGGGAATTCAGACTTTCTGGAATATGTTCTGGTCCGAACTGATATTGATACATTGGTATGAATTAACTCCGTATATTTACTAGTTTCTGTTTTTTTTAAATCAGTTCTCATTGATTTTATTTTTGCAAACATAAAAAGGTTAGAATGTCTTGTTGTCTATTCATTTTTTTCATCCCATTTATCTTGCCTAATATTTTTTTATACCATTACATGGCCAGTTGATGCCGTTGTTGGAGACACTTTATGATGCTTCAAGGAGAACATCAAATCAAATCTATATGGTGCTGATTATTCTACTTATACTTAGTCAAGATTCTTCTTTTAATGCTAGCATACACAAGCTGGTAACTTCATATTATCTGCCCTGGCTATATGATATAAAGTTCCTTTTTGAAGTATCTGTTACATGAGACAATTATCCTGATGTACCAACATTTTGTTAGATTCTGCCTTCTGTACCATGGTATCAAGAACGCCTTCTTCATCAAACATCTCTTGGTTCTCTTATGGTCATCATTCTAATTAGGACAGTGAAGTATAACATGTCTAAGATGCGGGTAAGACTATATTCATACCAAAAGAATACACCTTTATAACATTATCAAATGTAATTTATATTACACACTACACATATATTACATAATAATAGGAATATATACTTATATGGGTGCCTTTATATTAAACATGTTAACTAATCAAATTGGATTAAAAATAAAACTGGATAATTGATACAAATATACCCATCTTTATGAATTTTTGGCTGGTCATCTGTTTTTGCAATTAACATACTCATGCCTTGTTCATGCTAAGTGAAGCTATCTGATGTTCTGAATTTCGAAGTTTTAAGGGATTAAACATTTAAACTTTTTATAGCTGATGCGTAATGGGGGTTATGAAACATTTAACCAACTTTTCACATGTTTTTTCATGGAACAGGATGTTTATCTACATACCAATTGCCTTGCAGCTTTGGCTAACATGGCGCCACATGTGCATCGGCTAAGTTCATATGCATCGCAACGCCTGGTTAGCCTTTTTGATATGTTGTCACGCAAGTACGCCATCCCCCTCATCCTTTTTTTGGGTCTTATATTATATGAGTTGAACTTGTCTTTCTTCCAAAAACCCTGATTACTGTTTTTAATGGGCATAATCTAATATTCAGATATGCAAAACTAGCAGAGCAAAAGAATGGTAAAATGCAAATGAGTGATAGTGACCCCAAAGATGATGATAGACTTCCTGAAGATACGGTAGTAGATTGTTATCATTTCAACTTTGCTTCTTTTTTAATTATATAATCTACCAACTTACAATCCATTGTTTCAGTCAGCAGAATTGCATATATATACCGACTTTCTCAGGATCGTATTGGAAATACTTAATGGAATCCTGACTTACGCACTGCCGAGAAACCCCGAGGTACTTGATGACTGTTATTTTTTAAAGGTGGCAACATGGTCGGGTCGGGCTGGATGGGTAATGGTTGAAATGGTTCACTTCTTAGTATGAGTTGCATTGTTGAAATGGGCTTTTGATCAGATTGGTTAGTTCCACATGACGATTCATGTTAATGTTTTTTTCTTTTTAAAACAATTAATGCGCCAATATGATTACAAAGACATTATTGCAATACTTGTCTAAAATCTTTGAATAAGATAATTAGAGTTGTATGTATTAAAAATGGGAGGTGATTTGTACACCACCGAACATGCAATAAGATGTTTGTACTATGTGCAATATATGTTGTATATGTAACGTGCATCGTACGATTTCCGTTAAAATAGACTTTGGGCCAATTTCCAACTGGTTCAACCATTTTCTCGTTTAGGCAATGTCTTCTTATTCGAGCCGCTTTGATCTAAAACAAAGTCCTAATCAATCCATTAGTAAAGTAATGAGGTTGTGTTCATAAATACATTTGATGGCATGCCCATGCATGTAACCTTTGACATTTCATGGCATCAATGTGTCAGGTGATATATGCAATTATGCACAGGCAGGAGGTTTTTCAACCTTTCCGGAATCATCCACGCTTCAATGAGTTGCTGGAGAACATATTTTCTGTATGTACCAAAAATCAAGATTTATAGTTTGTGATATTGTTATGCTGGATGGTAATTAATTATGTTGAGGTGTGCGTGACACTGATGCTATTCTGTGGCTTTTAGGTCTTGGACTTCTTTAACAGCCGTATGGACTCACAAAAGTTGGATGGAGAATGGTCAGTTGAGAAAGTTCTTCAAGTAATCAACATGAATTGCAAATTTTGGCGAGGTGATGGCATGAAGGTAATCATGGATATTTTTGGATTATACCTTTTAATCTTAATTTTCTGGAACTTTTGATTCCATTTCACAACGCGATCTCTTCTTTCACAAAAACGTCATAGTTGGCCATTTTATCTAATAATTTCTTAAACTGTGAGGGTTTGTTAAACATTGAAACACCAGATTATATGATTATAACAACTAATTCTAATACTAATGATTCTATTATCACAAAAAAAATTTCAACTCACATCCCCCTTTTCATTTTGTAGATGTTCACTCAGCTACGGTTCACATACGAGCAAGAAAGCCACCCTGAAGAGTTCTTCATTCCATATGTGTGGCAGTTAGTAATCGCCCGCAGGTATATATGATCATTTTTCTTTTACACAAACCGTTGGTTCAAAAGACTTGCATCATAACAGTTGGCTAAAAGACACTGGTTCCCTTGCATCTAAAATTGACTCTGTAGATTCGGCTATGTTTTATTAACATGTCAACGGAGTAAAATAATAACGTGTATAACTAACTGTATACAAAGAAACTGGTCAAATGGGTAGGAAGTCACCAAAAGTGTATTTTTAATGCATAAAACTTCTTACATCTTTTTATTAATTATTATCGAGTTAATATATTTTGTGGAATCATACTGAAAGAAATCATATATTTACAACAAGGAAAATGGTACAAGTGTTTCTAGTCACCCATTCCAAATTAGTATCGTGTTTGACAGTTTGACCTTTCAAAACGACGTTCTTGCTGTTTGTGTTTATGGTTTTGACGTTCGCAATCCACTTTGTTGTGCAGTGGTTTCAGTTTCGATCCAAGTAGCATAAACTTATTCCCAGTCGAGCTGCCTGTAGAGGTTCGTTTCTTTATTTTTTCCCCTTTCTTTTCAAAAAATAAATAAATATATGTTCAGGTTTGATGGTTTGACTTCTGAATGCAGGTCAGCTATGCTCCTGTGGAGACCAATAAAGACCAAAATATGCAGTTAAATGCGAAGGAGGCTGTGGAATCATATGTTTAGAAGAACATAATCGTTTTTATGTACATATATATAGAGAAAAATAAATAAATACTTACAAATAAATGAATGAATGTATATGCATTGTGAATTTATAACACAATTTTTTTTGACAAAACCATTGAGGTGCTTGCAACTGATTAATGACTAGTTATCAACAAATAACCACGAATTTATATTAGGAAAACACAACTTTTAAAAGAACTCTACTTCTCTTTAGAAGATCGCAAAATTAGCAATTTTGACAGTTCATTTCATAGAAATATTACTCCTACACTGAGTTATAGTCACGTTGATCATTTATTGTACCTATTAAATGCATGTGATGTGCGACATTAGGCGATGATCAATGTATTACTCATGTATCATAAAACTTCCATTCTTAAGGGTATGTTTGGTAAGAAACTTTTAAGAGCTTCTAGCTTTTAAGAAAAAAACTCGTACTCAATAAAAACACTTTGTTTGGTTGAAGGCGTTTAAGTTAGAAGAAAAACTAGCTGGTGGCTGGTAGTTATAGCTTTTTAAATATATTTTGGTGTTTGATAATTGACAGAATAGCTAGAGCTTTTAATAAAATGAAGTTTGTATGCATGTTTTTTTATGGTAAAATAGGTATTTGTGTCATTTTACTCGTAACCGGAATACAAACAATTTGGGAACCAAAATGAAAGGGACTTCAAAAACATACTTCAAATAGTTAAGGGACCGTTTCCATAAATTATAAAACCAAATAAAATGCATCTTCATCAACAGTACCAAGAACCATATCAGCTTTTAAATTTTTAATCTCTTACTAATCTTCTTTATACAATCATGTCTGCTAATAATGGAATCTTAATAAAAAATTTGTAAACTTTTTTCAGATATGCAGCAGCACTGATTTGGAATCTTTGAATATTTATTCAAGCTAGTAGCCTACAAGTTAATAATCTTGTTTCTTAATTTCATTAAAAACTCATCATCTCTTTGTCAAAATCCGTTATTTTAATTGCTACAGAACTTGCTGTTGCTGTCTTTACCCTTTTGGGTATTCAAAGGTATTATCTTTTTTCTTTGATATTTCTTATAAGATTTCTGGTTATAGCTCTTTATTATGCACACCAACTGTTCGATGAAATGCCTGACTTAACTGTTGACAGTAATAGTTGTGAAAGATTGATATTGTTAGGATGTTTAGCACTTGGGATTGTTCCTGGAAGTATGAAACATTAATTTGTGATTGGGTTAGGTGTACAGATCAAGGTACATGAGTATTAGATGGCCGCGGGTGTTAACACCGACGTACCTTTCTCTGATCATTCGGAACCAAAAGAATCCGTTGAAAGCTCTCCGTATCTTTAGTGAAGCAAGACACAGATATCCAGATTATCGTCACAATGGGCCTGTATATGCCACCATGATCAATGTTCTTAGCTCGTCAAATCGGATCGCTGATATGAAACAAGTGATTAATCAGATGAAAGAGGATTCTTGTGAGTGCCAAGATTCGGTCTTTGCAAGTTCAATTAGGGCGTATGCGAAAGCTGGAATGCTGGATGAAGCCATCTCTTTGTTTAGGAATCTTGATCAGTTCAACTGTGTGAACTGGACAGAATCTTTTAATACCATGCTTAAGATAATGGTGAAAGAATATAAACTTGAATCCGCTCATCGACTTTTTCTGGAGAATTTCGGAAAATGGGAAGTGAAATCTAGAGCACGTTCATTAACTTGGCTGATTGAGGTTCTATGTGAAAAGAAACGCTCTGATCTTGCGCTACAAGTGTTCCAAGAAATGAATTCTCAGTACTGTTATCCGACCCGTGACACCTATCAAGTTCTAATGAAAGGGTTATGTGAAGATGGAAGAATTAACGAAGCGATTCATTTATTATATTCAATGTTCTGGAAAATTTCAAGCAGAGGTAGCGGTGAAGATGTTTTGGTATATAAAGTTCTCCTGGATACTTTATGTGAATACGGGCATGTTGATGAAGCGTCTGATATTCTAAATAAGGTCTTGAGGAAAGGTCTAAAAGCCCCTAAGAAGAGACGGACGCAGCTTGATTTTAACATGTGCCGAAATGGTAGAGACATAGAAAGTGCTAAAAGTTTAGTTAATAACGCGCTTATTAAAGGTGTGATTCCAAGTTATGAAAGTTATAACGCCATGGCGGTTCAACTTTATGCAGTGGGCGATATAAACGGTGCAGAGAGAGTGGTTGAAGAAATGCACGACCAAGGGTTTAAACCACAGGTGTTGATTTATGAAGCCAAAGTGACGGCGTTATGCAAACAGAGTATGATTAACGAGGCGGAAAAAGTTGTTACAGAAGATATGGTGGAAGGAAACTGTGTTCCAACCGTTAAATTGTGTAACATTTTGATTAAAGGTCTTTGTTGTGGCGGGAAATCCACACGGGCTCTCGAGTTTTTGAACAAGATGTGTAAGCAGTCGCGTTGCGTTCCGAATAAGGAGACATATACTGTATTGGTCGATGGTCTTTGTGATGATGGGAGTTATATCGAAGCAAGTCAGCTTTTGGAGAAAATGCTGGTCAACTCTTATTGGCCAGATAGTGATAGTTTTAGTAAAGTAATTAGAGGTCTTTGCTTGATGGGTAGACCATATGAAGCAGTTGTATGGCTGGAAGAGATGGTTAGCCAAGAAAAGATCCCCCAGCAGTCTGCATGGGCTGCACTGGTTGGGTCTGTTATTTATGATACAGTTGGTATTGAGGTCTTGTCTGAAATATTGGATTCATAAGAGAATTGTGTTTATAAAAGAAAATGTTGATCAATTTTGCTCTTTGATAAAGGAATTGTGGTTTGAGTCTTATGACCGATCATTCGCTTTTGTTATAGTGTTGTCTAGTGGTGGTAATTTCGGCCTGTTTAAGATATTGGTTGATTCACGCTGCATTTTATCTTTACAATTTTAACGAATGAAGTTAAATAAAAATACACACGAATGTATGAAACTACAGCTACTCAAAGGTAATCATATAAGACCATGTGTAGTGGAGAGGTGAATTGGGCGTGGATTGCCCCAAAAACGCCCTTTCAAGCCCCAACACCGCCCCCCGGGGCGTGAATCTTCTTTTTTGTGTCTATCGCGTGAAAACTTTAACGCCAAAAAATGGCGTGAATCTGAGTCCTTTTTTTTGGTCAATCAAACATTGACATTTGGAGGGGGCTTGAAAATTTTCACAGTCTTAACAAAAATATAGAATGTGAACCCACAATCTGTAACTAGAAAAGACTTGCAATTTACTAACAAGACCTGAAAGTAACAACCCAATGTGACATTAAAAAATGAGTAGAAGGGCTAAAGCTAATCACAATCACAAGTGACCACTTGTCCTGGTGGCTAAGGCTAAAGTTAACTAAATAGGTATTAATAAACTTCTAAATGTTTTCCCCTCTTTTATAGCAACTAAAGCTTTATTAAAAACAACAAAGCTAACAAACTGACGATACCTTTTTTGCCCTATGACTATGTAACTAGTATTTTGCCCGCAAGTGTTGCCCCGCGACGTGAGGCTGTGACGTATCAAACAAACAAAAACACTAACGTGATTCAACTACGATGATGGCATTAGTATGTTTGTTATACCCTTGTATAAAACATGTTATCGGTGATGGTAAACGTTTTTTACCGTTCATTGAGGCAGTGGCGAAGCTTGATACTTTGGACCGGGGGGTCGGAAGTCAGCGGTCACGGAACGGGACCTAATTTTTTTCTGTAGCTATAGTTCGGGTGATATGTTCGGGTCGGTGATCCGATTCAGGTTAAGTCAAACATTAAATACAATAAATAAATATCAAAGTTCTAAGTATTGTTTAACAAACAATTGAACAAAGACACTAAAACATTAAAAAGGAGACAAATGGTTGGTACATGGATAAAGAATTACAGTTCAGCTTGTCGACCTTTAACATTTTTGAAATTCTTCAATTATGGATAGGGTTGCAAACGAGCCGAGCTAAGCCCAAGCTCGACCAGGCTTGAGCTCGGTTCGTTTACTATATATTAGTTAATATTTTAAATAAAATAATATAAATAATAGGCTCGGAGCTCGATAAATGAAGTTCGGCTCAGGCTTATTTAGTAAACAAGCTTAAATGAGGGGGTAAATATTATTAAATATTAATAAGCCTAATACTACACTAAGGCTCGACGAGCCTAACGAGCTTCACATGCTAGGGTGAGCTCGGGCTCCATTAGTAAATGAGCTTTGTTTTAAGCTCAAGATCGAGCTCGATAAGGCTTGGCTCGACTTGTTTCGAGCTTTTTACCAAGCCCAGCTCGAGTAGCTAAGAGATAACTAAAAGTATTTGAATTCTAAACGATTTTGTATTGAATAACAATGCCCATTATATAGGGACTATACAATCAAATAGAAAGGAAACACAATTATGTACAAGAAGCATTGACTTTGACTAACTAAAATTCAACATTGACTTTGACTAACTAAAAATCAGCATTGACTTTGACTCTGACTAAGACTCCCCCGTAGTTTGAACGGGGGAAGGTCCAACGCTCAAACTGGATTGGAAAGACTGAAATAGTTGGCGAGAGAGGCCCTTGGTGAATATATCAGCTTATTCAAGAGCTGAAGGAACATGTAATACTCGAATGTGACCGATCCGGACTTTCTCACGAACGAAGTGGATGTCAATCTCTACATGCTTCGTGAGTTGATGTTACACTGGATTATCTGAGAGGTAGACAGCTGATACGTTATCACAATATACAATGGAGGCTCTACGCAGAGGAGTATGTAGTTCTAATAATAGGTTGCGTAACCATGTTGCCTCTGCAACTGCATTAGCAACTCCTCGGTACTCAGCTTCAGCACTCGAACGTGAGACAGTAGGTTGCCGCTTCGAAGACCAAGACAATAAATTATCACCCAAAAATACACAGTACCCACTTGTGGATCGTCAAGAGTCAGGGAAACCGATCCAATCAGCGTCTGAGTAAGCCATTGAATCATGAGATCGAGATTTAACAATTCGAATCCCGTAATCAAGAGTGCCCTGTATATAACGTAAAATCCGCTTCATGAAAGCGTAATGAGGCTCTCGCGGGTCATGCATAAACAAACAAACCTGTTGCACGTCATAAGATATATTTAGACGAGTAAACGTCAGGTACTGTAACGCTCCTGCAAGACTGCGGTATAATGTAGGATCTGAAACAGGAGGACCATCAGATGCACTGAGTTTGGATGATAGATCCACAGGCGTGTTACATGGCTTGCAAGCAGTCATGTTAGCACGAGCAATGATTTCCTTAGCATACTGATGTTGTGATAAAAAGAGACCAGTAGAAAGTTGGTCGACTTTTATGCCAAGAAAATGATGTAGACGGCCCAAGTCGGTCATTGCTAACTCTTGCGAGGGTTTGCGAATAATATCATGAAGCAAATGGTCATTAGAGGCATTTAACACAATATCATCCACATAAAGCAATAAATAAGCAATATTAGCAGGATCCTGCTGATACACGAATATCGATTGATCACACGAGCTGCTAGTAAACCCCTGAGATGTGATAAAAGTGGCAAACTGTGTATACCATGCTCGTGGTGCCTGTTTTAGACCGTATAAAGACTTTTTAAGTATGCACACAAAGTGAGGATGCTGCTTATCAACAAATCCCGGGGGGCTGGTGCATATAAACCGTCTCATTAAGATGTCTGTGTACGAAAGCATTTTTGACATCTAGTTGATGAATCGGCCAAGACCTGGTGACTGCCAAAGATAAAACAGTCCTGATAGTAGCCGGTTTAACAACCGGACTGAACGTGTCCTCACAATTAATCCCGACAGTCTGAGAATTCCCGTTGACAACCAAACAGGCTTTATAACGTTCCAAAGACCAGTCAGACTGTGACATCCGTCACCCTCGTCTTTCGTCGAATTTACAAAAATAACCCTTGTAATATTTTCATTTTAGTCCCTATAAATTTCGTCGTTTTCAAATTAAATTTTAAAAAAAAATATATATATATATATATATGTATATTTATATTGGGTCGGGTGTAAGTTTTAGTCAAATACGTATCTCGAACGTCAACGCAATGGATTTTATAAAAAATTCCAAGTTTTAAAGAGTTTTATAAAGTTAAAAAAAAAAAAAAATATATATTGGTTAATTATCCTAACTTGGTTAGTGTATTTATAAAGAAAACATAACTAAAATCATAATAAATTAACCAAGTTAAAGGTTGAGGGACTAATTCTGCCAAATAGGAAAAGTTTTAAAAATTTTTTTTCCCCTCCCTCCTCCTCACACGTTTTTCCGGCCACAAGCATTCCGGCGGCCGGAATTTATGTCCGGCGATCTGTTTTTGGCTTTCCCTTGGCGTTTTAACACTTATTTATTGCGGGTTACGTTTTCTCCATCTATAATAATGAGTTCCCAGCCTTAAACGCGTTTCTTAATGGCTTTAATCGGACCTCCAAGTAGTAACCGCCGGAATTTATTTGATCTTGCAAAAAACGCCATTTCACATGACCATTATATAAATCAAGCTTGGGGTTAGGTTCCAATGCACATTCCTTTCAAAACCCATCAAAAATCCCCACAAAAACTTATCCATATCGCGTCCAATTGACAAGGTTGTGCGCGGCCTTGAAGCTTGTTGTGCGACCTCATTACACCTTGTAAGTCCAATTTTATAATGCCGTTTTGATCATTTATCCATCATCTTTAAAAGCCCTAAGGTCTTATGGCTTAACCATACTAAAATCGGATTATTAGATTTTGTGTTAGGGTTAGGGTTTGGCTAGGAAATTGGGGAAGAAGATGACTCGTAATAATAGGTTAAATATAATTATATCTGGGTAAAATCAAATACTTGGTGTTTGGACTAGTGGTTAGGCTTGTGGTGTGCACAGGAAAGGGGACGGGTTCGAGTCCCCTTGGATGCAAGTTGTGTTTATTTTTTTGACTATTTCTTTTTACTATTTTCTTAAAATATATATATTATATATAGATTTTGAAATATTCATAATAAATTCATCTTTTGCCCAAAAATTATGAAAATTTAGGTGTAGCTTCTTGACATCATAAAGAACATTTCCACATTTTTATTTTCTGAAAAATGTTTTATTTTTATATTTTTATTGAATTAAATTGTTTTAATCATAAATAATTGATAAAAATTTCATTTTTAATGATTTTAATCTCAAACTTTTTGAGTAATTATTTCTAACCATTCTCAACTGAAATGAAAATTATTGGTCAAGAAAACATTTATTTTTATTAATTTTCGCATTTTTTAATCATTTAAACAAGATTTAATCTCATTAAATCAGTTTTAAATATAAATAAGTTTATATAAATTATGGGAAAATTATTCTAATATGTTTACATCAGAAATCATCCATTTTCTATAAAATAAATATTTTTGGATCACGTATAGTATTATTAGTCTTATTTACGTTTAGTTAGACATAATAAAACATTTATTTATTTATACAATTTAAACATCTATTTTATAAATGTTTTTCTTATAAAATAGAAATACTCGTATGGTTTAATGTCTTAATTAATTTTTGGTGAATCGTTGTGTAAATTATTTATTTATATATTTATGACTATCGTATTATTTTAATTTAGTTAAAATAACTAACTAAATTATTTTGTCTTAATTATTCTAACATATTTTTGTCTAAATATTTAATCGTAATAATTATATTACCTAAATCATATTACAAACTTTGGTATATTATTCTTAATATACAACTTTTTCATTAATTCGACTAATCATAAAATCTCTAATTCCCCAAATCGACTTAGCAAACCCTAATGCCTTAGACCCTAGTTACTTTAGACTCTTAGACTTTTCCTTATTAGTATTCTTACACGTTATAGGTTGAATTCCTCGGAATTCTCACTACTTAGCTCACGACCGCTTAAGTGGATTTTGATCGCTTTCGCAAACTGTGAGTATATCTTTCCCCTTTTTACTATTTTACATTTCGGGGTGACTCATGTACTTACTATCAAGTTTATATTTCCTTTTACTAAAATAGCAATTTCTTATGTGTGTTTGCTTGTGTTATTTTGTGTATCTATGACCTGTCAAATCATTAACCGCTGGGCGGCCTGGCATTTCAATGAATAGTACTATGGTTTATACCCTTGTGACTCTGTTGAGAGTCCTCGTCATTGCTATGTATTACATTACTACTAGCGCATACTATATATATCTGCTTTCTTCTCTTAGGGTTGATTTGACCCGGATACTACTTATTTCATCTTGCAAAATAACACACGAATTGCTAAAGTTTACCTTACTATATATATCAAACGGATGTACTCACCAATACATTATATGTGTTGACAAAAATTGTTTTGTACATGTTTCAGGTGACGTTTGATGTTTCATGCTTTCACGCTTAGGCTGGACCTAGTGCTTAAATAAAAAGTTGAACATTTAATATTTATGTTTGAGATTTCTATTAAGACTCTTTGTATTTCATTTGAATGATGGAAGTTATTTGCTATTAATATTTACAATTTAGTCCATGTGCTATTGAACAATCGTCACTACGTGACACCTCGATGTTTCCGCCATCGGTTGGGGTGTTACACAGACCGAAACTTATGTCGAAAAAGCCACATGCAACGTATAACAGGGCGGTCTATCGGTCTGGGGACTAATTCCCAAGTTGCGTTATCCTGTAATGCAGTAAATTTGGTCCTCATAGCACTCAACCAATTAAAATCATCAAAGGCCTTGGCATAAGACTTGGGAACGGGTGAGATGGTATTGGGAGTGAGATGGATGGGTGTAGAACGGGCTTTGGACCATGTGGTCATGGGATGGTGATTAGTGGGTGTTGGGCCAGTTTGGTTTGGAGCCGTGGGATGTGGGCTAGGTAGGGGCAGTAGAAGGAGGTGGTTGGGTGGGGGCCGAGGTCGTAGGTGGGGGGATAGTCGAAACAGGTGGAGGGCGAGGGCGTCGACTGTAGGTTATAGGGTAAGGGGTGGTAGGTGATGATCGTGTGGGGGTAGGAGGGATGAAAGTAAAGCCTGGAGGAAGCGCGTCATCAAGGAAACGGTATGTGGTGGGTGGTTGTGGTATGGTATAAGGAAAGGTGTGTTCGTCAAATGTAACATGACGCGAAATGTGAACCTTTCCAGTAGTGGGGTCGAAGCATCTGTATCCCCGGAAATCTGGAGGATACCAGAGGAAAATGCAACGGATGGCTCGAGGGTGAAGTTTATGGGGTTGGGTTGCGGATGTATTTGGGTAGCAGGCACATCCGAAAACGTGCAAATGGTCGTAATTGGGGTGGCGCAGGTAAAGGGCAAAGGTAGGGGTGTAAAAGTTTAATCTTTTGGTGGGTAAAATGTTATGAAGGATACCCGAGGAAAATGCAACGGATGGCTCGAGGGTGAAGTTTATGGGGTTGGGTTGCGGATGTATTTGGGTAGCAGGCACATCCGAAAACGTGCAAATGGTCGTAATTGGGGTGGCGCAGGTAAAGGGCAAAGGTAGGGGTGTAAAAGTTTAATCTTTTGGTGGGTAAAATGTTATGAAGGTATGAGGCGGTGTGAAGGGTTTCGACCCAAAATGTAGGTGGTAGGTTTGCATGGATTAGGAGAGCGCGTATGATGTCGTTGAGACGACGAATCATGCACTCGGCCCGGCCGTTTTGGGAGGATGTTTGGGGGCATGATCAGCGAAATAATAAGCCATGGTGAGTGGTGTAACATTTCGCATTAAATAATTGTACGTTACGGGATTAAAACGACAAGTTTTATTGTTATTATTTTTGGGATATTTTGAAGCCTTATACAATAATAATTATTCATACATATACATATATATATATATATAAGTTTATAATAATAATAATAATAATAATAATAATAAATAATAATAATCAGTTATAGTATAAATAATCAGTTTTTGTAAAAAAACCTTGGCTAAACAAAACTGATTCACTAACTAATGAACCATACGGCCCAAGCAAAACAACCCACCTAACTGGCCCAGATCCTAAACCCGGCCCAGTTCTGAGCCCACTAGACCTCCGGCCCAAACCCCCCCAAACCATCTTCCTTCGCTGTTTTAAAAAAAAAAAATGTATGTGTCCTTGCCGTGGTTCGAACCCGAGCAAAAGCCGGCCAAGCCCCCACACACACACACGTTAACACCACCTGGGCCACACCCTTAGTTGGTTTAAATCCAAACTTAAAATGTATAAAAGCCCACCCTTTTTCTTTTGTCTTGTCTGCTTCGATGTGCAGCAACAGGAACGAAGGACCAAGGAAAAAAGTTTCCATTTTGACCAACCTGATTATCTTAATTCACGCGTTTTTGGACTAAATTGACATGGAATCAAAATCTTCGGCCCTTTCTGACTAGGATACACGATTATTGATCATCAATTCATACCAATTTTAACCTTATACGCGTATTATATTCAATGTGTGGTCAACACATACCATTTCTTCGATCCAGTGCTTAACACTATAAATTGGACATTCACGAACATTCACAACTCGCCAATACTCCTCTCTTAATCTCCAATTCTTCACATAAACACTCTGTTCTTGATCCACGATCACATTCTTGACTTTTTGGTTTGACCAATCAATCGAGCTCGTAACAACATTGTAAGTACAATTTTTTTTGGTGGGTTTTGATCATCGGCATCCACACATCAAAAGCCCTAAGATTAATCAGGTTATTGATGTGTGGATTGTTCAATTGGAAAATTAGGGCTCTCACATTTGAAATTTGGGGAAGAACACTTTTCATTGTTGATATTTATTTTAAATAAACAGCTACCAAACACAACCACTAGGCTAGACCAGGTGGTTGTGTCTGGTGCTCGCCTTCTCAGCCACGCGGGTTCGAGTCCCGGGTGTGGCATCCTTTTTCATGCTTTTGTTTTATCTTTAAAAAACAATCAAAATTAATCTTATATTACTTATAATTTTATAAATTCGTTTTAAATTATTAAAACCCTTTTATTAATTCTACAAAAATTATTTTAAGTTAATCTACTGAAAAAGTTTAACTTACAATTTTTAGTTTTCAAAAAATTTGTTTATTTAATATATATAATAAATAAATCAAGTTTATTCCATTTTATTTATAAAAATCTATAAAAATATCAAAACGATCTTATTAATTTCCACAAAAATTATCCTGAGTTTTTATAACATCAAGCTTTTCTGAAATAATTTTTATTTCTGAAAAATCATTTATTTAATATTTTTAATCAATTTTTGTTAGTTTTAATCATAATTAAATCATAATAAATTCAATTTTTAATATTTTTGCACCAAAATTTTATAGAAATTATTTCTGATTATTTGGAACATAAATATAATTTTTAAACTAATAATTCTTTAATTTTAGTATTTTTAAATATTAAAGTTAAAGTTTGACAATTTGTTATAAATAGAATTAATATTCTATTTTAAAGAAAATAATTTTGTAAAAATTATTTTTATACTTTAAACACATTATTGTGACCATCTTAAATTTAAATTTCATAAAAAGAATTTTTGTTTATTTATTTACAAAAACTCTCTGAATTATTAAACAATTTTAATATTAATCAAACGAGCATTTATCCCCAAATTCGAAGCCCTAGAACTTATACATTTGTAGACTAGATAGACTTAGACATATTTATTACCTTATTATAGGGTGATACTTGACACATTTGGGCAACACACAATTCTATTTTTGCTAAGGTGAGTTTTACATAGCCCCTTTTCTATTTATCACCATTTTTGGGGTGAAACATGTTACAACATCATTTATGCAATTCAATCATCAATGTGTCTATGTGTATTTCTATGTTGCATTATGTCTTGAACATGACTAGGGTAAGCACAATTCTAGCATAAACATTCATCAGCCAAACGGTATACATTGATAGATCTATTGGACTGACAATCCCACCCGGATACGTGCCTCCTACAAAGGTAGCGTGGGTGTTTGTTACTGCAATATAAACGAGTGAACCATGAGCGTATGGGATGTACCACAATACAACAGTCACAATGGTTGATTATGCACACGATTTACTTCTAGTATGTTTTCACATATGGACTAGATTGCCATGACACATGAATTGCACAACAATTTTATTCGATTATCAAAACCTATGTAATTCTCACCAACTTTTGTTGACCCAAAATATTTTCAACTTAACATGTTTCAGGTTCTACTTGCTTGAAGATTTGCTTGAAGATATGTGCATAGTTTTATTCAATTAGATGTACGAATTCTTGTAGAACAATTGTATGTAAATTATTTAAATCATGAAATTTATTATTCACTATGAGCTACTGAACAATTATCACTACGTGACATCCCAATGTTTCCGCCATCGGTTGGGGTGTTACAAGTGGCAAAGCTTTTGAATGCATGGTTATCGAATTCGCCCTCAAGGTCACATTGAAAGGTTTTAATTTTCCGTTGAAATTGTGTAAGGATTAGTTTGTGGAATTTAGCAAAAGTGGGAAAGGCCGCAGATTTGAATTTTAGTGGGGTAAACCCAAACAAAATGGGGGAAATTGTCAACGAGCACCATGTAATATTTATAACCGGTTTTGCTCGAGACTGGGGAGGTCCATAAATCACAGTGGATAATGTCAAATGGTGCGAAAGTAAAAGAATTAGAAATTGAGAAAGGTAAACGTTTACTATTTGAAAGCTGACATGAGTTGCAAACATGAGACAAAGTGTCTTTATTACAATGAAAATTAAAAGTATGACGTAATAAACTTAAAACTTGATTCCCGAGGTGGCCGAGACGCTCGTGCCAAGGTAGTGATTGTGTGGAAAGAAAACATGCTTGTGAAGGTAGTTCAGGTGGAGTGAAAGGATAGAGGTCCCCGGTACTGTTGTGTCTTAAAAGTGTCCGTTTAGTGAAGAGATCCTTCAAAGAGAATCCAAACGAGTCAAATTCAATAGACACATTATTGTCTCGAGTAAAACGTCGTACATAAATAAGGTTTCGAATTATTTGAGGGCTGTAAAGGACATTTGGTAAAATATATGTTCGGTTTGGTAAAGGGTGAAAGCCAGTGCCCGTGCTTTTAATTGGAATACAAGTGCCATTACCAACCATAATTGACCTATTTACAGGACAAGGATTGGGAATTAAAATTTTACCTGGATCTCTTGCGGAATGGGAGCCTGCCCCAGTATCCATAATGTCCCCAGTATCCATAATGTCAATAGTCCAGGAATTGTCCGGATTCATCTGCATGTTAGAAAAAGCGGCACTTAAATCAGATGGGCTTAGAGCATCATACCCATAAGGTTGCGGTCTGAACTGAGGAGAGGAATATTGGCCCGAAGCAGTAAAATGGGCCGGGACATGTGATGGGGCCGAAGCAGTTTTTGTCATGGTTGACGATTGAATAGGCTGAAAGAGTGTGTTTGTAACAGAAAACCAATCGAAATTAGGATGAGTTCGACCAGATCAGAAAAAAAAAATGAAGGGCTGGCAGGGAAGAAAGATAGGGTAGAGAGCTTATGTATAGAACCGAAGCTCTGATACCATAAAAGTATTTGAATTCTGAACGATTTTCTATTGAATAACAATGCCCATTATATAGGGACTATACAATCGGATAGAAAGGAAACACAATTATATACAAGAAGCATTGACTTTGACTAACTAAAATTCAGCATTGACTTTGACTTCGACTAAGAGTAACATGGTGGTGGTTTTCGTCGGTATTGGGTGGTAGAAATAAATGAGAAGGTGGTTTGTTACTGGTGGTTGGGTGGCCGTTAGTTTCACCATAGATGGTGTCGATGTTACTGATTTACTTATTTGTCAATAATCAAACTTCTATTAATAGTGGCGTGGCAAACCTTTAATTGTTGTTTACTTGGGTATATATGTCATTTTTGTGTATGCACCTCTTTGTTGAAGTGTCGGTGGCGATGTTACTACTTTGAATAGAGACCTATGGCAAAACAATTAGAGCAACCAAAACATTATCCGCTCTATGCACATGCTTACATGTGTTCAACTTTGATTCACACCATGAGGCTGTGATGAATGTGTAGATGCAATTCAGATTTGAGTGACGCACAATCCTTGGCATGGCACATTCGGGGTATGGCAAGTGCTTACGTGCAACCTCCATTGCAGCCACAGTTGTCTATCCCCTTTGCACACTTTGAGCCTATTATGAATGGTTATGAGACACGATAAATGAATACCTTTTGGCGATGATGATTAAATCTGAGCCTGAACTATTATTAACGAGCAATATAAAACAACCCAACTTGTACAACGCTTGTAACATAGTATGGAATTGCGGTCATTTGATTTTTAACACAATTATTTGTTGTATCGCACGTGCATGCTTGATAGGTACCAAACTTAATTATTTTTAATTTCATGGTTTGCTTTCACATAACATTGGTTCGCATTTACTTTTTCTTTGATAACAAAATCATCAAACCAAGTGTTGCTTACCATGCCATCTGATCAATTACAGTGTAGTGGTTTTGAATGCATAAGTTTGACTAAATGTGTTATGTTTATGCAGGTTTGGAAACCTTAGTATGGCTGACTGACATTGAGTTTTTTTATAGAGGTTACTATTATTACATGGAAATATGATTAGAAATGCATATGTTTAGACAACATATTGGTACAGATCATTTATTGTGGGGTAAAATTCATATGAATGGCTGTTACTTTATCAACACTTATATTTGTACATACATGTATTTTAAAAGAAAGGATGTTGAAGTTATTTACATTTTCAAAATACTCTAAGAATTTTTGTCATCCTCACTTTGTAGAGATTAGATACCAGTTTAACCTAGGCGCAACGCGCCATTTTGAATCCCACTAGTTAGATTAAAGCATGATTTCACACACACAAACCCACCTTATTTTAATCTTCATCATCTTTCTCACTGTACATATGTTCTCTCTCTACAAGTTCACCATCACTAACAAACTCTCTAACGTCATCTCTTGCTTTCTATACTTTCGTTTGCCTTCGCCTCCACAATGTCGCCACCGTATAACAACCACATACATCAAGTGATCTACCTTTAGAACCTACAACCTTCGCCAGATCTACACAACACCTATCTATGACTTTTGTTCGCCTTCAGACCTTGTGATCGTCGATGGGTGTTTTTCCGGCAGTGGTAACAAAGGCGGACGTTGGTGGTTTTGGTGGTGGTCATGACAATTGCTTGGTGTGAGTAGGTCACGGGAGATAGCCCGAAAACGTTGATGACAATGGTGGTGGTGAAGACACACGGGTATAATAAATAAAATTTATATAAAGTTTAAATATATAAGTAATTAAGATTAAACATTAATGTAAATAATTGAAAATTTTAATATATAATATAATTCCTAAAAAACATAAAAAATTCATAAATCTCTAAATACCTCTTTTTGTTAACAACACTTGTTGTTTTATTTGTAACATTGGTTGTTCGAAGGTTATAACATAATTAAGAAATAATTCGAATTTGAAAACATTTCATTATTGTGTCAATGATCATCAAAGAAGTAAATTGTTACAAACTAACCTTCTAAAATACATATAGCAACCTAAAAAATCTCGTAACTTAAAACTAAGAAAGATAACAAAAATTGTGTAGTTAATTGGAAATATCTTAAACATTTAACAATTATTAAATCACAAACATAAAGAGTTTTAATATTGTTAAAGTTACAAACAATAATTTTTAGTCCACAAGAATGTTAAAAAACAAAGAATCAAGTAATCAAATATTCAACTACGTAAAAATTAAATTCATATTTTTAAATTGTTATCCCAAAGTTTTGGATTTATTCGTTAATTAAAAATTTTATTTATCAAAATTTATTTATTTTGAACACTCATATTTTGATTAACTGAACCAATGGATGTAATTTGAACTATTTAAATATGGTTTGACTTTAAAGTTTGAAAATTAAGTTATGTAATTTTAAAGTATGATAAATATTTTTTTTAGTTTTATAATTAAAAAGAAATGATTATTAAAAACAATTATGGAAATAATTTAAATACGAATTGAATGAGACTTATTGTTTTGAATAATAAATGTGAGACTTCATGTAAGACCCATCCCGACGAAACTTATTGTTTTGAATAATCTTCGTTTTGTAAAGGATCCTGTTTCATAAAATCCCTTGAGAATTATTTACGCGTTAAATATATTTCACTCAAGTAGAGATGATACTTCTTAATGACCTATTTTATATGTTTATTCATTTGAATTTTCGGCGAAGTCTAGTTTCAACCCGAATATTTAATACAGCTCGAAAATATCTACAGCTCGCTATTCTTAAAAATAATCGTTTATACTTACTAAACTCGAAAAAGTGGATAGATTATATAAATTAGAAATATCTATACTGTACTACATAAGCCGATAAATTATATCTTTGAGGATTAATAAAATATCGTGAGTTATATGATCGTATATGACTACGATAATCTGATAAGTGACTGTCCTATGGTTATTTTCAGAATATATTGTTGGATCAGTTTGCTCTTTTGCTAAGTAAGAACTTGCTATCTTGACACTTAAGTGTTTAGCAAGCCCTTGTATATCAGATTATAAGCACAGCGGAATGTATAAGTTAAAGCAACACTTTTTATACTTAGGAAGAGTTATTACTCCCCCTAGATGATTGAAACTAATAATGACAAGTATTTATTATGAATCCAAGCAGTAAATGAGAATTAGATACTTAGACAGATTCACAATAAATACTGAAATGGAATAGAACAGTGAAAGTGTTTGAAGGATTTTTCTATTAAAATCAATGTCTAAAATAGAAGGTTGAAGCCTTCTATTTATAGACGTTTACATACATGTATCTTGCCCAAAAAGCAAGTACAGAAACATCAGAAACAAGTTGCACAAGTTGCAACATTGAAACTAACAAATACAGCTAAAAGTAATAATAAACAATAAAACTACTGATGCAAAAGGCGGTGGAAAATATCTGATGCTAAGTGCTGATGAATGACAAACTACTGATGAGTAGTTTGTCTTCAGTACTTCTGAAGTGAACTTGTCTGGTTTGGACTTCAGAACTTCTGATGAAGTTTCTTCTTCAGCACTTCTCATATCTTCTCTTCAGCAGTTTCTTGTTTTCTTTTCAGTACTTCTATACTTAGCCAAAATGACAGAAGTGAATTAGACTAAGGTTTCCAAAAGTGGTTTCACCAATCCTCTTTGTCCTAACAATCTCCCCCTGGATTGATGAAGCCAAAACCTTACTAATTCCTTCTGTTTTTCTTCTGTCTTGAACCATCTTCCATATCTCTTTGTACATGGTGTTCTTGAGCTGGTTTAACTGTCCATCAGATAGAGATCCTCTCTGTGGTTCCAGATGTTGAATTGTGAGCAGGTCTTGTGTTGACAGTTTCTTTAGATCACTGATATTCTTGTAAGCCCTGCTTGAGAGGTCTCTTCTTGTCAACAATACTGAGTTGTTATCAGTAAGTGACCATCTGATGATAGGTATCTTTGACTTGTTAAAGTCAGAAGAATAGGGAACCAGACTTGTCCCTTGGGTTGATGGTCCTGAGTGTTGGATGCTTTCTGTTTCAGTTAACCTCAGGTGGGAGTCTCTTCCTTGTTGTTGTTGCATATCAGGCATCTGAACAGTTGGGAGATGGTGTTCAGTCACTACCTTGGTATGCATCTTTTCTTTGATGGTTTTTTGGATTTGATAGGCAAAAGTGGAAGGATCCCTGAATTGTGTTAACAGAGGTTTCTCCTCAATGTCAAAATCTGAATGGACTATTGAACTTCCTTCAAGTAGTACCATTTTGAAATCAGTTTTGACATTGTCCTCTGCTTTCTTCTTTTGAGTAGCAGGCCTTCTTGTTGATACACCAGAAGTTCTAACTACTGATCTTGAAGGATCAGCAGTTTGAAACTTCTCTGGATTTGCAGCCTTGGCAGCCTTGTATTTTCTGTAAGTATCCATCAGTCTTTCTTCTTTCCATATGGATACTGAGGCTTTTGAACCATAGCCCTCTGCTACTAATTCTTCTATCATCTGGGCTCTCTTGGCCTTTCCTTCTTTGCTTGTGGCCAGTTTGTCTGCAAGCAGTTGTGCTCTTCTTGTCAGCTCTTGCATAGAGAGTCCCTTGAGTGTGTAGGCTTTAGTCTTGCTGTTCTTTGTGATGTAAGACACCAGTTGTTGTCTTTTGTCTTGTTCAGCAATCTCATCAAGGCTAGCCTGCCTTTGTAGTTCAGCTTCATAGGCCTGAAGTTTTTCTTCATGGCTTAAGTCTAGATCATCCCTTTCTTCCAGAGTTTTCCAGATCAGATCTTCTCTGGCCTTCTTGTTGGCTGCAACTAAGCTCTTCTCTAGTAATTCAGCTGATTGAGAGATAGGAGAAGGGTTTAGTACAGTCATTGTTGTAACTGTAGTAGGCCTGATAGGATCAGATGTTGGTTGAATGGGAGCAGTGGTTCTGGAAGGGTCAGCAGTTTGAGGTTTGGAAGTGTTAACCTCTGATGGGTTGACAACTGCTGATGGTTTGTCAACTACTGAAGGATTGTCTTCAGTACTTTTTGATTCTTCATCAGAACTTTTGCCATCAGAAGTTTCTTCATTATGCCTTAGGGATTCTTCAGAGGTTTGGGTCTCATCTTCTTTTTCTGTGGCTTCAATCTCTTCCACTGAGACACCAAATTGTTTGGCCAGTTTTTCTTTCCTGGCTTGATCCTTCTGATCTCTTTCAAGGATGGCCACTCTTGCCCTTATCCTGGCTTGGAATGACTCCTTAGGTTCCCTGATTTTCTCCCCCTTTTTGGATTCATCAAGTTTAAGTTTTGAGGTTGAGGGTTGGGAGAATTGTCCTTGAAGATGAGCAATCTGTTTGCTGTTGAATTCTATCTTGTTGGATAGATCATTCATCTTTGTCTTGATCACTCCAAATTGATTCTTGATAGACAGCTCCAAGTTAGCTGTGTATGTTTGGAAGTGATTCCTGATGAGAGTGTTCATCATGTGGTACAGGGGACCCTCTGGGCTGCATAGCTGGTTCAGGTCTATGCTTGTTTGCCCAGGGAATTGGGTAGGCATTTCTTGTGAAGGGTGTGTTTTTGGGAGATCCTCATGTTGTACAGAGGATGCCACTCTAGGGGTTTTAGGGATTGAGTGGGCTTTAATCTGTGCAGGGGTGACTGGCTTCTTGAGCCTGGATACCCTGAAACAGGACCTTCAGAAAGTGCCGTCAATTCAGTAGTTTTAGTTTTTGAAACATCATCCAAATTAATGGAATCATCTGAATCCCTGATGTTGCCCTCAATGAGGACTGTCTCAGTTAAATCATGAGCTGAGCCCAACTCAGTTCTCTCATGAACCTCTTGTTCTTGGTTCTGAGGATTTCCTACTTCAGGCATTAAGCCTTCATCAGTAGTTGCCACATCTGAGGTCTTAGCTATGTTACTTCTATCCTCAGATCCACCACTGGGTGGTAACTGAGTAGTAGCAGCCTCAGATGCCCCAGGAGTCTCTAAAATTGGGCTTAAAGACTCTGGTCCACCCTCATCTCTTGGGATAGGGCTAGAGATGTCCACATCCATGTCTGATGTTGTGGTTATGTCCCCTGTTTGTTGTGGTTGTAGGGGACTGACATAATCAGATGGGACCTTCTCTTTTAGCCCAGAGAGAAGTTTGGCAATTTCTATTGCCTCTGGTTCAGAAATTTGAGGTGTTGGTTCAGTAGTTTGGGCAATAGGGGAAATTGGTTGGTCAGCAGTTTCAAAAGAAGAGTGAGTTTCAATAGTTTTTCTAAGTCTTTTTCTTTTGAATAAGATAGTTATGGGTGCTCTAGGTGGGGTTTGAGATGGATGAGACTGAGAGGGTGTTTCAGTCTCACCTATTTGAAGAGCAGACTGCTCATGAGCATGTTTAGGCATCTCAACCTCCTGAACAGCTTTTCTTTTGGGTTGGTGGGTTTTTGTCTTTGTTGGCTTGGGCTTTTTGGCTTTTGGTGGTGTGAGTTTGGAAGATGTGGGCTTCAGGGGGATTTGTTGTTGTTCTCCCTGATCATCTTCTGGCCAGGCAGCCGGTTTGTTATGCCTAGAGTATGCTTGTGAGGTTAATGGATTTAAAGTTGAAACTTTTCCCACAAGCACCTCATTACCCAGTTCCCCTATTATGCATTGCATAATGAACCTTGGGTACAACAAAAACTTTTTCTTGGTATTATTATGATGTAACACCAACTCATTGAAAAATAGTTTTGATGCCCTGAATTTAGTTTCATTCACAATGGAATGAAATATTGGTTGAAAAGTGGAGGGCATCTGGTCATAAGACCCTGTTTTAGGACTCAAACACATAATAATATAATGAAACAAAAGCTTGTATTTTGGTTCAAAATATTTTTTGAAGATAGTAGCATGGGAGAGAGTACCTTGATAACCACACTCTGTCATGGTTAGGTGAATATCAGAATTAGCAACATGGTCAGGGGTAGTTACATCATCCAGACCCAGTCTTGTTGCCAGTGTGGCCGGTGTGATGGTCAGTGGTTTCCCTTTTATTCTTGAGTTGAGGGAAATGACTTCATCATCCGCCGTCACCGTCTCAGCATTTGCCCATAACTCATTCAGAGTTTCAGTGTGAATTGGTGGGTTTATTGTGAGAGCAGTAAAATATTGGGATTTTACGACAAGATCAATGATCTCATCGTATTGGGACCAGCCTTCTTGTTTTTCAAGAAAGGCCCTTTGATTGTGTCCCTGCTTTAGAACGAGAGCCATGTGGTTTGGGTTTTGATCGAACAGTTGATTTGCAGGTTTAGGTTATTGAGAGAGTTTTTTAGAGAGAAAGAGGGATATTTTGAGTTTGAAAGGATAAGTGTTGAGAAAAGGTATTTATCAGAAGTTTTAACCGCTTGAATCTTCTTTATTAGAAGTTTTTAAACCGCCTTTGGTTAAAAATCTTTTTATCAGAAGTTTTAAACTGATTAGGTCAAACCTCTGATGATGGGAAAAGTCAGATTTGCCCTTTTGACTAAACTGCTGATGAAGGATTACTTCATCAGTAGTTCCCATTTCCTCTTCAGTAGTTTAACAGCTGATGAGAAATGTTTTTATAAATACTTTTATTCATAACTTCTGAAGTTTATTTTATCAGAAGTTACACACTTTTCAGAAATTATCCCCATACTGATGTTTTGTTCATCAGTAGTTTCTCTCTTTTCAGAAGTTTTGTTTCAGACTTTTTGTCTGTTTGTAAGTGAAAAATGAAAAATTGCAGAATAATAAAATAAACACTTACAAATTTAGCATCCCAAGCATGGATACTAACTTCTGAAATGTTGATGTGTCAAGGGGTTTTGTGAAGATGTCAGCTATTTGATTAGCTGTTGCTACATGCTTCACCTCAATCTTGCCTTTTTCATAGCAATCTCTTATGAAATGGTACCTGATCTCAATATGTTTGGTTTTTGAGAACTGTACCGGATTTTGAATGATGCTAATGGCAGATTTGCTGTCTACAAACAAAGGTGTCTTGGTTTCTTTGATTCCATAATCAAGAAGTTGATATTGGAGCCATTGTATCTGTGATGTACAACTTGCAGCTGCAATGTATTCAGCTTCAGCAGTTGAAGTTGCAACAGATGTTTGCTTCTTTGATTGCCATGACACTAGACAGTTACCCAGGAATTGACAACCACCAGATGTTGACTTTCTTGTCATCTTACACCCTGCATAGTCACTATCTGAAAAAGCTGATAACTTGGTATTGCTTGAAGCAGGATACCAAATTCCAAGTGTTGGAGTTCCTTTCAGATATCTGAAAATTCTTTTGACTGCTATAAGGTGTGATTCCCTTGGTGCTGATTGATATCTAGCACAGACACATGTTGAAAACATAATATCTGGTCTAGAAGCAGTTAGATATAAAAGGGAACCTATCATGCATCTGTACATGGTTTGATCAACCTGTTTTCCTTGATCATCAGGTTCAACTTGTGTGATTGGTGTCATGGGAGTGGAACATGATTTACAGTCTTTTAAAGAAAATTTGTTTAATAATTCTTTAACATATTTTGATTGATGTATAAAAGTTCCATTTGTTTGTTGCTTGATCTGCAGTCCCAGAAAGTACTGCAGTTCTCCCATGGTACTCATCTCAAATTTTGATTGCATGAGTTTCTTAAAATCATCACACAGTTTTGTGTTTGTTGAACCAAAAATGATATCATCAACATAAATTTGAACAAGTAAGACATGATTTCCAACATGTTTTATGAAAAGAGTTTTATCAATGGCACCTCTTGTAAAGTTATTTTTGAGTAAAAAGGTGGAGAGTGTATCATACCAGGCTCTTGGAGCCTGTTTGAGCCCATAAAGAGCTTTGTCCAGTCTGTACACCCACTCAGGATGAGAAGGATCCTCAAACCCAGGTGGCTGACAGACATACACCTCCTCTTTTATTTTCCCATACAAAAATGCACTTTTCACATCCATTTGATAAACTTTAATTTTGTTGGAAATGGCATAGGCCAGAAATAACCTGATGGCCTCAAGCCTTGCAACTGGAGCAAAGGTTTCATCATAGTCAATTCCCTCTTCTTGAGAGTACCCTTGAACTACCAGTCTTGCCTTGTTCTTGATTATCATACCAGCTTCATCTTGTTTGTTCCTGAAAACCCATCTTGTGCCAATTGGTTGCTTGTTTGGAGGTAAGGGACAGATTTCCCAGACCTGTTGCTTGTTGAACTGAAGCAGTTCATCTTGCATAGCTTGCACCCAATTATTGTCTTTGAGGGCTTCCTGGTACTTCTTTGGTTCCAACTGAGAGATAAAGGCTGAAAATAGGCAAAAGTTGGAGAGCTGGTTTCTGGTAAGAACACCTGAAGCTATATCACCCATGATTTGATCAAGTGGATGATCTCTGTGTTCAATCAGTTGTTGTAAACCACTGACAGGTGTAGGTGGCTCTTGTTCTTCAAACAAACTACTGAGGTCTATAATATCTGGTTCAGCAGTTTTAGTGTCTTCAGTAGTTGCAGGTGCTGAAGCAGATGTTTGAGTTTGGCCTTCAGTATTTGTTGGATCAGAAGTTTGTGAAACTTCTGATGGTGTTGAAGTTGACTTAATGACTGTTTGAGGAGTCCATAGTGTAGGATCCTCATCATCAAACCCTTGATCACCATAATAAGTAGGTTTGGAAGGAGTAACAGTCTTTTCAGGTCCAAAGTGGAAGTTGTCAAGGTCAAAGAGTTCAGCAGGATGTGCTGGAATAAGAGTGTGTTTTGACTCATTGAACTTGACATTCAATGTTTCTTCTACTATCCTGGTGTGAGAATTAAAAACCTTGTAGGATTTTCTAGTTGAAGAGTAACCAAGAAAGTAACCTGAGTCAACTTTGGCAGCAAACTTTGAAATAGATTCCTTGATGTTCAAGATGAAACATTGACACCCAAAAGCCCTGAAAAAGGAGATAAGGGGCTTCATGCCATGAAGAACTTCATAGGCAGTCTTGGAATGTCTCTTGACCACAAGAACTCTATTCTGAACATAACATGATGTGTTAACTGCTTCTGCCCAAAAGTACAAGGGCAGTCCAGAATCAGCTAACATTGTTCTTGCTCCTTCTATTAATGTTCTGTTCTTCCTTTCTACTACACCATTTTGTTCAGGAGTTCTGGGAACACTGTATTGTCTAATAATCCCTTTAGACAAACAGAATTCATCCAGAGTTTTGTTCCTGAACTCTGTCCCATTATCACTTCTAATGGTTTTGACAGATAGAGAATATTGTTTCTCTACTTGTAGAATGAAGAACTTGATGATTTCAACAGCCTCATCCTTGGAGAATAAGAAGAATACCCATGTGAATCTTGAGTAGTCATCAATGATGACTAAGCAGTACTTCTTCTTACCAAGGCTCATAATCTTGACAGGTCCAAATAAGTCCATATGGAGTAGTTGAAGACATGCAGTTGTTTTTGATTCTTCAATAGACTTATAGGAGGACTTATGCTGTTTTCCCTTTAAACAAGATACACAGTGTTCTTGACACTGGTATACTTTCAAAGGTAGACCTCTGACCAAGCCCATTTTTGTGACTTTATTTATGGTTTTAAAGTTCACATGGCCAAGTCTCCCGTGCCAGAGATCTGTTTCTGAAGTTGATGCCCTTGAGAAGAAACAGGCAGTGTTGTTTAATACTTTGTCTTTCTCAATGTCCACTGCATAGACATTGCCACATCTTTTGGCAATCAGCAAAGTATGATCTTCAATGATCTTCTCTATCAACTTCTGGCCTTCTGGTGAGATGATCTTGCATGCTGTCTTTGTGAAAAAGGAAGAATATCCTTTATCACACATTTGTGACACACTCAGCAAGTTGTATTCAAGGTTTTCCACCAGATTGACCTTGTCAAACTGTATTTTGCCAGAGGAGACATTGCCATGTCCTAGCACATATCCCTTAGCATTGTTCCCAAAGGATACAGATCCTTCTCTTTGGCTGATAAAGTTGTTTATCAGGTATCTGCATCCAGTCATGTGCATAGAGCCTCCACTATCAACATACCATATGCTGTTTAAGCCCCTGGAAACTCTCTGCACATAAAAGCAAATTAGTTAGGTTTAGGAACCCAAGCCTGTTTGGCTTTGGGTTTGCTCTTGAGAACAGTTACAGTTTGTTCTTGACCAGGTTGAGAAATCCATGTCTTTTTGGCAATGGATTTTTCATTAAGAACCATGGTGGTATCCTTTTCAGGACCACCATCAACCTTGGTCATCAGTAGTTGTACCATGTTCATTAGATTTTGTATCTCAGCAGTTTGTGAAACTGCTGATGATTCAGGTCTAACTACTGACAAAGAATTTTGAGAAAAAGATTTTAGTTGAGATTTTATCTTTTTCTGAGAAAAGGTGTTTTCAGGTTGTTGTTTCTTGGGTTTAAAGATTCTTTCATAATCATTTCTGATTTGATTTCCCACAACATGTTGTTTAATTTTTTGATTGAACTGAATTCCTTTTCTGTATCTACAAAATTCAGTTTTGTGGTTGAACAGACCACAAATTTCACACTCTTTTGCCTTTTGTTTTTGATCTAAAGGCAAATTTCTGACATTAGTGTAGAGATTTTGCTCATCAGTAGTTTTCAGGATCTCAACTCCTGATGTAGATGAAACTACTGATGGCTTGATGTCAGATTTTGTTAATACTTCTGAAGTACTTTCTTTGAAAATGCCAGGATTTCTGTTTAGAAAGTTTTCATGGAAAGATGTGCAGTCTTTCCCTTCAGAAGTTTCATTTGAAACAATTTTTCTCCCATCTTCAGTAGTTTTGGGAGAGAAATCTGTTGGTGTTTCAACATGATGGTATCCTATGCCAAACTTAACATTTGAAGCACTTTGTTTGTTTAGCAACAATTGATACCCCTTACAAGATTCCACCCATTTTTCACATGTGATCCTGGTGTCAGCAAGCTCTTGTCTGACATCTCCCAGGTCATTTAGCATGATTTTAATTTGTGCTTGGGTTTCAATAGCTGAGTCAGTTAATTTAGAAACTTCTTTTGTTTTAGCACACAGTTTTCTTTCTAAATCACATTTTATCTGTGTGTATTTTCTTTCTAAATCATTGGCTTTACCTTGTAAGTGCACATTTGTCTTTCTTATGAGAGCAAAAGTTTCTTTGCAAGAAATTGAGCAAAGTTTTGTCAAAGATTCTTTTGATACCTGTGACAATGCAGATTTTGAAGTACAGCCTTCAAATGCCATTAAGGCAAAGTTCTTTCTGCCATTGTCTGGTTCTCCCCAGTTGATGTCAAACACCTTGTTGTCTACATCAGGATTGCACTCTGTGGTGTCAAAAGGGAGACTGCTCCAGTCAACATACCCTGAGGTAAAAAGACTTTGTTGAGAGGGTTGTTGAGGCTGTGGAGGATGTTGAGCAGCTGGAAAGGGAGGGATTGATTGTTGGCTCTGCATCTGTTGAGCAGGCATTTGAACATATTGTACTTGTGGCATGTATTGCTGTTGAGGAGCTTGTGCCTGTACAAAATGAGCACTCCCTTGAGTTCCATTATTCCTATTATAATTGGGGTTATAGTTATTTCCAGATTGTGATTGGTTAAAGCTAGAGCTTCTACACTCTCTAGCAAAGTGTCCCAACTTCTGACACTTGTGACATCTTAGTTTAGATTTGTCAAAACCAATTTTTGTATTACTGGTCAATCCTGGAAATTTCCTTCCTGACCTTTTATAAAACTTGTTAGTTTTAATGCTTAGCATGGCCAGTTGGTGTAAAATGTCCATTTCTTCTAAGTCATCACTGCTAAAGTTTTTCAAATCATCCATGATAAAACATAGATTATCAGCAGTTTGACTTTGGTCATTATTGTCATAACCTGGGAAAGATCTTTCTGATGAGATCCCAGTTGTTATGTCAATGTTGTCATAAGATCCATAGGAACAAGTTGGTGAGTCTTGTCCCAAAAGAGTTGTACTACCTGGTAGGTAGTCATCAGCAGTTTTACCAGATGATTGTAATTTCTTCTTTTGATCAATTTCTCTCTCAAAAGTAAGTAATCTCCCATGGAGTTTTGTAAGAGTGAGGGAGCTAAAATCTGGTGAGGATCTTAAAACAATGGAGTATGTTTCCCATTTGTCTGGTAAAGACCTTAAAAATCTATGTAGCATAGATACTGTTGTATAGGTCTGACCATTTAACTTTAGCTCAGATATTAATGAGGAGAATCTTTCAAATTGTTGAGTTAAAGTTTCCCCATTAATATGAGCAAATGTCTCATATTGTTGAGCTAAAATCTCTCTGGTGTTGGCAATCACCTCTTCAGTTCCTCCAAACTGTTCTTTAAGACAATCCCAGAGTTCTTTGGCACTTTCACAATGTAAAAGGCCAGAGTATATCTCATTTGGGAGAGCCATTGCCAACATAGAGAATGCTTTTGCATCTAGCTCAAGTTTTAGGAAATCATCATCTGTATATTCTTTTGGGTCCTTAGGGACCTTAACATTAGTTTCAAGATTAACATTTACTGGTTTGTGAGGACCATATATCACAGATCTCCAACAACCTGTGTTGGTTTGTGACAAGGTATGTGCCATTCTCTTTTGCCATATGTTGTATTCATTTCTTACAAGCATGGCAGGTTTAGTAGCAGAACCAGTATTATGTGGATCCATTTTAAAGAGTATTGATTTGTCAGATGACTCTTTTAAGTGATGGATATTGATAAAAAGTGAACTTTTGATCTTTTTATTGAGTATCAATAAGAGCTTTGTGTCTGATTCTCAATTTGTTAGATTGATATGTGATCAGATAAACCAATGCTCTGATACCAATTGTTGGATCAGTTTGCTCTTTTGCTAAGTAAGAACTTGCTATCTTGACACTTAAGTGTTTAGCAAGCCCTTGTATATCAGATTATAAGCACAGCGGAATGTATAAGTTAAAGCAACACTTTTTATACTTAGGAAGAGTTATTACTCCCCCTAGATGATTGAAACTAATAATGACAAGTATTTATTATGAATCCAAGCAGTAAATGAGAATTAGATACTTAGACAGATTCACAATAAATACTGAAATGGAATAGAACAGTGAAAGTGTTTGAAGGATTTTTCTATTAAAATCAATGTCTAAAATAGAAGGTTGAAGCCTTCTATTTATAGACGTTTACATACATGTATCTTGCCCAAAAAGCAAGTACAGAAACATCAGAAACAAGTTGCACAAGTTGCAACATTGAAACTAACAAATACAGCTAAAAGTAATAATAAACAATAAAACTACTGATGCAAAAGGCGGTGGAAAATATCTGATGCTAAGTGCTGATGAATGACAAACTACTGATGAGTAGTTTGTCTTCAGTACTTCTGAAGTGAACTTGTCTGGTTTGGACTTCAGAACTTCTGATGAAGTTTCTTCTTCAGCACTTCTCATATCTTCTCTTCAGCAGTTTCTTGTTTTCTTTTCAGTACTTCTATACTTAGCCAAAATGACAGAAGTGAATTAGACTAAGGTTTCCAAAAGTGGTTTCACCAATCCTCTTTGTCCTAACATATATAATAAAAGAAATTTATCTAATAGAAATTTTAAAAGAAAATCCAAGATATCTTATAATATTATTAATAAACCAAGGATAAATAATTCCAAGAATTAAGCCATTCGATTTGGCTATCGAATATTCGTTATTAAAATATAGAATATATTTTAAAATGTATTATAGAACAAAATTCTAAGAAAACAATCTATTATAGAATGAAAAATATTTCAAGATGATAAGTACTATCATAAATAACCAGAGATAATTATAAGAGATATAATACGCGTAGACTTAATATTTATCGAGTAATTATTATAAATAAAAAAGGATTAAGATATAATGATATCTTAACACCACCAGAAAATCTATAATTGATGCGGCCAAGGGATTGGCCAAAGATAAATGATATTGCGAGAAACCATCGAGAATAGAAAGCCATTTAGAAGTTTTATAAGCTTGATTTATGTAACGTTAAGAGGAGACTCTAGAATTAAGCATTTAAGAGTTTAACCCTACAGAGTTTAGAATTTATTATCAGAAAAATAAATGGGGAACAAGTTCTATAGGTTGGGGAGAATCCAATAATAAGTATTATAAAATAAGTAACCAAAAGATATCTATTAAACATTATAAGACAAATCGAATCGAATCTCGAGGACGAGATTCCTATAGGTTGGGGAGAATGTAACACCTAAAAGAATAAATATTCTTTAATAACGATTAATTAATATAATTATTTTATGTTATAACTAATCCGGCCCAATAGATTAAACCCACCCGATAATAATAAGCCCAAAACATATTAGGCTAAACCTATTATAATTGGACTCCAATTGTAAAGCCCAACATCACCCTTCGACCCATTTAATATCTTAACCCAATAAGTTTACCTGGCCCAATACCTTTCAGGCCCAACCCACCAGCCCATTTCCCTGCTGAGAACTTACGCATACTTGATGCATACATACTTTGCACCATCTTTATAATACACACATATATGTTAAATTGTGATAATCAAAGAAAGAGACAGAAAGGTTACGAGAGAGAGAGAGAGAGAGAGAGCTAGAACTGTGAAGATAATGACCGGAGTCGGTCATCTTCTCCGGCGAGGACCCGATACCAACAACTTACCATCTTTACTCTCTGGTCCTCTTCACCAGCCGAGCTTCGGTCTCCGGCGACCACGAAACACCCGAACCATGAACATAGTCAACTGTAGGATAAACCTGATCACACTCCATCTCCGGTGACCCTACAAACAATCTCCGGCCGCCGCCTTCTTTTCCGGCAGCTCTCCATCATCTGCAACAACCGGCCACCACAATTCTAAACACCCTCTGTGACTTAATTCACATCTCCACCCGATTATCCTTTAGTTACAAGTTATAGATTTCCTGCTATTCGTCTTCTCCGGCTAAGTCTTCGGCGACCAGCAACCAACACAACCATAACCAACATCACCACCTTTTCTTCGGTATGCTCCTACAAACCACCCTTGTTCACAATAACCGATCATCTCCAAACAACTCTTCAACTGCCAACCTACTATATTGATAGCTTTTTCCCCGTCAACCAGTCACCTCCTCTGCTGATCCGCTAAACCATCATCACCTTGTAATAACCCACTGGTTCGAACCCTTCTATCAATTACATCCTCTTCAGTTACCATCTCTTTTCATATTAATAAGAAGCAAGAACCAGTTGACTCGGTACTCATATGCAACTCGGGTTTGAAACCATCCCGTATCCAATAAACAACCACCCACCGGAGATATCCCAGCTATCTATAACCAACTACCCGATGGTTCTAGGTTGTTCCAGGCAGTTTCAGGCGGTTTCCGATGGTTCCAGGTGATTCCAGGTGGCTTCAGGTATTCCCGAACCTAACTACAAGGAAGGTCCGTGTGATATCTCAGTTATATTCAGCGGGTATGATTCCGTGGATAATACAACCTGGTTAACTCAGCCTTCGAGTTGACCCAAGATCAAACCCGGTTACGTCTTGAGATCGTTCAGATTATGCATGGAAGCTAGGAGGTTATTATTATTATATATTATTATTATTATTATTATATAATTATTATTAACGTGAAACGAGTGGGACAATAATATTAACCCGATAATATTAAACCGGATAACTATAAATATATATATATAGATATATACAAGAATATAAAACATCACAATATAATATATTAAAGGATTGTCCCCGGCGTTATCACGTGCACAAGCCTTGCACGCGCTAATGTTATTAAAATATAATAGGTACAATATATTTGAAGAATATATCGTTAAGGAATAGACTACAGAATCTGGGAGAATATAATAGAGGTGAGTACATGACCCTTTCCCTTTAAAAGCCTTTGGGCTGATTACATGCTTGTCTAGTCGTTATCAAAGTATTTTGTATGGTTTATATTATAAAAGTGTTATCGAGTTGTTAATAGAAATAATAGAACTCGGTCGAATAGAAACTACGTAGAGTGGATCCATTCGGTATCATAGAGTATAGCCTGGACCAATTAGAGGTTACAGGACCATATATATAATCGATCTATACTCACGGGAATATATTCTTCTAAACCAAGTAGAGGTTTAGAACCACAATAAGCATTTGTATGGTGCTCTATTGATAATATATTCCACCTTAGAATGACCGAACTATATAGAAAGAAGTGTACGTTCGTTAAACTCGAGTTATTATTATCAGTATGTCTAAATTCGGCATGTCTCACTAGTATGAAAATACTAATGTACTTTAAGCATGTGGTCAGGTATTTATACGAAGTATTAAAGAGCAAGCCGAAGAATAGAAGATCTGGATAAGAAGAGGATACTATGGTTACATTTTATGTATTTCATCGGTATTGAAATTCAGCTTAATGTAATCATTACAATTAAACCTGTTAATGCTAATCCGCTGCGCCACCTGGTCGTTACACATATGGTCCGAATAACCATATATGTATATTGCACACCTTCAAATAAGGTTGTTAACATAACGGATTCGCGTTCCACCTGCCAACGATCCAGTTGACCATTTGCGGGTCAATTTCAAGCATTGTTATCATTGTGTTCATTTCAAGGATTTCAAGGGACACTATCTAATCCTACTAACTAAATGGGGGTTCTATGATCCTCTAATGAACACCAATTCTAACAAATAGCACATATGTCCAACAAATGACTCGTTTGACTATTCTTGGTCAATCTCAATCCTCCAACTAAGGATGGGGTTGCCAATACTCATCAAATCGCCTAATCACAACAAATGACCCGTTTGACTATTGTTGGTCAACCTCAATCCTAAAACTAAGTATAGGGTTGCCAATACTCATCAAATCGCCTAATCACAACTAATGACCCGTTTGACTATTCTTGGTCAACCTCAATCCTCCAACTAAGGATGGGGTTGCCAATACTCATCAAGGCCATTCATTTGTTTGTTTTACAATAACAAAACACCAATACAACTAGCTAATAATTAATTATGGATGATTTCCACATCTAACATACAACTTAGCGATATTAGTCATAGGATGTCTTATTTACCAATACTCCACGGTCATGTCAAATGACCTATTTGGATTTCTTGGTGCACCATAACCTTCAACTAAGGTCAATCCTTACCAATACTCTCCCAATGAGCCCTTTTTTAATTGTTATCATGCATCCACCTTCAAATAAGGTGAGTGCAAGTCCATTTAAAACATAGTTTAGACACGATTGTATAGTCTTCTAAGCTACTGCCAAGATTACCTTAATATTGTACAACTTATCAAGCTTAAGTCATTTTCATAAAATGACTTATGTATATGACCCGTTTGACTTTCTTTGCTTAATCAACTTTGCATCCACTCTCAACTAGGATGGTTGCTGACGTGTGCGAATATATACATAATTTTACAATGAATAAACACACGTTTGGTTTTAATATCTATGTTACCTTATTAAGGATGAGGCATGGGTAGGAAAGTAATTTTACACCCATTTTAAGATGGGATATGAAGAGACTCATGCTTTAACATAGGTATGTCATGTAAAAGTTTCCCATAATACCCCTTATTGCATTATGCACTTGTACTATAACAATAAGTATATATATATAACCTAAAAATTTGAGTTGCAGAAAATCTTCTCACACCATCATCAGCATCATCAATTCATCAACTTCTGTTGAAATGGTTACATGAATTCATCAATACAGATTTACGTTTCAAAAACCTTAAATTCAATGGTGCCTATTCATAAACTGCGGTTACCATCTTGATCCGCAACCAACAACCGGTGGTTTGTTTTGGTTGACACCCAAGGTACACTCTGTTCTCTTTATCTTCTTTTCTGTTTCTGAATTCACACCTTTATATGATATTTGATTCACAATAAAAGCTTTCCCAGTTATGTTGTTCAAGAATAGTTTTTCCAAGTTGCATGTTAACTTTGAAAAGAGGCTATGATGGATTCATTGCTTTTGTTTATATTTGAGCAATGGTTGTTGCTATTGATCAAATGGAATTAAATATATATGTTATGTATGACTGTAATAAATTCTCTTGCAGTTCTATTTAATCGCTTTTTCCTCTGTGGTTCGGTTCAAGCGCCATATATCAACCGCTCAAGGTATGTGTAGTCATTGCTTGATTTTCTTATTACTTGAGTGATCAATTATGCATCAGCTATGGCGCAATACTGTTTTTGCGTTGCTCTTTTGCCTTGTCCACTTATTTATTTTGGTTGTTTTTTGTTTCTCCTCATTCTACGCTTCATGGAGCGTTTTGTTTTCTGACCTACGAATGGAATTTAAATCAAGCGTGAATGGAATGAAGGGTTTAATTTTGGATTTTTCATACTGATTCATCGTCTTACCCAGGTTCCATTTCTATTGTATCCTTCAAACAATTGACTTATTTATAGATCTTCTTTTTTTTGTTTCTTGTTATGATTGATTTTATTGGAATTCAAGGTCATGTGGTTTGATAGTAACAAGATTTGGTTTTATTATATGATATGACAGTAGAATACAAAATAAGGGTCCCTTAAATTAGGATTTTCATGATATGCTATACATGTTTCAGACAAAAGCTCATGATGTATGGTTATATGTTCCCATTAGGGATGGCGCAGTGGTAAACGTCTGATTCCTACTAGCACATGTCTCAGGTTTTTGTCCAGCTTCCTATGGTTTCTGTTGTTGACCCCTTGAAACCAACTTGCTTCATGCAAGCTGCAGTTTAATTTGGTCCATTGATTAGTAGGATATTGATTAACAAGTGATTTATGAATTTTATATTTCTGTTTAGTGGGACAATGCATCTAATATTTAATTATCTTGTTTTAATTGAAGCAGGTGCATTATCATTTGTGAGGGAAAATATACAAAAGCTTAATGCAAGAAAGTTGAGGGGTCTGTTTGTCCTGTGTACAGAGTGTTTCAGAGGTACCAAGTTGTTTACACTATGTTGTTTATTTGATTTGTATAAGTTATCAAATGCAATCAAATTTTGTATACAACCCCAATGGTTAATTTTAAAGATTGCAAATTTGTGTGTGGCTGTCCTGTGTATAGAATGTTTGACTCACCTAAAAAGCGACGGGTTGATCCAGAAACTTCACGTCAACTGCTTAAAGATCGTAACAAGCGGTACTATGAGAAACGAACTGCAGCTAAACAATTATGCAATAATGCAAGACCTCCTCCAGCCCAATCTGAGACATCAACAAGTTGCCAACAAACAACCACATCTGGAAGTTCATCGTGTTAGCAAAACACAACAACTGCAGCTCCCGATCCAGCCACCGGGACTTTATGATTTAATACTTTGTATTTCGTTGTTTCTGAGTTTTGGGATGTCTTTCATAAATGTTGTCATTGCTTTTGACACCATCACAGAGGAGGTTCGAGAGCTATCCTTCCCTCCGGTCGCACCCACTTCCATTTTTCAAGGCGTTTTGGCAAGTATACAACAAAAACTACACATGATTCTTCTAACAACCTCACATGACACTGACGACATAACAATTAATTTATGGTCACTACATGGCGAAACCTGGATAAACAACTTTCTCATCGCCCCCAGTCCCTCCAATACCGTTTTCAACAAGGTGCAGCATGACACACTACGTTACAAATGGTACATGGTTCATTATGAGTGGCACAACAAAGCTTTATGAATTTCCAGATGTTACCCAACATTTAAACCGTTTCTACGCTGCTGACTGGTTTTCTGGAGACCAGGGGGCAGTTTACACTGAGACGCTCGTCTCGCCCAGTTACTTAAATTAGTCTCCATATTACGCTTACCATACTTACCATCGCCACCATCACATGATCAACGTATTACTTTTGGAATAAACTTACTTCTTATCATAAGAAAAAACTTAATAATATGTTATCCCTTTTTTGTCTTTCAATTTTGTCTTGAATCTTGTAGTAACAAAAATGAGTACCCCGTTTCATAATATGTCAACCGGAACACCCGCCGCAACGCGCGGGCTTTCCACTAGTTTATAAAAATGGTTTAGACCTTAACATTAAAACACACACAAAAAGGCAAGTGTACCCTATAATTAGGGATGCAAACGAACTGTACTTTTAGCGAATAGTTCATGAACCGTTCGGCGAGAAGTTCGTTCGAGTTCGTTCATTTAATAAATGAACGAACACGAACATGAATAGAGGTTGCGTTCGTTCGTTTATGTTCGTGAACGTTCGGTAACGTGTTCGTTTGTGTCCTATAGTTTAGTAAGGTTTTTAATTTTTATACTTTTTTATATTCTTTTTTTTAATCTTAATGTATGTGAATTCGATCTTATTCAAAAGTTAATATCTGTCCGTTTGTGATTGGTTCTGTTCATGAACACTTCTTTGTGTTCATGAACACTTGTTTGTGTTCATTAATGTCTGTTTATGTTCGTGTGCGTTCATGAACAAAATTAACAAACGAACACAAACGAACACGAACATGAGTGTTTTCTTAACAAACGAACACGAACATAAAATCTTGTTCGGTAAGTGTTCATGAACTATTCGTGAACACATAATTTTCTTAACAAACGAACACGAACAAGGCCTTGTTCGTGTTCGTTCGGTTCGTTTGCAGCCCTACCTATAATATATGTAGTAAGCTCAGATAAGAACCAGATATCGATCTATGGACACGAGCGAATGCAATAGTACTTAAACTCTATCCCCGATTTACCAATAAAAGATAGTATGAAGTTGTTTAAACTATATTAATTCTAAAACACTAAATCAACATAAGTAAGACTCCAAATACAATATATATATATATATATATATATAAAGACACTATAATAACAATCCTAGCATGTCAACTACATAACACATGTTAAAAAAGGCGTGAGATCAACATTCCCATTTTCAGACAATTAGTATCCCTTTCGGGAATCCTAACATGACAACTATACGAAAAGCTAACACGATAACACATGTTAACCACCTCAAATTGTTCATTAGCGAGCAATTGATATAATCTAATGCAAATCTTCTAAAGATAAGTTAGTCATCTGTTAAGAGTTTTCTAACCTCACCAATCAAGGAAAGCAATACCGAATACACAATACAACCATCGAGACTAGCATAAAGTAGAGCATATCACAAACTATTCCATTTTACAAACTTTGAACACAAATATACTAAGATCGCCATTTTCACCAAAATAACTCACAAAGATCAACAATCGTGTCAAAGATCAATAACAACACCATTAAGCTTTTTAAACCCTTTTACGTGCTGATAAGCATTTCTAATCATTATTCTCCTGACTTTAACCAAACCAATACCCATTTCTAGTTTCATGGTGTAAACATATTAATAAGTCAACTAGTTTACTACCGATCGATTACCCAGACAGTTTTTTCAACATGTATCCGACTAACACAATACAATAATCATCAAAGTCATACGAACATAACCAGAAATCCAACAACAAGGAAACATGGTTACAATATGATCATCAAGATTCAAATATAAAAACACCAAAATCATACAAAACATAATTAACATACAAATGATTGTTTTAACTACTAAAGATTACTTTTTTTACCCGTAGGTTACAATACAATAGATAATCATCACATATTAACTGAAACAACATGATTTGAACAAGATTCAAGTTTAAAGATCAAACCATAAAATGCTAAATATGATGGATTGGATGATGATAATGGACTCTGATCGCCTCCCGAGCTTGTTATCCGGCTTCTCAGCAAGTCGCAGGTCCAGAAATCGCCTCAGAATCGTCTCCAAAATACCCAATACTCTGCTCAGTAGCTTCTGCCCTGTTTTATAGAAGTTTTGTAAAGCTGCACGACCGTGCAAGTAAAGTGCACGGTCGTGCACTTTATTTTGATCGTGACCTAAGCTTATCTGTCAGACAAGTGGACCAATTGGGTGAATATCTGATAGAGGTGCACGGTCGTGCACAAGGCTTGTACGACCGTGCTGATTATGAAGTTGCCGAGTACAATGTTGCACTGGTAGTGCACACGAGCTGAATCAGCCCGCACGGTCGTGCACAAGAGTTGCACGGCCGTGCTAATTAGTGTCACCGAGAAATATCCTTGCACGAGCTCGTGCACAATTGTTGCACGACCGTGCACTTTGATCAGTGTACTTCAGAATGTGCAGGAAATGTCTGTTTCGTCCAGATTTCGCCCGTTTTCTTCAATTTCGTCTTTGGGGCGCCGTTTAAGACCTGCAAAAACAATACAAAGCGATTAAGTACCGAATTCATGCAAAAACAGTAAAAAAACGCGCAATTTAGGAGTTTAATCGGGGACTTATATATGTATATTTTAACGTATATCAGTTGCAATTCAACACAATTCAATATAAACACAAGTGATTCAATGACTCACTATGGACATGCTCATACGCATAATTACAATTCATCTATTTTAAGTCATAATATGACTTACCTTAAAATGCATCCCTTTTTGTTCCATTACCTTGGCATCTTGACCTCTCAGAGTTCCACTCGAAACATCTGTTTGAACAATTTCCATTAGATCATTAGGAATAAGTTAAATAAATCCTAAATTCATATTCTTGAGGTTCATTAACCCCTCATATTAAAGCTTGCACCCAAGTGCATCATTGGACAATGTCTAGCCACAATTTGGTCACTTAGACATTTCATCGAACACTTGGTGTGCACCATTTTCCTTGTATGATTTTCATGGCTAACACATGTTCAATTAACTACCATTTAACTAGGTTTGTTCATCATACCATCCATTCTAATAATTTAACACACATACATTGTATTAATCATAGACAAATGCAAGATTTCCCTACACGTGAGTGTAGTTCATACCTAAGGCTTAAACCCTTACTTAAACATACAAGAATCATCCTATTTCACTTGAATCAAGCTACATGCATCATTTTTATCATTTGTATCAATTTCATTGATGTCTACTATCATTTAGAAACCTATAGATACCAAGAATTCATGTTTTTTTACAAAACCCATGGTTTTCATCATAAACACGCATGAACATAATCATTGATTTAGGCAAAACAAAGGTTACCTTAGTGTATAATATGCTTGGATGATTCGTTTTAGAGCTAATGCAAGCAAAAGCCCTTTGATTTCACCTTGACTGAGCTTGATTATTGAGTTTATGGTTAAGTGTGTGTTTTGAGTGTGTGTTTGATGGTGAGGATCGATTTCCAGGTTATGGAAGAAGTCTTCCCCATTTGTTGTTTATCAAGCACACTAGTTTAGCAGATTATTAATTTCAGTCCTTCTACTACAGCTAAGTTTTATTATCATGGCCACTAATTAGATAAGAATCAACTTTACAGAATTTAACATTATCTAACTAGAATGATCTATCAAATTTTATTTCTTACGGCCCGGTTTAACCATATTATCCGTACAACCGAGTTAATTATTCATAATCCCGAAATAATGCTACAAGGAAATTTCGGGGTGTTACACTTCATGAGGGGGTGACATATGTCCCCGATATGTTTTATTTTATTAATATAGATAGATAGATAGATTTATTATCATAATTACTTTTAACCATATTTTTATTTTTCTAACAACTTTTAGATACGACATATTATAAAATTCCAAGTATATCGTTGCGTCGTGATTATTTGTATCTACATCTTGCCTTAGATTTACTCAAAACCGAGTTGTGAACAATAATGTACAAGTGACTGAAGCACAAACTTAAGTACTATCAAAGCTACCTCGTCGTTTAGTTTTATTTGTTTATGAAGTGATTTAGTGTACCTTGTTCGTTATTTTAGTTATATTATATAACTTGTTTATAAAATTTCAAATGATGTATTATAAAAGGAAAAATTACAGAACTCATCCTTTATGTTTACATCGTTTTTCAGTGATTGTCCTTTAACTTAAAAGTTGATGAAAATCGTCCTTTATGTTGTAAAATCTTGCAATGTTTATCCTTTAGCACTAACCCAATCAATTTTCATGGTTAAATCTGCCCATGTGGACCCCACGTGAGGGCAAATTAGTCTTTTTACTCCTTAATAAAAAAATATTTTAATACATAAAACAAAAAGAATTAAAAATTAATATATGTATATACACACACACACACACACACCTACCACTGTCATCACCTCCACAGCCTGCAACCATCATCACCACCGTCATCTGCCACTATCACAACTCCATACGACCACCACCACCCACCTACCACTGAACCACAACCATATGAAACCCTCACCACCTCTGTTTTAAGACTCCAATGACAACTATCGTCACGATCGTCGGCAAACCTAAACACCACTACCTCCGCTGTCATCTAACCCTCAATCCTAACCTCCGATAATAACCATCACCACCATCTTCGGTTGTTGTTAGGTTCTTCTACAACATTGAGTTTGAACTCCTTTGTTGTAAATTCGATTGACTGGATAGATGAAGAAGAATGTTAGATTTGGGTGTTTTGATCAGAACTCATTGGAGATTTAGATTTGGGTGTTTTGACTAATCGATTTGAGGTTAGGTTGTGTTGAAGAATTAAAAGTTGGGGTTTGTTGATTGTGGTAGGGGTAGGGGTGTCGAATTTGGTGGGATTTCGTGGTGGTTGTCAGATTTGTGGAGTTTCGTAGTGGCAAGTGGTTTTTAATGGCACTTTGGCACGTGGTGGTGGTGGTGTGGGGTTGTTGATGGCTGGTTATGGTGCTTGGGTGTTGTTTGTGTCAGGTTGTGGTAGCGGTAGTGGCAGGTTTGTGGTAGAGGTGGTGATGTGGTTGATCTTGTGGTGGAGGTAGAGTTGGTGGTGTGGCCTGGTGGTGGATGTTATGGGGTGGTAGTTGTTATTGAAGAATGTAAGTGGTGGCGGTGATAAAGACGATAGAGATGAGGGCATAACTATCATTTTGCCCTCATATGGGTCCACATGACCAAACTTAACCAAAAAAACTAACCAGTTTAGGCCTAAAGGACGAGACATGCAAGATTTTACAACATAAATGACGATTTTCATCAATTTTGAAGTTAAAGGATAACCACTGAAAACGATGTAAACATAAAGGACGATTTCTGTAATTTTTCTAATTATAAAATTACGAGAATCAATTGCGATATTCTTTATTTTTATCTACATCTGATCTGGATATAAGCTCTACTTAAAACCGAGTTGTGAATAGCATGTACAATTTATCAAAGCACAAACTTACATGTAATCAAAGATGTCTCGTTGTTTACTTTTTATCTACGATTCGATAAAAGTTCGAACAGGTCAGATATAGTTGATCCTTTTGTTTTCCATAGCGAACCGAACCACTTTTGTCCGAACACCACAGGTAGCGTATTTTTTTAATGGTTTTCTTGACGCAGTGATATAGAATTTGTTGAAACCATGTTGGGGATTAACCGTAACAAACGAACAAAACCGGATAACAGAAATCTCTGAAGGAACGTGATCGCTTTCAGATTGAATCAATTCGACGGTTCTATTGAATATTCAATCGGATACAATCAGAGATTGAGAATTTTCTGTATGTTTTGATTGAGATTTTTGAGAACCAAAGAGATAATGACCAAGAAGAAGAATTCGTGAATGAAACAATTGGGCCATTAATTGCCTTTTAGGCAGTTTTTGCAAGGTTTTCGAACTTGCCAAAATAGTCCCTCTATTTTTGAAATTTAATTTTCGGAGACATTTTTATCACAACAATTTTAATAGAAATAAATTATTTCCAGCTAGGGGCTCTGCCCCTTGGACCCTGCTCCCAGGGGCACTGCCCCCGGACCCCCGTTCCTTAGGGGCTTCGCCCCTAAGTTCATAATAAATTCAAATAGGCGTGCACTCCGCACCACCATACCTATTTGATGTATTATTATGAACATATTGGTCAAACGGTCAATCCAATTACACTAAAATATCCAACAAAAAATAGTCATGCGTGCACTCTAGTATTTTTCTGGTACCGAAAGTTATAACGAGTGTTGGTAACCAAAGCAGTACTAGCAAACAATATAGGTAATGGTATTAGTTTTTACGTTTTATGATCGATATAAAAGACGCACACGACACATCTCTTTTGGTTTCTATACTAATACAAATGCTGAAATCCTACATATATTGTAAGACTACTAGGTGTGGAGGAGGCCCATCTTCCATGCCTTGCCTCCACCTTAGCTGCCACGTCAGCGTGGGGTAGGAGCATCCATGAGATGATGGTCCTAGGGGTGTGGAGGAGGCCCACCACCATTTAATGTTTTTTCTTTTTTTTTTTTTTTGTTTTTTTAATTAAATAATATTATCATATTAATGTTACAATAAAAAAGTTAATATTCTAATATTAATATTAAAAAGTAAATATTACATAAAACCATTACAAATAATCTAAAAACACATAACTAAAATTAAAGCAACCTACTCGACATAAAAAAATTACAAATAATCTACTCTTGCTCGTTGTTCCAAATATATTCAACCAAGTCCGCTTGAAGATTGCGATGTGTGTACTCGTTATGTAACGAGAACTCGTTTAAATCTTGTTGATGTGGGTTGACAGGCACCGTATTCTCCGGCGGGGCATTCTCGTCATACACACAAATGGCGGCGCCTTCGTCTTCGACTATCATGTTATACAACAAGATACAAGCATACATATAGTAACACAATTTTTTAGGGGTGAACATACGTGTCGGGTTTGCAATGATGTGCCATCTTGCTTGTAGAACACCAAATAATCGTTCAATGTCCTTTCTTGCCGCCTCTTGATACTTGGCAAATTTCTTTCTTTTTTCATCGAACGGGTGGTGAATACTTTTAAAGATCGTGGTCCATGATGGGTAGATTCCATCAGCAAGATAATAACCGCGCCTATACTCCACCCCCGATACTGTAAAGTTGGTATCCGGACCGGTTCCTTTTATGACATCGTCAAAAATCTCCGACTGGTTAATAACATTAATGTCGTTGTTCGAACCAGGAACGCCAAAGAAAGCATGCCAAACCCATAGATCTTGTGAACACACCGCCTCCAAGATTATTGATGGATATTCTTGATCCCCTCGTTTGAACATTCCGCGCCATGCTACCGGGCAGTTTCTCCAAGGCCAATGGTAGCAATCAATGCTTCCGAACATTCCTGGAAAACCATGTTGTTGGTGGTGAAACTGATACAATTGTTGGACCTCACTGGAGTTTGGTTTTCGCAAATATTTCTTGCTGTAAAGCTTCACCACACACTTGCTAAACTTGTACAGACATTCTCGTGCAGTTCTTTCCGACATTTTTAAATACTCGTCCCAGGAATCCGCCGCAGTCCCGTACGCTAGTTGCCGAAGTGCCGCTGTGCATTTTGGTAGGGTGGTGAACCCCCTTTTGCCTCTAGCATCGTATCGTAAGGTAAAAAATGGCTCGAAGTTAGCCATCTCACCGGCTATACGTAAGAACAATCTTCTACTCATTCGGAACCGACGCCTAAATACTTCCGCCGAGTATAAGGGTTCGTCGGCAAAATAATCCGCCACCAATCTATCATGGACACCTACACATATTTACAAAAATATAAACACAATAAAAATCTAAAATGTTAAAAAAAATAAATATAATACACATAAATAATATAAAAAAATATAAAACTTACCCTCTCGGTCTCTATTTATAGCCGCTTTCCTAGTTCGAGATACCGAATCGACTTCATCTCCTTGCTCCTCGGCAATAATCTGCGCCGCTTGCGCCACGATGTTTATAACAAAATTTACGGCTTCGTTTGTAGATTATGAACCCGACGAAGACGAAGACGACAAAGAAGAAGATAACGACATGGTTGTTTGAGGGTTTGGATTTTTTATAAATAGTTATTGGTTTAAATATAGTGAGAGTATTTGAGAGGGTTTTATAAAAATTGTGGTGAAAAATGGTATGGAGTGTTTGGTTTTAAATAGTTTGAAAAAAAAAACTTTTTTTTTTAACGGTCAAATCTTGAAAAGGAATGTTGTCCAACGTTCAAATCCTCCACTCTCCTGACCCGGCTTCAACGGCAAAATAATGCCTCTCCTTCCGTCCCTCCACCTATGCCGCCCCTGGGGGTGGTGTAGCTAGGCCCGGCAAATCAATGCCTCCGCTATCGCCCCCCATACCCTCTATTCTAAGAAATCAAACTAATACGAATTGAACGCGCACTACAAAATGCGACAAACCCCACTAGCTAGTAGCTAGTTTATATTTACAAGTAAACTTATTAATTACACTATGGATTTGAGATTTAATGATATGAGTGCCGTTAAAAGGTTCAAAATTCAAATCATATAACAATAATAATAATATCTTCTCATCTCCATCGAAGCAACGATCCAGACGCTAATGGCGTCGTCACCCAATTCCTCCGTAAAATCATCATCTTCCACCACCATGGACGAAGACTGCCACACACCATGCCGTAGAGACACCAACTGCACCTGCACAATCTGTCAAGCCAGCATCAACGCAACCCTAGACCTACTCCCATTATCCGCCCAACGAAGCACCCTCACCAAACTCTCTTCTTCCAAACCCTCACCACCCGAAACCCCTCGTTTCTTCGACCCTTCCACCGTCTCCACCCCGTTATCCGATACCTCTTGTCTCGCGGCCTCCCCGCCTCCTCGAAACGAAAAGATCACCACTCAATTGAAGTTTAACAGGAAGAAGACTGGATTTGGATATGGTTTGATGACGGTTAAATGTGTTGTTATGGTTTTGTGCTTGAGCTTGGTTGGGAAGTTGGGGTTTGAGTTTATTAAATCTAGTGTTATGAGAACTGAATTGTCGCCGGATATTGTTCGAAAGTTAGGTGAGAAGTCGTTAGGGTTTGAAGTTTTGAAAGATAAATTAGGGTTTGTAAATCATGAGCTGCAAATTATTCTTGGAGCTACTGAAGCTAGCTTTACAGTTCCTAACTGGGAATTAGTTCAGGTAGTCTATTATTAGTTTATTATGTATTATTTATGTTTGAGTGAAATGTATGTGATTGATTGATTAGTTTTGTTTGTTAAAAATAGGATGGGTTGATGTTGAGGTCTCGTTGTCGCCTTTACAAATCTGTAATGGAAGAAGTGAGTGTTTGGGGATGGCCTTTGCAGACTACTGGAAAGGTTTCAACAGATTTTGGTTCAAGATCCTTCACTGTCTTATCCGGAAGGGTTACAGAGGTAAACTAGTTTCGGTTTTCTTGTTTTTTTACTCTTCTGGAATGGTTTTAACTGATCTAGCCGTCTTTCAGGTGTCGAATGGAGAGTCGAGTGGTTTGATTCGAACAGCAAATGCTTCGTGGGAACAAGGGAAGTGGAGTGATTCGGTGTGGCGTTTAGATGAGAATACTTGGATACTTGAGTATGAAAGAAGCTTTGTGTTTGAGGACACGAGGCCGTTTTTATCAGTAATGGAGTTTTTGGGGTTTAAGATGATGAGATCGTTTCAATGGATGAAGCAGCTGTGGATGGTTTCTGATAGCAATCACTTAGCTCCAACATGAGAAGATAATATTCTGCCTTAGTTCTCTTCTGGTATCATATTTCATGACATATTATAACTGTATGCTTTGTTAAAACCAACTAATGTTACTTAGGATATGACATGTAACATGTTAAGGTTTTTTTAGTTGTTTGATAGACATTAACCAAATCTTGCTATACTTACTGTTAATTTGGATATTAAAAAGTGAAGTCAGTTCATAAGGGTTGGTACTTGGTGTAAAACAAACTAAGAACATGATATTATTATTTTACAAGCAGAGTTTTATAAGCTGGATAAGTAACCTTACACAACTAAAACTTAAAAAAGAATTAACAAAAACCTACACAAGTAACTAAAGGAAGATAAAACATGATCCATCCATCCATACATATTGTAGAGAGAAAAAAAGCATAGTGCTTGTTGATTTGCATGCATCATTGTTTGTCGTTGGGGGTGAGACACGGAAATGAAGGAATAGATTGCAAAATCAATTTCCTGCTGCTTCTTTGACCCATGCCTGAGTGTGGCGGTGACACCCTCTTGCTGTTTGGTGAACAAGATTTTACACCACTGATTGGAGACCTGTGGTTTTCTTCTTCAAGAATATCAGGTATCTCGTTTTCTCCCACTGTTTGTAGTTGCTTATTCAGGCCACCTTTGAAATGATTCAGCTTTCCGAATCTCCCACCAGAGGATCCGATGGCTAGAAATGATCGTGGTGGTTTGCCCTTTGAGGAGTTTGGCAATGGGATAGATTGCCTAGTGTTATGAAAATAAAAATACAATTAACTTTCAGGTGTTTAATATGGTTAAACTTCAATGATCACAAAGACTGTTCAAATGGGCTGATTCTCATTGTGTATCATTTCTAGCGAGTTTAACTACAGAGGATTCAAAGAGTCGAACTGAATTATCATTGTAATATGCATAGTTTTTTACCTGCCAAAACGTGAAGGAGTCGCAGGAGTAGCAGAAATTGGCTCAGGGTCATACAGTACCATTTGTAAGCTTCCATCACTCCCAGTCCCTTCACACTCATTGACCTCTGGATCCATTTCTGAACCTGCAAAATAAATTATACCACCATAAAATGACTATCAAACTATGTCTAATCCCATCATCTTTACAAATTGCGTACTTACCACCATCCTTGCGACCAAATGTATTCTTACATCCTTCACATCTGCAGTTGATAGAACATCCAACGCCACCCTTTTTCCAAAAAAAAAAAAAAAATTACAACCAAAATTAGGCATTTGTAAAACAGCAGACAATTGTAAAATACTAAGGTGAGCCCGTTTAGTGATTGACAGATCGATGTGGTTATGTTCTATTTCGAACAATTCATACATACGGTAAAATAGTTTTAAAGGAACACGCCAAATAGGTAGAGCAACTAAAACAGTTAAAAAAATTCCATGATTATTACCTGCGTACCAGTTTCGACCTGTTACCCTTCCTACCCAACTCACCCATTGTGCCACTCTCTACACAACACTAACACCACACAAGTACAGCAAGAGGAAGAACCTGATAGCATTCACAATATTTCTTGAGGCAACCAGATTTTTTGCAATTGCATCCTCTTTTATGTCGAGCGGAAACTGGAGTGTTGCTAGTTTCATCCTGTATGATGAAGAACAACCATGATATAAATCCTTATGATAAAGCTTTAAAACTCTTTATGCATAACAACTCTAATATGTACTTAAGTTTGTGACTCTAACCTCTTGCATAGAATCAGAGGTTTTAATAACTTTGGGAGCAAATGCAAGAGGATTGCGAGATTCAATCTGCTTGCGAGTTGCAAGCACTGTATCTTCATGTATTGGTTTGTTGAAACAATCGTGACATGCACATGGCTCCACACAGTACACTCCAGCAGCGAAGCATTCGCAGTAACTGTAATTTTTGGTAATTCAGAAGTAAATATCAGAGTTACAAAACCACAAGTGATCAAGCCAACACATACAAACGAACTAGGGTCAGTCATTGGTCAAAACCCAGTATACAAGTCTAGTAAACTAGCACAAACTTGTCAAAGAAATCGTTGTGGAGATTTAAAAATAACTTACAGCTTCAAGCACTTGGATTTCTTACAGTTACAACGCTTGCAAGCTGCCTCCGTATCTCCAGCACTTTCTGTTCTACGCCTGTAAAAATTTCAATCAAACATCAAACAGATGGAACCAATGAATATTAACAATTAACAAGTGTGAAATATAAATGTTTTGATGTGGTTTTTGAAATTGGTTTGAAGTTACCCAACCCACTCATTTTGCTTGACAAATTTATATGTTTTACACCAACAACACTATAAGGGGTCAAGTAACTTACTTCTTCTTTCTTGGGCTAGTTTGGCTTTGACTTAACTCATCATTGCCTACAAATCCAAGTGTGTTAGACGCATCTTCTCCAATATTTTGAGGGGGGACTATGTCCTTCTCGAAAGAGGGTGTATCAGGCAGTTTTGTTCTCAACTCTTGACCAGGGCCGATGGAAGAATAAGCAGCAGCCGATGAAGGTGAAATTATAAGTTGTCTACCACTACCAGAGCCAGAGTTTTCATGCTTAATAACTTTGTGATCAACTAAATTTGAAGCAATAGCGTTCAAATGCAAACCGATTCCAGGTAATTTACATTTAGAGGAATCGTTTGCAGTCCTCAATGGAAGTAATTTATTATCGTTGGGAGTAACAGTTTGATTGGATTCTGATAAATTTACAGAGCTGCCATTTGAGAGGTCTTCTAAGTGCTTTCGTCGAGAGCCTGTCATCTCAAAAACTAAACAACGTCTTCTCATGCCTCGGTATAAATTTGAACCGCCCTGCAGATTTACAAAAAGATTTCAGTGCCAAAAAATATAATAAATGTGTTAATAATCTTTGAGTTTATCAGTGATAGATAATACGCGTAACTAAGATGCCAATGTATTAGAGGTGGCAAGATTAACGATCCAAGCGGATCATAGCAAGTTAGATCCTGAAGCTAGTCAGGTGAGTTTACCCAAATCGACTTTTGCCTGGTACTCTCAGATATTTTTTTAGAAATAATAAATGTCGAATATGATTGCAAAAAAAGATATAACTTTTAAACAAAATTGAGTTAGACGTCTGACCAATTTTCGACCTATTGACCCGTTGGAACCATTTAGAAGCAAAAAGAATCGAAACGCCACCACTAGAATGACTAGAAAAACATTTACCCCTGCTACAAATTCTCACCTCATTATCTGTATCCTCCACTGGTTCTTCAACCTCAAAATTGTTTGCTGCACCCTTCAAACCTTCATTATTTTCTGACGGATTATCATTATCACCATTAACTTGTGGTTTCACGTTCATAAGTGAAGTATTAAAGCTTGGAGGATCTAGCGCGCTTTGACCAGGGCCCTTATAGGCCACAGTGTCACTCGGCGAGTCAAAGTTAAGCAACTCTGAAGCATCTGATATCAAACTATCCCAATCACATGCAGATACTTCTTTACCATGATGAAGTTGATGTACCCCTCCAATTTCTGCTTCAAGTCTCATTGAACCATTTTCAGGCCCGTTGAAGAATGAAACTGATGGAGCCGGTGGACCCATCAATTTTAATGCGTTCATCTTGACGGGGCTAAGTCTAACAGGTTCATAGATCAGCTTTCTTGATCCGAGATTTGAGCACTGGGTTAATGGCACACCAGATGCTTCAGTAATGGGATTGCTAGAATCAATATCTGTTTGCCGCTTTAATGTGTTTTGAGCATCGATCAAGTTCCCTTCACTGGTTCCGGCTTTCTTTGAATCCTCCGAAGTAAGTTCAGGTTTCGATGGATCAGAAAACTGGTGCCTGAAACGACAAAATTTAAAATAACAAAAAGGTTTAGCAAAATATAAAACTAAATTAGCACCACAAATTAATATAATCAGTCTCATTACCTTCTAAGGAATTTGGAATCTTTGAGGGAACTAACATGAGGCGAAGTGAAAACAGACGGAAGAGAAGCAAAACTTATGTTGGTAAACGTCTGCGTAAAGTGCACAGACTTAACCGGCTTGATAGGTGAAAGACTGTTGATATAATTGAAAACTGGAGAGTCCTGCAAACAAACAGACAACAAAATGCTTCAATTTGACTGCTTAATATGAATCTTGCATCCTTATAATACTTAGCAAATTTTGTTCGGTCAAACGATCAAATTTCAAGATGTGCATGTAAATCTATACATCAGAGTAATTTAATCCAGATTTGATAGTTTTGACTCTACAAAAACAAAATCATAATCTGCAATTGAAATGCAAAATCCATCAATTCTTGAAAAACTGGAAAAACAAAACCACAAATCTTTACAGATCTTGTGAATTAAACACTCAAAAGACATCAACAATCAACAATTAATACTAAACCAATCTCCTGATTGCTTTAATTTCAAACTAAAACCAACAAACAAACCCTAACCCTAAAAAACAAACAGATCCCTCACAATTCACACCCAATCTACCATAAAACCTTCAAAAAAACCCAACAAAAAACAAAATTCTTAAAATTTATTTGACCCAATTCCCCCAAACAAACAAACAACAAATCAAAAACCAAACTTGATGTCAACCCAATTCAGCAAAAGGCAAACAAAATCAAGAAACCAAAACAAACCCATCAAAACCAAAAACAAAAGCTTTAAATGATCAAAACAGTAAAAACACAAACCCAAATCACCTCAAACTTAGAAAGGGGATTAGTGATCTGGGTTCTCTCTGGAGTATCCATAACAACAGTCTTTTCTTTATCATCACTCATCTTCAACCTCAATTGAGTGTCGGCTGCTTTGTGGGGTTTGTGGTTAAAAAAAGGGATGAGATAATATTAGATGAGATGAGATGAGATGAGTGAGATTCAAGAAGAAGCGGGAAGGGCGGGAACCGAACCAAGTTTTTATAAAAATTTAATTATTATTATTATTTTTACTTGATGGTGATGAAATGAAAGAAGCCCCACACCACACCACACAACAGAGTCACACCAGGCCCACGCCTACAAGATAAAGAAAGATATGTAAAAAAGGTAACATAAGTAAACTAATCATGATGGTTTTTGTAATTTGTAAACTGTACTAAAATGTGTTAAAAGGTTATTATGGAACCTTAATCTTATTTCCATTTTATGTTTTTTGTCTTGTTTTTTTTTTTTTTTGGGTCTTTTTTATTAGTTTGATTTTTTTTTTTAGTGTAGTGATAATGGGGGTGGTTTAATTTTTGTAACTGTTTTTGGGATGTTATTTTCTTTGATGGATTTAAATAGCTAATTACTTTGGGTCAAATGTTATGATTGTTTTATGTTTTTCTTATTTATTGTTATTGGTTAACAAACTTGAGTTTATATTGTTGACTAGATGTTAGAGGAAGTGAATAGAAAAGATTAGAGAGTGGGTATTATGATTAATGAATAAAGTTGTTGAAAATTAGGAGATGATAATGATTTCAAGAATAAGAAACACCTTTACTTTTAGGGTCTGTTTGGTATGGGGTAATGGAATGGATGAGGGAATGAAATGGAGAAGGTAATGGAATGGACAAGGGAATGAAATGGATGATTACCATTCCATGGTCTTGTTTGGTTACACGTAAGAATGGAATGAATCTTTACTTTGTATTGTTTGGTATGAAGGAAAAGACAAAGTAATAAAATCAGCGGTGGTGATGGTTGTTGGTAGTAGGTGCCAGCGACGGAGGTTAGTGGTCGGTGGTGGTGGTAGGTGGTGGCGATGGTCGGTGACGGAGAGTGTCAGTGGTGGCGGTCGGTGCTTGGTGGTAGGTGGTGGAGGTGGCGGTTGGCGGTAGGTGGTGGTGGTCGACGATGGTGGTGGTGGTGGTCGGTGATGGCGGTAGTCGGTGGGTGGTGGTGGCGGCGGTGGTTGGTGGGTGGCGACGGTCGGTGGTGGTGGTGGCGATGGGCGCTAGTGGTAGAGGTGGGTGGTGGTGGTGGTCAGTGGTGATGAAGGGTGACAGAGGGAATGGAATGAAAAAAAACAGGGGGGTTGGATGGAATGAATATGGTGGTTTTTAGATGGAATGGAATGGAGGAGGTAATGGATGATTCCATACGTTGACCAACCAAACACCTTTTTTTTCATTTCATCGTAATGCTCCATTCCATTCCGCCTCTCATTCCTACGTACCAAACGCTACCTTAAAAAATTACTAGTGAGGGAAGATTAAAAATCAAAATAGCAAACTTTCTTTAAGAAAAATAAAATAAACACGCTTAAACGCATTAGCATGTTACCGATTTATTGAAATGTTGTGTGCTTGTTAATCTATCTAATAAAAATGATTATGTTAGTCCCGAGTGAAAGCATGAGAGAATGCGTTACGGGTTTAATGCAACTTTTGACTTGAATTTAGGTTTGCATTTTGAAATGCATTGGTTTGATTGTGATTGTTTTGCGTTAAAAAAAAAACTAGAATGTAATGGTGTAAGGGTTTAATCAACAACTACACATTGCTTTTTTAGCTTAACTGGAGATGGATTCGCATACAAAGACTTGTAAAAAAAAGGTTCCATGCAAGTTAAAAAAAAAATAGTGTTTTTTACTAGGTCTTTATGTGTTCGATTTAGAATGATGCTCGTTGGAGGGTTGCAATTTAATTTTATGATTTGTCATTAGGTTTTAGGGTTAATATTTTTGGTTTTAGATGGTCGTGATAGTGATGGGGGACAAGGCTTGGTGGTTATGAGAATGGAGATGGCAATAACATGAAAGACTATTGAGTGTTTGGATGGGAGTTGGAGCTTGGGATGTGCGATTGAAGGATGACAATCATGATGGTGTGAGTGGTTGGTGGCAAGATGTGTACATTATTCATAGGGGTGAACATACGAAAATCAATAACCGAAAAAAACCGAAACCAAACCGATAACCGAACCGAAAATAACCAAAACCGAATTAACCGATCGGTTACGGTTAATATATGGCCAAAACCAAACTATTCGGTTACGGTTTCGGTTTTCCCTTCTTCCGTAACCGAAATAACCAAAACCGAACCGATAGTTATATACTTAAGTATTTTTCATACATATATCCATGTATTTGAAACATATTTTCATGTATTTCCGGTATATTTTATATATCTTTCATGTATATCTATGTATTTGAAATATATCTTTTGTGTAACTCATGTATTTTTCATGTATATCCAAATATTTGAATCATTTTTTTATTTGTTTCCTCGGTATTTCATGTATTTTTCTTGCGTTTTCATATATATTTGTATTTTTGAAAAAGATCCAAATACTTTACTAACTATTTTATGTTCATAATTTTGCACAAGTTTTATGTTTGGATATTAACCGAACATAACCGAAACCGAACCGATAACCAACACATTAACTGAATTAACCGAACCGATGTAATCGATCGGTTTCGGTTTTGGTTTATCCTAAAACCGAACTTCGGTTATCGGTTTCGGTTATATGTAAAAACCGAACCGAACCGACATTTGCTCACCCCTAATTATTCATATATATTTTTAAACATAGTAAGAGTAAGAATAAGAAACTTATTTAAAGTTAACTAATACTATTCACACATTGGGTAATGCTAAATAAATTCAAGCAAATTTTAAAACACTAAGAAAAACAAAAGTAAGAAGGGTAATTTGGTTATTTAATTTTGGCATTTAAAATTAAATAAATTACCCTTCCTACTTCTAAAGTGAAAAAATAAACCAATAATTAGCTCCATGGACCATTCGCGTGTATCACATGGCTATAGTGCATCTCGTATTAAAAATATGTGTTGTGGTAGCGTGAAAATGTGAAAGAAAAGTGTTCATGTGGACCGTGAGGGCTTTCACAATTCACACAAAAAAACAAGTGTTGTGAAAATGTGAAATGTGATGGTAGGGTTAGATGATTTTGTATGATTAGGTAAGATATTATTTAATATTTAAGCAAAAAAGGAAAAAGTAAACACCAATGGCTACCTTATGCATTCATGCCCGTAATGCATAACCCCCCCCCCCCCCCCCCTCAATGTTCCACGCATGAGCCTTGATTTTCGATCACAACACATACTCAAAGTGGTCACTTATGACTTGCCGATGGAGATCATCGATGAAAAGTACATCAAGGTGTTACTTAATATTCAATTGGTATTAGTATTTACTAGAATTAAAAAGTTACATATATAAAAGTATTTTATTTAAGTTGAAGAAAAGATCATCCTTATAAATAATAAAAAAAAAAAGTCTCCACGTCAACTATCATAAACTTTAATACAGTAATAAGTAACTTTGTATAGTTTATTCAACAGTAATCCACTTGTTTTATTGTCTTATGTCTTCTAATGCATTGACTACAAGACAACATTTTAAGTACCAATGTTCACCTTGCTTCAACTCGAGTTTATTTTTTCACTCAAAATCAAAATATTCTCTTTGTTTTTTTTAACAAGCTTTTACATCTAAATACCATATACTACTAAGTTATTTGTTAGCATTTTTTTTATATAAAATAAAGTAGTAATTCCAGTACTAAAGGATTAATAACGTTATTGAGATTCAATAAAGAAAGACAGGACGACAATTTAGATTACAAAAAGCATCCAAGATCTTCCATTCATCTCATATAAAAGCGTAATATCTACTTTACTTGAGAATCTCTCAAATTAAATATTTTGTATTTGACCTTTATTATTATTTTTTTATAATATAAGTAAATTCATTTTTATCGATTTATGTTTACGAGGTGTCTTTGTTTTATTGTTACTGTCAGTTTTTTTTTAAGTATTCGTCAATGTGTACTTCTTCTTAATTTGTCATACGTATATTTTGCATTTGTCGGATTATATAATAATAACAATAAAATAATAATAAAAATAATACCATTAACATCATTACTAATAACAGCATTAGACGGTTCTAGAGTGGGTTGTTATAAAATTTATTGTTAGTGTAGTTTAACGAGTATATATGGTGAATCTCATAAGGGACGATTAGCCCATAAGTGCATGAGGTGGTGGTATTTAAGTATTTTAAACAAATCTCATATTAGTATTTCAACACTAAATATAAATATTGAGAGAAGTATATGATACAAGGGATTTTAACTTATAAATTGTAGAAAAGATTGAGAGGGTACCACGTGTAATGTTAATTTTGTTTAGAAAACCATTTCTTAATTTCTTTCAGGTGTAGATTAGACCTTTGATCAATCCTTGTAATCACGTTCAAATCGTCCAATATGAAATCTGTAATCGGAATCCAACATGTAATCAGATTTCAATCTTCAACCTTCGACCACCACCTTTGACTGTCACCTTCGTCCACTACCTGCAGTCGGAGTTTAGCTTGCAACCTCCGACCAACACATCTAAACACTGACCATCACCAACTGCAACCTCCTACCACCACCACCACCTACAACCTCTTACCACCACCTGCAACCTCTGGCTACTATCTCCAACATTCGACCGACCACATGTATTTTGAACTTGTGTGAATGTTCAAAGAGTTCCAAGTGATTAATTTGAACTTTCATGATTTTCAAATGACATACCACTCAACTTGCATGATTTTTCAAATGAACTTGCGTGATTTGACAACATACATTTGCGTGATTGTTTTCAAAAGGAATTTGCGTGGTTGTTCAAAATAAACTTGCGTGATTTTTCAAAATGAATTTGCGTGAGTCTTTTGTTTAGGATTTGCGTGTGTAACGCCCCAAAAATCCATTTTGCTTAAGTTCGCCATTAGGCGCGATTAGCAAAATAATAAAACGGAAAATAGAGCATAAGAATGAGTGTTATGTTCTAATATGGGAATAAACTAATAAATGCTATTGTTTGTATAAGTGGGCAAATAATAATAGAAACTAACTTAGTTAGTTAAGTTTCTTAAAAAGGGGACATTGGGGGATATTTGAAGGGTCATTCATGTAAATAAGTGGGTTAATAACAAGTTCAAGAAAACACCCCCATGGCATAAACGAATTCAGCCAAGGGGAGGTCTTCTCAAGACCAAACAAAGCCCTAAATACCACAATTGATGCAAGATGCCAAGGGGTTTTTGAGGGTAAACTTGATGGGTTGCAAAGTTAGAGTTTTCTACGAGTTTTGGAGCTTTGGTAAGAACCCTAACTCTCATTTGGTATGAATTTCGAACCCTACATGTGGGTTTTGAGCAAAACATGTTAAATTCGTATTATTGCTTGATTGTAAATGATAATGATCATCTCTAATGGTTTAGAGATGAGCTAATCACTAAAGGTTGCTTGTTTGCAAAAGATGATGATATTGGGTTTTTATTAGAACCTTGATGTTGCTAAATTAGTTGTAAATCCATGTAATTGTAGGAATAATGTGTAGTTGATGATATGCATGTGAAAAATTGGTCATGATTGAAGGTGATTATGCGTTTTGGTGGAATGCGTGTATTAGGAGCTTGTACGTTGAGCTTAGAAGGTTGTACGCACACCATGTGTTTGATGCAATGTCTAGATGAGTATGATGTATGAATTTGTATGCAAGTCATGACAAATGCGAAGTAAGGTGATAGTAGATATACTTGATAGTAGGTTAACATGAAGATTGTGTCTTAGAAAGTATTCATGTGAGAATCTAGTTGATTGTATGATTTCCTAAGAAGTGTGCATTAGTAGTGTGTACACTATGCTTAATTGGTATGATGAATGATCTTGTATGTTAGTGAGATATTAATATGTTGCTTATGGTGAAATTCACATGACCTAGTATGTTGATATACACACATATGTTTGTAAAAAGGAAGTTGTATTGTTGAAAGTTGACTTTCTGGAAAGTCAACTGATGTGGGAATAATGTGGTATGTTTCCTAACATGAATATGGGATTAAGGAAATCATGTGATATATGTTAAATTATCTAGGTGTCGTACATGATGATATGTTGGATTGCTTGATTGATAAACAATGTGGTAGTTAATTATGTGATATGCATATTAGTAATTGACCAATGAAAGTCATGGGAACAAGTAAATGTAATATGATTGATAGTATGCAAGGTTGTGTATGCTAACGGAATGGTGGGAATGATAACATGAATGCGTAGGCAACATGGGCTCAAGCATGAGTGGCTAATGGGTCAAGTGGAGGCAAGTAGCAAGCATCAACTTGGAAGACATAAGGTAAGTGGTTCTTATTCCACTTAGGATAATGAATCTTAACATGTATATGTGTTTGTAAGTAGTATGAGGACCGTGAGATGATGGAACGTAAATAACGAGGTTAAGGCTTGAATTGGAGTTTATAATGGAATAAACGTAGCTTCGAATGGATCGGCGTGGATGGGTCTAGAAGGGGTGGAAAGGAGAAACAAAATGGGAATGTGCAGAGTCCACCGTAAGGGTACGGTGGCACCGTTCCCCTACGGTGGCCCCTGCAACGTTTTTCCCACCGTAGGGCAGAGGGGTACCACCGTTGGGTTTTGTGGTCCACCGTAAGGGTACGGTGGCACCGTTCCCTTACGGTGGGACCTGGAAATTTATATTTTTTTTTTAGTTTATTCTATCGTATGTTGATGTTTCGCTTACGTACGCGACTCGTAATAGCGTTTAACGCATCAATTAATATTGTTGGACCTCATGTAAGGCTATGTAAGGGTGTAGCATGTAATACTAATGTTAGTTTTGTAATATGATCATAGTACGGAATGATACAAGTGCGTGTAGTTTAATTGATACGTTGCTCGATGGTATCAAATACGATAAGTAGATTGTCATGATTAAGTAGATTGAGAATGTGCTGTACATATGTGTACACATGCTCGGGTTTGAGAGAGAGTTTCATGCATGTAAGGGTTGGTAATTATGAGTAGATTGAGTATAGGGCTGGAAACGTCATATTTTTCGTAGAGATTAGCGAAGAAAGAGTAACTGAACGGGTCAAGTAAGTTACATGAAGGACTTGTATGATTGTATGTATGGTGGTATTATATGAAGGAGTTGTATGCTTGTATGTAATGTAGAATTATATGAAGGGAGTGTATGCTTGTAAGTAATGTAGAATTATACAAAGCGTATGCTTGTATGTATTGTAGAATTATATGAAGGGAGTGTATGCTTGTATGTATTGTAGAATCATACAAAGGAAGCGTATGCTTGTATGTATTGTAGAATTATATGAAGGAAGTGTATGCTTGTATGTATTGTGAAATTATATGGAGGGGAGGTGTATGTTGGACGCATTGTAGGGTTATTAACCTTTGTTGTGTGAATGATAGGAAACGTAGGTATGTACATATGATTGCAGGAGACGTGGAGGTTCGGATCGGGGTAACCCACCCGAACTCGAATGAAGGCGGTTGGACAGGATCACAGAGTATTGTTGGATGTTACTTCCGCGTCATGAGTAGATTACATGAGGTTACCTATTGAACTAACGAAATGGTTTTGTGGTGAATGCAGGATGTCTTGTCCATCTTGAGAGGCAAGGAAAGGATGGAGATCGAGCGAGGAGGCGGATTGTACGTGGTCACGGTCACATAATCAAATGGAGATGAGTCACGTAGAATGTATTAAGAAATATTTTAAGATGTAACACCAAAAATACATATTAGAATCGGTTTCTAAACGTTCAAGGTTGCTATTAAAGAAAAGAATTTTTCGGTTGGTTTTTCCGCTGCAAGTTTCTGTATAATGGTTTAGGGTGTTAAAGCGTGATTGTTCAAAATAAACTTGTTTAGGATTTGCGTGATTTCACATGTTTTTTGATAACTTTAATGACCAACAAAATTACAATCCTGCAACCGCTTAATTAACCTAATCTAATTGCTGAAAGTAGTTCTCACGCTTTTACATTAAGATCCTTTTTACATTATCTTTACCCATAAATGTTTACACATTTTTTAAAATTATCATGTATTAAAAATACCTCTAATAACAATAACAAATGTTTATCAGATCCTATCCTTGTAATTATATTAGACAACAACGCACTAGCGGATGTTGATCGAAAAAGCTAGGGGGACTCAATCTGGGTGGGGGAGGAGGGACTCAATATGTATACAAATTTTCGGTAAAATTTACATCATGAAGCGAAAAAACAAGGAGGCCAGGGCATGATCTAGTCCAAGAGAAGCTTCGCCAATACAACAACGGTTTAGTTTTACTGAGTGATAAAGATATAAGAGTTTGTTTTAATTTCACCATAATACACATAAATTACTAAAAAAATGAATATAGAACAATTTATATATCTATACTATATTATAATGTATGAGAGAGGGGTAGTTTAAGATACCCAAAAGTTAAGAACTTTATTTTCATTAACAAACCTAAAATGAGAGTAAAATATTCAAACACTTTTACACTTTAGTACCTCATTTTAGTTACTTTAATTCCCTTATTTTTAGTTAGTAGGTACACTTCCCCCTACAAAATTATAATTCTTTTATTAAATCCTATCATAACTTTTAAACTATCATGTTTTATAAACATTCGAAAATACCGTGACAACCTGCTCATTTTTGTCGACATTTCGATGTTTGTCTTATTCAATATCGACGTGTAGATTGAAATGTACAAGAAAGAAATGTGTTATGTACAAGTGATTATTACATTGGATGCTTAACTGAAATAATCTAAAAGAAACAAAGATTTATTTAATAATCTGAAAGAATCCAAATTTCACCTACAACGAAATGCTTTTTAGCTAAAACTATAAAAGATGTAACTAATATTTTTATAAGGTACACTTCATTAATGCAGAAATAAACATAAACCAGTTAACGCGTTGTTTTAGAAGAAAATATTATAAAGCTTGACATTAAATAAAAAACTAAAATGTAGGTGAAATTTGGATTACAGATCAACATAATTTGGACGCAATTAAAGAACTTAGGCATGTTTATTGTTAATATGGATGTTGAATCATAACACCATTTTATGACCAAGTAAACTCAAAATTGTAAAATTGAATTGGTTCTAAATACTTTCCGTCCAATAATGAAAAATTCACATCAATGATGAATCAAATGCAACGATTCAAAAAACCAAACAGGGCACTCAAAATCTACAGACCAGATCTGGTGATTCTTAAAATATGATAATGTTGACGTTATGGTTTATCCTTTCTTTGGCAGACAAATAATTTGTCACATGGTAACAATACTGGAATACAAGTCTGGGCTCTAAGAATGCTTTATCGCATTTGCTACCGATAACTTTAATTGTAGTACCTCATTTAAATAATTAACATTTGCAGTATGCGCATATGTATATATTAATAGATATACACATAAATATAATTAACTAAAAGAAATTTCATTAAACTTTTAAATATACATAATTAGCTAAATATATAAAACTTTAAAATAATTAAGTTTAAAAAATGTAAATGCATATTAGATATTAATTGTAGGTAAATTTCTTTTAAAAACCTTGACTACATCAATTCAGAAAAAAAAACACATAATGCATATTGATATTAGCATCTATGTTAATAATAAGAAAACTCCCTATTTTGAAGGAGTTATTTTTAACAAGTTAAAAAAAGATAAAAGCATTGAATTCGGTATTCACATAAAACATTATATTTTTTTTAAACTTTGGTCAAAGATAAACAAAATTTCCTAATTTAAAGGGGTGGGAAAATCATGAGTTTTAAAATTTAAACCGTATACTAACCTACTAAAGTTTATCCTATAAATACATAATAATGCACACTTATTTCACTTGCTAAAATACCTAGGCATGAATCTAAATTTGAATCAAATGTTGAAGCTTCTAAGGTTGGTTCTTTGGTAGTTTATATGGTTTTCATTCATCTCATTTTATTAATTATACCTTTTTATACATATCTTAGTCATTTAAATGTTAGCTTCTTCGTTTTGCAGATTCATTTAGATGAAAAACATACAGAAATGAACAAATCAATAGCCACACAAGCGTCTAAAGTAGCGTCTAAGGTTATATTTATTAATGTTTACTTTTTAATATTAACATGGTTGTTATTTTACGTGGTATATTGTATGCGTTTTATTGCAGGATAATGGTGATAATAGTGTTGAGATTATTTGCTATGGTGCAATGTTTAGTCCCTACAAATCTGATATTCAATGTAAATTTAGTGAAGATGTAATTATTTATTTCATCTTCTATTAACTTGTGTATTAAATATTTTAAATTTTCTAAGGACCGGATGCATGAAATTAATAGGAAGAGATCCAAGAGGCTCTCTAAATGGAAATAGAGTTAAGTTATTGATCTATGCAGTTTTGATGAAAATGACAAAGAAGACGTATTTGTTGATGCTACAAATTCAAGCACTAAACTGAAAACTCCATTAAAGATACCCCGGGTGTCAATTTAGAAGCGCAACAGATTTCATGCGGTTTAATATTATATTTTTCTTTTAAAAATGTGTTATTTTTAGTATTGTATTTTATTTTGTTCGTTCGAGTAACTTTTCATTTAATTTAGTCAATTATGATATGATTTTTTTCATTTTAATTATCATTATGACTTTGCAAATCAACAACAAGAAAATAAAAATACATGTGTCTGTTGAAAATGTTAAAGATGGATTGGAAGCAAGAATTTGTTCTAGATTTTGATTATTGATATAAACTCATCCATCCTTCAAAAGATGTAATAATCAAACATGAAGATATATAAGAAATTCCAGTGATCGCTCTTGATGACGAATGGTGGGCAGACAATATAGAAAAGATCACGCAGACTTGGAAGGCGTATGACTAAATTGATCTCATGATTCAAGTAGGTCACGCTTAAGCTTAAGCTTAAGCTTGAAGTAATTTATAATTTAAACGTTAAATCTTTTTAGTTACTAGACATGTATAACGTTTACGTATATCCACCGCAATGATGTTTACAATAATTATTATACGAATTTGAATAAGTACTGTAAGAGATTAATGAATGATTATGCAAATTGTTGTTGACTTCCAACAAAATATCTAGCCATGAATCTCATAAGTTTGTTATGTAGTTCTAAAATTTAGGGTCTGTGTTGACTTTGACCAAGATAATATTTGTAACAAAACACGAAAGAGGCTATTGTACAAAGCTTTCTTAACATACAAAGTGTAAAAAGCCCTCTCAGCCCTTTGATCTGCGTTTAAAAACAAGATGGCACGATCGTAATTATCAACGCGTTTTATGTTTTCCGTTAACAATTCAGGGGTAAATCTGACAAATGCTCGTAAAATAATTTGATTTTTTTAATCATACCGGCCAAATCATCTCATTAATTGAAAGTAATTATAATTTGCTATAATCGTGCAAATCATAAAACTCAAAAACTCCATTAAACACCATACTCTGTAAACACAAAAAACAGAGCACCATTTCAAACGACACCAGACGACCCATAATCACTCGATTAAGAACAAATTATGGCTCCAAAACGCAAAACAAGTAAGCGGATGTTCATATTGTTACTTTAATTTTGATCGTCTATTAGTTTTCATCGTCTATGATGAAGAAATGAAAACCCTAAAATTACGTTTGTATGAAACAGGTGAAGCAAGAGAACGAATGAGTTTGTTCGTGCGTTTGATGAAAGTTATAAAGGCGTTTTCAGTTTTCATTGATTTTAATGATTTCACATGATCATGTTGTTAAAACGCACGTCTGTATAAGAAAACGCACTCAAACATGTGTTAATATTAGAATCACATATTATTACTTAAAACGCATTTAGTAATATCATAAAACGCACTTACATTTTGATGATATTCAACTTAAACGTAAAAACATAAAACGCACTTAGTGATATCATAAAACGCACTTACATAAAACACATTCAGTGATATCATAAAACGCAGTTACATAAAACATAAAACGCACTCATTGATATCATAAAACGCACTTACATAAAACATAAAACATAAAATGCACTCATTGATATCATAAAACGCACTCAGTGGTATCTACAATATAAAACAGTTATCTATCAGCCTCTGTTCATCTCTGAACTTTATTATCTTCAAATATATGTATGAAAACACCAAAATTAACTCGACTACAGGATCTTCTTCTCCGATTATGGTTTCCGGTTTGTTGTTTAAGTCTGATACACAATTAAACATCATAAATAGATTACGATTAGATGAAATGAAAAAAAACAGAGCAACCTACTGAACATGACAATCAACTCTTCAATTGAATATCAATTTCAAAAAAAAAAAAAATTGATCGAAATAGTGCACTGTGCTTAGAGTTTGAATTAGGTTAAAAAAATGAAGGAATATTGTGTAATCAGTTAGGAAAGTTTGAATTTTGTATTACGAAAAAACAGAGATTGATATTTCTCTGAAAATTAGAACGTGATTAATGGACATAGTAAAAGTCTATAATACCCTTCTAATAATTAACAACGAAGTCTGAGTTTGTAACCGTCATTTTCCACGTGTCAAACTATAGTGGCTTCCTACACTTTGTAGGATAAGGTACTTTGTACCAAATACTTTCTCCACTTAACCAATAGATTGAATCAAGTTATAGTCCTTTAAACATTATTATATGGGACGTGTCTCTCGTATTAGTTTAAGTATAAGGAAACACTGGCGAAGGTTTGTAGGGGCGGGGAGGGGCGGCCGACCTCCCCGGATTTTCGCGCAGAAATTCCGATTATATAGTATCCGTATAGAAAATTTTGAAAATATAGGGTTTCGACCCCCCGAAACTGGTTTTCGACCCCCCGAAACCAGTGACTTCCGAACCCCCGGTGACTTCCGACCCCCCGAACCTTCGGGTCAAGCTTCGCCACTGTAAGGAAACAAGTATGAAAACTCATGTAGAACGTGGTAATGGCATAAAAAAGTTTATTTCTTTCACACGTGTATACGATGAACTTGAAATACATATACTGACTCCTTTTAATTAACATCTTCGATCTTTTTTAGATACCACCTTTTATTTATCCAAAATATTAAAATCTAATTAATATTTCTTTAATTAACACGATGAAAGGTTAAAAATATTACATCGGGAAGAAAACATAAATATAAGATGGAGAACACACATGCATCATGCATGATTTTTTTGTCATGTAAGCAAATGACAGGTATACTAGGTGAAAAACAAAACACAAAAGTCAATATATTAGTTGAGGAAAAAGATGTGTGTGTATATGTATTTATATAAAGTAGACCAACTTATGATAATATTCTAAATAATTACTTGAAAGCAACAATCAATTTAAATCCACAACCTAACGAGCCGATGTGGTGGATTATATATATTGTGACACCCGTTAATGATCTATGTCAACATCCGTACGCATTTTACTTACTATTGTCATTTCATGTGCATAATTAGACATTTTGCACACACTATACCCCCAGTATGATGAAGCACAAGTTATTGAGGAAACTTGATAAATCACTCGTTTATGCATACAACACCTGAACTATACAAACAATTGCCGTTGAACAGACAAGCCAATTACACGCTCAACAGAGAGCAACTGGATGCCGGTTAACGCAATTTTACAAAATGACAAATACACGTGGCAATACCTAGGCGGAGAGTTACACAATCCACCCGAACCCGAACAACTATAAAGTGTTTTAATAGGGTCACCACGCTCATCAATCATAAACACTTCCGAAGAACAAACGTATGTTATCAATTGGAGGCAATGCTCCCTAACACATGATAACACTTTCCTAACACACGTACACACTTTAGCTTGATCACCAATAATATCGTATGTTAATACCTAAATAACATGCGTTCACGACTAATAGAAATGTATACATGTTGATATCGTCATCCAACCCCCAAAAGATATCTCTATGTTAGAACCAAACGTGACCTATGCTACATATACACACACATCCGGATACAACTACACATACACATGATCACACATATCGAAATTTGTAAACCATACATATATGCGTGCATGTAATCGGCCAAAACCACAAGAGACACCAAGACATGTCCCTATCACAAAACCTTACCCTATCTAGCTAAGTCTAAGAAACTACACTATCCTATCATCTACCACCTACCATTCACAAAACAAGACAATACACCAACATTCCCATTCCCTTGATCATCGGCCGAAGCCTATTCCTATCACCAAGATCACATTTTGTCTTGTCTAACATGCATGCCACACATTTATACCAAAATAGCATGTACCTTTCTTCCCCAAGTGAGATACCCATACCCTTTCTTTGATTGCAAACCCACAACCAAAAGAAGCAAAAGACAAGGAGGTGACATGACACTAGAGACAAGCTTAACAACTCATTGAACCTTGATCTATCACCATCATCTAGAATCAAACACATTGCTTTCTTTCTTGTCCTATGTTCGGCCAAGAATCCCTCTACACATATGGAGATTGTGTAAATTGTCAATTATACCAAATGAAGCATCAAAACAAAGCATGACACAAAGCCTCTCCAAGTCAAACCTTTCTAATATACACTAACTAAAACCCATCGGCTAGGAATGAGGAGGAATGCATGCAATCTCAAATCCACATCTTGCATAAATTGGTGATTAAAGGACAAGAACAATGCACACAACCAAAGGTGGAAGACCTTTCCTCTTATTCACTTTGTCTTCACTATAATCGGCCTATATATATGGACCTTGATCACTCATTTCGTCACACCAAAAACACCTCACTCTCTTTGATAAGTGTTGGCCGATCACCCTCCTACACACACCCAAACCGTTCGCCATTTCAAGTCACAATGCACTAAGTTTGGAGCTCACTAGGAAGCCGAGAGAACAAGCAAACTATCGCCCCTTTTGCATCAACTAGGTACCTTATCCAACTTTTTAACTTCTTTGGTTTAACTTAAGTACAATCGGCCGTTGTTTATCCGACACTATTCGGCTCTTGGTCACACATAATCGGTCACTACATACACAAGTTTTATAAATATCATTCACCTATAATTGTTTCAACTATTTTAGACCACATTATCAAGCTAACCACCCCCATGTGTTATCAATCGGCCTTAATTATACATCCATAGCTTGAACAAAGTTTTGGGATCAAATCACGACCTAAATAGCCGGTTTTTATAAACAAAACTAGCCTAGTGAACACTCGAAGCTAAGATTTATTTTTGAAGTGATTACAATCGGCTTTTTGTCTAAAACACCCCCAACACATATTATAGAACATCAATGGTGCCTTAACAAGCGTGGATCAACCGATTTAGATCCACCAAATGATCGATATCAAGGCCCATGATATTGTATAGTTTCGGCTACCACACTCTAACATATGTTAAGTAAGCTATAATACATGTTAACACTAGTTTGAATATTATAAAAGCCTAAACACGTGTTAAATGCTCGTTTTGTTATAAACCGACGTGTTGGATTGGGAGCAACTTATAGCCCATGACAACATGTGGTGCCCGTTCTGTCCACAATAAAGGATACTTCAAATCACCCGGGTTTTCGGAACCGTACCCTTTACAAGTACACATAAATATAAATCGCAACGTGCACAAAAACACGACCCACATACACTAAAACCAAGGTTCACGAATGTCGGGTGAACAATTTGTATGATAAATAACATGAACGTACAATTTACCGTGCTCTTAATAATCATAAGGCAATCATTGTCTGGACGGTTTCACTATACCACACGTGACATTATCAGGTGAGTTTCACGGCCCCGCTTTACTATTTCTACATTTGGGGGACAAAAATGCTACAAATCTAGTACAAATATCATTTTGTGTGTTAATTCTATCGTGACTACCATGTGGAACATGAGACAATTGGTTCATGAGCTCAACAGTCCTCGTACTTACAATATACTATAACCATTAGCTATCGAAAACTATGGAACACTTTAATAGATCTATTGGGTTGACATCCCCACTCTTGGTTAGTCGCTCTAACCGGTCACATACGAAAGAGTGTTAGTATTCTACCATTCATACATTGTCTTTAGTGTACAATGCGCGAGACACAACAATCTAGAGGTTTGGCTACGGGACTCATGGTTTGCATAGTGATCATTCGCTTAGCTAGCCTATGATTGGTCATACACGAATTACACGAGCACTTTACTTATTACATTTAAACCTGTGAACTTACCGACATTATTGTTGGCAAATCTTTTATGCATGTTTCTCAGGTAATTGACGATGAGGAGCAGGGACTTAGGAGAGGGATTCGAGCATGCACCGAGTGGTACCATCATGGATCGGGTCTTGTCAGTTCCACGTTATTTCAGTATTTGAGTCATGAATTCCAGATAATTTACTATTTTTCAAACAATGTTATGACATCATCCATCCTTAGATGGTATCTGTTTAAATAAATCTGTATTTTGCTTGAACCTTATGCTTGAAAATCTTTCGAAGTCATATCTCCGTGTTTTCGCCTTGGCGGGGTGTGACATATATACTTATTATTGTTGATGCGATTGATTTAACCATTATAGACCAACTAAACAGTAAATAAAAAATGTTTTATATGCATTAATGTAATACGTAAAAGGGGTTTATTTGAGGGTTCACAACCTTAGCCTCAAGCATTACACCTCAACATGCCACAACATCTCTTTAAATTAACAAATGTGAAACCTTATTGATCGCCTTATGCTTCCTTCGAAGTTGTATCCATAGGCAACCAGATTGTTATACATGTTCGGGAACCTAACTGGCCACAATTGTTGTGTTAAAGTTAAGCCGTTGCGGATTATGTCATTCATGTTCAAGACATGCCACAGCCCACAAGTGTGATCAATAACTACCAAAAATACACCACAAATTAAACGACTATGCTCCATCCTGTCCCGTCTTGCATCGCCAGTCGCTGACACTGAAACTTATTTATTTCTAGTTTTTTTTTTTTTTCCTTGTTACAAGTTGGTGCTTTAATTTGTCACTGGTTGGTCTTTTTTTTTTTTTTTTTTTTTTTTTTTTTTTTTTTTTTTTGTTACAACTTTGTAATTTAGTTTTGTTGCTTTGTATCTCAACATTAGGGGAGGGGTGCCTGTAGGAAATATTTTTTTTAATGATTTTAATCAATCATGTACTGTCACCTCACTTCACTGATTTACTTTACTAAATCACTTTTTTGAATGCAACACTTAACTGATTCATTTCACTGAAATCTTTATTTTTTTAGTTTTTTTTAATTACCGTTTAAAAAAAAATAACCGTTTGATTTAAAAGAACCGCCTGTCTAACTTAAAATAACAGTTCCATTAAAATTAAAAACAAAACTACAAGAAACATCAATTAAAATAAACATACAAACACCTAAATTTACTCGTCGCTTTCATCCTCCTCGTCGCCTTCAACCCAATAACGCTCGTATTCGTATTTCGCTGCGATTTCTTCTTTACGTTTCAAAACCAAGTTCAAAGATTTACCTTTGAGGTGGTCGTGCGATTTTGAATTCATATTCAAGTCGTGGTGTTATCTCAACAATTCGCGTTGTTCCTCTAAAAACGCTAAAGTTTTTTCACCTTGTTGAAATTGTAGGGTGACCAACTGGTTCAGTTTATATTCTTTCATCGCTTGGTATGACCCAAATTCGTTAACCCAGGATGATTTGCTTGAAGACTCGGCGGCGGCTTTCTTTTCTTTTTTTTTTTTTTTTCGTTTGGGCCTTGTTGGGTTGGTATATTCGAAACACTCTTTGATTTCCTCGGATCCATTTGTTTTGTTTGTGTTTTAAAGTAGTTAATAAGTTCAACGAGTTTTTGGTTGTGTGCTTTTTTTTTTATTTAAACCATCTACAATATATGCTTTGCCCAATAACGGACAAAAAGGGAATAGAAAAATCGACCGTTGCATTTAATATAATACTTTACCAGCCCGTTAGAAAAAACCCGAATTTGATTTACGGGACCCCTACCAGCACTGGTGGCGGCGGTGTTACCATACTAGTAGTGAGGTACCCGTGACCATTTGTAGTGGCGCCCCGCCCCCCTTACTAAGAAATTCGGCTTTTGTGTTTACACCGTAAACCATACTACACAGAGCCGACAAAGGAATAACTGCTATTATCGAAGCATCACACATGGAGAGGTGAGGACTGCACTTAGGAAGATGGGAAGAGGCAAGGCGGTTGGGCTAGACAACATACCGATTGAGGCCTGGAAGTGTTTGGGAGAAGAAGGCGTTCAATGGCTGACTACATTATTTAATGTTATTTTCAAATATGGAAAAATGCCCGACTGTTGGAGGAGTAGCGTTGTAGTGCCCGTATTTAAGAAAAAGGGAGACGCCCAATGTTGTGGAAATTATAGAGGTATTAAGTTGTTGGGTCATACTATGAAATTATGGGAGAGGGTGATTGAGACTAGACTTAGGAGGGAAACTCAGATTACGGTAAACCAATTCGGTTTCATGCCAGGGAGGTCAACGACGGAAGCGATACACACTTTAAGGAGATTAATGAAAAAATATAGAGAAAAAAAGCGAGATCTCCATATGGTATTCATTGACCTTGAAAAGGCCTATGACAGTGTGCCACGTAGATTAATTTGGGATAGTTTAGAGGGTAGAGGAGTCCCTGGGAAGTACATAGACGTAATTAAGGATATGTATGATAGAACTGAAACTAGTGTCCGGGCGTCGGTAGGAGATATTGATTCCTTCCCTGTGGAGGTGGGACTCCACCAAGGGTCTGCATTGAGTCCGTTTCTCTTTGCGGTAGTCTTGGATGAGTTGTCTAAGTCGATTCAGAAGCCAGTGCCATGGTGCATGCTTTTTGCAGATGATATTGTGTTAGTTGCAGAAACTAAACAAATTTTGAATGCAAGGTTAGAGGAGTGGCGAGAAGCTTTAGAGGGAATGGGTTTAAGGAGTAGTCGCTTAAAGAAGGAGTATCTCTATTGTGATTTCAGTGGGGTTAACGACGACGAGGACACCCATATCACTATTCAGGGTCAGGTTGTCCCGCAGGTAACTAGGTTTAAGTACTTAGGATCATTTGTTCAAAAGGATGGGGATATAGATAGTGACGTAACACATCGCATACAAGCCGGGTGGTGTAGGTGGAGAGCAGCCACAGGGGTATTGTGCGATAAGCGGTTCCCAAATAAATTGAAGGGGAAATTTTACAGGACCGCAATTAGACCTGCTATGTTGTATGGGACAGAATGCTGGGCAATCAAGAAGACGCACGCACGCAAGATGGAGGTCGCAGAGATGAGGATGCTTAGGTGGATGGGCGGGCACACAAGGCTAGATCGGATTAGAAACGAGGTTTTTTAGAGAGAGGTTTGGAGTGGCTAGGATATCAGACAAGATAAAGGAAGGGAGATTGAGATTGTTTGGACATGTGAAGAGGAGAGGAACAACAGCGCCAGTTAGAGCAGTGGAAGCATGCGTTGTAGAGGGGAGAAGGAATAGGGGCAGACCTAAATTGACCTGGGATGAGCGAATTAGACAGGATCTCATAGAGTTGCACCTCTCTGAGGACATGGTCCAAGAAAGGAGTTCCTGAAGACGTAGGATTAAAGTAAGTGACTTTTAGGATTTGACACTTAGGTAGCATAACCGGGTATTATGAGCCCTTATCTATAGGATTTCTAAACCTATTTTGATTCATGTGTCTATTTATCCTGTTTTCTTAAGTAATGTGAAACTTACTTGTGCTTGTCGTCCCGTTTACATGTTTCTATGATGTTCAATGTATTATATTTTTATGCACTATCTTACTAGCTTATTCCTTGTGACACCCGGCAAATTCTGGTTAACAACGTTGTCTAGATGAAAGTCTACCTTAGCGAGTCACGCGTATATTGTACTTAACTGGGTTAGTTAAGTCGGGTTATGGTTCGGGAACTATTGGTTAGTCTAGAAGATCATTGGATGTTGGTCTAGAGGTTCGTTAGATGTCGGTCCTTAACCAAGTGTACAAACGGTGACGATTTGTAGGATCGTCAGGGCATACGGAACGTACGAGTCTCGAGTCCCGGGAATTGGTGAACGAGTGTAAATATGTGTATTTACTTGTGTTATGTGTTTACAATCATTATGTGACTTGTCGGTACGTGAATATGCATTAACATATGTTAAAACGGGGTTTAACGCGCAAAACACACAAGACCAAACCCTATAGGCGAGTAGGAGGTCTACTCCCCTATAGGGGAGGCGAGTAGGGAGCCCTTAAGGGCGAGTAGGCCCTACTCGTGTGTAGCTAAGGGCGAGTAGGCCCTAATCACATGAACTTCAGGCGATTACAAGCCCTAATCGCCTGAAACTGCTGCATACTCGCTAGTAACGTGCTGGACGACTAGAAACGCCTATAAATACAATGCTTAACCTCCTAAACTTCCTAATATCAACCCTAGTCGTCCCATAACCGCCCCAAACACATAAACAACCTCTGGAAGGCGATTTTGATCAAAAACACAAGGTTTCAAGGTCTAACCATCATTCTTTCATAATCCTAAGGTTTGATTCTCATCCATAACACTTTGTAAACGTTTTTAATCAATCCCTAATGGTCCAGACCTGTTCATAAACGAAAAAGCTTTCTGAAAATCGTCAATAAGGGTTGTTAATCGGATTATAACTAATATACATGCGTTATGGGTGTGTATGATTAGAAAACTAGGGTTTTTATGATTCATGATGATGGATTGATGTGTTATTATGTTAGGTCAGAACTGATATTGATATTATGATGCTAGAAATCTCAGTAATCAGTTATTAGGGTTATGATTACATGTGTTAGTATGATGTTGCATGCTATGTGAATTGGTGTTTGGATTACTTGGTTGCATGCAGGACTGATTATACGAGGTTGAACGAAGGATTTTGGGTTAAACATGTTTAGGATAGTGTTTGGGATGATATTGGGTGGTTACACACGTTCTGGATCTGATTTGGAGCGTTAAACGCGCGAAAAAACCGGAACAGCAAGGTTACAGGCGAGTAGCATTCCTAATCGCCTATGTTATAGGCGAGTAGGGTGCTAATCGCCTATAATACAGGCGAGTAGAGGTCTAATCACTAGTAAGTTCAGGTGATTAGCCCTAATCACTAGTAAGTTCAAGGGAATAGCCCTAATCACTAGTAAGTTCAGGGGAATAGCCCTAATCACTAGTAAGTTCAGGGGAATAGCCCCTAATCGCCTATAATAGGGGCGAATAGGACTTCTAATCGCTAGTTGACTTTCCTAAATGCTAGTTGACTTTTCCTAATCGTGTGTACTGCTGCTGTAAGTGTAAATTAGCATTCCGAGACCCGATTTAACATGTAGTAACATGCTAGGAACCCCGTAACATGTCTAATAACTTGGTAACATATATTTGGATGTATTTCGGTGATACGTGAACTATGTGCTATAACTTGTTGTGCGTTAACGTAGGTTAAGTGTACTTGCGTTATTGTATGTTTTGGAGCGTAAACATAACACGGGGAGTCTCGGGTCACCAATGGGATGTCGAGTCTTGTACTTTGGGTCGGTTAAACAGTCACGGTGTTTTCAAACGAACTTGGTTATGGTCTGGACATCTAGGGACTAATTAACCTGCGGGTTATTAGTCTAAGTACTTGTAACTGTCGTATGTTAGGTCGCCGCTTTACGGGACTAGCATAGCAGCTGAGTTTACTCGGGTTAAGGAGTAACGGAACTTAAGGTGAGTTTACGGCCCCTCTTTTAAACTGGTTTTATACTTTCGGGGGAGAAAACATGTGTTAAAACGATTATTTGGTAACTACTGTCATACTATGGGTTTCTATTGTGTACTACACGATCTTTGGAAGTCCCGGGGGGAACCATGAATGTGCGGGTTTGCACAACGGGGAAATGTGAATAGCGCTATTGGGAGTGACCAACCCCGCCCGTCGACTTGGAGGGTCGGCGGGTGCATATTGTCTCAAACAGGAACAACAGGAACAACAGGAACTACATCGGGCATACTTTTGGTATTCGCGTTAGTAATGGTTTTCCAATCGTGGTAGTAACAAAACGTACGCCTAGCTAGCGTATACTGGTTTTCTATTTGTTATAGTATGGACAGGTGGACTTGGTACTTGGATACAAAACCTGTAAACTCACCAGCATTTTTGTGCTGACGTAAACTTTTACATGTTTTCTCAGGTCGCTAAGGTAGCACGAATGGAACTAGGGCGCACGCGTCTGCACGGCGTCTAGCTAGAGTTGCATGTTTTACGAACATTGAACATTGGTTTATTATTGAATAACTGTTTTGAATAAGCTTCCGCTGTAAACGGGGATTTTAAACTATGTTTTGAAATTGCATTTATATTCATTTAGAATTGTTTATTGTGATCGTTGGTTTGGATCCTGGTTTGTCATGCGCCTCGCGGTAAAACTCCGCAAGTGGATTTTGAGGGTGTGACAGATTGGTATCAGAGACAATGGTTATAGTGAACTAGGACTGCATGTAGAGTCTAGTCTATAGCCGAGTCGCACACACTAGACGATCACATGGTACTAAACGTTATAGTGGTTTACGTATGGTCTTGTCGGGGTGTCTCTAAATCATTGGTCTTTCTACGTTACATCATCCGTTCTATCTTAGGTTGGGTTACTTGTTTTCTAGGCAGTGTGGTCTGTTGGAGTAACTCGTGTGCTCTTGAGATTTGTCCAAGGCTCGGACATCTCCCTTTCGCACTCCAATAGAAACACTTGTCGTGAACTACCGTAGTATTACGGTGTATAGCTAAGAGTCTATGTTCGGTGATTTGATCTTTGAACTAGGAGAACACTGGGAGGACCATGTAGAGCGTTTTATCATTTTGGGTGCACACAAAATCATAAAACGAAATGCATGGAAGCCCTAGTGAGCTCTGGGTTTGAGGGGATAATCCTGGATTGGATCTGGCTTTGATCTTGTGAACATTAGTGGTTATCTTTAACTGCGAAACTAAATTTTCTCGTTCTTTCTGCCAGAATCATGTCTGGAGTGCGTGGAGGACGTGGAGGTGGTCGCAATGGTGGACGTGGTGGTGGTCGCGGTGGTGCTGGTGGTCGTGGTGGAGGTATTAACCTATCACAGGCTGATCTGAACAACTTGCTCCAGGCTGCCTTTCAGTTAGGGCACAACGGTGGTGGTAAGTTGTTTTATCCGTTTTCTTTGCCTCATTGGTGAACCTTGTTTACGTTATTCGTGGTTTCTCATACGTTTCATTTCAGGTGGTCCTGTTGACCTACCCCCACCCATGTGCACCTACAAGATGTTCCGGGACTGTAAGCCCCAGGAATTCTCTGGCACTGAGGGTGCGGTTAGCTTGCTTAGGTGGTTGGAGAAAGTGGAGTCGGTATTTTTGATGTGTAACTGTCTCCCAGAAGATCGGGTGAAGTATTCTGCTGCGTTGTTTCAGGACGTGGCATTGACTTGGTGGAATGGCATCACCCAGAACATGGGTATTGGGGAGGCATATGCTATGCCATGGGAGAACTTTGTACAGTTGCTGAAGCGTGAGTATTGTCCGAGGGAAGAGGTACAGAAGCTGGAGCATGAGGTGTGGAACCTCAAGATGACTGGGTCGGAAATTGAGAAGTATACTGTGAGGAGGAATGAGTTGGCAGTGCTGTGTCCCGATCTGCACGTGCCAGAGTATCGTAGAATTGAACATTATGTCTCAGGGTTAGTGCCGGAAATTGCAGGGTTGGTGGCTGCTGGAAATCATCCTACGTATGCAGAGGTAGTTCGATCGGCCCATAGGATGACTAACTTAAAGGTGAATGAGGGGATTTTGCCTGCGAAAGGTTCGACTGTTAAGGCTCCAGAGAACAACAAGCGCAAGTGGGAAAATGACGGGAAAGGATCTGGGTCTGCACAACAGGGTAAAAGGTTTGATAATGGGGGTTCATCTTCTTCGGGTAACAAGCAGGGTGGTTATGCGGGAAAACTGCCCAAGTGCAACAAGTGTGGACGCCATCACCAAGGGAACTGCGATAGTAACCGTTGTCACCGCTGCCAGCGAACAGGGCATTATGCTAAGGATTGTCGGGCTACACTTCCATCGACTCAGGCTCCGACTAACAGCTCAGCTCCGACTACTCAGGGGACTACAGGGAAACAGGGATGCTACAACTGTGGTGACACTGGGCATTACAAGAAGGATTGCCCAAAACTGAAGCAGGGTGGGAACAACGGGAATGGTAACAACGGGGGCGGCGGCAGAAATGCACGTGCCTTCGTCATTGGAGCTGCTGAGGCTAGGCAGGACCCTGACACAGTCACCGGTACGTTTCTTCTCAATAATCATTCTGTTAGCGTGTTATTTGATTCTGGTGCCGACAAGAGTTTTGTATCCATGGGTGTTAGTCGACTGCTAGATGTAGTACCCGTACCATTAGAGACCAAGTATATTATTGAGTTGGCTGACGGTAAAACGATTGAAGCTACTAGTGTCCTTCGGGAGTGTCAGTTAGAGTTGTCGGGTTTATCGTTCCCCATTGACCTTATGCCGGTACCTTTGGGTAGTTTTGACGTTGTGGTAGGAATGGATTGGTTATCTTTGTATCGCGCGGAGATTGTCTGTTACGATAAGGTTATTCGGATTCCTCTCCCTGATGGAGAATTTCTTTCTGTGTACGGTATCAAGGGTGGTGTTCCGCTAAACATCATCTCTAGCATGAAAGCCCTTAAGTGTCTTCGAAAGGGTTATCCAGCCGTTTTGGCGCTTTTATCTGTTTCCACTAGTGATGAGAAGAAGATTGACGACATTCCGGTGGTACGCGAGTTTTCTGATGTTTTTCCCGATGATTTATCTGGTCTTCCTCCTCATCGTCAAGTCGAGTTCGGTATTGATCTTGTACCAGGGGCTGCTCCTATTGCTCGGGCCCCCTATCGTCTTGCACCTCCCGAGATGCAGGAATTGTCCAGTCAGTTACAGGAACTCTTGGACAAGGGTTTCATCCGGCCAAGTTCTTCCCCTTGGGGAGCCCCGATTTTATTTGTTAAGAAGAAGGATGGAAGTTTCCGATTGTGTGTGGACTACAGAGAACTGAACAAATTGACCGTCAAGAACCGTTATCCTCTTCCACGTATTGATGATCTATTCGACCAGCTTCAGGGTTCTAGTTATTATTCCAAGATCGATTTGAGGTCCGGTTATCACCAGCTGCGCGTCAGGGAGGCTGACGTTGCAAAGACTGCTTTTCGAACACGTTATGGCCATTTCGAATTCTTGGTCATGCCTTTCGGTCTCACGAACGCACCAGCGGTTTTCATGGACTTGATGAACCGCGTCTGTAAACCATATCTGGACAAGTTCGTCATTGTGTTTATTGATGACATTCTGATCTACTCCAAGAACGAGACCGAACACGGGGAACATCTGCGGTTAGTTTTGGAACTCTTGCGACGGGAACAACTTTACGCCAAGTTCTCAAAGTGTGACTTTTGGTTACGCGAAGTTCAATTCCTAGGACACGTGGTTAATGAACTAGGAATTCATGTCGATCCAGCTAAGATCGAAGCAATCAAGGACTGGGGAGCACCAAAGACGCCAACTGAGGTGCGGCAATTCCTAGGCCTTGCGGGCTACTATCGTCGTTTCATTCAGGGGTTCTCGAAGATTGCTCAACCCCTCACCACTCTCACTCAGAAGGATAGGAAGTTCGACTGGGGTGAATCACAAGAGTCCGCGTTTGAAGAACTGAAGTCTAAACTGTGTTCTGCTCCTATTTTGTCTTTACCTGAGGGTCCTGATGATTTCGTTGTCTACTGTGATGCTTCCATTCATGGACTTGGTTGCGTGTTGATGCAACGCGAGAAAGTGATTGCATATGCTTCTCGTCAACTCAAAGTGCACGAGAAGAACTACACAACTCATGACTTGGAGTTGGGTGCTGTGGTATTCGCGTTGAAAATTTGGAGACATTACTTGTACGGTACCAAATGCACCATCTACACCGATCACAAGAGTCTCCAACACATTTTCGACCAACAACACTTGAACATACGGCAACGCCGTTGGATCGAACTTTTGAACGACTATGATTGTGCTATTAAGTACCATCCTGGCAAGGCGAATGTTGTAGCAGACGCCTTGAGCAGGAAGGAATCTACTAAACCTCGTCGCGTTCGGACGTTGCAGCTCACTATTCATTCATCGTTACCTGATCAACTCCGTTCTGCCCAGTTGGAAGCTTTGAAGGAGGAAAACCTTAAAGCTGAAACTATGCACGGTGCCGACAAGCACCTAGAGCGAAGGCCTGATGGCCTGCACTACTTCGCAGAACGCATATGGGTTCCTTTATTCGGGGGACTACGGGAGCTTGTCCTTGATGAGGCTCATAAGTCCCGGTATTCTATTCATCCTGGTTCGGATAAGATGTACCAAGATCTGAAGGTGCTTTACTGGTGGCCAAACATGAGGTCAGACATAGCTTCGTACGTGAGCAAATGCTTGACCTGTGCTAAGGTCAAGGTGGAATACCAGAAACCGTCGGGTCTCCTGCAACAACCTGAAATTCCGGAATGGAAATGGGAACGGATTACTATGGATTTTGTCACACAACTTCCTAAATCACCAAGCGGGAACGACAAGATATGGGTGATTGTCGATCGGTTGACGAAATCAGCCCATTTTCTTGCTATTAAGGAGACCGACACCATGGATCGTTTGGCTCGTCTTTACTTGAAAGAAGTTGTTTCTAAGCACGGGGTACCAGTTTCTATTATCTCGGATCGTGACTCCCATTTTACTTCTCACTTCTGGAAGTCTTTGCACAAGGCTTTGGGTACCCAACTAGACATGAGTACGACTTATCATCCACAGACTGACGGTCAGAGTGAGCGTACGATTCAAACTTTAGAAGACATGCTGCGGGCATGTGTGATCGATTTTGGGAAGGGTTGGGAAGCTCATCTGCCGTTGGTAGAATTCTCGTACAATAACAGTTATCACACGAGCATCAAAGCTGCTCCGTTCGAAGCACTGTACGGACGGAAATGTCGTTCTCCTCTTTGTTGGGCTGAAGTGGGTGAGAGTCAACTCACTGGGCCTGAACTAGTGTACGAAACTTCGGAAAAAGATCGTACAGATTCGTAATCGGTTGGCGGCGGCACGGGACCGGCAAAAGAGTTATGCTGATCAGCGTCGCAAACCACTGGAATTCCAAGTCAATGACAAAGTACTTCTAAAAGTCTCACCGTGGAAGGGCGTCATACGCTTTGGGAAGCGTGGCAAACTCAATCCGCGATATGTCGGCCCATTTACGATCCTGGAACGGATTGGGCCGGTGGCATATCGACTTGATCTACCGACGGAGCTCGGTAACGTACATAACGTCTTTCACGTGTCAAACTTGAAGAAGTGTCTGGCTGACGAGTCTCTCATCGTTCCATTAGAAGAGATCAAGGTTGATGATCGTCTTCGGATTGTGGAAGAACCTGTAGAGATCCTTGATTACAAGATTCGCAGCCTGCGTCACAGCAAGATTCGTATCGTTAAGGTTCGGTGGAACTCGGACCGGGGACCGGAATATACATGGGAACGGGAGGATCAGATGAAGTCTAAGTATCCTCATCTTTTTCCTAAGGAAGCGTTCGAGTCGAGACATGTCTCTTCGGCAGCTGAATGAATCTCGGGTCGAGATTCCTTTTAACGTGGGGATGATGTGACAACTCGGGTAAATCTCTCTTTTGGTTTCTATCTTTTTGTTTGTTTCCTTCGTTATTTCTTTTGTTCTTTTGGTGCTTGTGCAATTTTCGGGACGAAAATTCTTTTAACGTGGGGATGATGTGACACCCGGCAAATTCTGGTTAACAACGTTGTCTAGATGAAAGTCTACCTTAGCGAGTCACGCGTATATTGTACTTAACTGGGTTAGTTAAGTCGGGTTATGGTTCGGGAACTATTGGTTAGTCTAGAAGATCATTGGATGTTGGTCTAGAGGTTCGTTAGATGTCGGTCCTTAACCAAGTGTACAAACGGTGACGATTTGTAGGATCGTCAGGGCATACGGAACGTACGAGTCTCGAGTCCCGGGAATTGGTGAACGAGTGTAAATATGTGTATTTACTTGTGTTATGTGTTTACAATCATTATGTGACTTGTCGGTACGTGAATATGCATTAACATATGTTAAAACGGGGTTTAACGCGCAAAACACACAAGACCAAACCCTATAGGCGAGTAGGAGGTCTACTCCCCTATAGGGGAGGCGAGTAGGGAGCCCTTAAGGGCGAGTAGGCCCTACTCGTGTGTAGCTAAGGGCGAGTAGGCCCTAATCACATGAACTTCAGGCGATTACAAGCCCTAATCGCCTGAAACTGCTGCATACTCGCTAGTAACGTGCTGGACGACTAGAAACGCCTATAAATACAATGCTTAACCTCCTAAACTTCCTAATATCAACCCTAGTCGTCCCATAACCGCCCCAAACACATAAACAACCTCTGGAAGGCGATTTTGATCAAAAACACAAGGTTTCAAGGTCTAACCATCATTCTTTCATAATCCTAAGGTTTGATTCTCATCCATAACACTTTGTAAACGTTTTTAATCAATCCCTAATGGTCCAGACCTGTTCATAAACGAAAAAGCTTTCTGAAAATCGTCAATAAGGGTTGTTAATCGGATTATAACTAATATACATGCGTTATGGGTGTGTATGATTAGAAAACTAGGGTTTTTATGATTCATGATGATGGATTTGTTAGTCAATACACATTTAATGTAATTTATATTGTAGTCAATGTACATTATTTCCTCATTACTAGGATTGATAGTTTCCTTAGTTAGCTGATTGTTAGTTACCAAAGATAACCATTGTACTCATTATATATTCTGTAATTCTCTCAATGATAATCACACTTGATTACATGGTATCAGAGCCACTGCTCTGGACCTAAACCCGCCGCTGCCTTCCAGACTTCGGTCTCCAGACTTCGGTCTTTCAGCAGCCTTCTTCTTCCCTGCCTATACCCTCCGCTGCACCATCTTTTCCACACCTCCACCATGTCTGATAAAGAACAACCAGCCACCCATACCACCGCTGCCTCCCACCCTCTTCACCCTGTTTACTCAGTTAATAATATCCAACAAAAAATACGTACCCTCGACGGAGAGAAGGTTTCCTACTCATCGTGGGTTAACCTCTTTCATCTCCATGCTACCGCTTATCGCGTCCTTGACCACCTTGACGACACACCACCACCAGATGCCAATGACCCCTCTTTTTCTTCCTGGTCGGAAATCGATGCGGTGGTCCTTCAATGGATCTACGGCACGATGTCCGACGACCTTTACCTGAAAATCCAACAACCCGGTTCCACGGCTCGTCAAGCGTGGCTCCGGCTAGAAAATCACTTTCTGAATAATAAAGATGCTAGGGCTGCCACCCTTGAAGAAGACTTTACCAACCTAACCCTTCAATCGTGCACATCCCTTGAAGCCTATTTTCAGCGATTGAAGGAAATCGCTGACCAACTTGCTGCCGTTGACTGCCCTGTTCCTGAGAAGCGGCTCGTTTTGAAACTGGTCCGAGGTCTACCCTCGGAGTTTGATATGACAGGGGCTTTGATTGTTCAGCGGTTACCTTCTTGGGCAGATGCGTGTGACATGCTACTCCGGGAACAGAGCCGACAAAGGGCTCGATCTGCTGCGTCTCCGCCCATTGTAGCTGCTGCTATGGATTCAGCCCCACCGGCTTCTCCAGCTCCTCCCCGTTCCGATTCTCGGGACAATCGTGACAACCGGGAACGCGATAATCGACCTCGCCGTGGCAGCTCTTTCCGTCGTGGATCAAACAGGGGCCGAGGTCACTACTCCAATCGCAACCAGTCATCTTCCCTGTTTCCACCTGCTGGTCCGTTTGGTTTTTATGGTTCCCCACAGTGGATGGTGCCTCCTTGTCCTTTTCCTACCCAATGCTCTTGGATAAGCCCTTGGTCTTATATGGGGCAGCCTCCTTCTAATGCACAACAGCAGCAGACTCAGCCGAATACTTCCCAGCAGCCCACTCAATCCTCGGCCCAAGCCCATTTGTCTGAACTAGATCCTATGGAGCCCACTGACTTGGCCCAAGCCTTTGCAGCAATGGGTATGGAGCAATCTCAGGAAGTTTGGAATATGGATACGGGGGCCACTTCTCACATCACACCCGAGCAAGGTAATATCTCTACCCCTTCTACGTTTAATCGAATAGCGTCCGTATTAGTTGGTAATGGCCACCGTCTTCCAGTTCTTGGATCCGGACACACCACCCTACCTTCACCATCCCGCCCTTTTAAACTAAATGACATCCTTTACAATCCCAACTTTATTAAAAACCTAATTTCGGTCCGTAAATTTACTAGAGATAATCTTGTTTCTGTTGAGTTTGACCCTTATGGTTTTTCTGTGAAGGACCTCAAGGATGGCATGCTCCTGAGCCGCCACAACAGTTCTGGTGATCTATATCCTTTCATCACGAATGAATCCGCTGCTGCTTTTGTTGCCACCGCCTCTTCCACTTTTTGGCACGATCGTCTTGGACACCCTGGTCGACACGTGCTTGATTTACTTTCTTCAAAACATTTAATTCCTTGTAATAAAGTAGATGCTTCTTTTGTTTGCCATGCGTGTCAGTTGTCAAAACATAAGCGTCTACCATTTTCTGATTCTGTAACCAGTACTCATTTACCTTTTTCTATTGTGCATTGTGACCTTTGGACGTCACCTTTACTTAGCACTGCAGGTTATAAATATTATATGGTTTTGATTGATGATTACACCCAATACACATGGACTTACCCGTTAAAATACAAGTCCGAAGTTTTTTCAAAATTCGTTACCTTTTATAACTTCGTGAAAACCCAATTTCATTTGTCCATCCAAACTTTTCAATGTGACATGGGTGGCGAATTTAATAACAATAATTTCAAAAACTTCGCCACCTCGCACGGCATGGAATTTCGATTCTCATGTCCCCACACGTCACAACAAAATGGTAAATCCGAGCGCATGATCCGTCACCTAAACGACATCATGTTGTCTCTCTTGACCCATGCCTCTCTACCCTCTCGTCTTTGGGTAGAAGCCCTACACACCGCATGTTATCTTCATAACATTCTCCCGTCCAAAGTCCTTCACAACCTCACCCCTATGGCCATGCTTTATAGACGCCACCCCGCATATGACCATCTCCGTGTGTTTGGTTGCGCCTGCTATCCTAGCACAACCGACACCCGCCCTCACAAACTTGACCACAAATCCACCCTTTGCGTTTTCCTAGGTTACCCCGCTAACTACCGGGGATACCGATGTCTTGAGCTTTCCACGGGAAAAGTCATTTTCTCCCGTCACGTCATTTTTGACGAGCTCAAATTCCCATTTCACTCACCAACCACATCACCCCTACCCACTCTTTCCTTCAGCCTCCACCATCGGACACTACATTCTTTCCCACCGCCTTCCCACCTCATGTCCCCTCACCACCAACCAACCACACCCCAACAGCATCGTCCAATACCCCACCCACAAACATCTCGGCCCAATCCACTCCTTCCCAGCCTCTCCCACACTCGGCCCACTCCATTCCTTCCCCTCCTCACTCGGCCCAATCCACTACAACCGCTCCTACCTCCTCAGCCCACCAAATTAACCCTCCATCCCCACCTCACGGCCCACTTCCATCACATCCTATGGTGACTCGTGCCCGAGCAGGAATCACCAAACCTCGCGTTCCTTTCAACCTCACTGCCGTAACCTCACCTACCCCGTCACCTTTACCAAAATCCCACCTTTCCGCCTTGTCCGATCCAAACTGGAAACAGGCTATGGCCGCTGAATACAAAGCACTATTAGATAATAAAACGTGGGAGTTGGTACCAAGACCTACCGATGCTCCGGTTATTCGGTGTATGTGGCTATATAAACATAAATTTCATGCAGATGGGACTTTAGAGCGCCATAAAGCGCGCCTTGTGGTAAATGGCAAAAGTCAAACAGTGGGTATTGACTGTGATGAGACGTTCAGCCCCGTGGTTAAACCTACCACTATTCGGACCGTACTCAGCTTGGCAGCTTCTCGACATTGGCCAATCCATCAGCTTGATGTAAAAAATGCCTTTCTTCACGGGACCCTTAATGAGACAGTATATATGCATCAACCCCCGGGCTTCGTGGACTCCTCCAATCCACGCTTCGTGTGCAAACTAAACAAATCGCTCTATGGCCTCAAACAAGCCCCACGGGCGTGGTATCAACGCTTTGCCACCTTCATCACTACATGCGGTTTTCGTGGTAGCACTTGTGACACCTCCTTGTTCATTTATCAGCGAGGCACTGAGATGGCTTACTTATTATTATATGTCGATGACATCATACTTACCGCTTCATCACCACGTCTCCTACAGCACTTTATTCGGGTCCTCTCCAACGAGTTTGCAATGACCGATCTTGGCTCTCTTCACCATTTCCTTGGCATTAAGGTTACTCATCAGCAACATGGTCTCTTTCTGTCCCAGTCAGCATACGCCTTGGACATCTTAAAACGAGCCAACATGACGGAATGTAAGCCTTGCACCACCCCTGTGGAAATCGGCTCCAAGTTACGTGCCGACTCCGGTCCCCCAGTTACAGATGGCACACTATACCGCAGCCTCGCAGGCGCCCTACAGTACCTTACCATTACTCGCCCTGACCTCTCATACGCGGTTCAACAGGTCTGCCTTTTCATGCACGACCCGCGCGAGACGCATTTTTCATTCCTCAAACGCATACTTCGGTATGTTAAGGGGACCATTGACTTCGGTCTTCGCATCTCACCCTCTAGCTCCACGACACTTACTGCATACTCCGATGCAGACTGGGGGGGTTGCCCGGACTCACGAAGGTCCACTTCTGGCTACTGCGTTTTCCTCGGGGAAAATTTGATTTCATGGAGTTCTAAACGCCAACCCACGATCTCCAGATCCAGTGCTGAAGCCGAGTATCGTGGGGTGGCTAATGCCGTTGCTGAAACTTCTTGGATAAGGAATCTTTTACTTGAGCTTGGGGTCGCCACCAAACAGGCAACTATAGTGTATTGTGATAACATCTCCGCTGTTTACTTAACACAAAACCCGGTCCAGCATCAACGCACCAAACATGTGGAGTTGGATATTCATTTTGTTCGTGACAAAGTACGCATTGGTGAAGTTCGTGTTCTCCATGTTCCAGCTGACTACCAATACGCGGATATTTTTACTAAAGGTCTCCCAAAGCACCTCTTTACTCGATTTCGTGACAGTCTGTGCCTTCGACAGGCTACGGCTCAGACTGCGGGGGCCTGTTAGTCAATACACATTTAATGTAATTTATATTGTAGTCAATGTACATTATTTCCTCATTACTAGGATTGATAGTTTCCTTAGTTAGCTGATTGTTAGTTACCAAAGATAACCATTGTACTCATTATATATTCTGTAATTCTCTCAATGATAATCACACTTGATTACAGGATTGATGTGTTATTATGTTAGGTCAGAACTGATATTGATATTATGATGCTAGAAATCTCAGTAATCAGTTATTAGGGTTATGATTACATGTGTTAGTATGATGTTGCATGCTATGTGAATTGGTGTTTGGATTACTTGGTTGCATGCAGGACTGATTATACGAGGTTGAACGAAGGATTTTGGGTTAAACATGTTTAGGATAGTGTTTGGTAGGGCTGTTCAAAATCGGATAATCCAAAATTCGAATCCGAAAAATCCGAAAATCCGAATCCGAATTATCCGAAATTTTGGATAATCCGATTTTCGGATATCCGAAAATCGGATTATCCGAAATTTCGGATTCGGATTCGGATCCTGATTTTGAAAATTTTCGGATAATCGGATTATCCGAATCCGAATATTAAATATATATATATATATATAAATATATAATATTATATACACAATCCTAAATCCTTAATCCTTCTAACTCTAAGTCCATACTCCTCTAATCCATAGTTGTTGCTTTCTCTTCTTCCTCCTCTATAACAGCCCCCGTCCACCTCGTATCCGACCTCCACAGCCCCCTTCCATCAAAATAATAAGTTTTTTTTTTTATATATTTGTTGTTCAAATTTCGTTTATCTAACTTCGATTTTTGTTTTTTTAATAGGTTCACGTTTTAAGCATAAAGGAGAACGTTTTTTATAGTTTTTTTTATTATTTTTTTAATTTTTTTTTAAGTTTCGGATTATCCGTTGGATGATCCGAATCCGAATCCGAAATTTCGGATATCCGAATTTCGGATATCCGAAATTTCGGATTCGGATTCGGATCTCAATATTGACTATCCGAAATTTCGGATTATCCGAAATTCGGATATCCGAAATTCGGATTATCCGATTTTGAACACCCCTAGTGTTTGGGATGATATTGGGTGGTTACACACGTTCTGGATCTGATTTGGAGCGTTAAACGCGCGAAAAACCGGAACAGCAAGGTTACAGGCGAGTAGCATTCCTAATCGCCTATGTTATAGGCGAGTAGGGTGCTAATCGCCTATAATACAGGCGAGTAGAGGTCTAATCACTAGTAAGTTCAGGTGATTATCCCTAATCACTAGTAAGTTCAGGGGAATAGCCCTAATCACTAGTAAGTTCAGGGGAATAGCCCTAATCACTAGTAAGTTCAGGGGAATAGCCCCTAATCGCCTATAATAGGGGCGAATAGGACTTCTAATCGCTAGTTGACTTTCCTAAATGCTAGTTGACTTTTCCTAATCGTGTGTACTGCTGCTGTAAGTGTAAATTAGCATTCCGAGACCCGATTTAACATGTAGTAACATGCTAGGAACCCCGTAACATGTCTAATAACTTGGTAACATATATTTGGATGTATTTCGGTGATACGTGAACTATGTGCTATAACTTGTTGTGCGTTAACGTAGGTTAAGTGTACTTGCGTTATTGTATGTTTTGGAGCGTAAACATAACACGGGGAGTCTCGGGTCACCAATGGGATGTCGAGTCTTGTACTTTGGGTCGGTTAAACAGTCACGGTGTTTTCAAACGAACTTGGTTATGGTCTGGACATCTAGGGACTAATTAACCTGCGGGTTATTAGTCTAAGTACTTGTAACTGTCGTATGTTAGGTCGCCGCTTTACGGGACTAGCATAGCAGCTGAGTTTACTCGGGTTAAGGAGTAACGGAACTTAAGGTGAGTTTACGGCCCCTCTTTTAAACTGGTTTTATACTTTCGGGGGAGAAAACATGTGTTAAAACGATTATTTGGTAACTACTGTCATACTATGGGTTTCTATTGTGTACTACACGATCTTTGGAAGTCCCGGGGGGAACCATGAATGTGCGGGTTTGCACAACGGGGAAATGTGAATAGCGCTATTGGGAGTGACCAACCCCGCCCGTCGACTTGGAGGGTCGGCGGGTGCATATTGTCTCAAACAGGAACAACAGGAACAACAGGAACTACATCGGGCATACTTTTGGTATTCGCGTTAGTAATGGTTTTCCAATCGTGGTAGTAACAAAACGTACGCCTAGCTAGCGTATACTGGTTTTCTATTTGTTATAGTATGGACAGGTGGACTTGGTACTTGGATACAAAACCTGTAAACTCACCAGCATTTTTGTGCTGACGTAAACTTTTACATGTTTTCTCAGGTCGCTAAGGTAGCACGAATGGAACTAGGGCGCACGCGTCTGCACGGCGTCTAGCTAGAGTTGCATGTTTTACGAACATTGAACATTGGTTTATTATTGAATAACTGTTTTGAATAAGCTTCCGCTGTAAACGGGGATTTTAAACTATGTTTTGAAATTGCATTTATATTCATTTAGAATTGTTTATTGTGATCGTTGGTTTGGATCCTGGTTTGTCATGCGCCTCGCGGTAAAACTCCGCAAGTGGATTTTGAGGGTGTGACATTCCTGCATTTGGTCCGTTAGCCGATAGCGAAATATCCCTGTGGTGCTTGTCCCTTTACTTGTATGCTTGCCTGTCTTCTGTTCTCTCTTTTTGAGCCGGTGGTCTCTCTAGAAGCAGCCTCTCTATCCTTATGGGTAGAGGTAAGGTGTGCCTACATCTCACCCTTCCCTGACCCTACCAATAGTCTACTATTCGTGGGATATACTGGGTATGATTGATTGATTGATTGACTCTTTATTTATTAGGTTTTTTTTTTGAAACTTAGAAAATAATTAATTATAAAATCATAATTAACAGAAAAGTGTTTCCGGTTTTTAACATTATTTTGGATTTTTTTTATTAGATAACAAATTAATAAAAAGTGTATAAAACAATTTGGGCCACTAATCAAATCGGTTTAGTGGCTAAATTTTAACGCAGTGGTAAACGAATTTAAGTATGATTAATACAAATGTTTTTAATCTCAAATAACCCTCATATACTTTTTTTTTCTTATAAAAAGTTACTACATGATGTTAAAATTTTTATCATCTTTAATTGTGTAATTAACTTGTGTAATTACCCCCTCCCTAAAATTTACTTACGTACATCTGTCACGCCCAAATTCTTTTCTACGCTTTTAACAATTTTTTTAACTTGATAATTTACCTTAGGCCGTTTTTAGTTCCTAAAGTTTTACTAAGGTTAAAACCCCTCATGCACAACGCCATTCCCCTAATTAACTATTTACTGTAGCTAATCTCTAACATTCATAAGGGTCACGTGATTTCTTCATTGCGTCATTACGCAAGTAGAAACAAATATCATTCCTTACACATCTTCCACTAAATCCAACATTTGTTACCTGGCCCTCAATTCTATCGACACCAATACTAAAAGCTACCCTAGTCCCTAGCTACATTTCCTCCCTCATAAACATGAATTTCATATTTTATAACATTTTTTATACATCAATATATTATTAGTCCGTTTTGATTACTATAAGTCGGTGATTTTAACGTCATCTCTAACATTCATAAGGGTCACGAATATATTCACAAAGCAAACGAAACTCCAATATATAATAAGAGTATTAACAATTTTTGCATCATGGGTATGCCACGAAAAATAAAAAAGTGTCTAGGATGAGAGTCATATGAGTAAATGCGGTTTTTTTATTTGGACAGAAATATTGAATTATAGGAGTAAATCGAAACATTAAAGTGTTAAAATGAAGGATATGCATTCAATAAAGATCACGAGGGCCATGCAAGCAGATGCATTCGGTCCTCAATGACACAAATTTATTGTTGTGTTTAATACCTACCAAAATTTATGTTGCAAGTTATTACTTGATCTAGCCCGCACGACCCATCTATGTACCCGACACCTAAAACTATCTATGTTGTCACCAACTTGAAATTGATAGTATATATCGATGTCTTGGATTTTGAATTATTACTGAACTTTTTGAAAACCCCACTTGAAAGTGTAGTCAGGACTAAACTTCAAAAAGAAAGTGAATCCGCCCGACGACACTCTAAAAACACATCCCTTACATCACACGTCAAGTATATGTTAGAATATTAGTCGAAGACGTGATTTTCTTATCAACTTTGTAAACAAAAAAATAATTATATAAGAGATATATAAGTAATAATATATAACTTAAGAGTTTTAAATTTTACTTGATGATGTATCAAAAATGAGAAGTTAAGGTACTACTTGATGCTTAAAGTAGGGTGTACTTTTAAATGACACTAGGAAGGAAAATTTTGATGAAAATTTGGCTTCCATATGTTTGTTCATCTCGGACACGAGGTTCATAAAATAATTTGGAACATTTACAGTTGTTTTTAGGCAATCGTTCATGAATCATGACTAGTGGTTGTTTATGTTAAGTTTATGCTATATATACTTTCTTTAAAAAACAAAAAACATGTACCGGTTACCGGGTCCTCCAGGCAAAAATAAAAAATTTGGTTAAAACCACTTCTTCCTCTCTTGTCCATTTTTAGTAACTCAACTTCCACTTTGGAGCAATTCCGATGGCTCCTTCTTGTGGCTCCTCCTTTTGACCTTCGGAGCCGACGGTTGACCCAAATTTTACGGTTGGGTTTCTGGAACTACGGTTGTGGTGCCCGTTAGGGACATACAAAATTGTTGTTGGTGAGGGGTATTTGGTGTAGGAACTTGCAATAAGAAAGTGTCATAAGGAAACCTCGGATACAACATGCTCGATAAAAAAAGATGTTTATGCCGATAACTTGGGTATAGCAACCGACAGTGATAGACTTGGGTTTTCTTGTGGGCTACGATTTTGTGGGGTAGTCAGGGCAACAAAACGGGTTGTTTAGATCGAAAAAATGGTTGTGGATTTATTTTCTTTGGTTAAAGTTTAATAATTTTTTTAAAAGAGTGAGAAAAGTATAGTAATGTGAAAGGATAAGTGAGTGTGATAATTTATAGTATAAATGGAGTAAATAACTTAAATTATAAGAATTTTTTTTTATTAAAGAGAGTCGTTGTAACAACTAGTTTTAGGGAAAAATTAAAATAAAGTCAAGGGGCAACTATAGTGGAGGGCTTGGCTTTGCCCTTCCTTTTCTGCGCCACACACCGTGTAGTCTAAAGCTAGTGTATATATTAAGGTAAAAAATAGGTGTGAGATGCGTGGTGGTTTAGTTTAGTAGTTATTTTTACCAAAACAATATCATGTTCTAAATTTACAATAAATTTACAAAGAAGATGATTACTTTTTAACTAAATCTACACAATAAGAAAATGTACCTATCATGCATAGTATACCATGTTGTAAGTACCAAATATCAAACCCAAAAGACACAACTCTTACTGCTCCATTTTTATTTACCAATTAATTGCTTTAGTTGATTTATTTAGAGATTTGATTAAAATAAAGAAAATAAATATCAATAGTTATATGAGTGTAGTGTAAATATCAAGTCAAAATAAAGGATTGCTTGTGATGGAACTCATTTGGGAAAAAGTTACACTAAATAATTACTTAAAGTTATGTGAAAACATATCACGTGTTTTGCGTGACTTTATTAATGGTGTATGTTCTTGAAGTTATTGTGAGAGTTGCCTGTTCCGAACCGCTCCCCTCATCCGTAAGGGAAGTATAAACCACCAAAAAGTCTAGATATTGACAACAATCTACTCTCTTTTTTTTACGATAGACTTGCTAAATGCCTTAACACGTAGAAAGCTACCACTGATATGATATCGGTCGTTGTCCCTTTCGAGATCGCTCAATCCTTGTTTAAAATATTTAAGTTATCAAAATATTGATTAATCTTTATTAAATGTGTAGCATTATAATAATAGGAAGTAAACATAGACCATTTACTTCATAACGTGAGTTCACAAACTCTTGGTTTGTGCCAAAGCTTAGCATAAAGACTGTGCAAGAAAAGCCGCATAACCAAGTGTTGGCTTAACATCAAGACCTAGTATATAGACAATATCGACCCCAATTGAAATTTATAGATGATAAATAGTCACAAAATGTGTGTATTTCCAACTCCACAAATAGACTAATCTCTATACATAAGGTTATACAAACCAATGCTCTACACATGAGGTTACACAAACCAATACATGGGTTTTTACACACCATAGGTACATTGATTAGCTCTCCCATTTTCTACCAAGAACACTCACAAGATTAAAGACTCGGTTAATTAATTAAGTATTTCATCAACAACGAAAAAAGTAGAAAGAATTATTAAGAAAATAAACACATCACTTTTACTATAAAATAAACTATTTAATTTATACTAAGTTTCATATTCACCAAACAATATACAAAAATCTAGCCATGAATGGACATACACGCTAAGAAATTAATATGGGAATTATCATGGTGAGAAAGTGAATTGAGATTTCTTTGTATTTTGGGTGATTTTTGGGTTCTCTCATATTTGGCTATTACAAGTGTTTATTGACTGATTTCAGGCTCCATAGGTTGTTCAGAACCTTAGGGGTAGAAACTTCGGGTAGAAGGTGTGGAATGAAATGGTTGAAGGGTTGATGAAGTCCTTAATTTATAGACATAAACAATAGCTTGAGCACACTTGTGCATGTCCTTCAGTGGTACAATCATTTGTACTCTGTTGCACATTGTCCCCGACAGGTGAGGAAGCACGCCCATGTTTGGCTACGTGTCGTAACTGACTGTTAGTTTGATCGGGTTTGGAATCTTCTAGCTTTTGTTTTGGCATGTCACACCCGTGCTTGCCTTCCTGGGTTGGCTTCTTTGACTAATTTGTTGACATCATGATTAGCATGCCCTTGCCCAAGTCTGCATGGCCGTACTTGGCGTCTGGTGACCTTCAATTTCTCATCACTTTCCTTACTTTTCACTTCTATTTTCATTTTAAGAGTTAAAACATGCATTTATAAAATAGGAAGGATTTAGGCATGTTTCCTATGATAATAACAATATTTACCCAATAATTAGTGATTAATATGCAAGTAAAACATACATAATCGATTGGACATTAGCAATGGAGACATCAATCACCGTACCTCACATATACGCCACATGCAGATCCTTCTTCATTGATCTTCAAATGAATTTATCAAATAAGAATAAATTCTTATGACACCAATTTCTTCTTATTTGATAAATACATCTGAAGATTAATTGATGTACTCTTAATTCTATTTTGATGGAAAATAAATTAACCCACAACGCGTACATTTCTTCCCCCCCCCCCCCCCCTCCGTGGACACATTACTATATGGTGGCTTTCTACACTTACTAAAGTTTTTTTCTTTTTTAGAATATCATTCCCTTGTATATATAGTGTTAAAATCAAATTCAAACACAAATCAACATCCCTTAACGTGAGATGCATACAAATAACTATAATAATCATAATAAGACTAGAATATTTATTATTGCACTGTAGTTTTAAACTAGAGTTCTTATTATAAGGATACACAAGAAGTTTGTTATTTAAAGTAGATTTCGAGAAGTCATACGGCCATTTGAATTGAACATTTTTTTGATATAGTAATGAAGAATATGGGGTTTCTAACAAGGTGGAGAAGATGGATTTTTGGGATTGTATCTTCATCTCGTTCTTCCATTCTTGTGAATGGGTCTCCTGATTTTTAGTTAACGTATTATAGAGGAATTCGATAAGGCAACCTGATCTCTCCTTTTCTCTTTAGTTTAGCTATAGAGGCACTATCGGTTATGTTTAAAGGGTGCATAGTTGGATCCTTTAGAGGTTTTTAAATGCCCAGTGACGGTTCTATTTTTATCTCATTTATATACGGATGATGCTCTCATAGTTGGCAAGTGGTTGATGGATAATGTGTGAACCTTGGCTCATATTTTGAGAATTTTCAAATTATAGTTTGGGCTGAATATTAATCTAAAAAAATCCAAATTGTATGGCATTGGAGTCACAAGTCAAGAGATAATGACGATGCCCGGAGGTGTTACGTCATGATTTGGGGGAGATTCCGTTTATGCATCTCGGTATTAAGGTCGGAGCCAATCTGAATAAAATCAATAGCTGGCAACCGATAATAGACATTTTTGACAAAAAGTCTCTCAGATTGGGAGGCTCGCACCCTTTCAATGGGAGGTGGTATAACTTTGATTAAATTGGTTCTTGTATGTTTTCCAAGTGATTATTTCTCCATATACCAAGCACCCATGAAGATCTTACAGACATTGGAGGCTAAAAGAAGAAAGTTTTTGTGGGGTGGGAGTGAAAGCAACACCAAGACTTGCTGGATCGCATGGAATTAGGTGAATATCGTTAAAGAGGATGGGGGTTTGGGCTTGTGTTCTCTTAAAGTCTCAAACTTAGCTCTCATATCTAGGTGGTGTTGGAGATTTAAGGTGGAAGATGGAAGTCTGTTAAAATATGAGGTGTAATATTTTTGTTACATCTTATAATTCCATGGTTATATATTTTGATAGTTTGATAAATATTAAACTTTGTATAAAAGTTTAATTGGGCTTATTATGTGTTGGTATTGGGCTGATAATATTGTCTTAATATTGATTGGCCTTATGCCCACTTGTGTGGCCCATTTGTGGTATTAATATTGCTCGGTGCAATACTGATCGTTAGATTGTGACCCGTGTGATTAAAGTTGATCTAATGGCTGAGAAGTGGAGATTGTGTGTTTTCTCTCTCGAACTTTCTAACGTCTCTATATATAGATTGTTATTCTTCTGTGTGCATGTTTTAGCTCATTTTGATATCTCTCTCTCTCTCTCTCTCTCTCTCTCTCTCACATTCGTCTTGTGTCTCAGTCTTTGGCGATTAGGGTTTGTAGTTTCAACCAGAGGTTGAAGATCCTATTAGCTGCTGTAGTCTTAGTCTTGGTTCTTGTCTTGTATTGTCTGTAAGATCTTTTCAGACTCTTTTCAGTATTTGTATTCTTCTTGATTTAGATCAACTGATAATCATCAGTTGATCAAGTATTGTATTCTTTAGGGTTCTTTTGTTTAGAAGAACTCATTGGGTATTTGGTGGAAATTTTTTAGGGTTGGCTAATAATAAGAGTTTTGGTCACCTGGTTTTGTCGCTATATCTTGTTGTTCATGTATGGTTGATGTATTGTCTTTGTGTTTGATTGAGAGATCTAGTTTTAGTCATAGTTTTTTACAAAGTCTATGTAGAAGAATTACTGAAGCCATTCACTATACTTTAAGGACTTGGCCGACCCTGTCAATCAATAAAAATCTCAACGGTATTTGGGGCAACATTGCTAAAACTGAAAACTTGCTTGCTTTCCTACGGATCTCTATATCCAAGATAATAAGAATTGAGATTTAGAATGGGTCAAAAATCCGATTCTGGCTGGATAGATGCAGATGCAACTATTGTTTGGCCTCAGGAGAATCTATTGACCACATGTTTACTTCCTGCTTTGCCGCGGCGATCATCTGTCAAAGAGTTGGTGTTTGGTGTGATGTTCCTCCTATCTTTGTTGTTTCGATTCAAGATATATTCTCTATTCATAAATAGGTTCCAATATTTATCATAAGAGGAAGATGGTACAATCGATTATTATGGTCGCTTGCTGGTGTATATGGAGATATCGAAACAACCAGATTTCTCTAATAAGCCTACTAAGCTTGAGAATACTTTGGGAGACATGCAACTCCTTAGTCACCTATGGATTAAAAATAGGTTAAAATGTTCAAATTTACATTAGGCTAGATGAAAAATGATACCGATGTAGTAGTTTCTTGTTTGTTCTGTTTGCCCACTCTTGTTAGCTTCTTGCTTAGCTTCTTGCTTGCAAGAGTGTTTGGCATATTTTTCTCTAAATTATGAATTAAATTGCATCTATTATCATCATTCTACGATTTTACAGGCTTAACGTAAGTACAAGCAGTTATGTCACCTATTAAATTAAAGGGACACCAACCATAATGAAACCTATAGCTAGCTCGAACCTTCACCGTCCTCTTTTGGGCTCCAACCTATTCCATAATCATATTGATCATATATAATTTCCCAAAAAAAAAAACAAACAACTCATAATAATATTGTCGGAGGATGCATTATTGGAGGATTTCGATGTCGTACTTTGACATAACAATATTATTATATTAGTTGACAGTTCATTTTCATTAACCTTCACTTAGGTATTTGAATATTTGCACATAAGGGAGTTTTAGTGGTAGCAATATTTTCATCATTTATGTACACAAGTTTTACAGCATTGATATACGCATATACTTAAGTTGGATGCACCATTACAATAGGTTAGATGTGCACAGTTTTGTGTGTGTGTGTGGGGTCGACTAGGTCGTCATGAGCTGGACTCTGGCCATAACATAATTGACAAAAATACAAGATGTACTCCTACAAGTAAAGGGTGTTCGAATAGAGATTAGTTGTGCTCTAAAAGTTATGGGTCATTGTGTGTATTTGAAACTTAGTGCAACAATTGTTAAGTTTGAAAGTTGGATGTGTTTTAATAATGGCCAAACGCACATACAAGCGCACTCTTGTAAGTTGTAACATGTTTGGACACATCGTACATCTAAAACATCATCTTATAAAGAATAATAATACTACTCAAGTCTCAAACTAATAATGAAACTAAATTCAATATAATAATGAAACTAAATTAAATTCATTTGAAAAAAGGTCAAAAATACAAATACAATACATTTTCTCTTAGATCACACTTTAACTTTGGGTTATTTACTAATTGTCATGAACGGTGGACCTAGGAATATGGCACATGGGTCACTTGACCTCGCAATATGTCGATTGACCTCATAGTCCATAGACATTAAAGCAAAATTTGATATATGTTTAGAGTAGTCAATCCCATCTGGTTTGAATCAAATGACAGGGGTTTCCAAGCTTGTTGGCCACATATTTCATGGTTTTTGTTTCTTTTATTGTATAGGTCTTTTCAGAAGTACGTTACTTTTGATATTTTTATGGAATTATTTAGGAATCAGTCTACTCATCATAGGCTTCTTTTAGACTATAAGGAGTGGGGGGCGGGAAAGAGGGGGATGAAGCGCCATGTGGCACTTGTGGGACCCTTGTGGGGGGGAAAATAATTGTGGGGAGTGGAGGGGGGGGGGGGAAGAGGGGGGGGAAGGAAATAATATTATATTGTGTTAAAGTTAAAAAAAAAATTAAAAAAAAAAAACTGACCAATCTGCTGCTGCCACGTGTCCCCACCCCAAGCCCCACGCCGGTGAAGCCCTCCCCGCCCCCAGCCCCACGCCATGGTTCCCGCCCCTGTGGCGGCGGTGTTCCAGCCCCTCCCGCCCTCTCTCCCGCCCCCACTCCTTACAGTCTTAAAGTACTTAATAGTTAATACTGGTCTGGTATATGTCATGTTTTTTTTTTGGAAGGCGAATTTTCTATGTTGTGGCAGAGATCATCACAACTCCCCAGAAGGGGAGTCCCCTAGCCACTCTCCAATGGTCAGACTATGTTGTCTTAACCGGGCCCACGCTGACACGAGAGTGGCCGGCCCACAAGCGAGTCGAGGCTGCGCATAAGGGGCACTAAGTTCGATTTTATTAATCTCCTAAAAGAAAACTAATAGAGAAATTTAATTGTTACTGATATTCCAATAAATTTTTTTCTTGCACATTTTTTTATCCTTGGTCAAGCCATTTCAAAACCAACCAAACTCGTCTTAGGGATTTGTTTTTGTTTTTTTTTTTTTTTTTTTTAATAATAGGACTAAATATTTGTCTGGTATATGTCATTTAAAAGTTAACTTACCAATTTTCTAAAGAACATAAATGAAAAAAAATGATCATATGTTAATATTAGTTATTACTTATGGCCCATTATCTTGTTTTCTCTGGCTTTGGCCTATATATTAAAGACGATCCATAAGACCATAAACACGTTATGTAGTTGTGTTCCTATGTATCAGTATGTTACTACATCTTTGTAATTTTATGATTGTTTTTTTCTATACAAATCTAGATACCCTTTTTTGGTATTTCTAATTTCTTTCTCTAAAGTAATAAAGTTTTTAATAGAAAAATACTTAGAAAAAACATTTATTTTCTTCTATCTAATTTAAACAGGATTACTTCACAAGTTCACAGCGATAATGCGATCAACAACTTTAAAAACGAACTAGTATGATCTGGCTTAGTGAATGTCCCTCTTGATATACGTTTTCAACCAAAATATTATGACGCAATGAACTAATGTTTCTGAGTCCACTACTCACCTTAACTATTAAACTAATCTAATCAACAACTTAGACCCACCTAGCTCGTTTTACGATTTTAAGCCTTTTGTTTGACCATTCTTCTATATCATATATAGAACGAAGTCGTCATATAATTATGTACTATGTGTCTATAACCATGCAACATATGTAAATAGTTATGTATATAAACCAAAAGGCTTGTAGCCTAGTTGTATCAAGGTGGGTAAAGATACAGATTTAGAAGTAGTATCAGAGTTTTTGTGATTTAGCCGATCCCAAAAAAGTTGTGTATCTATACATATAATAAACCAAAGTCATTTTAATGACATGGCATTTAAAGATGCATTCTCTTCCTTGAGTGTGTCATGTGTCATTCCATGTGGCATTGGGATATTTTAGGAAAAAAAATAATTTAAAAACAAAATTGGATTTTTCACCCTCATGTTTCCTCCCATAATTTTTAAAACGTTAATATCTTTAATATACGAGATTTTTTAAAGAAAAAAATTACACCAAATTAACGAGCATTTTATTATCTTTCCAACGAGTACCATAATGCTATATAACAAACAGAGAAAAAACGACTATTTTTTGTAACCCGACAGGTATTGTGTCAGGTTTGGAATTAGTTTAAAAAAAATTATGAGTTTGGGTCAGGCCTGGGATTAGGTGATACCCGACCCAATTACCCATTTTTTTTATATTAGAATATGATAACTTATGGTAGAGATTTGTTTAAAATAATAATAATAATAATAATAATAATAATAATAATAATAATAATAATAATGTATAGACAAGTCACTAATTATGTTTAAATCAGTAAATATGATTTTTTTTTTCAACCAGAGCTGAATAGGTTAATAGAGTTATACGTTGTTTTAAGTTAGGTATCAATATTAGTATGTTAGAGTTGTACATTTGTTTAGTCTTTAGGATAGGTGTTAATATTAGAGTTACATTTAAGTTCTACATTCTTTTAGGTTAGGTGTTAGCATTGGAGTTGTACATTGTTAATTTGTTTTAGGTTAGATATTAATATTAGAGTTATACATCAGTCTATTTCATATGTAAAATTGATGTATCATATTAAAATTTTCAACCCGGGACGCTCCCGGGGTATAATCTAGTACGTATATATATTAATGATTCTGGCTCTCATATGCTCGTAGTGGACAAGTCTTTTAGCGCCTTTCGTTTAGCCCCCCCCCCCCCCCCCCCCCCCCCCCCCTCTTTTTCCACACCTCGTACCTTTTTCATACACACAATTCAACATTGCTACCAGTTGTTTCAGTGGCTTCTAAGAACAATTATCTACAAACAAACAGACATTCACTCATCTAGACCTTGACTACAACAACAACCGTACCCGTACCCAGGAAATCCCACAAATAGCGACGCTATTAGTAGAGTCGTATAATCTTAAATGTTGGGTCGTACAATCTTAATTTAACCATATGATCTAACAGTCTTCTAAATCAATATAACAAGATTCATAAATGACTTCTTCACATGGGCCCTAATGCCCCGGAAACAAATTAATACAAAAGGTACAAGAAACACATTAACAACCAATACTCATTACACCCTAAGACTCGAGCCGGTAACAAAATAGCAAGCAATAAGTTTACGACGCTTCTGTGGTAGTTGAGTTTGAGAAATCAGCCAGTATTTGGTAAAGTCGGTCTGCTGTAGGACGATCACTTGGATCATCCTTGGTACACTTCCGGTAAATATCAACTAAAAATCTAAGGGTTTTTTCTTTTTTGTATTCTTCAGTCTCAGCTTCAGTATCTTCTGCTGGACCCAACGCCTCTAGTTCATCTGTCAATAGCGGTCGTTTACCCATCTGTTCAAATCAAATTATCAAAATGATTATCATTAACTCTTGGACCAGTTTTAATTGTAAAGGACATAAATTGATCAAGAAGCACAAGCTATAATCAGATTTTAGATCGCCATAAATTTCCTATAGGAGTGTGCCGATTAATAACAAGGGGTAACGGGGGAAATATATTCACAATTCTAATGAAGGGGTGGACATACCGAAAGAAGCTCGTGAATTTCAGACTCCCGCAATCCAGCGTACGGGACTTGCAAAGTCAATAATTCCAAAAGTAGGCATCCGAAAGACCATAAATCCACTTCCTACAGTAAACAACACATAACTTATTAGGCACACTTAAAAGTCACATTTACTAAAAAATAACACAAACAAGTTGAACGAAAAAAAAAAATCTAACGAGTCCATATAAAGACCGATCATGAATTGTTCGATACCAGCTTTATAGTCATTGCTTTCATAACGAATTAAACAACTATATATAGAATTCAAAAACCATACCAGTCCATAAAAAGACCGATCATGAATTGTTCGATAGACCTCAGGGGCCATCCAACGAGGTGTTCCAACACAGACATCAGGTGGCGGTATCCCCATATGGCCAATACAACACGTATGCAAGGACGAATGTAAAGGAACTGCTCTATCAAAATCACAGAGTTTAACAACAGGTTTTCCATCCGATTTTTCATCATCCAGATCAATCAAGACATTTTCACTCTTCAAGTCACGATGAATCACATCTTTTGAATGGATCTCAGATAATGCCCAAGCAACATCTTTAGCAATTTGCAAAGCCAATTCCACACGAACATGCTTCTCACCAGATCTTGCAAGCTTTTCTATATAGTGCTGTTATAAACAGGAAGATTAAAAGTACGTAAGATTAAAAATATTATGTGATCAGAGGTGTGAAACGGGAGCCATAACCCAAACAACCCATTCATATAGCTAAGGTCGTTGGACCTATGAACTAGATAATTAAGCTGCATTAAGTAACTGATGATACTCACCTTTAATGATCCCCCTTTTACATGCTCCATAAAAATGGCAGACTGCAATACACGATTCGCTGGTGTTCCTTCTGGCGATGGTAACCATTTGGTAGATATTTGATGGCCTAAAACTTTTACAATACAAGGGTGCTTCAAAACGCTTAGAAGTCTCACCTCCCCTAAGCAATTAAATTCAAAATTCCTAACTTCATCTGCAGGCCTCCCACTCAATTCCATGATGCGCACCTGCAATGAATATATTTCAGTTAGCAGCTTCCAATATATATACCACAACAATAAACCATGTTTGTGAATGCAATTGACTAGCCTAGAGTAGAGCTAGCCAAATCATAGTTATCAAAGGCGCTAGGCGCACTCAAGGCGCATAGGCCTCGCCTATGGCCTAGGCGCAAGGCGCAATAAAAGCGAGGGCCTGAGAAACACTTAAATGAAAAAAATGAAAAATATATTATGTGTCAGAAAAATAAAATAATTTCAAGTATAATTAACAAAAGCTTCTATAATATTTAATATTATCTAATTAGTAGCAAAAGTTTTAAAATGTCATCTAGTTAGTACCAAAACTTGAATGATTCAGACTACTTTATTTGTTAAGATGGATAGACACATTAATGTCCCTTTACTTCTTTGCATCAGATGTGGAGAGACCCAAATTGCCCTGTGTATGTCACTTTTGCTTTATTTACATAAAAATAAAAATAAAATAAAAAAAAACCCTTTATCTACAACCAAATAGTATTGCACATACAATTAAACTTAACATTTAAAAAATTAATATAAATAAAACCAAATCAGATTTAAAAAAAAAAAAACAGAAAAAGGGATCAGACGTGAAAAAAGAGTGAAAGTCAGAAAAAGTCTTTTTTTTATTACTGCAACACTCCTATTCATCTTTTTTTTTTAAAAAAAAACACTCCTATTCATCTTCTTTCCCAACTAGACTCTCTTTCTTTCTTCTTTTTTCCTACCTGCAACTCAAAAAACTCCATGAAAGAAGAATAGTTTCAAGAAGCAAAGGCGGTATCTGTGTGAATCAGACTTGTTCAAACCGAAATGTGGCCGGAATTTGCAGAAGCTTGTCGGAATCTGGCCAAAAAGTGGCTGGAGCGCGACTTTGACAGTGCAAGTCGTTTATGGTGCGCCTCGCCTAGAAAAAACGCCTAGGCGCAAGAAGCGAGCGCTTTTGATAACTATGGAATGTGGCCGGAATTTGCAGAAGCTTGTCGGAATCTGGCCAAAAAGTGGCTGGAGCGCGACTTTGACAGTGCAAGTCGTTTATGGTGCGCCTCGCCTAGAAAAAACGCCTAGGCGCAAGAAGCGAGCGCTTTTGATAACTATGAGCCAAATACGCAGGTCAGACAAGCTGTGTAATAGGTTAAAGCACGTAATTTTTGGTACTGTTAGGATTGGTTGAGCCGAAACACTTTTTTCCAATTTTTTTAGACTCCTTAAAAATAACAGTGTCAAATCAAGTGCAATGCAAATTCCAACTTACTTCAATAACCTGTTTTTTAAAAGAAACATGACTGCAGATGTTTTACGTAATTAGAATACATTTCAAGTGCTATTTAACCCGTTTGACACATTTTCTTCTAAGCTGCTATTTTTTATGCCCGTTTTACCCCTCATTAGTAAACAGGCTAAACAGCTCAAAATTTCCACCTCTACTCAGTAAACACTACAACACCTCACCCAACCACCAAACATACAAGAGAAGCTATAGATATTGAAAAAGAATTCATTGCAAAAAAACCATTAAGAAAAAGAAAGCAAATAATGAACAACTATAGCAGTTATCAATACCTTAGCAGCAGCTTCAACCGATCCAAGGTTGCACTGGATAAGGGTTGTAGAACCTTCTTCCTTAACTTCCTCACATGTAGAAAGAGAAGGAAAAGAGCAGTCCACATCAAGACCTGCATCACTATTGATCCTGCTCATAGGAATGTACCTAAAAAATAAACAAACAAGATAATTATGCTGCTACGTAGCTGTGGATTTACATGCTCACCATTGTAAATAAACAAAAAAAAAGCATTTTTTTGCAGAAATGATTAATGGTCAACCCATGATACAATGAAGAAACGCTTATAGCTACAACAAAATGACAAAGATTAACTTCCAACATTTAGAACTCTGCAGTTCACTAACGGGTTACAATCTTTCCTGGTGATTAACATATTTATCTACAAAAGAAGTGCCCTCTTAGCATAAGATTTAAAAAAAACACAAGAAAATGTAAGCAGCTGACTCCAACCCAGGTGCGACCCGTATTAAGCCTAACTTAAACTTGTCGGTGTACTTAGCCAACCTGCCTATTTTGTCACCTCTAACAAAAGAGATCTATTTTTATTATACACTGTTTGTTTAATGTGCTCTTCACCTGGTTGTATACAGACCTACTTTAGTTGTACTTATAGATAAAAAAAGCTCAGAAACAAGTTTGTTAATGCTTTTTATATTGTCATAATGTATATATTTTTATTATCTTATTTAGGGGTGTTTGAAGATTAAATGATATAAAACATTATCTACTACATAGGTATGAAACAAGGCGCCTTGCTAGCAACCGTACATGAGGATAGCGCTTTCACCTCACACCGACACACCTTGACTTCCAGAACCATTAAAATAAAGGCCATCACGTTGTCATGCATTACAAGTAATCTGGTATGTCCTAGTATAAACATTCATCTTGCACATTCACATAATAATGTTTCTTCTTCACTAGCAACGTACCCAAGATTAAATGGATGATTCAGATTTCCACTACAATAGATGCTGCATGTACACATACAATCGTATAGTAGTATAGAAATAATACCTGTAATAGTACTCTGGATCAGTCTCTTCCCTTATATCATGCGGACGGCATGCATCCACTACCATTCGAACCTCTGAATCACCTCTCTTAACGACAATTACATTCCAGGCATGAGGTGCAAAATCCAAATACCCCCTCACAAGCTCACAAGGTACTCGAGGTTCCACTCGATCACAAAGATACTAAAGTCCAAGCAAATGAGAATAAAAAAATTATTCATCCGTACAAAGCATAGAAACAAACCAATGAGGCAATGAATACGAGATAAGACTGGTAGATTAAATTACCTTCAAGAGCAATGCTCTATGTCTACAAACACCAAATTGTAGAGTCCCAATAGGGACAACTATAGAATTTCTCCTTGCTTTTACCAACTGAATGGAATTTTCACAAAGGCCGAGAAGAACAGCATCCTCTGCAGAGTTTGTACTCTGTTTTGCAGATTTTATATTGTTGCTGTGGTTCCCGGTAGGGCAAGTGCAGGCAAAAGGTTTGTTATAGTTAGATCCAGATACAGACTTTTGTGCCCTATCAACCAATCCACTTTTGTCAGTCCCTCCAAAATGACTTGACACAAACAAAGCAAGTAATGAAGCGATATGCAACACATCAAGTTTGGTGGACCCATGGATTTGATTTAAACGAAGCAATAAAGCTTTAGCACATAGTGTTACAGCATCCAACTCTTCATCCCTTTCCCTGAATAAATTGAAACATCATCACTTTCACCTGTAACATGTATTTCGTATATAATAGATAACGCAATTAAAAAACTACCTATCCATGACAATAACTTCACGTGAGCCAAGATGCGAGTTTTTGTCATAATCGCTGAGAGGCAAGAAAGGACGGTCACGTCCTGCATCATAAAATCCATCTGGTAGATAGTCCTCAATGCTACAGAAGGACATTGCACTATATTTAGAAGACATATCTACATGCATATCGATTGGTCTCCTAGACTTGCTGGGTTTAGGATTAAGATCCTTTACAGAATGTCTTTTTGACTGTGTTGTACTACACAAGTTATCTGAAGCCCGACTAGCCTCTGAAAGCAATCCCAATTCATCATCATTTTCAGCACAACTATCTTCTGCCTCTTTACCCTTGACACAATTTTCGTCAACCTGTTCTGAGTTGTCATCATCTACAGCAAGTTCTTTATTATCCGATGAACCTTCTGGAAGGGATTCAGATGAAACGGCAATATTGCCAGCTTTACAAGTTTTGGTTGAAGTTTGAGTTAAAACATGGGCAGAACTGTTGACTTTCCCGCTCCTACTGCAGTTCAAACGCTTTTGGCGAGCTCTCTGCTGCAAAACATAACGCCCTTTTCGATGCCCCTTTCTATGTTTTGCTGCTGGGATAGTTCTATTTGATGATGATACAGTTATATGGCTTGATAAAGAATCAGCAGTGCCTAGTTCACAGTTGATCATTAAAGTAAATTTCACATCATAACCCATTTATGGAAAAAGAAGCCCAGCTAAAGTAGTGACAAGAAGAAAAAGGACCGTGCTTACCAATGTGCTCGTCAGTTATGGAATCACCAAGAGGCTCTGTGACAGCACATTCAAGTACATCCATCTCTGCGTTGGTCATGTCTTCATCATTACCCTCTAGATCACAGCTTATCCACGGTGGTATTTCAGAAAAACTTAGAAACTTGTTGTGCTAAAACAGAGAACATAATGACAGGATCAGTCATGTTATAATATGCAAATAAAAAACATTCATTACATAAAAAAATGGTGAAAGAAGTCATAAGCAAATTAAATCACTCTCAAAAAGCAAATCCCTGTTCCCTGCTAATGCGTAACAAGAAAAATATCAGAAAACAGCATTCCAAACAAAACAAACACTAACACTAAAGTATACCCCTGCAAACGTATATAAACATATTTTAAATAGCTTCTACTAACTAGTTTCGATAAGAAATTGACATGTAATTGGATTAAGTTGATTATGTGTACCTGAAGATTTAGTCTCCGAAGGTTATGCATAGAGTCAAGTTCAAGAGACCCCAAAGATGTCAGTCTGTTGTTTGAAAGGTCCAAGTGTTCCAATCTCTGAAGAGATGACAAGTCTGAAGGTACTTCAACCAGCTTATTGTTAGCGACTTTTAATGTTATCAATGCACTCAAATGAGTGATTTCTGCAGGTAAATTTTTCATTTTATTGTGTGAGAGATCTAGATACTCCAAACAAGTAAGACAGCCAATTTCTGAAGGCAAATATCTGCATATATACAACACAACTTCTATCAGTTTCTTTGAGTTAATAAGACGGTCATCATCTTAAACAAGCATAAGATAGAATTTAATATTTTTTTAATTGACACAAGCATCTTAAGCAAAATATACAAAGAAATACAGGCAAACATGAAGGTTAGAAGATAATCAGTACGACATAACGACATTAATAATAATGAGGTACTACTGTCCTAGAACCTCAAGCCATTTTGCAGTTACATCCATCTTAGTTTGCACAGGTATTGGAATCCGAAATCAAATTAAGTGATCCATACATCTCCTAACCTTACGGTCAAAAACTAAATAATCGCCCCCCTTTCTCACGGAACCCATTGGCCATTACCAAACTCTGTTAACATATAAATGTTATACGTGTAGATTGTCATGATCCATATAAGCTCTAATCCAATCTCAAGTCCCCAATAAAACTTTGTTGTTAAAAAGAAGATGCAAACCAAAGTAACATGTGTAGAAATTTTCAGAATACATGAATTAGCAAAAGAATCTACACGGCACATTCATGTTATAACACAAAGCATCAAAGTAACTATACCCTTCCATCTGGAATTTCTGTATCACCATTGTCAGCCCCACTCAAAGTAACCGTATCTTAGTCCTTAGAAAGAGAAGAGGTAGTCCTAGGTTATTAACCTTTATCCCAGAAACAACCCTTCTTTACATTATATTCAAGCTTATTAGTTTTTTATTAACTAAATAATAGTCATGTGGGATATTGCCCACCATCACCCCGTGATGCAATCATATAGGCATGCCTTATTTAGTTATTTATCAAGACAACATACATAATGAGTGATTTCTGAAGGTACTTCACATCCTTACCAGTTAAATCAAGATTTATATTCACATTAAAATCCAGGACAAAACTTACAGACAAATTAACTGTTTCGATCATATGAAACCATATTCCCGACTTGTAACGGCTAAAAGAAACAAATACAATCTATGTCAAGTTAAAGATCAAAGCAACTTACACTCCTAACCTTTTCCTCTAAAGCTATAATCATTCTGTTATAAATATAAACAAACAATTCATTCACATAATTCATTACAAATCACATCTTATCATAACTAACAAATTACCTGATAGAAAAGTGACAAACAGACAACTTAGTCAACCGTTCAAGCCCAACAATATCCGCCAACAACGGAAACGCCGACGGCCTCGGCGGCGCCTTACAAAGCTCCAACTCCTTCAAACCCTTCAACTTCTGCAAAGGCAAACCAGCCAACCCAGGCAAAGATATCTTAACCTGCAACCTCTCTAACCCAACCAAGTTCCCAAACTCAGCAGGAAACAAATTCATATCATTCCCAAAAAACTTCAAAGTCTTTAACTTACTCAACCCTCCAACTGATCTGGGTATCAAATTAAACACATTTTTATAAACATACAGCCCCTCAATTGATGACCCATCTCCCTCATTAACCCTATTCTCATCCAACACTTGTAGATCCAATATCTTTCCAGAAACATCTATTGCAGGTTCAAGATTATCTGTAGTACTGCAATCTTTGTTTGTAGTAGTTGAAACAGGGACTGATTCATCTGAATTTAGTATCTGCATGGTGGGTTTGTGAATTAATGAAGGGTTTGGGGTAAAGATTTGTGGGTTGCAACGATTGGATGAAAAAGATTGGCTTTGTGGTGGGTAATTGAAGAGGAAAAAAGGGTTTGATGGGATTAGGGTTTGGAATTGGGAGGAAGAAGTAAGAACCCTAATTTTGTAGAGGACGAAGGTATTTGTACTGTATAGAGGGTATTTTCGTAATTTGGGGTTGGACAAACCCTAACGAAAGTTTGTGTTTTTGGTTGAGTGGAAATTTTAGACATTTATTTTTTGTTGTATTTATGAAAGTTATGTTTTTATAAATAGTTATTATATATTTAACTAGTTTTTATCCTGAGAGCGTCCCGGGTTGAAATATCTAATCTATACATATAATATTTAGGAGCATTTTGGGACACTTGGCAATCATTTACCACCCTAGCATTTAATGGTCATCCCTCATGGCACAATGTGGTAATTTATAAAATTTTCTATTTTTTTTAAATCAAAAATGCCGTAAATATATAAACCCAATTAAAACACGCTTATAACCTAACCCCCATTTCTTTGCAATCGCCGTTCAACCAAAACCCTAATCATAGACGATCGCCGATCGTCCATATCTGAGCTTCTCTTCCCGTCTTCTTCATCTCATCTTCAAGGTATTCTTTCTTCTATTCTTCCTGATTTGTTTGTCGATTAAGTTTTTTTTTTTTGTATGTGTTTTGTCTGATTTCAATTATTTACCTTATAACATTATTCTTTTCTGATTCGATTGGTATTCTACTTCATATTGTTTTTATCGTCCATTCGGATTTGAAATCCTGTTTAAATACTACACTGCTTTTAATTAATCTATTGTTTTAGGGTTTTGATTTAGGGTTTTGGTTTAGGTTTTAATTAATCCTGTTTACATACTGATGATTATTATGGAAAATATGTTTTTGGTCTCTATTTAGTTTTCATGTTTTAGGTTTATGATTCGATTGATGTTTTATAGAAACTTTAGAACCGATTGTTATGATTTAGTTTTTGATTAGTGGTTTATGTTTTAGGTATCGATTCATGGTTTAAGAAATACTTTATTGGTTTGTTATTATTTAAGCGTTCAACTTAGAATGATTTTGCATTTATGTTATAGGTTTCTATTAAGCTTGAGTGTTTTAGGTTTGTATTTAGTAAAAATGGTTCAATTGATTTAGTCTTCAATTTATGTTATAAGGAACCTAGGAATGTTTCAGGTTTCGATTTGTAGTATGTCCGAAATACGGATTACAAATATTATCCCTAATTGCTAAGCGGAACATTATTCGTAGTAATATGTTTTAGGTTTGCATTTAGTAAAAATTGTTCAATTGATTTAGTCTTCAATTTATGTTATAAGGAATCTAGGAATGTTTCAGGTTTCGATTTGTAGTATGTCAGAATACGGATTACAAATATTATCCCTAATTGCTAAGCTGGACATTATTCGTAGTAATATGTTTTAGCCTTTTAGGTTTGCATTTAGTAAAAATGGTTCAATTGATTTAGTCTTCATTTTTTGTTATAAGGAACCTAGGAATGGATTGTTATCATACATTGTTTTTGTTTAAAACACGCATTTAGTAAAAATTGTTCAATTCATTTAGTCTTCAATTTAGTCTTCTATTTATATTCTTTATGTTATACTCATATAAACATTACTTTGCTGATATGTATTTGCGATTATCTTTTGTGGTTGCTACAGGTGCATACACGTTTGGAATACAATGGTTTATGGATTTTGGATTGAGTCGGAGGGTAACAACCGTGTTTGTATTGTAAGATATCTGTTACATGCCAAAATGTATATAGTACAGTATGTTTATACTTTTCCTAATAATATTTTAATGTTTGTAATTCTTATCAGGCGTTACCAAAACTCTATCAAAAGTGGATCGAAGATTATGGTTATCCTACCGGTAACACCAAAATCCGTACCTTGGACTCTAAAGTCTATGATATTAAAGTGTTGAATATTGCTGGCAAGTGGTTCTTCTACAATGGTTGGAGAACAATGATTACTGAATTGAAGTACCCATCTGGGTGTAACTTTCTATTTCAGTATGAGGAAAATCTTCGCTCTTTCAGGATGATAACTTTCCATCAAGATGTAGTGTATGCAGCTGGTAACTTTTTTTACTGCAGATTGTCCGATCCTTATACCAGTGAGAAGCGTCTGGTATGTGTTTTTTTTAATCAAATAACATCATTATATTTTATTATACAATTTTTTGATATAAAAACTTATTTTAACCCCTGTCAACATTTTTGGTGTTTTTTCCAGCATGTTAGTTGTTACGTTGTTCATGGTTTAATGAACAGACAACTCCCGTTGGACCCAATTGCAGTTAGAGCTCCTCCACGTAAAAAGTTTAAGATCCAGCTAGCAGTTGATGATGGTTTCTTTTATGTCACTAAAGGATGGCTTTTCATTAAGCAAACTTTTTCAATCACACCTGATCATCTCATTGTCTTCGAAATCATTGATGAGGTCTTCTCTGTTTTCTTAAATATAAATTCTAAATGTTTAGCTTTATATTTTTTGCTCGCTGTATACGTCATAAGGCTGATAAAATTTATATACTTCTTTTTTGTTTAACAGAGCACATACAATATGTCGGTTTTTGAGAAAAACAAGCTTACTCTTCCTCCTGAACTTAAATGGGAAGCTGAAGTTAAGGAGGAGGATGATGATGAAGATTACTCTGATGAAGATATCATTGTCGTTTCTACTGATGATAGTGAGGAGGTTGTCGTTTCTGATGATTTCAGCGAGGAGGATGAAGAGGACACTGATATGGAGGAAGAGGATGATGATTCTGAGGAAGAGGACGATGTAGGTGTGCCAGTGGTGTTCGTTGTTGACAGGCACTATGTAAGTAATAATATTTATTTTTTAAATGTATTAACTTAGATGTATTTTAGTCCTGTTTACATACTACACTGATTTTAATTAATCGATTGTTTTAGGGTTTTCATTTAGGATTATGATTTAGGTTTTAATTAATTCTGTTTACAGAATTATGATTATTATGGAAAATATGTTTTTGGTCTCTATTTAGTTTTCATGTTTTAGGTTTATGATCCAATTGATGTTTTATAGAAACCTTAGAATCGATTGTTATGATTTAGTATTTGATTAGTGGTTTATGTTTTAGGTATACATTTATGGTTTAAGAAATACTTTAATGGTTTGTTACTATTTAAGCGTTCAACTTAGAATGATTATGCATTTATGTTATAGGTTTCTATTAAGCTTGAATGTTTTAGGTTTGCATTTAGTAAAAATAGTTCAATTGATTTAGTCTTCAACTGCTGTTTATAAGGAACCTAGGAATGTTTCAGGTTTTGATTTAGTCTTCAATTTATGTTATTGGTTTGTAGTATGTCCGAAAATGGTTCAATTGATTTAGATGTATTTTAGTCCATCAGGTTTATTATAACTCTTTATATGTTAGTGCAGCCATATTAGTGGTTTATAAGTTGACGACCTCCTAATATGTGTCAACTGTTGTTACTTAGTATTATGTAGATCTTAGATGTTAGGCTTATAACAGATATGGGTCAACTGTTGTTGGTTATTAAGATGTTAAAAATGGGTGAAGTGGTCTAAATGTTAGATTTTACTTTATGGACAAATTAACCACACCTGTTGTTACTTATGTAGACTTCTCAAACAAATATCGGTCAACTGATTTATTTGTTAGATGTCAAGTGATTTAGATTCATTTTAGTTTCAGCTACACACATAGGTCAAATCTGGTCAAATCATCAGATTACACAAATTGGTTACCAGTTGGTATAAAATATATATTTGATTCAAATGGGTCATCTGTGGTCATCGTTCTCAACTGCACCAATTTAGTTGTTTATTTAGACTTTGTTGACCTTAAGAGGTCAAACTGCACTGAAATGGTCTTTACTTGTGATATGGGTCAAATGGCATTTACTATGTAAGTGCAATCATTTATTTTTTAAATCTATTAACTTAAATGCATGTTAGTCGAACAGTTTTATTATACGCCTTTAGATGTTATTGCAGCCATAGTAGTGGTTTATAAGTTGATGACCTCCTAATATGGGTCAAGTGTTGTTACTTAGACTTATTTAGATGTTAAATGTTAGTCTGTTGTCAATTATGGAAAAACTGTTGTTGCTTATTTAGATGTCCACTTATGTCATATCCAAATGAGATGACAAGCTATATTTATATATTATTATTGTATAACTTTCTATTATTTGTTATTTGCGTAGCGTATGAAGACCCCTTGGGCAAGGGAAAACGGGTTGTGCAAGAAGAGGGCTTTGACCATTCGTGATGGTGAGGGTTTTAGTTGGGGAGTGTCTGTTGGGAGGGAAGGTGAACCTGGAAAGTACCGTTACAACATAAGAGGTATGTCAATTTTCGTAGGTGATAAGAACTTTCAGCTTGGTGATCAAATGCATTTCCAGTTTTTCCAAAAGCAAGGTGTGTTCGAGTTCTCTAATGTTGTTAACGGTAATGGTAGTTAGTTTGGTTAGTGGTGGTTGTTATGTGGTTTGAAGACAATACTTTTTGGTGGGTAACTTTTTTAAGTTAGAACATGATCTATCGTTGGTAGTCACAAACATTTCCACGTTTACTGCTCATGTGGTAAGTCGTGGTTTTTGGGTTTATATATATGTTGATAAACAATAAATAAGTAGGTTATGTATATTGTAATGTTTTTGGGTTGTTTAGACAGTAAGTTAGCAATGTTTGGATAAGTTAGTAAATCTATTATCTAAGAATCTAAAATAACTGAATTTTCATCTTAAAATTTTACATTTTGATACAACTAAACTATATTTTGTAACATTGGTTGTCCAAGTCTTTTTAACAAAAAGGTTTTTTTGAACATTAATTTTGTAAACTTTTGGTAGGTTTAGTTGTCATGTATGATTGTGCATATGATGTTTGGTTTGTCGTGATATATGTTTATGCTAAACCTTTATTTGTTGTTTATTGAGTAATTATGAATTGTGAACTGTTTAGGTAGTAGTAATACAATTACAATCATATGGATTTTTATAAAAAAAAAAAGTCATCATACATTTTTATATCAGAAAACTTTTTTAACAATCATGTGACATTTTATATTTTTTAAATTTGATAATTTTTTTTAAAAGTCAAATTTTAGCAACATTGACTTTTCCAAGTCAATCATATTAATGACAGTTTTCCTAAAATATTTTAATTTATTAATTGGTAATAAATATAAATTCCGTGTATATTAAGAAGTTTAAGTTATCTCAATCATTGTTAACAAAATAAATTTAAGATTATTACAATTAACTAACAATCAATATAATTGTATCATCAAAATATTTTTGGTACATTTCAATTATTTAAAACCACCCCTTTATAAACTAAAACCAGTTTTGTAACATAAGAGGTATTTAAATTCAATGTTTGGCTATTTTAATTAAATTGTATTACAGTTTTACAATTCTTTTAAATCGCTTAGTTTAAAAAACGAATAATAAACAATTTTTTTCCAAAAAATAAATTCTTGATGAATAAACGAACTTTACCTATAAAAATTGGACAAACTTAAATGTAAATTACTTTTCTTTTATAAAGCCGTTATTAAAAAAATTTATAACAAACAATTTTATTAAAAAATATAAAATGAATTATACTAAGTTTAAAATGTACCATACCAAAACGAAATTTAACTTAATAATGGAAACAGTTAAATGTAAATTAATTTTCTGGTCAACTGTTATATTAATGTTGTCATAATTTAGGAATCTTTAGTCAAAAAGTCATCATACATTCTATAACTAACTTTGAAACATTTTTATATTACCAAACCTTTTTTAGCAATAATTTACATTTTATATTTCTTAAATGTGTTATTGTTTATTTTTAAAGTCAACTTTTAGTAACGTTGACTTTTCCAACTGAATTATATTAATCACAATTTTCCAAAAATACTTTAAATTATTGTCCTTAACTAAATAATGTAAACATGTAACAATGGTAATTATTATTTTCTTTTTTTAATCAATAAACGAAATTTAACTTAATAATGGAAAACTTAAATGTAAATTGATTTTCATTTCTAACTGTTACTTTTAAAAAAAATTTCACAAACAATTTTATTAAATTTAAATTTTAATTATACACAGTTTCAAATGTACCATACCAAAAAATCGTATGCATGTAAACAAAATTTAACAACATTAACTTTTAACTTAAAAATGTAAACATATAACAATGCTAATTATATTTTCATTATAAAATTAATTTAAACGAAATTTAACTTAATAATGGAAACACTTAAATGTAAATCAATTTGTGGTCAATTGTTATATTTATGTAGACATAATTTAGTAATGTTTACTAAAAATAAAAAACTTTACATTTTTATTACATTTTTTTGTTAAACCTCTATAAATACATATTAGATTGATCTTACCTAATACTTAGATACCATAGAGTTGTAGCATTATGGATCCAAACAACATTACTTTTTTGAATGACATCACTTGGCGCATGACTAAATATACTATCAAAGTTAGGGTGCTTAGGCTTTGGAAGCGAGAAAATCGAAAGAAACCTGGAGAAATTCTTTCTCTTGATATGGTTCTTATGGATGAACAGGTTATGTTTTTAACATATTTTTTTTAATTTGCTTTTTTTCTACACATTTGTTTGTTGCAAAAAATTGGTTGTTAATAATTTTTTTTTCTTTTCAAACAGGGGTCGAAAATGCAAGCTATTGTATGGAGTAGATATATGAAGAAGCATGAAAAATTCTTACATGAAAATGAAACCTATTATATTTATAACTCACAACTTGCTGAAAACAAATCTACTAAACATTTTTCTAAAGAAGATATGCTCTCATTTACTTTTGAAACTAATATTTCAAAGTGTAGTAAGTTTGATGGAAGTGAATACGGTTTTAATTTTTCATCTTTTGAGTCAATTAAAGGTGAAAATCTGTCTACAGAACAAAGAATTGGTTTGTTTTTATTATACTAACGAAATGTATTTTAATCATTTTCTATATTGATTATGTATTCGTATAAAACTGTTTTAACTTTTTTTTAAGATTTCATTGGCTATGTTGAAGAATGGACTCCACCAGAACCAACAGAAACTAAAGCTGGTTGGAAAAGCAAGATGAACCTTGTCTTGATCGATCTAGAGTATGTATTTCATATCTGCTACGAATATGTTGGTATAAAACCCTTTATAATTTTCCTTTTAACATACATTCTGTTTATATGTAGTGGCATGAAAATGACCTGTTCTTTGTGGGAAGATTATAGTCATGAGATGTTTGAATACATCAAGCAGAATGAAGATGAAGTTCATGTAGTCCTTATTGTTCAATTTGGAAGCTTTAGCAAGTATAAAGGTATGTTATATATTACTTTTTTTAGAAATTCCGATTAGATATTTTTGTATACCGGTATTTGTTTTACCTGTTTTAATATTTTTTTTTCAAAGGCAATGTAAGTGTTCAAAATGCTTTCTTTATCACTCGCCTTTTTATTAATGAAGACATTGAAGACATTCGTTCTTTCAAGAAAAGGTAGAATAGTTATATTTTTTTGTGTTTTATTTATATGTTTTCAGTTGTTTAAAGATATATAAATATTTTTTTTTAATTACAGTTATATTGAAAAGTTTATCTCCAGCGAATCATGTTCTGCTCAACGATCCCTGGGATCGTCTGGTAGTATGAATATGTCTGATGAATTTTTGAATAAAACAACTTTTAGCAGTATTCGTGATCTTCCATTGATAACAGAGGTTCGTATAAAATTAATTTTTTTTGCCTAATAACTTTCTTTCCAAATACATTTCAAGGTTATTCGTGACATTTTTAATTTTGGTTTTGTAGGTTAACAAACAAGTAATTGTTGTTGGAACAATCAAGGGGGTGGATCCTAACGAAGATTGGTATTACCTTGGTTGCGAGTTCTGCAACCACAAGGTTGAGCCAACTTTGAGTTTACCAGATGATGAAGAGGTGAAGGACGTAACTTCATTTAAACAAGTTTTGATTTGCACGAATAAAGGTTGTCCAAAACAGATTGTCTCTGGTGATCCAGTGTAAGAATTCTATTCTCTATACATAAGTTATAATTGTATGATATATTTTTTTTTTTTATGTTTTAGTATTCATGTTTACGTTTACTAATTTTTTTACATATAGATTTGATTTTTTAGTTTTGGTGTTTTAGGTATAGGATTCCAATAAGGGTACAGGATTGTACTGGAATTACATCCCTTACATTGTTTGATCGAGAAGCAAAAAAAATGTTGGGCATGTCAGCGATGCAGCTTCTTGAGAAAAGCAAACAGGTAACCTATTTTTTTGAGCTTTAAACAATATATGTAATTGTACTTTGTATTACTTATATGATGTATGATCTAGGTTTCTATTGAAGAGAAAGTAATTCCTGTTGAGTTTTATGAAATTGAAGATAAGAAATTTGCTTTCAAAATTAAAGTAGGGCAATTTAATATTGATAAGCATGTTGATGGTTATGGTATAAGGAAGCTTACAAATGATTCGGAAATTGTAGCTTCTCTTGAAGAACGGTTCCTTGACATTCAGGTTATGATTATGATTTAAATATTTTCGTTATAATTACTGTTATGAATTGTTATTATTTTTGTTGTTATTTAGTTATTGTTTAAACCCTTTTTACGTTAATCGGTTCTTTATTACATTTTTTTTTAGATCGAACAACCTCTGCTTGAAAATATCGATGTAGGTGACTCTTCAACACAGAATACGGTCTCTTTGAAGGTTAGTAGTTTACTTGGTCAATCATGTGTTCAGATTACATTTTAATGTAGTTTATTCTAACAATTTATACATGGCTTTTAAAATTGTAGGATTCTGTTGGAGATAACACTACTCCAGAATCATCTTCTAGAGTTAGTTTGATTCGTGATGAAGCTGAGATAAAGCGTAGCTTGGACAAAGTTTACGAAATGGAAGATGATGCAAGTCAGTCAACAACTAAAGTCCTCAAGTCTGAAAAGTTGATTTCCCGTAACAAATCACCTGAGAACACGGTCTTGATTCCTAAGGTTGAAAAATAGGATCAATTACCCGTTTTTTTTGAACAATGGTTTATTGTCAGGATTTTTATTTCCTGTGTGTTGACATTTTGTTTTCATTTGTGTTTGCTTTGATTTTGAGACAATTTTCATCTACATAAATTGCGTGTTTACATTTGATGTTTGTTTATTATATTGGTAAAAATTCTACATGGTTGAATTGTTTTTTAGGATTTTAAGATTATTGTTGATAGTTTATAAGAGACCCTGTACTCTTATATGGCTAGCTTTATGGTGCTTTATCAAGAGTAAAAATCAGGACTGGCGTTAAGTTACTTATACTTGACGCGGATGACAAGGTGAAGAATAAAACAAAAATGTTTTGTATAAAGAAATATTTTGATGATATTTGATTAGAATATGTATCATTTTCTTTTACATTTTAATAAAATATTTCATCTTAATAAAATATTTCTGCTACATTTTTTTATATGTTTTACCCCTCAATATAATTGTACGTTGGTGAGCCGCGTGTAACGCGGGCAAAGATCTAGTATGACATAATAAAATATCTAATATGACAACATAATTAATGACTTGCATGATTAATGAATATTATTATTATTATTTATTTTAAACAAATTTCTGCCATAAGTTATTATCATATTCTAATATAAAAAAAAAGAATCTCTGCGTCGGGTATAATGTCAAGCCGGGTATAATGTCAAATGAATTCGGAAGTTTGTAATCGATCATTCTAAAAAGAACCAACATGAAATAAGGAAAAAAAAAGTTATTTATTGAAATATCGACCGCATTAGTCTAAGGGTTATGTGATGCGTTAAAAAATTCATGGGTATTTGATCGGGTATTTGGGTATGTGGTTTCGGGTAATTGGGTCGGGTATCACCTAATCTCAGGCCCGACCCAAACCCACAATTTTTTTTAAACTAATCCCAAACCTGACACAATACCTGTCGGGTTATAAAAAATAGTAGTTTTTTTTTCTCCGTTTTTTATATAACACTATGGTACTCGTTGGAAAGATAATAAAACGCTCGTTAATTTGGTGTAATTTTTTTCTTTAAAAAATCTCGTATATAAAATATATTAACGTTTAAAAGTTATGGGAGGATACATGAGAGAAAAAATAATAAAGATTTAATATTTACATTTAGTAGTGTTTGGGATTGATTATTCAAAACAGATTATGCGTTTTGGAAACGCAGGGGTGGAGCTGCTTATAGATTATTGCGTTTTGGTAGCCTAAAAAACTGATTATCTGCGTTTTCAAAATGCAATCCAAACACTAAAAACTGATTATCTGCGTTTTCAAAACACAATAATCTAAAAATCAAATACAAAACGCAATCCCAAACACCCTCTAAGTATTTAATAGATTAGGTTAAACCATATTTAAACCATATTTAATCCTTTTTTTAATTGGTCTAGAGTTGCCACATCACATCCTATGTGGCATCTCTCAAATGAGAGATTGCATAAGAGTATGACATGTAGGATTAATCCCTTTGCAATATATATATATATATATATATAGATATAGATATAGATTGTAAGGAGAACCTGTTATTTTGTTATTTTATAATTTCAATACAAACCTTTAAGAACTAGGGCTTTAGCATATTTAGTCCCTCACTATCAATTAGTTGCAACTTTATCCTTTGAGAAAATAAACAATATCTATACATCTAATAAACAAAAGTCCATGAGGACACTTGGCAATCCCTCACACCCCTTGCAATTAATGACAATCCTACATGGCACAATGTGGGAATTTATAAAATTTTCTTTTTTTTTAAATCAAAAATCCCGAAATTAGTAACCTTCCTAATTTATCACAATTATTAACTTTCCTAATTGTATTACCTCCTCCCTTAATATCAAACCTCCACATCTCATTATTCCAAACCCTCTCTTTCACCCAAACACAACCAAACCAAGTCAAGTCTTCCCTTCACGATCTACTTCTTCGCCGGTGTTTATCATCTTTTGCAGGCACTTTGTGTTTATCATCAGAACCGCCACCTAACTGTGAGGCAGTTTTGGTATTATCATCGTGGTCGTCATCTCCGTCTCGGTCATTGTTATCTCTCATTTCAGTTACGTTGAGGAATAATCGGTATTTTTTTGTTCTGAATCGTTCATTTATATTAATTTTTTTGCTTACGATAAGAGAAATGAATTGTTGGAGTTTTGATGAAAATAATAATATTGTTGTTCACTGAATATGTGATTTAGTAATATTATGAAAGAGAAGAGAAGAGAAGAGAAGAGAAGATGAATAATTCTAGGTTTTGTTATTGTAGATCTTATTATTAATTTGTATAAAATTCGGTTTAGTGTTGTTGGCCAAGTTTTGAGAATAAGGGAGATTTTCACGGGAATGAACGAACCCATTATTATTCATTCATAATTAACAGATGTAATATTCATGCTTTGTTTTTGTCAACCAAAACAGAGATCATCCTTCAAGCATCAGGTAAGATTAATCACAAGTAAAACGGGCCCTACAACAAGTTGAATTTTCTTCACAATAGATACTTTAAACAATTATTAAGATGTTGAACTTCTAATCGGATTCTTATTCAAATTGCATTCACACCATATTATCAAGGAGTTTTTATATCACATTGCTAAGGCTCATTTTTAAGGTCTCATGTCAATTTTTCATTATATTCGTATATACTATACCATATGTGGCAATTGATAGATTTGAAAAATGGATGTGTAATAATTCTTCTCTTATACTCTTCCTTTACAATTATTAACTTTCCTAATTTATCACAATTATTAACTTTCCTAATTTTAAAATAATTCTTCTCTTATACTCTTCCTTTACAAAGCTTGGATTTGTCTTCTATGGTTATTGGCAGGGATCTCCACAACAATAAGTTCTATTGTCGATTAAGGTATGTTGTCTCTGTTTTGACTGATTTCAATTATTTATATACTTGATTTTGTATTGATGTTCTTGGTTTTATTGATTGTTCTTGGTTTTTTCTTTATTATTGTTCAGTCATGTTAATTGTTTTGATTTTGTAGTGATGTTTTAGGGTTTATATTTTAGCTTTCGATTTAGGGGTTTTTAGGGTTCGACTGATAAGATTAAGTTTTGATTGATTGTTCTTTATTTTTTGATGGATTATTATTAAGACTGATTAGGGTTAATGAGTGATTAGTGTTCGACTGATAAGACTGATGTTTATGTGTTAGGTTTCGAATTAGGGTTAATGTTTTAGGTTTCGGTTTAGGGTTAAATTGATGTTTAAAAAAACCTATGAATGGATTTTTATGATTTAGCCACATGACAGTTTGTGAGAATTAATAAAATTTTCTCTTTTTTTAAATCAATAATCATTCAATTACTTTTGGTCAAAATCATTTACTAATATTATTATTAACTTTCCTAAAACCTTGCTCAATCATAATTTATAAGAATTTTAGTTTTTTTTTTAAATCAAAAATCATTAATTACTTTGGTCAAAATCGGTCAATAATATTAAATACGTATTTAAAAATAAAATTTTCTTTTTTTTAAATCAAAAAACCCGAAATTATTAACTTTCCTAATTTATCACAATTATTAACTTTCCTAATTTTAAAATAATTAGATAAGAATTTTAGTTTTTTTTTTTAAATCAAAAATCATTAATTACTTTGGTCAAAATCGGTCAATAATATTAAATACGTATTTAAAAATAAAAATCAATAAAATGCTTCATCTTCTCTTTAAGATTTGATTTATTAAGACTGATTAGTTGTTTAAGTGTTAGATTTCGAATTATGTTTAATGTTTAAGGTTACGATTTATGGTTAAATTGATATTTTAAGAAAGCTACGAATGGATTATTATGCTTTTAGGTTTCAATTTAGGTGTTTATGATTTTGGTAGCGATTTAGGGATTTTTTTTTTTTGTTCAATTGATGTTTAGGAACTAAGATAGTAAACATAGTTGATAAGGGTTTCTTTTTAAAAAAAAAAAACTGTTTTTAAAACAATAATGTTATTTTTTTAGTAAATGGTTTGACCTTTCTTAAAAATTCATTGTAATCTCTTATTAATAACTGTTTTTGTAATTATGCAAATAATTTAATTTTTAACAACCAACCGTGATATTTAATATTATTGATAAACATTAATTCTTATTTTCGGTTACTAAATGGTTTGACTTTTTTAAAAATCATATTAATTTCTTATTAATGTCAATGTTTGTAATTATGGAAATAATTTATGTTGTACACAACCACCTGTGATTTTTTTTAAAAAAAAATTCCTTTTGAAAACAATAATTGTTTTTTTCGGTTAGTATATGGTTTGACTTTTTTTTTATAAAATTCATATTAATTTCTTATTAATGCCATTTTTTTTAATTATGGAATAATATTTTATGTTTTACAAACCATACTTGACAAACAATCAAAAGTAAATTTTTGGTAAATTGAAATCATGCAATTTTAGGAAATAAAGAATCAAGGTTTGACTTTGTTTTTTAAAATTCAAACACAATCTTTGAATGCAAAACAGATTCAGTTTTTTTTACTTCTAACGATTTCTGAGTTTTTATTAACTGAAATATTATAATTTTTTTTTCAACAGAAAAAATAACAATTACTAAACCCAATCAAACAAATTTAACAAACAATTAAAATAAATTTGGTAGATTGCCATCTTTAAATTTTAGAAACAAACATTCAAATTTTAAAAATAAACAATCAACCTGTTTTTTGGTAAATTTAAAACATTGAAAGATTGAAATTAACCATTCAATAATTTTTTTTAAACATTAATTTGTAGTTTTTTGGTTTATAAATTTAACATTTTAGTTAATTATTTTATTTTTTGATACTTTTAGCAATGTTTGACTTCTTTAACCACCTTAATTGTTTGACACGGTTTGACTTTTTTTAGTCAATAGATACTAACAAACAATAAATTATATTTAAAAAAATATACCTATACAACTTAAAAATCTACGGATTGTATATGTTTAACTTTATTTTAGGTATATTGAAATCTTTACATTTTATACCTATACATTTTAAAAATCGTCTATAATTTAAATAAAAAAAATTTGAATTTTTAATTATAGCAACATTTTAATATGAAATAATTATAGCAACATTTTAAGCTAAATTAATTTTGATTTTCATTTTATATTACTTGTGTTTTTTCATTTAACTTATGTTTTTTTTTAAGGTAATCACAAAGGAACACTGTTATCTAATATATCTAATGGTAAACGAATTTAATATATTTTACATCTTTATTTATATGCTAATGGTATTACGCAAGTAATTTATTTTTCTTCACAGTTCTCTCGAATGAAGAAAAAATTAAGAATGCGGTCGAGTGTCGCAAATTTAGAAAATTACAACTAGATGCCAAGAGATGCAAGGTCAATAATCCTACAAATAATGGAATACAAAATGTACCACCAAGTGGAGTATTTAACTGCGACTCCATTGAATCTTCACATCGTTTCAATGTGTCTAAAGATGTGGTGTATAAAGAAATATTTAGTGATATTTGAATACAATGTGTATTGGTTTCTTTTAAATCTTCATAAAATATTTCTGCTAGATTTTTTTTATATGTTTTACCCCTCAAAATAATTGTACGTTGTTGAACTGCGTGTCAACGCGGGCAAATATCTAGTACATAAGAAAGAATAAAGAGTTTAGTAAACCTATAATGTGTATGGAACTAAATTGTAATATATAAAATTCCATATTTTTTAAATATATAGTATATGTGATGTCCGGTTCTTAAATCCGGTCCAACCGGTCCGACCGGTCGGACCAGTGAACCAGTACGACGTCCGATTTAATGTCCGATCCGGTCCTGAAAACATTGATGACTTGCCAATATATGATTAATGATTATTATTATTATTATTCATTTTAAACAAATATCTGTCATAAGTTATCATATTATTATTTTAAAAAATTCATGGGTATCACCTAATCCCAGGCCCGACCTAAACCCACAATTTTTTTTAAACTAATCCTAAACCTGACACAATACCTGTCGGGTTACAAAAAATAGTCATTTTTTTCTCCGTTTTTTATATAGCACTATGATACTCGTTAGAAAGATAATAAAACGCTCGTTAATTTGGTGTAATTTTTTTTCTTTAAAAAATCTCGTATATAAAAGATATTAACGTTTAAAAGTTATGGGATAAAACATGAGAGAGAAAATAATAAAGGTTTAATATTTACATTTAGTAGATTAGTGTCACACCCTCAAAATCCACTTGCGGAGTTTTACCGCGAGGCGCATGACAAACCAGGATCCAAGTCAACGATCACAATAAACAATTCTAAATGAACATATGCAATTTCAAAAACATAGTTGAAAATCCCCAATTTAATGCGGAAGCTTATTCTCAAAACATAATCCAAAAGTAAACCAAAATATTCAACGTTCGAAAACCATGCAACCCTAACTAGACGCCGTGCAGACGCGTGCACCCTAGTTCCGTAGTGCTACCTTAGCGACCTGAGAAAACATGTAAGAGTTACGTCAGCACAAAAATGCTGGTGAGTTCACAGGTTTGTAATTAAAGTACCAAGTTCAACCTGTGCATACTATATCAATTTGTAAACCAAGGTACGCTAGCTAGGCGTATGTTTTGTTACTACTACGATTGGAAAACCATTACTAACTCGCAAACCAGATGTTGTGCCCGAATAGTAAACCTGTTCCTGTTTGAGACAATATGCACTCGCCCGGCCCTCCAAGCCGACGAGCGGGGTTGGTCACTCCCAATAGATCTATTCACATTTCCCCGTTGTGCTAACCCGCACATTCATGGTTTCCCCCGGGACTTCCAAAGATCGTATAGTAAACCATAGAAACCCATAGTATGACAGTTGTTACCAAAACATAAGTTTAACACATGTTTTCTCCCCCAAAAAGTGAACCCAGTTAAAAGAGGGGTCGTAAACTCACCTTAAGTTGTGTTACTTCGTAATACGAATAAAATCAGCAAGCTATGCTAGCCCTGTAAAGCGGCGACCTAACATATGACAGTTACAAGTAATTAGACTAATAACCCGTAGGTTAGTTAGTCCCTAGATGTCCAGACCATAACCAAGTTCGTTTGAAAACACTGTGACTGTTAAATTAACCCAACGTACAAGACTCGACATCCCATTGGTGACCTGAGACTCCCCGTGTTATACTCGCACTCTCAAACATACGATCATGCAATCACACTTAACATACGTTAAAGTCCAACAAGTTGTAGCACGTAGTTCAAGTATCACATAAATAAGTCCGAGCACATGTTACCAAGTTACTAGGTATGTTACGGGGTTCCTAGCATGTTCCTAGGTGTCAAATCGGGTCTCGAAATGTCAAAATACACTTTCAGCAGCAGTACAGGCGATTAGGAAAAGTCAACTAGCGATTATGAAAGTCAACAGGCGATTATGAGGGCTAATCGCCTATACCATAGGCGATTAGGTCATGTGGTATGCATTTTTGGAGTTTATTAGGCGATTAGGTCGTAAGGCATGCAATTCAGGGCTTAACTAGCAATTAGGATCGTAATCGCATGAAGTAAAGGCATTTAGACCCCTATTCGCCTATACTATAGGCGATTAGGCTCCCATATCAGGCGAATAGCCTCCTAATCGCCTATAGCATAGGCGATTAGGATTCATAATCGCCTATAGCCCTGCTGTTCCGGTTTTTCGCGCGTTTAACCCTCCAAATCAGATCCGGAACGTGTGGAAACACCAAATATCAATCAAACATCCATATCAAACATATTTAAATCAAAATCCTTCGTTTAACCTCGCTCTATCAGCCCTGCATGCAACCATGTATCCCAAGAACAATACACATAGCATGAAACATCACATTAACATGCATAACCGTAACCCTAATGAACAATTACTCAGATTTCATCAACATGCTATCATCATCAATCTGTAACTACCTTAATATTATATTAACAATCCTTCTTGAATCACAAAAACCCTATCTTTTAATTATAAACACACATACAACATGCATAATAGCTAGAATCCAATTAACAATGATTATTAACGAATTTCAGAAGACACATACGTTTATAAACAGGTCTGGACCATTAGGGATTCAATAAAAACATTATTAAAGGTTGCATGAATGAAAACCACACCTTAGGTTTATGATAGATTGATGTAATAGGCTTGAAATCGTGTATTTTGATCCAAAATCGTGTTCCAGAGGTTGTGTGTGTGTTGGGACGAGTTGTGGGACGACTAGGGTTGTTATAATGAAGTTTAGGAGGTCAAGTATGGTATTTATAGTCGTTTTTAGTCGTCAGGTACGTTGCAGGCGATTATGCAGCTCCTATAGGCGATTAGGGTTGCTAATCGCCTTCCCTATAGGCGATTAGCCTGCTATTCGCCTATAGCATGTCCCATTCGCCTCTCCTATAGGCGATTAGCCCTCCCTAATCGCCTATAGGGGTTGGTTCTGCGTATTTTGCGCGTTAAACCTCGTTTTAACATATGTTAACACATTTCACATACCGACAAGTCACATAATGATTGTAAACACATAATACTTGCAAACAAACACATTCATACTCGTTCACCAATTCCGGGACTCGAGACTTGTATGTTCCCTATGCTCTGACGATTTTTACGAATCGTCACCCCTTGTACACTTGGTTAAGGACTGACATCTAATGAGCCTCTAGACTGACATCTAATGATCCTCTATACTAAACTAACAGTTCCCGAACCATAACACGACTCAACTAACCCAGTTAAGTATAATATACGCGTGACTCGTTAAGGTAGACTTTAATCTAGACAGCGTTGTTAACCGGAATTGGCCGGGTGTCACAATTAGGTATTTAATAGATTAGGTTAAACCATATTTATTCCTTTTTTTTAATTGGTCTAGAGTTGTCACATCACATCCTATGTGGCATCTCTCAAAGGAGAGATTGTATAAGAGTATGACATGTAGGATTAATCCCTTTGCAATATATATATATATATATATTAAAAACCCGATCATTACGCTCATTCCATAGCACCCACAATGTAGTATACACAATGCCTCTTAAGATGTACCTCTTATCCTTAGAGTTTGTATAATTGTATTGATCTCCGGCATTTTTAACACATCTGAAACATCAAAAAGCAAAGGTATGTTGTAAACGGCACCAAGCTTCAATTCGGAACAAAACCTCATCTGTAAAAACGCACACGGTGAAGAGATGTAAAGCTGTCTCCGTATCTTCCTGGCAAAGATTACAAGATTTCTGTTGGATGTTTACTCCACCTCTAAGGAGTTTTGAAATAGTAGGTAGACGATTACGTGCCACCCTCTAAACCATGATTTTGCATTTAAGAGGCACCCAACCCTTCCATTTAAAATCCGAACTATTATCACCCAAAGAGTTGTTGGAAAGCAGCCCCTTAGCCAAGGATACCGTGAACAACCCATCCTTTTCCTTCTTCCATTTCCAATCGTCTTTACCACCTCTCCACGTGAAGTCGTGTATATCATCCAAAAGTTGAAACAATTCCGAAACTTCTTCATGCAATGAAGGTGTAGAACGCCACTCCCACTCCACGGTCTTGATGTTGTCAATACAATGAATCCGACTATATACCTTAACCCATTTATCTTTTTCAAGCCTAAATAGGTTAGGATAAATAACAAAAAAGAGGAGCGTCTCTTAACTAAATGTCTCCCCAAAAATTTATAGAAAAGTCATCACCTAGGTCCCCTACGAAAAACGAATTGAGACGCGAGCCATTTGGAGCCTTTCCTTCACTGACTTTTACAATATGTTTCAAGCATCTGTTCGACGACTTGTTACATGGTAACATAGCCCATGGTCTACTTGATCCATGACAACCCATAATAATCTTCTTCCACAAACTACTTCCTTCTTTTTTAAATCTCCAAGTCCATTTTAATAAGAGCACGTCATTCACCTCTTGAAGCTTAGAGACTCCCAACCCACCTTTCTTTTTAGGAGTCGTAACAATCTCCCAAGCGACCCACTCTATCTTCTTCTCTTCACTAGAACCCGCCCAAAGAAAACGCCTCATGAGAGACTCTATAGAATCAACTACGGCTTTAGGCACCTTGTAAAACGAAAGGTAATAAACAAGTAAACTTTCTAAAACCGACTTGATAAGCACTAAATGCCCGCCAATCGACAAAGTCCTAGCTTTCCACTCAAGAAGCCAAATTCTGACAACTTCGATAACCGAGTCCCAATTACGAGTACGCGTCATCTTAGACCCGACTTGGATTCCAAGATAACTGAAAGGAAAACCTCCCCATTTGCAACCCAAGAATTCCATCATATTATCCACCTCAGAATCCTCCGTACCAACACTGAAAATATTAGACTTATGAAGATTTATACGGAGACCCGAACATATATAAAAAATGCGCAGAACCCTAGTAATATTCTGGATATTTTCACGAGACCACTCCCCCAAAATAAGAGCATCATCCGCATAAAATAGATGGGTTAAATCCGCTTCGTCATCAGAAAAACTAATACCCTTGAAAACTCCGATCTCTTTAGCTTTCTTTAATAACCAAGACAAAGCTTCCATCACAATCAAGAATAAAAAAAGGCGACAATGAGTCACCTTGACGAAGGCCTTCTCATTCCTTAAATCAAACGTCGGCGAACCGTTAACCAAAACTGCGGCTCTGGAAGACTGACATATACCTTTAATCCAGTCACATCACCTCGGATGAAAACCCATTTGAGACAAAATAGAAATCAAAAAGTTCTGGTTGACGTTGTCATAGGCCTTTTCAATATCTATTTTTAACATAAAAGCCTTTCAATTTCTCTTCTTTAACCAATCCAATACTTCATTAACCATAAGAGGACCATCAAGTATAAAACGATCGGACAAGAAAGCCGATCGAGCCTCTAAAATAATCTGACCCATCACTTTTTTAGAAATCACTTTGCTAATCATCCCAACAAGAGTAATAGGCCTATAATCTCTAAGTCCAATAGGCGATTTAACCTTTGGAATAAGAGTAATAAAAGAAGACCCACATCCTGAATTGATAATTCCTGAAGCATGAAACTCCACCATGATCTTATAGAAATCCTCCTCAAAAAAGTTCCAAAAACGCTTCACAAAGCCAAAATTAAAACCATCCGGACCAGGTGCCTTGTTAGAACCACAATAAAAAACCGCTTCTTTTATCTCTTGTTTTGAAAACATAGCAACCAAAGAGAGGCAATCTTGATTAGCAATTTTCTTCAAACCAGTACAATCAAGAGACGACCGAATAGGAACTTTATTTAATATCAATTTTTTTAAGGCAAACTTTATTAAACACTGACAAAACCGCCCTATGGCAACAAATATGGCGGCCATCTTTGATTGGTGTAAATGGATTCCACAAAAATGCAATGTTTTTATGTAGAGAGCGATATTGGAAAGACTACAAACTAAGGAAGCTTTGATCAAAAGAAGCATACATGTTGATAATAACTTGTGTGTTTTTTGCGAGGATAGCATCGAGACGGCCGAGCACATCTTCACAACAAAAATGCAATGTTTTTATGTGGAGAGCGATATTAGAAAGACTACCAACTAAGGAAGCTTTGATCAAAAGAAGCATACATGTTGATAATAACTTGTGTGTTTTTTGCGAGGATAGCATCGAGACGGCCAAGCACATCTTCACAGGTTGCATATTCTCAAATGTTCTTTGGCAGGTTATTGCGAATTGGTGTAAGTTTCTGATGTTTTACGTTTGCGACTTAAAAGATCTCACGACTATTCATAAAATTATGAGGCTTAATACGGTCACGCGAAACATGGTTCATGGTTTGTTGATTATTGGTTGCTGGAGAGTTTGGAAGGCTCGTAATGATTGTATTTTCAACAACAAGAACACAAGGATTGACGAGGTGATTTCCGATGTGAAGACATATGGTTTTTTGTGGTATAATAATAGGAATAGAAATGTCAAATGTACTTGGGAAGAATGGTGTTATTGTGAATTGATGTAATTTGGTCGTCTAGGTCCTCGCCTTGGGGATCTAGCGTCCGTTTGTTTTTATTGAAGTTCAATTTTCAAAAAAAAAAAAAAAAAAAAACAAAAAAAACAAAAAACAAAACCGCCCTATGTCTCCAAGGAAGAGACATAGAAAACAGAGAAAATTATTTAATATCAGTTGGAACAAATATAATAAATAATTGAATGTTAGGTCATAGGGTATAATCGTCCTACACTTGTTATATACCGAGATGGACATTTAGGCCACAAGAAATATCATGTTATGTTACGTTGTCCCGTTGGTGATGAACTCGCTTGAGGTGAAGGCGCCGTTACGTAAAAGGGTTGAAGGAAGAAAGTTCCTAATGAATTTGAGGAAATAAGGCAAGTTTTATTATTATTATTATTATTTGCATTTTGAAAAATAAATATTAAATGAATAACATTTGGGTGATAAAGTTTTATGAGATAGAGTAATGTAAAAGTTGGTTAGCGTAAAAGGGGTAAGTAGGCTTAATATTAATAGCCTTTAGATTAAATGAGTTAAGCAGGGGCATGATTGTAAATTTTTTGCATCATTAATTTTGTCGAAAAACAGAGAAAAAGCAGATTAGTCATTAGGCTGTAAGAGGGTTTTAAAAAATTAACGAAAAATAAAAGCTGGCTAATTAACTCTCTCATTAACTGGTGTGGGTTTTGAAATAAAAAACCTTCGAAATCGAAAACCCTGCACGTTCAATAACCAACAATGGCGACGAAGAAAACGAATACATGTGACGTCTATACAATTATTGTGACACAAGTCAACGGTCCAGGTTAACATCCGTACACGTTTTACTTATTTCTGTCATTTCATGTGCATAACTAGACACTTTTGCACACATCATGCCCCCTCCCAGTCTAGTAAGGCATGGGTTATTGTAGAAATGCAATAGATTATCTGTTTATGCATACAACACCCGGACTATACAAGACAATTGGCGTTGAACATGCAAGCCAATCACACGCTCAACAGAGAGCAACCGGATACCCGATTACCACACCTAAACAAAACAACAATACACGTGACATTACCAAGTGGAAAATTACACCATCCACTCAAACCCGAACAATTTACAATGTGTCTTATGAGGTTAACACCCATACAAATCATGAAACACTACCAATGAACAAGCATGTGTTATCACAAGTTAATGAGGCCCAATAACACATAAATAATTCCTCAATAACACATGTATATATAATCTACATGATCACAAATATTATCATATGTTAATATCCAAAAATCCATCACTAGGGATAAATTGTGAAATTAATAACCTCTTGTATAATTCGACTATATATGTATATATATCTACGCGATTATACAACCAAAACCATGTGTGCATTGATATATAATTGGCTATGTACACCAACACATATATGTATTCTGAGTATTCTATCTAGGATTGGCATTTCGTATAAATCCCAACCAACCAAGGGACCTGTATGCCTACCTAGGAATTCTTGGAATGAGTGTTTCACTTATAAGCTGAAGCCAAGGTTTAAAAGTACGGAAACGTGCCTCGAGGCGTTTTCCTTTCGCCTCACGAGGCGTACGCCTCGAGGCGAACCGAGGCGTAAGCGCGAGGCGGAATGAAAATATATATATATGTTACATATCTTATAGAAAATGAAATACTAACTAATTTCAGCATCCAATTCATCAAAAACATCAAAAACACACGTTAAAAGGGCATGACATGCTTGAAATTGAAATAAAAAGTCTAAAACATCAAAAATAAACTTAAAAAACCCTTGAGGCGCACCTGAGGCGCAGTTTTTATTACTGCCTCAGCCCTGTGAGGCGCATCTACAAAATAGCACCCTGAGGCGCAGCCTCAGACTCGTTTTCCTCCCGGTTCGCCTTGAGGCGCGCCTCGAGGCGCACGCCTCAGCCGTTTTTTTAAACCATGGCTGAAGCACATCTTCCCAAACGTTATTAAGCTTTAATGAATTTGACAAGTTAAAGTTTTCATTTAATCGTTTTAATGAATAAATGATTCTTGTATTTTATCTTTTTGCATACCTATATCACGGAAATATAACTTTAAAAATGCAAAAGAATAAGTGTGAGGTGTTATAAAATTCCCAACTTTTAAAAGCTCGCCATGTTTTTTTTGTTGAACGGGTATCAAATAATTAGTGACATTCATCTCTTATTGAATATCAAAAAATATAGTACGCATGTAAGAATTTTAGATGTTTGCTCCTCAAGTGGATTCTTATACCAAAGATCAGGGGAAGTATGCCTAGAATCATGGTCATTCTTCCTATGGTTAAACCGTTGTGCTTCCATTGAGGTTTCAAAATGATTTAAAAACTCAACAAGTGTGAGTTGAGAATTCGCAACTTGAAAAGAAATGGTTCTCGCTCTCTGATCTTGAAGTTGTTCGCATAAAACTAGACATTGGCTCATCTTGTTAGAATGCTGGAATCCACATTAATCTCATTTCAAACATGTCCTTAAGCCAATTGTTGCTTGTTAGCTCGTAATGATTCATAACATCAACCCATTCAAAATCAACCCTCTCTGGACTAATTGAATCTGTCCAAACTATATTACATATGCGGCGTTTAAATTCATCATCACTACATAGGGCAAATCCAACCTAACAATACGCAAATGGTAAAACAAACAATGTTAATATATCCACGCAAGTGAAATAAGAAATAACGCAAGTATAAAACAAATTTGAGGCATCCCTTATCAGACACTTTTTTCATTATATGCCACATGCACAGTCTATGCCTACTTGAATTGAATACACATTGAATAGCATTCTTCATGGCAGGTGTAACACCCCAACCGATGGTGGAAACATCGAGGTGTCACGTATGAATGATTGTTCAATAGCTCATGGTACTAAATGAAAATTTAATAATATTAATCAATTTACGATTCATCTTACAAGTAAAGATTAAAAAAGTTGATTAATATAAACTAGGTCCAAAGCTCCTATGTGTTCCAAGACTTGTGCAACTTCCAATAGCAAATAAACCTGAAACATGTTAAGTTGGAAAGATGGGGGGGTCAACTATAAATAGTTGGTGAGAATACATAGGTTTTGCATATAGTTGAAAACAATATGTTGTACAGTAATCATTGTTGAAGTATAATAATGAGTAATGATAGAATATGAGTCTGACATGTAACAATGCGTCTTTTGTACAATCAAACCTTGTGTCGACTGAGACCTAACTCACAAGTTAGTAAATGTGTAACTGTTATCGATCATCCCTGAATTTATGCGGGGGGATGGGTTTGTCAGACCTATAGCGCTATAATCTAAACAGGCGGCTTGATCAATGTTAATGATTGTACTGTGTCTTTTTGTTACAGTCAAATGATAGAATGAATAAATGATAGTGTAATTGAATCACAAGTTTCAACAATGTAAGAATGAGTAAATGATAGAGTATAAAATGTTTAAACATGTTTCACCCCAAAATGTAAAATAGAAAAAGGGGCTATGTAAACTCACCTTAGGTGCATAATGAGTTCGTGCGTTTTATTGAGCGTGCAAACACTTAGTAATAATGCCTTGGAAAACTCGGAACTAGCTAGAGGAGATAATGATGGATGAAAACTTTAGTATATGGGAGATGGGATAATAATGTTTTTTTTTATTGAATGGTATAAAGAGTTGAATGGTAGGCTATAGTATTTATAGTGTATAATTTGGAGTTGTAATTAGGGACTACTTTGACTAGGCTAGAATTTAGGAACAACTTTGACTTGACTAGAAGACCATATTTACTAACACTTTGACTTGACTAGGAGACCATATTTACTAACACTTTGACTTGACTTGACTAGGAGACTACGTTTGACTTTTTGACTAAGGGACCTTGAAAGGGTTTAAGTTTAATTGGTTTTAATTAACATCACAAAACACCAAATGGTGTAGTGGTTTGTGTGGTGTGGTTAAGGTTTAGCCCGCCAGGGACTCGGGTTCGAATCCTGGCACAGGTAAACATTTTTTTAACGTTTTTTAATCAGAATTTTTAATACAATCCAATTTAATATTGTTTATAAGTCATTATTTAAACAAAAAAATTTTAACAAAATGGATGGTAAAGATACTGTAAACATGAATCGGATGAATAAACGATGGAATTCTATATATATATATATATATATAAATAAAATTTGTGTGATGTTACAGTCTCCCCTACTTTTAGGAACTTCGTCCCGAAGTTTATTTTAAAAAGAAACATTTGAATAGTGTTGAGGATAGTTAGGGTGACTATGGTTCAGAGTAGGGTAAGAGTTTAAGGAATGTATAAGATAACCATAAATGCTAGATGGACTACCAAATAACTAGGGTTTGTTATTGGTCTGACCCTACAGTATCCCTTTCCACGTATCATTAGTGTTTATATATAGGGTGTACCGCAGCTAACCCATCACACCTCTGATACTTCGAAAACATACGGGGTATCTCCCAAAACCTTAATAGAATTTCACACTACCTTAATGTACCTGTAAATTCATGATTACGTTCCGGACCGCAATCACCAATTTACCTTACATTAGGGTTTTGTGTCCTTCTATGACTCTAAACACACATGTAAGTAATGCAAAATAGCCTTGTGATTGAATCGTATACAATGTATCCAAAAATATGTCCAACTGTTGAGCAGGAAAAAGACCTCTACCAGTTAGTGAGTAAGAACCTCTACCGATTGTTGAGCAGGTGCGATAGCCTCTACCAGTCGTTGAGCAGGTTGTAGGGCCTCTACCGACTGTTGAGTAGGCATGATGACCTCTACCAATCGTTGAGTAGGTTATTTGGTACTCTACTAACTGTTGAGCAAGTACTTCATCCTCTATCAGTTGTTTGATTAAGTGTACCAATTATTACACACATGAATTGCAAATTGATAATATGTACATGTAAGCAATCAAGTATCAAGTATAGCATACGAGTTGTAATAGAGTTGCCCTAGACAAGGTTAATGACTCTAGGTGTGTCTATAGCAAATAGTTTATATTCCATGAATTCTAGTTTCAAATGTTCAAATATGGTAGATAGTCGAATCCTCATGTATAACTAAGGATTATGTTTGATGCAACACACAATCAAGTTTCAATAGTTTGGTTATCATGGGTAACTAGCTCATGTGTGAGAAGGTGAAGGATATGAATTTAGTTCTTGAGAGGATGATGAAAAATCTTGAAGCAGAATCAAGGTTGTGAGAGATAGTGAATGTGAAGATAGTTGATAAAGAGTTTATTTTATAGTAAGGAGATTATGTAGCAGTGTAAATTTTGGGGTTTGGAGCAAAGGTTATAATCAAGTGTATAAGAAAACATGATTGTGGTATATGCCAAATATTGTAAAAATTTGAACAAGTTGAAAATGAGTGAGTGTCGATGGAGAATTTAGAGACTAGATATTATTCCTATGGATAAAAAAAAATCTTATTTTCAAAATTGGTTTTATACATAAAGCAAAAGTTGTTAAATAGTACAAGCTAAGTGGGCTTTGATTAAAATATTCCCGTTAGTTGGAGATTTCAAACATGACATTAGGTTTTGAAGATCAAGGTTCTATTAAGTGATTTTTAATAGTTTAAAGCATTATATAGAAAATCGTTTGTTACGTCAATAAATAAACAATTGAATTTAAGTTCGAGGACATCTTTTGACAAAAATATGTACTTTGTAAAGTTACTAGGTAATGAAAATACAACAAGATTTAGAAATCTTTAGTTTGTGCTAAGGTATGAGGTTATAGTTTTTAAAAAAATAAGTAACATGTGGAGAAATGAAATAATATGATTTGGGTAGGGTGTTGAATATTTAAAAAGTTGCTAAGATGGTAAGGTGAAGTGTGATTGATTTAAGCTGTAAAATTTTGAGATTTTAGAGCTTAGTTTAAGGAAAGTGAGTGTAATCATTTATTCATTAATTAAAACGAACAAACGAAAACGTTGACTTATCAAAACTTCTAGATTCTAATAACATAGTGAAGACATGCTTTAGCCTATAAGTGAACACTCATCCCGAGAATTCCCAGGTAGGCATCCGGGTCCCTCGTCTGATTGGGATTTATGCGCAATGCCAGTCCTAGACAGAAAACTCAGAATACAGGCGTTCACCCTTCCAGATTGCACGTGTTCGTTATTAAAATCTAGAACTTCGACGAGATCTTCAAGGTGGTTCAGGCTAAACCTGAGGGTTTGTCCTATTAGTCTAAGAGTAGATCTTGTGATGGAGAGCATTCTTCTTGTAGGGACTAAAGTAAGGATAAGAAGTAGGATAGAGAATAGAAACAAGTAAGGTTGCAAGTAAAAGGAGCAAGTACTGGTTAAAATCCTATGGTTATAGACTAGATTATTTTTTTTTCTAATAACCTAATTCCCTATAACCATGGCTCTGATACCAATCTGTAACACCCCAACCGATGGCGGAAACATCGAGGTGTCACGTATGAATGATTGTTCAATAGCTCATGGTACTAAATGAAAATTTAATAATATTAATCAATTTACGATTCATCTTACAAGTAAAGATTAAAAAAGTTGATTAATATAAACTAGGTCCAAAGCTCCTATGTGTTCCAAGACTTGTGCAACTTCCAATAGCAAATAAACCTGAAACATGTTAAGTTGGAAAGATGGGGGGGGGGGGTCAACTATAAATAGTTGGTGAGAATACATAGGTTTTGCATATAGTTGAAAACAATATGTTGTACAGTAATCATTGTTGAAGTATAATAATGAGTAATGATAGAATATGAGTCTGACATGTAACAATGCGTCTTTTGTACAATCAAACCTTGTGTCGACTGAGACCTAACTCGCAAGTTAGTAAATGTGTAACTGTTATCGATCATCCCTGAATTTATGCGGGGGGATGGGTTTGTCAGACCTATAGCGCTATAATCTAAACAGGCGGCTTGATCAATGTTAATGATTGTACTGTGTCTTTTTGTTACAGTCAAATGATAGAATGAATAAATGATAGTGTAATTGAATCACAAGTTTCAACAATGTAAGAATGAGTAAATGATAGAGTATAAAATGTTTAAACATGTTTCACCCCAAAATGTAAAACAGAAAAAGGGGCTATGTAAACTCACCTTAGGTGCATAATGAGTTCGTGCATTTTATTGAGCGTGCAAACACTTAGTAATAATGCCTTGGAAAACTCGGAACTAGCTAGAGGAGATAATGATGGATGAAAACTTTAGTATATGGGAGATGGGATAATAATGTTTTTTTTTATTGAATGGTATAAAGAGTTGAATGGTAGGCTATAGTATTTATAGTGTATAATTTGGAGTTGTAATTAGGGACTACTTTGACTAGGCTAGAATCTAGGAACAACTTTGACTTGACTAGAAGACCATATTTACTAACACTTTGACTTGACTAGGAGACCATATTTACTAACACTTTGACTTGACTTGACTAGGAGACTACGTTTGACTTTTTGACTAAGGGACCTTGAAAGGGTTTAAGTTTAATTGGTTTTAATTAACATCACAAAACACCAAATGGTGTAGTGGTTTGTGTGGTGTGGTTAAGGTTTAGCCCGCCAGGGACTCGGGTTCGAATCCTGGCACAGGCAAACATTTTTTTAACGTTTTTAAATCAGAATTTTTAATACAATCCAATTTAATATTGATTATAAGTCATTATTTAAACAAAAAAAAATTAACAAAATGGATGGTAAAGATACTGTAAACATGAATCGGATGAATAAACGATGGAGTTCTATATATATATATATATATATATATATATATATATATATAAAGAAAATTTGTGTGATGTTACAGCAGGATCTTGATCAGTGACAACAACTTTTGAATGTTTGCCAAATGATTTGACAAACATCTCCAATAACCACTTGTAAGACTCTATATTTTCAGATGACAACAAACCAGCCCCAAGGGTTACATTACGACGATGGTTATCAATCCCGGTGAATGGGACAAACACCATCTTGTATCTACAAAACAAGAATAATTTTTTAACCAAAAACAAACTATTTGAAACCCAAAACAACATTAGTTGACGTATATACAAAGTAAAGATGTGCACACTTGTTCGTGTTAAAAGTCACATAAAATGAAATAACATTTTCCAAACTACATAATGCATCAGCCTAAAATAACCCGGTAAGAACATTATTAGCATCAGTGGAATACTCGAATGAACAGTCGGGCAATTATTTTTTCTTGTCCTTCAACTTAGAAATTAACATATCTGCATCGTATTCACTTACAAAACTGTTTAACCCACTTTTAAAATTCTTACAGTCAAAATCGCAGTTGCCCCAACATTCTCGAATCCACCAAACTTAGTCCGCATAACATTAAATGCTTTGATAGTACCCAAATTCAATGAAGATGGCTCACAAATCATTTCTTCTCGAACGTATGATAGGTGCCTATTGGCTACAAACAAATGCATATCAGACTGGGACACAGACAGATGATTGTGGCCCTCAACAAATTCATAAATCTTGAATGACTTCCCATCATCCGAACCTAACTTAACATGTGCTTTGCATCCCGTACGAATAGATGGTCTTTTTTTTCATTTTTTTTCGAACTTTCAATAGCAACAACTGTATCATTTCTCCTGGATGGCTTTTGTCCCTCTTTATAGCATGTAATATAGTTGATACATAGGGCTGGCAATTTAGACACGAACACGATAACCTGACACGAACCTGCACGATTTTAACAGGTTTCGTGTTTGGCCTTAACAGGTTTCGTGTCTATAGCAGGTCGACACGTTAAGACCTGTTTATTTTTGTGTCGTGTTCGTGTTTACCTGATTTGTGTTCGTGTCTTATCATGTACGTGTCTTAACAGGTCTTATCATGCCTTATGGTGTTTCTTATCATGTCTTGTCAAGTTAACTTATTTTACTAGGTGTTCATTATCGTGTCTTGTCGTGTTAACCTGTTATACACAGGTTCGTGTTCGTGTTTGAAAAAAATGACACGATTAGATTTCGTGTCGTGTTCGTGTTTACAAGTTTCGTGTTCGTGTCTTAACAGGTTCGTGTAACCTGTTATACCAGCCCTATTGATACATGAATATCATTACTCACATATTGAGTGCTTTTCCTGCAAGAAACACATGACTTCTTTACATACTCTTGGTAAAACTCATATGCATGATCTATACCGGGGAAGGTCATTCCAACTTCTGACTTTGATGATGATGCAACTTCAGGATTTAATATTTGTTCTCATTGAACACCAACCTCTTGTGTGCACAACTCTAGAAAATACATGATCAAAATATGTAAATAAGGTAAGGTAAGTGAAACAAATACTCAAGTAGTAGACAACGACTTATATAAACAAATTGATTATAAGTGTATGTGTAGTGGGCTCTATGATCTCTCTTTATGGGGCGTTTTGCACCCCCATAGCGCCGGGAACACCGCCCCCGCCGGCGCTATAGGGGCGCTACGAGATAACGAGAGATGAAGCTGTAGGTTGGGTTGTTTATGGATATTTATTATTATTATTATTATTGTTATTATTATTATTATTATTATTATTATTATTACTATTATTATGGGGCTGGGTGTAGAAGACAAAGAAGATGAAGATGCAGGTGGTGCCGTGCACGGTGGTGCTTCGCCGTCAGCTTCACCGCTACACCGCTACAGTGGCTGTCGGCCCCTGCTTTCCTCCCTATACGCTTTCTCTCTCCAGCCCCTTACTCACTTTCTCTCTCTCTCTCTCCTCCCCCCATTCTCTCTTTCACTTTCTCTAAAATCTGATTTGTGGGTTTAAAATCTGATTGTTTGAAATGGGTATTCTCAGATGGTGTTAACACAAAACCATTAGTCTCGTCAATGGTTTTATAATAATAATAATAATAATAATAATAAACAATAAAAAGCAATGATTACCCTATGATTTATAAAGCCCACACACCACTATACACCTATTTTCCCATAAAGCCATATGAAGCCCCTCTTAATACTTTACTAGTGAGAAACCCACGCGTTGTTGCGTGACAAAAATTTGCAACTTGATCACTATTATAAAACTTGCTAGTTAAAAATAGGTTGAAACAAGTGAGCACCACGGACCATCATTGTGTGCCGCCGCCACCTATTACTAATCCTCGCCATTGCCTCTCCAACACTTGCTCTTGCAGCCCCATCCACGACACCCTCTACTATGGTTGCCACCGTTGACTCCACAACTTGATTTAAAAAACCATTCAGGGTATGACACCACATAATAATCAACTTCAGCATAACGTGTTTAATTTTTTTGGGTGTTACATTAAGTACCAAAATTATGTCATTAAACTATTAATAAACCATATCCTTTTAGACGGTCCAGTGTATATATCGGGGAAAAAAATCGTCGAGTCTTTTACTTCATATTAACTTTTGGATATTTTATAAATGCAAAACAATAATTTTATTTCCTGGTTCTTATACTCTATTTTCCTTCAAGCTTTTTTTTTATACTTATTAGTATTGAGTATTCATTTCTAAGAAGTTATTAAATCCATCCATTTCTCCGGTCACACCGTCACTTAACACTATTTTTAACGACACAAATGAACACTCCATATGCAACCCTTCCTTTCCTAGCATTCTAACAAAACAAAAGAAGTAAAATCTACATCATCACATCATGTACCGCATAAAATTGAAAACAAATTCCTTCCCATGATATGTACTTCAACCATTCACAAAATAATAATAATAATAATAATAATAATAATAATTTTTTATAAAATTAAAATATTTTGCAGTAATTAACAGACACATGATTAAAAAAACTACAATATTTGCAATATAAAAAAATTAAGAACAAAAAAGAGAACAACACTAACCCCATGAATTCAATAATTTTGCGGAAGCAACAAGAAACTGATCCAAAAATTTGCATCTAAATATGCTAAAAAACCCGTTAGAGAACCAAAATCAATCGCCTATAAATCGATTGATCTGCAAATCAAGATCACCACAAACAACAAAAATTAAAATTTAAATGCAAATTGTGAACAATGGTTTCTTGAATTCAAGAAAAAAAGGTGAAAAGCAGAGAAAAGATGTGTTTTTAGCATAATAAAATCTTGCTTGAATGATTTAGGTAGTCTGTCTTTATTTCTCACCAATTTGTAGCACCAGTTCATCCTCTCCAGCTTCTTGCAACACACACACAAGGCTCCAAGAACCTTATAAATTTAGTAACAATAATTAGTGGTTTATTGGTAAGTTACCTGGTTTCGTAAAGCAGAAGGTAGTCCAAGATCTTGGTGAGGCTCGGTTTTACAAAACAACGACACCTTGTCAACTGATGGTGGATATAGAACCGAACAGAATGGAGAATGCTCTATAGATGAGCATGTTGGATATATAGTATGTCCGATGTAATTAAAAATCGCGGTCAATGTAACCCGACCCGGTACGATCCGAAGAGTTACACGTTGGTACACGAATCAGATAAGTTCATGATTAGATGGATTATTATTTATGAAATAATAATTGTTTTGGACTTCAGGGACTTAGTATTAATAAGATTAATATTAAGGAGTATTAAGATATTTAGCAAGGGGGCTTAATGTAAGTTATTGTTTTATAAAAGGAGGGTTAAGGAGTAAACCCTAAACAGACTTTTCATCAAAACAACCAACCCTTGCCTCCTCTCTTCCAATTTGCGGCCGCCCCTTTGAAAAAAAAAAAGGCGCCGACTCCTTTTCTTCTTGGTCCGGCGATCAACCACCATAAACCACCACCTTCCTCTTGCAAGCGTTGCTTCCCGGTTGGTTCGTGCACGATGTGAACTTCCTACTAGCGAGGATTCGTTGTAACCCGCGTGTTACAATTCCGGTGTAGTCGTTGTGACACCCCAGGAACACACCTCATTAGGGACGATGAGACTCTAACAGGGGGTGAATGTGACACCCCAGGAAAATCCCACATCGGCCGTGGCCAGGAGAGATCCTTGGTTCATAAGTAATGTCTTGCCTCTTAAATCACCAACGCGTTTTGGGGCTTAATGTTAGTGGATGAGAGGAGAACTCCACAGTTAAGCGTGCTCAGGTGGGAGAAATTTCAGGATGGGTGACCTCCTGGGAAGTCTTCACTTGGGCAACCAAAAACAAATCCGTGAGCTCTGGATGGGCAAAGCGGACAATATTGGTGATGAGAGGGGCGGGGTGTTACAGTCGTCAAAGGTTGATTACTAAACCCCATATGGTTGTTTATATTATTTATTTGTTTATACGTGTTTAACTGAGATCCTGATTGGAATATTTTATTAATCGGATTAATAAAATTAACTAACAATATATATATATATATATATATATATTAATCGGCTATTATATATATAGTATATATAATCAGTTTTCGTTAAATATATAAACCGCTTCCGCTGTGTATACGATACCATGATTCCCAACAGTGGTATCAGAGCCACGGTTACGCGCGTATAGATGGTAAAGTTATAATTTTGATCTATGTTTTATTTGTCAAAAATTTATTATTTTTTTTTTTGACAAAAGATCAAAAGCTTTTTGTTGTTCATGGATTGTGATGTGAATCGAGCCCTAGATATTTTGACCATTGTCATGGTTGTGTTTGTGATGTTTTATTTTTTATTGATATGTATTTTTATTACGGATATTGGATCCGGTGTAATAGATAGGATTAGAGTAGATTTGTTTTATTTGTATTTCAAATTTATTTGTAATCCTACAAGTACAAGATCAAGACGAAGATAAAAAGGCGAACAGGTTCCATGAAGATAGAGATCTCGGGTCAAGTGGGAGCTATATCAAAATTGTTTTGAAACCCTTTTGACTAGTTCGTTTCGTTTCTGGCTAAAACGAAACGGGCGACCTATTAGGGGCTCGATTCGTTTAATTTTATTATTATGTTTTGTGGTTGTGGTTTATTTATTGTATATAATTTAGATAACCCAAAATAATAAAATTTTCACAATCATGGCAACGGTTTTATTAAAACAAGTTTTATAAAAACCGAAAAGCATATTTAATATAAAGAGTTTTATTAATATTAAAATAAGTCCATTCGCGATAATACGACCAACGTAGTTTAAATAGGGTATTTAAAACTATACCGTGTCGAGTGTTGAAACGAGTTTCAATTATCACGAACAATATAAAATTGGATTTTATAAACTGTTGTGTGACTCACATCATGCTAAAGAGTCATTCTATATATTTATGGTAAATATTAAAAAATAAATCCCAATTTTAAAAATTGATATTTCATGCCATCCTTAACGAGTTAACACTCCATTCTATATCGAACCCAAATGTTAGTGCTGACCCTGCATCTGGGCGTTGATCATGAGTTAAGGTAATCATCGCGGTTCCTGTGTAACATAGGCCGGTGTTACAGTTAACAATAAAGGACCAAACATCGCTTGTTAGACAAGTGGGCATAGTTGGGGTTAAACATACATCGCTTTTAGCGAAAACCCCATAAAGGAGAGTTGTGTAGTGGACACAATTAACAATCGTTGTTTACCTAACTAATCGTGCCAGTGGACAGTGCTAAGCCAGTTCATTGTGTATTGATGAATCGGGATCTTATCCTAATTAATTTTGCTTTTTGGGTCATAAAATAATTAGGATACTTAAAACATGAAATACTAATACATTAATTTTGAACTTTGTAGATGTCAACTGAAAACAATTCCACCTCCCATTTCTCTCTCAAGTCCATCTTAGAGAAGGACAAACTGAACCACTCCAACTTCATGGACTGACACCGCAACTTGAAAATTGTTCTCAAAGCGGAGAACAAATTGTATGTTCTTGAAGAACCAGTCCCTGATGAACCCATAAATCCCAAGAGTGAGCTTTATAAAACCTGGGCTAAGCATTTTGATGACTCTTTGAAAGTCTCATGTCTGATGCTGGCTTCCATGATCCCTGAACTTCAAAGGACCATGGAGGACATGGATGCATACGACATGAATCAGCATCTGATGGAAATGTTCCAACAAAATGCTCGCCATGAGAGGTTTGATGTGATGCGATCACTTATAACCACTCGTATGCAAGAGGGTTCACCAGTTGGCACTCATGTGCTAAAAATGAAGGCATATGTTGATCACTTGGCTCGTCTGGAATCCCCCTTGAGCGATGAGTTAGCTAGGGATATCATCCTAAACTCATTGCCCAAGTCATATGACCAGTTCATTATGAACTATAATATGAATGGGATGGAGAAGACACTTGCAGAATTGCATCAGATGCTCAAAACTGCTGAGGTAAACATACCTGGCAAAACTGCACCAGTGCTGATGATCAGGGAGGGTCAGATTAAGAAACCTAAAACCAAGAAGAGGGGCTATCAAGGCAAAGGGAAGGGAAAGGGCAAAGCTGTTGCCAACAAGAAACCTTTGAAAGATGCCAAATGTTTTCATTGTGATGAAACTGGGCACTGGAAAAGGAACTGTGCTAAGTATTTAGCTGAACTGAAGCAAGCTAAGGCTTCTGGAGGAGAGTCCTCAGGTATATATGTTATTGAAATCTTTGTTTTTTCTAGCAAAACATGGGTGTTTGACACAGGATGTGGTTTCCACATTTGTAATGTTTTGCAGGGACTAAGAAAGATTAGAAAGCTGAAACAGGGTGACTTGGATGTCCATGTTGGCAATGGACAAAGAGTTGCAGTGAAGGCAATAAGAGAATATGTTCTTTTACTACCTTCTGGTTTAGAACTTGTTTTGAACAATGTTTATTACATTCCTAGTGTGACTAGAAATATTTTTTCGTTTCATGCTTTGCGTAGACAAGGTTTTGATTATCGTTTTAATGGTGAATTTATTTCTACTTATTTTAACGATGTATTTTACTATGATGCAAAACCTAACAATGGGATCTATGAGATAGAAATCCAAAACGATAACATATGCAATATCTCCCATAAACATAATAAGTTGGACTTTAATGATACGTATACGTGGCATTGTAGACTTGGTCACATAAGTGAGAATTGTGTTAAACAACTCAAAACCGTAGGAATCCTGGATTCCAAAGGTTTGGAGTCGTTTGGAAAATGCGAATCATGCTTAAGTGGAAAGTTAACAAAAGCACCTTTTTCAAATGTTGGAGAAAGAGCCAATGATCTGTTAGGACTTGTACATACAGATGTATGTGGTCCATTCAGAACAATGTCAAGACATGGAGAAAGATACTTTGTTACATTTACTGATGATTTCAGTAGATATGGTTATGTTTATCTTATAAAGCATAAACATGAAACTCTTGAAAAGTTCAAGGAGTACCAAAACGAAGTAGAAAATCAGCTAAATAGAACTATTAAAATGCTTCGATCAGATCGAGACGGTGAATATCTTAGTCATCAACCATCTAAAGGATTGTGGAATAGTTTCACAACTCACTCCACCTGGAACACCGCAACATAATGGTGTGTTTGAGCGGAGAAATCGAACTCTATTAGATATGATTCGATCAATGATGTGTCGAACAAACCTTCCAAAATCCTTTTGGAGTTATGCTTTGGAGACTGCCGCAAGACTTGTGAATATAGCTCCAACGAAAAAGGTTAATAAAACGCCTTATGAGATATGGCATGGAAAAAAACCTCATGTATCCTACCTTAAAGTCTGGGGATGTAATGCTTATGTCACTCTAGAATCTTCGGATAAACTAGATCCCAGAGGCGAAAAAGTGGTTTTCGTTGGATACGGTAAGAAGATCGGTTACCTATTCTACCACCCCACTGAAAATAAGATTTTCACTAAACTCGGAGGCACTTTCTTAGAGGAAGAGCTTCTGGCGCGAGGGATTGGAGATAATCATGTGGATCTTGAAGAAATTCGAGAATCACAAGTGACTGAACCAGGTGTTCAGACAGAAACAGAAGTAACTGGTCCAGTTGTTGAAATTGAGCCTGAGAGGACTCAAGAAACAACAGAAACGCCAAGTGTTCGGAAAAGTATCAGGGATCGTCATGCACCTGTAAGGTATGACGATATCTTCATGATTGATGAAGCTGAGCCTACTACTTACAAAGCTGCAATCTTGGATTCAGAATCCAAGAAATGGCAAGAAGCCATGAATGCAGAGATGCAGTCCATGTATGATAACCAAGTCTGGGATTTGGTTGATCTTCCTACCGAATGTTGGACTGTGGGAAACAAATGGATCTTCAAGAAGAAGACTGACATGGATGGGAATGTGCAAACCTACAAAGCAAGGATTGTAGCGAAAGGTTTCACTCAGACTCAAGGAATTGATTATGAGGAAACTTTCTCGTCCGTAGCCATGCTTAAGTCTATTAGAATTCTACTTGCCATTGCTGCATATTATGACTATGAGATATGGCAGATGGATGTCAAAACCGCGTTCCTTAATGGACACTTACTGGAAGATGTCTATATGGTTCAACCTGAAGGTTTTGTCGATCCAAAGAATCCTAATAAGGTGTGCAAGCTGAATAAATCCATCTATGGATTAAAGCAAGCATCTCGCAGCTGGAATCTCCGTTTTGATCAGAAAATCAAAGAGTTTGGTTTTATCAAGAACGAAGATGAACCGTGTGTTTACCAGAAATCTAATGGGAGCTATATTACTTTTCTTATACTGTATGTAGATGACATACTAATCATTGGAAACAATATCCCTATGCTTAAAGATGTTAAGACCTGGTTGGGTAAATGTTTCGCAATGAAAGATCTTGGTGAAGCCGCTTATATTCTGGGAATAAAGATTTATAGAGATAGATCAAAGCGGTTATTGGGTTTGAGTCAAAGTACATATATTGATAAGGTCTTACGACGTTTCTCAATGCAAGACTCAAAAAGGGGGCTCTTGCCCATGGCACATGGAACCATTCTTAATAACAAGCAGTGTGCAAATACTGAAGAGGAAAAGAAGAAAATGGAAGGTGTTCCATATGCTTCTGCGATTGGTTCCATCATTTATGCCATGTTATGTACTAGACCTGATGTCTCGTATGCTCTAAGCATGACGAGTAGATATCAACAGAATCCAGGAGAGAGTCACTGAGCTGCAGTGAAGAACATTCTTAAGTACCTGAGAAGGACTAAGGACATGTTCTTAATATATGGAGAACTAGAGGAGGAGCTGTCAGTTAAGTGTTATACTGATGCAAGCTTCCAGACTGATCGTGATGACTCAAGATCACAAACGGGATATGTTTTCATTCTAAATGGTGGGGCTGTTACTTGGAAGAGCTCTAAGCAAAGTGTGGTTGCTCAATCCACCTGTGAATCAGAATACATTGCTGCATCGGATGCTGCAAAGGAGGCTGCCAGGATGAAGAAGTTCATTACTGATCTCGATGTTGTGCCTAGCATAAAGAAACCAATCGAGATATTGTGTGACAACACTGGTGCCATTGCTCTTGCAAAGGAACCAAGGTCACATCAGACCGCAAGGCATATACTCAGAAAGTTCCACTATATTAGAGAAATAGTAGAGCGTGGAGACGTCGTGATGAACAAAGTTCATACAGATCTAAATATGGCTGACCCCTTTACTAAGCCTTTACCTCAAGCTAGACATGAGGAGCATGCTGGAAATATAGGGCTTAGAGTTGTTAGACAATGGGCATGATCTGTAATTAGTATTGATGTTTTATTTTGAACTATGACAGTTATGTTGAATGTTTATTTGATTTAATGGGTTAAATGCAAATTTAAATATTTATTAACTGTGTTCATTTATTTGTATGTTTAAATCCTTGAATAAGAGTATTCTAAATGTCCATTGTCGATCAAATTACATGGGAATGAATTTGAATCTAAGACTATTGTGAATTGGGATGGTTGTATTCATGAGATGAATAACTCAAGGGTTTGAGGATCATAATTCACAGATATTATTAGGGAATAATATTGGATGTAACTCGCTTCAAAACGATCTCCATGGATCTGTGTCATGAGATGTTTTGATATTGATATGTTCAATCTGTCCTTTTTCCTAAGGCACATATTAAACTACATTGATCAAGGACTATCTTTGATGTTATCTTACACTATCCTGAAACATGGGTAGCGATAAGGGTAGCGTTGGGAGAAATCCGAGAATAAGTGGGAGTTGTATGACGCTGATGGAATTCTGTACTTCTATAGGATTAGAAGTCTAGACATTATAGCGCCCTCGTAAAACTCAAACTGGTATAAACGCGTGGCCACGCTCGGACTAAGGTAGTTCGTTAGACCATTTTGAATTAGAGATGAGAATAGAGAATAGTTGATCACTATATAAGAATGAATGATCCATGCCTTATGATCAACGGATGTCTATACAGAAGGGACTTATTGATAGAATTATCAGGGCTATAGTATTTGGTTAAGTAAAATGTTACTTGAACTTAAAGAACTAGTTGACGACTGTAAAGTGTCATACTGTGTTGGGTGCAATGCGATGCAGCTAGGCGTCCAACTTTGCGCACGTTGACTCATTTAATTAAAATCGTCCAAGTGGGAGATTGTTGAATATATAGTATGTCCGATGTAATTAAAAGTTGAGGTCAATGTAACCCGACCCGGTACGATCCGAAGAGTTACACGTTGGTACACGAATCAGATAAGTTCATGATTAAATGGATTATTATTTATGAAATAATAATTGTTTTGGACTTGAGGGACTTAATATTAGTAAGATTAATATTAAGGAGTATTAAGATATTTAGCAAGGGGGCTTAATGTAAGTTATTGTTTTATAAAAGGAGGGTTAAGGAGTAAACCCTAAACAGACTTTTCATCAAAACAACCAACCCTTGCCTCCTCTCTTCCAATTTGCGGCCGCCCCTTTGAAGAAAAAGGCGCCGCCTCCTTTTCTTCTTGGTCCGGCGATCAACCACCATAAACCACCACATTCCTCTTGCAAGCGTTGCTTCCCGGTTGGTTCGTGCACGGTGTGAACTTCCTACTAGCGAGGATTCGTTGTAACCCGCGTGTTACAATTCCGGTGTAGTCGTCAAAGGTTGATTACTAAACCCCCTATGGTTGTTTATATTATTTATTTGTTTATACGTGTTTAACTGAGATCCTGATTGGGAATAATTTATTAATCGGACTAATAAAATTAAATATAATATATATATATATATATATATATATATATAATCGGCTATTATATATATATATAGTATATATAATAAGTTTTCGTTAAATATATAAACCGCTTTCGCTGTGTATACGATACCATGATTCCCAACAGAGCAATGGTAGGCACACCCTATGGCAGCATGGCTGCTGTGTAACTACGAACGGAAAAAAGAAGACAGTGATGGTTTCCGTTGTTCCGATAGGTGGTGTTCGGAAGAGTTCACAGTTTTGGCGGTGTTTGATACGTGCGAGACTCAAGATATAGCATGACTATCAGTTACCAAGTCCTAATGTCATTAATTTGGTTATCAATTCTCATTATTATTACCGGTTACAAAAGTTTCGGAAAGGCGATGAAACGCTATGGTGTTTAAAAAAACGCACATCTCCTAATTCAATTCAAAATTTTAGATTGATGAGGATATAATGATGAATTGATGGTTGTCCATTAATCCAATTAATGATTGTCAATTGCCCTCTCCAATATGACTTTACCTATCTTCTTAATCTCTAATTTAACACTCTCTAACCTCCCTATTTATGACTAAAAATCCAATTTACCCCATCAAATGCATCAACTATTTGTACGTTAAGCAATCACACTTGTAATTACTTAAATATGCCAGGTATTCTCCTCTAATGCTTTATAATATAGTATAGATAATTGTTGACTTGGTGTTTCTTATTTTTGGGTTCTGGAATCACCAAATTAATATATGTATTATGTTTTGTCAACTTTCAAAAGATATAGTTATTTATTGTATTGGTAAAGATTTAATTGTTCTCTTAAATGTGTCTTACCAATTAAATAAAATTACTATTTTACCCATGAATATGAATGTCAAATGACCATTTTAGCCGTCCAACATACACTATATAGTAGTATAGATATAGATAATATTTTATTTCCCATAAAGCCCTATGAAACCCCACTACGCATGCCCTAATAACACAAATGTTGTAATTCTATCAAACACGCATACGCAAGTTTTACATATATGCTACATTCACAAACTATTAAACGAAAGTTTTGTTAATATATCTACTCAAATCCACACACCTTGAATCCTTCTATGCTCTAAACAAAGTTAAATTCATCATTGGAAGTCCCTTCACCTCCAAAATTTAAATCATGAGGAACAATATCTAAAATCAAAACATACCACAATTAACAAATTTCATACAAAAATATGATAGGTTAAATAATGATAATACCTTCAAATTCTTCGTCGTCTATAATGTTATTCACAGGAGGTGATTTAAATCTGCAATTTACATGATTCAGTTCACTGTAGAAACACAAATTGAGTAAACTAATTGCCAAATACATAAATTAACGCAATGAAACATGCCAAACATGACTAACATACATTCAATTACTAACGCAGATCAACACACTGTTTATTCGATTTGGTATTTGAATTTGAATTTTAATGTATCAGTCGGGTTGTTTTATAAATTTAGTTTTGAAATCAGTATCGATAATTCATTTATTTTTGATGAAGATTGAAACGTGATTACAGGGATAGCCAAATGTCTAATCTACCCTTGACAGGAAAACAAAATACGAGGATTCCAAAAAAAAAACGGCCATACACGTGGAAGCGTATTATTCTTTCTTACACTTCTTACGTTTAGGTATTTTGTACCGTATATCCTGTATAAGTTTTATTTATAACTATTAAGTCTACACACACTCATAATAAACTCCATACCTTATAATTTTACTCGGTTCCAAACAAACGTCTTAAAACAATTAAATCAGAATTTTTTTGCTGAAATGGTGGTTTTTCCACATATTTTTGTGTCATTGGTAGATGTCAGAAGGAAGTTTTTGAAAGTGGGATTCCCGCAATCTAATATTGCGGGAGAGGGTGACTAGGTTGCAAACGTGGATCGCATGGCAGACGTGGACGAGGAGGCACACTTTGGCTTGAGGAGGTGGCATGTGTTTGGTAGCACTTGATTGCAATATTGAAGATCACACTTCCGCAATCTAAGATTGCGGAAGTCTTGATATGTTTTTTTTACTGCAATGGATTAGGACTAGATGTTATTATATATAGAGGTTAGTTTATTAAAATGAAGAGAAGCGAAGTGTTGTTATTAAAAATAGAACGTCAAAATTCAATCGTCCAGGAATCCAACATCTACACATACATTACCACTTTAAATCATTTACCCTATTAATTAATATGGCATCTCTAAACCCAGGTCCTTGCAATAATCCACTTCTTTGGGCTCAACCACAACATTGTATTGCGAAGCTGTTTGAAGGAAATGGCGAAGAGGGTTTATTGGATTGCAGACGGGGTGACCAACCATTTTGGCATGCCATTGGTGAGCATCCGTTAGATCCACGCATTCAAGAATTGGTGCGGATCGTAGGTTTTAGTGGAGTTCTTGAGTGCGGATACCGCAAAATTGACCGGGGCTAATATCTGCCCTTGTTGAAAGATGGCGTCCTGAGACCCACACGTTTCACCTAAGAATTGGTGAGGCCACGGTGACGTTACAGGACGTTAACGTCCTAATGGGTCTGCGGGTTAATGGTGCAGCGGTCTCAGGACCCGAATTCAGCATGAGAGATGATGCGGAACGGGTAGAGTATGTCGCAGAAATGTTGGTGTAGAAAGTGAGCCCCACAATTTCCTCGGAAACACTTTGGAATCCAGCATAATTGTAGAAAAAATAAAGGCTCCGTTACCCGCTGGCGCCAATGAGGGCGAGATCACACGACGCACACGATGTGTGATCTTAATTATTTTGTCATTTTGTCTGTTTCCCGACACAAGCCAAAGTTTTGTGTCGTTGTCATTTTTACCACATTTGTTGAATCTTCATCAATGTGGGAGGTTGAGTTGGGGGAGTGTTGTGTTAGCATGGTTGTATCGCAACTTATGCAAAGCAGCAGTAAGGACCACAACCACGGTGGCAGGTCCTATGTTTTTGTTACAACTGTGGGCCTGGACCAGAATCCGAGTATAATCCCCCAGAATTAAACCCCAGTTCCCGGCTGGAGTTCCATTTGGTGTCCTGTAAGTATTCTGTGATGCCTACATAATATTTAGTAAAACTTGTTAATTTAAATAATTATTGTTTTTATAATTATATTTATAGTTGGCGTGTGAGACATGACTTTACGGAGACCGCGTCACACTCCTTACGCCAAATTCGTTCAGAGTTACAAAATCTTCATGAGGAGTCGGTAAGAGTTAATCTACATTGTGTTACTGGTTAAATTCGTACCATGTGTTAATAATAATATTTTTTTTGTGAACAAGTTTTTTTGGCGACCATATGAAGAAGCGTTTGCGTCTTTGCCGGATTACTGCAAAGACGGGGAGGATTCATGGTGCTGTGAGTCTTACATTGTGTGGATGCATATAGTTGAATACCACTCACCATCGCGGGTCCTTAGACAGTTCGGGTTCTGTCAATTGAGACCTCAGGATCCTCCCCTTACCCCTGAAGTCCACCAAAAATTGCATGAAATGAAGCGTACCGGGAGAAGACGCACAAACTGGACATATGAACATGCCGACTATATCTCTTCCTGGGATAATCGCAGAGCCAATAGGGTGGACGGGGAACGGACGATAGTTCCTTCCGTGTCTCCAGATTACATGACTTGGTATTTGGAAAACACGGTTGGATACGTCACCAACCCGATGAATAATCCGGTATCACAAACCGGATCCCGAGATCATGGGTCGATTACCGCACTACTGGTTTGTATATCACTTAAATAATTATGAATTACCTTATAATGCGAAAAAATATTTTAGTATTTGTTTTTTTTAATATTATTGCAGCTGGAAGGGTATACCGAGATACATCGTCTAGCGGGTCGGTATATGGCAAGCGCTCCTGCAGAACTCAGAGACATTCAAAACACTGCCAGCGCAGTGTTGTCTTCAATTCGCGAAGGAGATCGCGTGAATTATCCTTCATGTCTTCAATTCGCGAAGCAGAGACGTGTTGATTATGACGAAGCAGGGCCGTCAACACGTGATGATAATGACGAAGCAGGGCCGTCAACACTTCCAGATACTCCCTTGTATGATGATGTGGACTATGCTGAGTTATCAAGGCTGCTTTATGATGATGATGAGAGTGTTAGTTTTTCAGGGGCTATTTCATTCACATCCCTATTAGGGGGGTCATTCCATAACACTCTGGGGGGTTCATACCTACTCCTCACGCGTCTATTACGTGTACCCCCACCCCTTTATAACACTCAGGAAGCTTCGTCCACTCGAGTTGTTCAAAGTGAACAACCACCGCGGAATGTGGGTCGACCCCTATGTGGTGCCGGTGGTAGATATTGTAATCTACCTAGTTGTGGTGGTCCTGGTTTTTGTATTAATCATGCATGAAATTGTATTATGTTGAATTGCAAACTTATGAAATGTAAATGGAAATGGAAATGGAACACGCAAATGTAACAAACGAGTACTAAGGTTAACCGATAACATACAATATCAAAGCAACACAAAATACTACTACTACTACTACAAACTAGCATAGATAAAACAGATCATAAGAAATCACTGTTGACGGAATTGGCAGCTCTTTTTGTTGTGCCCAGTGAACTTACAAATGCTACATTTAGGGCATGCTCTTGGTTGGTCTTCATGCGTAACATCCATCTCGTTATGTATCCTCCTTTGCTTCAACCTCCCACGTTTGACAGTAACTTGTGACGGGTTACCACAAATTCTCCATGTTGCCTGGTCCCAATCTCTTTTATGACCGAGGGGGTAAAAATGCCCGCTGTACTACAACCGATACATAGAGGTGTGGTATCGAGGATCAACAATGTCATGATTATTCTTACGGCGTAAATGGCAAACCGCTATAGCATGCGAACATGGCTTACGTTCTATTTGCCACTTTGCACACGAGCAACTTCTGTTACCGTACTCAACCGTATAATCGTTCCCTCCGTCATCATTGGGTTGCAGACGAGACTCCACGTGGTACCGCTTCTGGGAAGCATCATACAAACGTACATAGTGTTCTCGGGACTTAGCATCACATTCGGAAATGACTGTCCATATCCGGGGGGGGGCAACATTGTTTCGCACCGTCTGGCAATTCAATAATGGATGTTGAATTGATCAACATCCCTTATAAATGTAAAGTGTATGGCTACCTTTATAGGCATCATCCTTGCTTTTGACAACACATGGTTAAAACACTCAGACATCTTTGTTGTTAGGTTACCCCAGCGGCGATTTTCGTGGTCTCGCACCAGCGTCCACTTATGGAGGCCAATATCTCTCAAGTATCTCCATGTCTCCATCTTAATGTACTTCATCTGTTTGATGGCATAACGATACTTAGAACGCTGGGATGTGCTTCCGATTGTCCAGCAAAGCTTCTTCAACGTGTTGCTCTTGAACTTTGACCCGAGATTGCTTCTTATGTGACGAAGACAATAACGATGGTAACCATGTGGCTCCCTCCATCCTTCCAATTCCTCCATTGCCCGTATGATTCCCACATGTCGGTCTGAAATAACACAAAGGGGACGGCTGGCATTGTGATGTGATACATGCTCCCTAAACTGCTCCAAGAACCAAGACCAGCTCTCAATTGTCTCTTCATCCACAATTGCATACGCCACCTGAAGAACGTAGTTATTTGCGTTTTTCGCCACCGCAATCAACATCTTACCCTTATACGTCCCCTTCAGATGAGTGCCGTCAATTGATATGACAGGCGCTGAATGTCTAAAGGCCTCAATTAGAGGGCCGAATGCCCAGAAAACATATTTGAAGACCATGCATTTGGAAGTGCTCCTCTCGTGATGACGCCACTTCACAACGGTACCCAGATTTGTTGCCAGTAACCTTTCAATGTAGGTAGGCAACTCATTGAAGTTGCTCTCCCAAGTACCGTAGACATTCTCAATTGCTTTTCTATGGGCAGTCCATGCCTTAGAGTAGGTGACATCGACCTTCAACGCCTCCTTTACGTGGGTGATAATCTGTTGTTATGTGATGCAATATCTCTGGACCGTAGTGCCCTGTTGTTATTTCTTTCTACCGTTGAGTAGCATGTGTGTGTTGGACTCCATTTGTGCAAACGCCAGAAGGCTCCTTTATGTGGACGTGATGTAGCAGCAGCCCACATACATGAAGAGTTTTCGTTCTTGCATTTGACTCTAAATGTACCCGGTCTGCTTTCTATCACACGTAACTCCCTGTTACATTCTACATTCCAATACCGAATGGCTTTAACTACTTTCTCTTTACTTTCGAAGTAGATACCGACACGGATACTGTTTACGTTTCCATTCCAGATCTCCATCGTATCTTCATCGTCGAAATCGGGTAGGCGATACGCTTCCAAGCCTTCGTCTTGCTCGTCGACAGGTTTGTCTATGGGGAATGAACGATTGATCCCTTCATGGAATTCAGCACATGTTGGGGCTTGTACTGCCCAACCTTCTCCTTCTTCTTCGGCGCTTACTTCTGAATCAACGTCATCACTTGGTTGAAACTCACTCTCTCTACTTGTATCCGACATAAAACCTTGCAATGAACGGTACTTATATCAGGATCAGGATAAATCCAAATATTTTATTACGAATAAGAGTATGAATACCTTGAGAGTCATCTGAATGTACATTGTTAAAATCGTTCTCGTTCTCATCGTTGTCGTCATCACCGCTTTCGTCATTGGCAACTCGTTCATGTTGCCCTTGAGAGTCATCTGAAGGTACATAAAAAACCGACAGATTTATTAGATAAGCTCAAGTATTTGTATTGAAAAATTAAGATACACAGTACAACGCAGGTTTTTTACCTTCATCAGCATTATCCTCATCGTTATCATTGCCATCTAAATTAGCAACATACTGTTCATTAAAGTGATAATCAGTATAGTGGTAATCTGGAACAAGTTGTCTACTTGAGCATGCGGTGTGGCTATTGTACATTGAAGAACCGAGTTCCAAATTGATAGACTGCATCTGCTGCTGTGTTAGAGTATGAAATGTTTCTTCACCGTACGACACCATGAACCGCCTTAAGAGATCCATAACACTACTTTCTTCTAATGGAACTAATGGCGTGTACTGAACGTGGATCACTGTTGCGTAGCGGTTTACGTTTAATGCTAGATAGAACATCATTTCCATACCCTCATTTCCTGTGATATGTAGCCTCATAACACCCCTCGAAAGTGTAAAACATTGTTAGTCTAACATTATATGAACACTTGTCTATTTGAGTAACGAGACAAACGTGATTGAGAAATTCCATGTATGACATTCTATGGGTCATAATAAACGTAGTTGACTCTGTATTGTTGTGAAGTGTAATGTCTGTCTGGTTTTTGTAAATAATGTCACCACCCCAATAAAGTTTAACAATGAAAGGGGTAAAGGTGTCCATTACGAAGGAAAAGTAGAGTGAGGTTTGATTTTGGATTGGTTATTACTGAGATTCATTAACGATATTTGTAGAGTTCGTGGACTAGAGAATCCGCAAGCTGAGGTTGCGGAAGTAGACAAATCCACGTAATCTGAGATTGCAGAAGTAGACAAATCCACGCAATCTGAGATTGTGGAAGTAGAATCCACGTAATCTGAGATTGCGCAAGTAGACAAAGATTTCTCTAAATCTGCAACTTCAGCTTGCGGATTTCTCTACTCCACAAACTCTACAAATAACGTTAACGAATCTCAGTAAAATATCCATGACAAACAATGGTCTATTGCAATTGTGGTTCCGGCACCATTATTTGAGTGTCAAGGAGCACAAGAAACCCTGGCCGTAGGTATTATTGTTGCAATCGGAGACCAAGAAGTTGTGGCTTTGTATGTCGGGTGGAGCCACCAAGGGGTGAACAATTGAGAGCTAATCCATTGAATTCCATCACCGAACAACTACAACATCTACACATACATTACCACCTTAATGATGATCAACCTCACCCCCAGTTTAGCCACCAAAGCAATTTGCAACCAAACTTTCGGTTTCCCAATAACTCAAATGTGCGGCCAAACTTTCAGTTTCCCAATAACTCAAATGTGCGGCCAAATACCCAACATGCAAGGGAGCCCCCTTTAAACCACCCACCCTACCGTCACCCTCGACACACTGAGAATGATCAAGTTTCGGAACCTGAAGAGTACACTTCAGAGGCTGATGACATTGGCGCTTAATAATTCTTGTTCCTTGCTTACGTTTTCTTGCTTACGTTTCCTTAGTTATGTGGTGTGTTGTTTTATGTACGGTGTTTAATGTAGTTTGCCAATAATTATGTTAAAAAAATTCCGGATGAAAATATAAAAAATCGTAGTGTAGAAATTGGACCAGGGGGGCCCCCGTATCTGTCTCCGGGCCGGCCTTTACCGGCATCGGACCGTCGAACGTGGCGTCCTTGGGAGACATAACGACACTGTCGCTGGTTCGGGCATTACGAGACTGTCCGTGACACGATCCCGGGCCTCACAAAAAGCCCCGGACCTCATTTTGTGTATCTACCTTTGTTGCCAATAATTATGTTAAAAAATTCCGGATGAAAATATAAAAAATCGTAGTGTAGAAACTGGCCCAGGGGGCCCTTTTGGGGCCCCCGTATCCGTCTCCCGGGCCGGCCTTTACCGGCATCGGACCGTCGAACGTGGCGTCCTTGGGAGACATAACGGCACCGTCGCTGGTTCGGGCGTTACGAGACTGTCCGTGATACGATCCCGGGCCTCACAAAAAGCCCCGGACCTCATTTTGTGTATCTACCTTTGTTGCCAATAATTATGTTAAAAAAAATTCCGGATGAAAATATAAAAAATCGTAGTGTAGAAACTGGCCCAGGGGGCCCTTTTGGGGCCCCGTATCCGTCTCCCGGGCCGGCCTTTACCGGTACCGGACCGTCAAACGTGCCGTCCTTGGGAGACATAACGGCACCGTCGCTGGTTCAAGCGTTACGAGACTGTCCGTGACACGATCCCGGGCCTCACAAAAAGCCCTGGACCTCATTTTGTGTATCTACTTTTGACTTGCAAATAATTATGTTAAATTTTTTTTTACATTTATTACATTTGATTTTTCTAATAACTAAACTATTTAGGATGGTTACATAATCGTCCTCTAGTACCACATGGAGGAGGACGTCGAGTGCGGTCTGGATTCCGACGCGGCTCATTGGGGAACTCGATAGGTACTGGTGTGTAGAATACATTGGACGATGTTCCTTCGTCACCTTGATTTGGGGCCCAATAGTTAATTGATGACTGCCCGGTGTTGATGGGTGGGTTCATTGGGAAGTTACTCGGTGTCGGTGTCACGAAACTTTGATCATCAAATGGGTTGAATGGATTGTTTAAAAGGGAGTCCATGATGTTTTGTTGCTCGGTGTTCATCTGGGAAGGCCCCGGTTGGAAATGTGATATAGCTTGGGGGGTACCGAACTGACCAGAAAAGGAAGGCCCCGGTTGGAGATGTGATGTATCTTGGGGGGTACCGAACTGAGCAATAAAGGAGTCAACATCAATTCCCATTTCATCATCAAAGAATTCATTAATTGGCGTATTCTGACTATCCATTGCCACTTCTTCTGTTTGAACCTCCACATTGCTTTGATTCCGCCTACGCCTAGGCGCTCGTTGAGGACAGCTTCTGTCTGCAACCGAGGTAGTAGGTCTACCGTGAATCTGTGAGGGGTAGTTCAAACGATCACCCACACCAAACTGTGACATCACTGTTTCGGCAGTGCTTTGAATAACCCCAAGATTGTAGCTAAAGTCGGCAGGGACAGTCGCCATGATTTGGGACACTTCCCGGTGAATCTGCGTGTATCCTTCCATCCATAAAATTCAAATACTTATATATTAAAAAAGTTATCATTAAAATATACACTTATATATATTTGAAAAAAAATTCATATATATACCATCACTTGGGCAATCCCAGCATCATCTCTGAAACCCGATTGCGATACCGGGATGGACATTGGGTTCGTCATGTATCCCACGGTTCTTTCTAAGTACCATTCCATATAACCGAGATACACGGAAGGAAATGGCGTTTCTTCCCTGCCCACTATTCTATTTTTGCGGTCATTCCACGACTGCACATACTCGCTATGAACGTTTGCAAACCAAGATTCGTATGGTATGCCAGAACGGGTTTTTTTGTGCAGTTCGGTGTGGACTTGGGGGGTTAAGGGTGGTCCCTTAGGAATCCATTGACGTAATCCAAATTGTCTCAGGACCCTACGAGCTTGGGGGTATTCCACCACCCGAAACCACACAAGAAAGCAATTCGAACGCCAACAATCACTCCCCTCTGTGCAAATTTGCAGCAATATCCCTATGTATTGTGCATAGGGTCTCCAAATAAACTGTTGCAAAAAAAATTAATAAGAAACACTATTAGTCTCATAACGTATTTTACTTGTAACACAACATCAACGGTCTCATACCTGTTCAGCATGTAAATTTTGTAGTTGTGATCGTATCTGTTTTAACGACCGCGAGGCAACCTCCTTTAATCCGTGCTTACCTTTCCAGCTGTAAAAAATAATAGAAAAAACGACTTAGTTTATTTAACAAATAATTATTTTATATAATATAAGGGTAATGGAGAAAATAGATACATAGCACCATAAGGTTTTCCAGGGATCAACCGGGTTGAACACTTGGGGGATAGTACACTGATTCGTGTCCAGGCCCACAACTGGAGTATAATCATAGGTCCTCCAATTGTTTTATCAGTGGAGACTACGGATTTACACATATTTCTGTACAAACAAGCCAATGCAGCACTCCCCCAACTATATTGACCACATCTTTCTAACGATTCAAGGTGCCTTAAAAATGTCAATGATGTCAAACCGTTAGAAGAGTCAACAAACAATGTCTTACCCACAATAACCAAGACCACACAACGTGCTTGTTGTGTAACATGTTGTGTAATCTGATTCATATCTGCCCCTTTCGGGCAGTACTTCTTTTAGTTTGTTTAAAAGGTATCTTGTTTTAATAGAATTTCCACTCAACATTCCCTCCTCCGCCTCTATGCCCAACAAACCCCCAACTAGCTGCAATCGATCTTGGGATGACCATTTTTCCTCTGGTCCAGCCAATGGTGGACCGTTGACTCGCAATCCCAAGAGCACGTTTGTAACATTACGCATTAAATACTTGCACGTTACGCTTTCTATGAATAAAACGTCAAGTTTTCATCATTATTCGTCTTTTAAAAATATTATTGTGACGCATTTGGAACCCTAATACTATGTCATTTATATATAATATGTTTATATATATAGAATAATTGTCTAAAAATATATGGCTTGGGCCGGGAATCGAACCCGCGCCCACAGCCGGGTCAACCACACTCAGCATCACAACCAACTGGTCTACACACACACTTGGTTTAATCCCAACACATAATAATTACATGATGAGTTTAGTTCTTCACAGTTGACTAGGAAAGTCAACTGAGACCACGGTTTACCTTAATTAACATTTCAAACGCGTTTTTGATCCTTTATATGGAATGAATTGGTGATTGCTGACTATTACGCGTGTAATTATACAATCAATCTTCGTTAAAACATACCAAATCTGCTTCAATCACCGCGTCATCATAACTAGCGAGTCAAACATACCAAATCCATCAACCCGAGCCTCACCCTATAAATTGGACCTCCCAAATCCTTCTCAACTCGCCGAAATATCCCTCTCAATCTTTAATTTCTGTTTTAATTCATCTTTCGAAGCATTCTTTATCGTGTTTGACTTTCTGCTTGACCAAAGCATCACACACGATTTCGTGTTTGTAAGTAACCTTTTTCTTGTGGGTTTTATTTGTAACACTCCAACCGATGGCGGAATCATCGAGGTGCCACGTAGTGACGATTGTTCAAAAGCTCATGGTACTAAAATGTAAATATTATTGAATAATCAAAATTGTCTTACATGGAAATGGAAAATACATTGTCTAAATGAAATGTAAATATTGAAATAACTGAATTAAAATAATGCACTAAATGTTCCTTGCTAAAGCACTAGATCAAACTGCACCTGAAACATGTACAAATAGATTTGGTCAACATATGAAATGTTGGTGAGCATTCCTAGTTTTGATATATATATAGTAGGTTAAAAGATATACAATTCAAGTGCAAGCTACAGTGCAATTATGTAAACTATGTATCATACAAATGAGCGAAATCAACCCTGTGACTGTATAATGTACTGTATGAACTGTAGTGTACTCAACCAATAAATGGATGATAACTTAACACTGGCCACGGATTCTCCGATGAAAAAGGGGGAGAATCAATCTAGGCGGGTTGTCAATCCAAATAGCGCTATCCAATGTTAAGGTCGGCTTGTACTATGTTAATGATTTCACTAAGTACAAATGTAATCCACATGTATTGTCTAAGCATAAAGCACGTTTGTAAGCAAATGCACATAGTACTAGAATTGTATTGTAAAAATGTGAACTTGTATTTGTAATTTGTATAAGTGTACATGTAACACCCCAAAAAATGAATAAACGCAAAAAGGGGATAGGAAATACTCACAGTTCACGTAATAACTTGAAATTGGACTTGGACAACGAAATATGTGTTGGAACTATCTCAAAGTATCAACCTAAAGAATTTGATAATGTGTAAGGGAAATAACTCTAGGATATATGTATTTCTAGGGCTTCGAATTTAGGGATAAATGCTTATTTGATTAATTAATGAATTGTTTATTAAATATAAGAAATTTAATGAATAAATACACAAAAGTCTTTTTGTAAAATTTTAAGTTGAATATAGTCACAACACAAGGTTTTAAGTATGAAAATAATTTTTATAAAATTATTTCCTTGAAAATAGAATGTTTAATCTAATTATTTCAAATTGTCAAAATACGACTTTAATATCTAAAAATATTAAAATCAAAGAATTTCTGAATTAAAAATTGTATTTCAGTTCTAAATGGATAGAAATAATTTATGTAAAATTTTGGTGCAAAAATATTGAAAAATGGATTTATTATGATTTATTTATAATTAAAACTAACAAAAATTAATTAAAAATATAAAATAAGCGGTTTTTCTGAAATAAAAATATTTTCTGGAATGTTTAAGAATTTACAAGTTTAGGATAATTTTTGTGAGATTTAATAAAATCGTTTAGATATTTTTATAGAATTTAATAAATATAAATGAATAAACTTGTATTATTAATAATATATATTAAATAAATTATTTTTGAAAAACTAAAATTTGGGTGATGAACTCTATCATTTGAAGATCATATGATAATTTTTGTAGAATTTATAAAACACATTTAGTATTTAAAATTGATTTTAAAAGATTTAATGTATTAAGTATATTTATAAAAAAATGTAAAAAAAAGTTTGTTGGTTATGGGAATCGAACCCGGGCCTCTAGCCGGTTCGGGTTTTATCACAAGCGTGGCCACCAACTGAGCCACACCCTGAGAACGAGTTATATTGGATTGGATATAATTATATATGTTAAATGTGCTAGTTAGAATATAGGTTTAATAAGAAAAAAAATAAAACAAGGTTTGTGGGATTCGAACCCTGGCCAATGGCCGGTTCAATCCTTACAAACAAGTGGGTAAACCAACTGATCTAGATCAGTTGGTTGTTTATCCTCTGTTCTAAAATAATTATATACACTATGAGTTTCAAGTGTTCTTCCCCAAATCCTATCATTCGAGCCCTAATTTCCAAATCATCACAATTGTTGATCAATAGCCCCTGAATCTTTGGGGCTATTGATCGTGTAGGGCCGATGAGTGAAACCCACAAAAAAAAACATGAACTTACACTTACGAATTCGGGTATGTGACTCGGTCAACTGAAAGGTCAACTTCGATCCAAACTCAAGAACAACAGGATTGTTACAAGGAATTAGAGGTGTAGAAAGAATTAGTGGCGAGTTGTGAATGTCAAATGATGTCCAATTTATAGTGATAGGGCCTGGTTCATCAAATTGGAAAGCTTGACCACGAATGAATGTATGCGCGTGAATTGGCTCAGATTTGGGAAGGTTTGACGTTAATTAATTATGTAATAGACGTGTAAAGTCAATGACGAAGCAAATTATCAGTTATTACCAAGTTTACTTCGACCAGAATCAAAAAGGAAAAAGTTTCCTTCGTGCGGCACCTATTCAGCGAACAAGAAGGAGACCAAGCAGCGTTTATTTTGTGTTAAATACATATGGCCTCAAGGTTCTATCACAAAAGGTCTTATGGGCTAGTGGTTGGAGTTGTGGTGTTAAATACTGGACCGGCTGGGAACACAGGTTCGATCCCCGCTCGGTCAATAATTTTTTGTTTTTTTTAAGCAAAGGAGAAGGCAAGGGAAGGGGCTTGGGCTTCTGCTGATGGGCTCAGATGGACTGGGCCGAAAACAACAAAAAAAAAGGAAGTTGGGTTTGAGCAAATGTTTTGGTTATGGTTTTTAAAAAAATATGTGATTTATTTATTATTATTATTATTATTATTATTATTATAAAAAATAAAAAGTGACGGATGTCACAGCATCCCCTACTTTTAGAAACTTCGTCCCGAAGTTATTAGAAACATAGGGTTATGGATGCTTGGGTAAAAATTAAGATAACTGTGGTTTGGAAAATTCGAATGATTTGGATATGAGGTTTGATAGGTGTGAGTTAAGGATTTGGATTAGGTTCGTCCCGAATAACAAGGAGGATAAGAATCTAGTAAAAACGCTAAACATTCTAAAATAAATGTATGAATTGATTGATTATAGAAAAACTAATGAACTACCAAGTAACTAGAGTTTGTTCCTGGTCCGACTTCCAGTCTCACTTTCAATGCATCATTAGTGTTTGTATACAGGGTGTACCGCAGCTAACCCACCACACCTTTGATACTTTGTAAACGTACTGGACGCCTACCAAAAACTCTAATAGAATTTCACACTACCCTAACGCACCTGTAAATTCATGATTACGTTCCGGACCGGAATCATCAATTTACCTTACATTAGGGTTTTATGTCCTTCTATGATCCCACCGATTGTTGAGCAGGTTCGATAGCCTCCACCAGCCGTGAAGTAGGTTGTAGGGCCTCTCCCGACTGTTTGAAAAGGCATAGTGACCTCTATTAAGTGCAGCAATTATTATTCACATTGATTGCAAACTTGATAGCATGTTTATGCAAGCAAGTTTGTAAGTACTACAACCATTAAGTGTAAGTGTTATCATGAATAATTAAATGTTTACGAGTATCGTGAATAATTAGATGTTCAATGCGTAGTCAAATTAAGGGAAAAATCTAGTTTCAATCAAGCAATGATGTTTTTCTTAGAAAAGCTTTGTAAGATCAAGTGTTAAGTCCAAACGTTTCAAATGAATGTAAGGTAGAGAGAGTCTTGTATGATAAATGTAATCAATAGGATAAATTTCCAATCTATGTTAATACACAATAGTATGCAAGGAAATTTCTAGATGTTGTAAGCTAATGAGTGCAACAAAATTGGGTACAAAATGATAATAGGATCAAGAAAATGAAAACACGAGTATTGGATTCTCGAGTCTTGGGAAGATTTCACCCATGGCTTAACCAGTGGGATTAACGTCATCCTGACCGTCTGCTCCGTTGGTATCGATATTGAAAGCTTGTCCATGTGCCACCAGGTTTATATTGTTCAATTTGGGACATTGAGGTAGCATGTGGTTAGGGTCTCTACAATGATAACATGCCCGACCGTTAGTAATCTGTAGTGGTTTCTGGGCAGCTGTTTGATGATTACCCTGTGTCCCAACCATTACTCGACAAGTAGTGACAAAGTGTCCAAACCTTCCACATCTAGTGCATTGACGACATGGAAAATTTGTAGGGTGATGATACTTGCAAGTGTTGCATTGAGGATGGATTCCCGTGTAGGCTTTCTTGATAGGAGGCTGAGCCACCGGATTAACAACAGCATGGTTCTGATTATCGCCCATTCGTTTCTTAGAGTTCAAAGCAGTAGTGGCGGCCTTTGCTAAAATAGTCTTAGATTGTTCAACAACATTGGTGGTTTTCTCAGTAGGTGTCTTGGTGCCCTTCCTAACCAAGTTTCCTTGCCTCACGTGTTTGTCTGTTAATGTGGCTGCAAGTTGGATGGCTTCTTCTACCGTAGTGGCTTTGCCTCCAGTGACAACGTCTTGAATCAGGTCAGGTAATCCCTCGATATATTTTTCGATTGCTCGAGAGACTGGGGTGACCATGTGTGGAACCAGTATGCTAAGTTCGTGATATCGAGTATTATACGCAAGATTCTCACCACTGTTTTGTTTCAGTCCATGGAACTCTTCCTCCAGTTTTCTGATCTCGTTCCTCGGGCAGAATTTGGCGATCATGAGTTCCTTAACTTCAGCCCAAGATAAAGATAAAGCAACATCAGCTCCTCGATTGCGTTTTTCGCCATTCCACCAGGTTAACGCTCCCTTTTGAAGGACACTAGTAGCATAGCGAACGCGGAGTTCATCAGGACATTCACTGTTCAGAAAAGTACTCTCCATGCTTTCAAACCATTGGAGGAGGCCAGTAACACCCTCCTCACCAGTGAATCTTGTGGGGTTGCAGGAGTTAAAGTGTTTGAAAGTGCACCGAAATTGAGTCGTACTCCCTGTGTTGGCACTGTTACTATTCTGGGTTATCTCACTTACAAGGTTTGGGATCACTGCAGCAATTTGCTCGGCGACTAAAGATGCGAGGCGACGATCAGAACGTCGTCCAGAAGCACGAACAGGGCGTTGGCTGGCATCACGGAGCATGCGGCGAGCAGACATCTATGAGGTAGTCAATGAATAATCATGAGATTAGAAAATGTAGATGTATAACCATACAGATGATTATGTAGTATGAACTTGTAAGCAATATATGAAAATCATGATATATAGGATATTGTATATGAAACGAGAGAGTATTATTGTAAAACTTGCATAAGATGCTTGGAGTGCCCTTGTCTAACTGTAAAGCCCAACAAGAACGTTGACTTTTCAAAGGAGTTGAACCCAATGGTGATCAAAGAAGACATGCTTTAGCCTATAAGTGGACACTCACTCCAGGAATCCCCAGGTAAGCATAACAGGTCCGTAAATGGATTTATGCGCTATGCTTGCCTATGCCAGAAAACCCGGTGTACAGGCGTCCACCCTTCCAGATTGCACGTGTCCTTATCACACTCATTAAAGTTCAACAACTTCGAAGGAGTAAAATAAGAGTAGGTATTATGCCTAAGAGTGTCTTCATGAAAGGTACTGCTCCTGTCCATGGTGATGTAGGCTTTCCACTCCTTGTAGGACACCTTCTCTATGCACCAGGATGAAAGATGAGGAGAAATGGGGAAGAAGAGAAAGATAGAGGAAGGAAAGTAGAGGAAATGAGGGTAAGGCAATTTAGGAAATATTATGCATGAAAGTTCGGTTATAGTCTAGGCCATTTTATCTAATAACCTAGTTCCCTATAACCATGGCTCTGATACCAATCTGTAACACCCCAACCGATGGCGGAATCATCGAGGTGCCACGTAGTGACGATTGTTCAAAAGCTCATGGTACTAAAATGTAAATATTATTGAATAATCAAAATTGTCTTACATGGAAATGGAAAATACATTGTCTAAATGAAATGTAAATATTGAAATAACTGAATTAAAATAAAGCACTAAATGTTCCTTGCTAAAGCACTAGATCAAACTGCACCTGAAACATGTACAAATAGATTTGGTCAACATATGAAATGTTGGTGAGCATTCCTAGTTTTGATATATATATAGTAGGTTAAAAGATATACAATTCAAGTGCAAGCTACAGTGCAATTATGTAAACTATGTATCATACAAATGAGCGAAATCAACCCTGTGACTGTATAATGTACTGTATGAACTGTAGTGTACTCAACCAATAAATGGATGATAACTTAACACTGGCCACGGATTCTCCGATGAAAAAGGGGGAGAATCAATCTAGGCGGGTTGTCAATCCAAATAGCGCTATCCAATGTTAAGGTCGGCTTGTACTATGTTAATGATTTCACTAAGTACAAATGTAATCCACATGTATTGTCTAAGCATAAAGCACGTTTGTAAGCAAATGCACATAGTACTAGAATTGTATTGTAAAAATGTGAACTTGTATTTGTAATTTGTATAAGTGTACATGTAACACCCCAAAAAATGAATAAACGCAAAAAGGGGATAGGAAATACTCACAGTTCACGTAATAACTTGAAATTGGACTTGGACAACGAAATATGTGTTGGAACTATCTCAAAGTATCAACCTAAAGAATTTGATAATGTGTAAGGGAAATAACTCTAGGATATATGTATTTCTAGGGCTTCGAATTTAGGGATAAATGCTTATTTGATTAATTAATGAATTGTTTATTAAATATAAGAAATTTAATGAATAAATACACAAAAGTCTTTTTGTAAAATTTTAAGTTGAATATAGTCACAACACAAGGTTTTAAGTATGAAAATAATTTTTATAAAATTATTTCCTTGAAAATAGAATGTTTAATCTAATTATTTCAAATTGTCAAAATACGACTTTAATATCTAAAAATATTAAAATCAAAGAATTTCTGAATTAAAAATTGTATTTCAGTTCTAAATGGATAGAAATAATTTATGTAAAATTTTGGTGCAAAAAATATTGAAAAATGGATTTATTATGATTTATTTATAATTAAAAACTAACAAAAATTAATTAAAATATAAAATAAGCGGTTTTTCTGAAATAAAAATATTTTCTGGAATGTTTAAGAATTTACAAGTTTAGGATAATTTTTGTGAGATTTAATAAAATCGTTTAGATATTTTTATAGAATTTAATAAATATAAATGAATAAACTTGTATTATTAATAATATATATTAAATAAATTATTTTTGAAAAACTAAAATTTGGGTGATGAACTCTATCATTTGAAGATCATATGATAATTTTTGTAGAATTTATAAAACACATTTAGTATTTAAAATTGATTTTAAAAGATTTAATGTATTAAGTATATTTATAAAAAAATGTAAAAAAAAGTTTGTTGGTTATGGGAATCGAACCCGGGCCTCTAGCCGGTTCGGGTTTTATCACAAGCGTGGCCACCAACTGAGCCACACCCTGAGAACGAGTTATATTGGATTGGATATAATTATATATGTTAAATGTGCTAGTTAGAATATAGGTTTAATAAGAAAAAAAAATAAAACAAGGTTTGTGGGATTCGAACCCTGGCCAATGGCCGGTTCAATCCTTACAAACAAGTGGGTAAACCAACTGATCTAGATCAGTTGGTTGTTTATCCTCTGTTCTAAAATAATTATATACACTATGAGTTTCAAGTGTTTCTTCCCCAAATCCTATCATTCGAGCCCTAATTTCCAAATCATCACAATTGTTGATCAATAGCCCCTGAATCTTTGGGGCTATTGATCGTGTAGGGCCGATGAGTGAAACCCACAAAAAAAAACATGAACTTACACTTACGAATTCGGGTATGTGACTCGGTCAACTGAAAGGTCAACTTCGATCCAAACTCAAGAACAACAGGATTGTTACAAGGAATTAGAGGTGTAGAAAGAATTAGTGGCGAGTTGTGAATGTCAAATGATGTCCAATTTATAGTGATAGGGCCTGGTTCATCAAATTGGAAAGCTTGACCACGAATGAATGTATGCGCGTGAATTGGCTCAGATTTGGGAAGGTTTGACGTTAATTAATTATGTAATAGACGTGTAAAGTCAATGACGAAGCAAATTATCAGTTATTACCAAGTTTACTTCGACCAGAATCAAAAGAAAAAGTTTCCTTCGTGCGGCACCTATTCAGCGAACAAGAAGGAGACCAAGCAGCGTTTATTTCGTGTTAAATACATATGGCCTCAAGGTTCTATCACAAAAGGTCTTATGGGCTAGTGGTTGGAGTTGTGGTGTTAAATACTGGACCGGCTGGGAACACAGGTTCGATCCCCGGCTCGGTCAATAATTTTTTGTTTTTTTTAAGCAAAGGAGAAGGCAAGGGAAGGGGCTTGGGCTTCTGCTGATGGGCTCAGATGGACTGGGCCGAAAACAACAAAAAAAAAAAGGAAGTTGGGTTTGGGCAAATGTTTTGGTTATGGTTTTTAAAAAAAATATGTGATTTATTATTATTATTATTATTATTATTATTAAAAAATAAAAAGTGACGGATGTCACATTATTCATCGGCATACACACAACAATAACCCTCTGATTAATTGGGTTATTGTTGTGTAAATCAAATAATTGTAAAACTAGGGCTCGATCAGGTTAGAATTGGGGAAGAACACGTTTCAGAACAAGGTTATTTATTTTAAACAAACACAAACCCAACACAACCACTGATCTAGATCAAGTGGTTGTGTCTGGTGCTTGTTATTCAGGGTACTCGGGTTCGAGTCCCATACAAAACGTTTTTATCATTTCTTTTAAAAAGAATATAAATCAGATTTCACATATATCATATAATCAATTATAAGTCTAATCTATTCGTTCTCAGGGTCCAGACCAGTTGGTCTGGGCTTGTGATTTAAAACGCATGAACCAGCCAAGGGCCGGGTTCGATCCATGGCATCAACAAAACATTTTTTTATTTAAGTATATATATATATATATATATATATTCCCTTGTATTTTTAAAAATTAATTTTAAAATACTAAAACTCTTTTATAAATTCTACAAAAATTATTTTATGTTATTCTAGTGGAAAAGTTTAACACACAATTTTTAGTTTTCCAAAAATTATTTATTTAATATATATAATAAAATAATTCAAGTTTATTCTATTTTATTTATAAAATTCTATAAAAATATCAAAACAATTATATAAATTTCCACAAAAATTATTCTGAGTTTTTATAACATTAAACTTTCTGAAATGATTTTTATTTCTGAAAAATCATTTATTTAATATTTTTAATCAATTTTTGTTAGTTTAATCATAAATAAATCATAATAAACTCATTTTTTAATATTTTTGCACCAAAATTTTATATAAATTATTTCTATTTATTTGAAACAGAAATACAATTTTTAATTTAATAATTCTTTAATTTTAGTATTTTTAAATATTAAAGTTATATTTTAACAATTTGAAATAAATAGATTTAGTATTCTATTTTTAAGAAAATAATTTTATAAAAATTATTTTTATACTTAAACTTTATATTGTGACCATATTTAATTTAAAATTTACAAAAAGACTTTTGTTTATTTATTTATCAAATTTCTCTTATTTATCAAACATTTTATTTATTAATCAAACGAACACTTATCCCCAATTCGAAACCCTAGAATATATTTGTAGACTAGAAAGACTTAGACATATTTATTACCTTAATTATAGGGTAATACTTGGCATTGTTGGGCAACACATATTCTATTTTCACGAGACATAACATTTTGCTAAGGTGAGTTTTACATAGCCCCTTTTCTATTTCACTATTTTTGGGGTGAAACATGTTACAACATTCTATATGCAATTCAATCATAAAGTGTCTATGTGTTTTTCTATGTTGCATTATGTCTTAAACATGACTAGGGTAACACAATATTCTAGCATAATCATTAACATTGATCAGCCGACGGTATACAATGATAGATCTATTGGACTGACAATCCCACCCGATACGTGCCTCCTACATAGTAGCGTGGGTGATTGTTACCGCATAACATAATCGAGTGAACCATGAGCGTATGGGATGGACCACAATATTCTAGTCACAAGGTTGATTATGCACTCGATTTACTTCTAGTATGTTTTCACATATGGACTAGACTTGCCATGACACTTGAATTGTTACAAGTATTTATTCGATTATCAAAACCTATGTAATTCTCACCAACTTTTGTTGACCCAAAAATATTTTCAAAATTAACATGTTTCAGGTAACAATGAAGCTGAGGCTTAGAGTATGCATGAGGAAATACTATGAAGTTTATTTTGAAGTTATTTGAAGTTATTGCTTTATTTGATATCATGTATTTGAGATTTCTAGACATCATTTCATTTTGGATATTTATGTTATGAATAAATTATTTAAAATTTCAATATATACCATGTGCTACTGAAACAATCATCAATACGTGACATCCCGATGTTTCCGCCATCGGTTGGGGTGTTACAACGTTCACGTCCTCTAAAGTCACCGTCGTTTCACCAAACGATAGGTGGAAACGTGTGAGTTTCTGGACGCCATCTTTCTACCAACGCGGTTATCAAACCACGGTCGTAAAGTAGGTATCCAACATCAAGAACCCCGCAAAAGCCTGCCATTCTAACCATCTCTTCAACATTGGGGTTTAACGGATTTTTTTAATGCCAAAAATAATGCCTGGTCACCCCGCCTAATATCAAGCTCTATGGCATGGCCAACATCATCTCGAACAGTAAGCCGACGATGTTTGGTTGCAGCCATAGAAGCTCATTGTTTCTTGGACCCGGGTGTAAATGTGCCATAGTTTTTTTTTAAGATGATACTTGTGCTTGTGAATTTTATTGCTTTGTGTATGTTTCAAAATTGTTATGCTTTCACTAAACATGTATGCTCATATATATTGCAAGCAAATACATGCAGATTGTAAGTTTGATTTGATGTTAGCTTGGTTAGTATGCACACTATTCGCAATCAGAGAAACAATTCTCTTCTACTCACACAACCTACTAAAGTCACTACAATTAAAACACATGCACTCAATCAATCTCACAAGTGTGCCTGCAAAAATACTATTCCAACCTGCTCTCATGCAATCTCAAATTGCGAGACTCATATTAAATTACACATGCAACAACATGAGCCAAAACACCCTGCAAAAGTAAGACCTGACTCTCGCAATCTAAGATTGTGGGACTGCATCAGCATCATCCAGTCAGCAGCAGTCCACGTCTGCCTTCGAGTGTGCCTCTCGTCCACGTCTGCCATGCGAGTCCACGTCTTTGCAAAAATCCTCCCCGACATCTACCTTTGGCACAAACATATGTGGAAAAACCACCATTTCAGCAAAAAAAAAAAAAAAAAAAAAAAAAAAAACTCATTAAATCGTTGGTTTCAAACAGTCAAGATCGTTGTGGGTTCATTCACACAGGTTCAAACTTCAAATGCACACTCTTGAACCCAACTAAACAACCCAAAACACAACACACTCAATGAGGTATTCGTTGCAGCATTTCATCAAACACTTTGTATGCAACAAGACTGTCATCTTCTCTGCATCAACCAGACCTCTATCATCCTCTTCACCAACACCAAACCCAACGACCTCTACGCCTCCTTCTTCTGCACATTAATCCACCTCTTCCTCTCCCACAACCGCCTCTTACAAGCAGCAGAAGCCTTCACCACCATGCGAAATTACAACTTTACCCCCCTAAACATATCCTCTTGGAACGATCTTATTCATGATTTCAACACCCATGACATGGTTTCACAAGTTTGGATTGTATACTCAGACATGATCAGTTCTGGGGTTGTTGTTCCTGATGTAAAGACTCATAATTTAGTCATACATTCTTTATGTAAAGTGGGTAGACTTGATTTAGCGTTAAGATTGTTAAAAGATGCAAGCTTTGGTCAATGTGATGTTGTTAGTTATAATACTGTCATTTTGGGGGTTTTGTAAACATGGGTTTGTTCAATTAGGGTTAGGGTTATGTTCTGATATGGTTAAGAAAGGGTTCAAGTTTGATGAATTTACTTCTAATATTTTAGTTAAGGGTTTTATGGATATGGTTTGTTCCGGTATGCGGAATGGGTCGTTGATCGGTTGGGTATAAGGATGTGGTTGGTTTTAATACTTTGATGTATAGATATTTTAAAGCGGGCGATGCGGATGCAGGTATTGAGTGTTTAGTAGGATGAGGAAGGAAGGATGTTTTCCGGATATCGTTAGTTATAATATTTTGATTGATATATTGTGCAAGACGAAGGATTTAGATCAGGCGAGAGTGTTTTTGATGAGCTTGGAAAAGAGCTAAGTTTGAAGCCGAATGTTGTTACGTATACTTCGTTGATTGATGGGTACTTTAAGGAGAAACTAGTTGAGGAAGCGCTTGATTTGTATGATAAAATGGTAGGGACGGGGTATCGCCTGATGTTGTTGCTTATAGTTCGGTAATAATGGTCTTTGCAAGGGTGGAGAGTTGGTGACGGTTCAGCGCTTTTTAAGGAAATGAAAGGGGTTGGTGTTGACCCTAATTATGTAACATACTCTGTGTTGGTAGATTTTTTGTTTTAAAAATAAGAATCCGCGGTTGCCTCTGGACTTCAGGGTCAAATGGTGGCGTTGTGGGATTCCGTTTGAGTTGTTACGTTCACCATTTTGATGGATGGGTTGTTTAAAAGTGGAAAATCTAATGAAGCTGAGATGGCTTTTAACAATCTTTTAGCTTCTGGTATTTCTCCAAACTGTGTTACTTATTCTGCGTTGATTGACGGACGCTGCAAATCAGGGGATTTGGATGGTGCCGAGTCAGCATTACAAGAAATGGAGCTTGAAAATATCTCTCCGAATGTCGTTACATACACTTCTTTGATCAACGCGTTTTTAAAACTCAAAAACGCTTGATGCAGCTCTCGGTATCTTGAACAAGATGGTGGGTGAGAGCGTTATGCCAAATATTTTTACTTACAGTATCCTAATCGATGGCTTTTTTAAGGCCGAAAAACAAGAAGTAGCTATTAGCTTTTATGAAGAAATGAAGTTGAGTGGGTTGGAGGAAAAATAACTTTGTAGTCGATGCGTTTGTCAATAATATAAAAACGGAAAGGGAAAATGGATGAAGCTAGTTCGTTTTTTGAAAAGATGATATCGAAAGGACTGGTGCCGATTTGTTAATTATACGTCACTAATGGATGGTTATTTTAAAGCTGGCGAGGAGTCGGCTGCTCTTAAAACGGCTGATGAGATGACTCAGAAAAAAATGCAGTTTGATGTCGTTGTTGCGTACAATGCTTTAGCAAATGGGTTATTAGGGATGGGGAAATACGAAGTGCGATATGTTTATTTAAGCATAAAAGAACTGGTTTGACACCAAATCTTGAGACGTGTAACACTATTATTGCAGCTTATTGCAGAGAGGG